>OX336400.1:108237192-108900680 GCA_946902985.2 Meconema thalassinum
TTTCAAATAAAAAGAGAACGCTAAGATATAGCAACATTTTGATGGCACTACGAGCTTTAAAATTTAATTGTCTATCCGAAATGTCCTTACCACTTTTCGTGTATCTCCAACGGTTAGCGAGTTAAACCTACATTTGTGACGTCACTACACCCTTTGGTTTAAAAATTTCATATTTTCATCATCCTACTAATATATAAAAATGAGATGGTGTGTGTCTGTCTTTCTGTCTGTCTGTCTGTCTGTCTGTCTGTTACTCAATAACGCAAGAACCACTGGTCCGATTTAAATGAAATTTTGCATGGATGTAGCTCAATTTACCAGGTTTACATAAAGGATACTTTTGATTACGATATTTTTCACTATTGAAAAATGGCGACTATTTTCATATTTCCATTTCAAATAAAAAGAGAACGCTAAGATATAGCAACCTTTTAATGGCACTACGAGCTTTAAAATTTAATTGTCTATCCGAAATGTCCTTACCACTTTTCGTGTATCTCCAACGGTTAGCGAGTTAAACCTACATTTGTGACGTCACTACACCCTTTGGTTTAAAAATGTCATATTTTCATCATCCTACTAATATATAAAAATGAGATGGTGTGTGTCTGTCTTTCTGTCTGTCTGTCTGTCTGTCTGTTACTCAATAACGCAAGAACCACTGGTCCGATTTAAATGAAATTTTGCATGGATGTAGCTCATTTACCAGGTTTACATATAGGATACTTTTGATTACGATATTTTGCACTATTGAAAAATGGCGACTATTTTCATATTTCCATTTCAAATAAAAAGAGAACGCTAAGATATAGCAACCTTTTAATGACACTACGAGCTTTAAAATTTACTTGTCTATCCGAAATGTCCTTACCACTTTTCGTGTATCTCCAACGGTTAGCGAGTTAAACCTACATTTGTGACGTCACTACACCCTTAGGTTCATAAATTTCATATTTTCATCATCCTACTAATATATAAAAATGAGATGGTGTGTGTCTGTCTTTCTGTCTGTCTGTCTGTCTGTCTGTCTGTCTGTCTGTTACTCAATAACGCAAGAACCACTGGTCCGATTTAAATGAAATTTTGCATTGATGTAGCTGATTTACCAGGTTTACATATAAGATACTTTTGATTACGATATTTTGCACTATTGAAAAATGGCGACTATTTTCATATTTCCATTTCAAATAAAAAGAGAACGCTAAGATATAGCAACCTTTTGATGGCACTATGAGCTTTAAAATTTAATTTTCTATCCGAAATGTCCTTACCACTTTTCGTGTATCTCCAACGGTTAGCGAGTTAAACCTACATTTGTGACGTCACTACACCCTTTGGTTTAAAAATGTCATATTTTCATCATCCTACTAATATATAAAAATGAGATGGTGTGTGTCTGTCTTTCTGTCTGTCTGTCTGTCTGTCTGTTACTCAATAACGCAAGAACCACTGGTCCGATTTAAATGAAATTTTGCATGGATGTAGCTCATTTACCAGGTTTACAAATAGGATACTTTTGATTACGATATTTTGCACTATTGAAAAATGGCGACTATTTTCATATTTCCATTTCAAATAAAAAGAGAACGCTAAGATATAGCAACCTTTTGATGGCACTACGAGCTTTAAAATTTAATTGTCTATCCGAAATGTTCTTACCACTTTTCGTGTATCTCCAACGGTTAGCGAGTTAAACCTACATTTGTGACGTCACTACACCCTTTGGTTTAAAAATTTCATATTTTCATCATCCTACTAATATATAAAAATGAGATGGTGTGTGTCTGTCTTTCTGTCTGTCTGTCTGTCTGTCTGTTACTCAATAACGCAAGAACCACTGGTCCGATTTAAATGAAATTTTGCATGGATGTAGCTCATTTACCAGGTTTACAAATAGGATACTTTTGATTACGATATTTTGCACTATTGAAAAATGGCGACTATTTTCATATTTCCATTTCAAATAAAAAGAGAACGCTAAGATATAGCAACCTTTTGATGGCACTACGAGCTTTAAAATTTAATTGTCTATCCGAAATGTCCTTACCACTTTTCGTGTATCTCCAACGGTTAGCGAGGTTAAACCTACATTTGTGACGTCACTACACCCTTTGGTTTAAAAATTTCATATTTTCATCATCCTACTAATATATAAAAATGAGATGGTGTGTGTCTGTCTTTCTGTCTGTCTGTCTGTCTGTCTGTTACTCAATAACGCAAGAACCACTGGTCCGATTTAAATGAAATTTTGCATGGATGTAGCTGATTTACCAGGTTTACATATAGGATACTTTTGATTACGATATTTTGCACTATTGAAAAATGGCGACTATTTTCATATTTCCATTTTAAATAAAAAGAGAACGCTAAGATATAGCAACCTTTTGATGGCACTACGGGCTTTAAAATTTAATTGTCTATCCGAAATGTCCTTACCACTTTTCGTGTATCTCCAACGGTTAGCGAGTTAAACCTACATTGTGACGTCACTACACCCTTTGGTTTAAAAATTTCATATTTTCATCATCCTACTAATATATAAAAATGAGATGGTGTGTGTCTGTCTTTCTGTCTGTCTGTCTGTCTGTCTGTCTGTTACTCAATAACGCAAGAACCACTGGTCCGATTTAAATGAAATTTTGCATTGATGTAGCTGATTTACCAGGTTTACATATAAGATACTTTTGATTACGATATTTTGCACTATTGAAAAATGGCGACTATTTTCATATTTCCATTTCAAATAAAAAGAGAACGCTAAGATATAGCAACCTTTTGATGGCACTACGAGCTTTAAAATTTAATTTTCTATCCGAAATGTCCTTACCACTTTTCGTGTATCTCCAACGGTTAGCGAGTTAAACCTACATTTGTGACGTCACTACACCCTTTGGTTTAAAAATGTCATATTTTCATCATCCTACTAATATATAAAAATGAGATGGTGTGTGTCTGTCTTTCTGTCTGTCTGTCTGTCTGTCTGTCAATTACTCAATAACGCAAGAACCACAGGTCCGATTTAAATGAAATTTTGCATGGATGTAGCTGATTTACCAGGTTTACATATAGGATACTTTTGATTACGATATTTTGCACTATTGAAAAATGGCGACTATTTTCATATTTCCATTTCCAAATAAAAAGAGAACGCTAAGATATAGCAACATTTTGATGGCACTACGAGCTTTAAAATTTAATTGTCTATCCGAAATGTCCTTACCACTTTTCGTGTATCTCCAACGGTTAGCGAGTTAAACCTACATTTGTGACGTCACTACACCCTTTGGTTTAAAAATTTCATATTTTCATCATCCTACTAATATATAAAAATGAGATGGTGTGTGTCTGTCTTTCTGTCTGTCTGTCTGTCTGTCTGTCTGTTACTCAATAACGCAAGAACCACTGGTCCGATTTAAATGAAATTTTGCATGGATGTAGCTCATTTACCAGGTTTACATAAAGGATACTTTTGATTACGATATTTTTCACTATTGAAAAATGGCGACTATTTTCATATTTCCATTTCAAATAAAAAGAGAACGCTAAGATATAGCAACCTTTTAATGGCACTACGAGCTTTAAAATTTAATTGTCTATCCGAAATGTCCTTACCACTTTTCGTGTATCTCCAACGGTTAGCGAGTTAAACCTACATTTGTGACGTCACTACACCCTTTGGTTTAAAAATGTCATATTTTCATCATCCTACTAATATATAAAAATGAGATGGTGTGTGTCTGTCTTTCTGTCTGTCTGTCTGTCTGTCTGTTACTCAATAACGCAAGAACCACTGGTCCGATTTAAATGAAATTTTGCATGGATGTAGCTCATTTACCAGGTTTACATATAGGATACTTTTGATTACGATATTTTGCACTATTGAAAAATGGCGACTATTTTCATATTTCCATTTCAAATAAAAAGAGAACGCTAAGATATAGCAACCTTTTAATGACACTACGAGCTTTAAAATTTACTTGTCTATCCGAAATGTCCTTACCACTTTTCGTGTATCTCCAACGGTTAGCGAGTTAAACCTACATTTGTGACGTCACTACACCCTTAGGTTCATAAATTTCATATTTTCATCATCCTACTAATATATAAAAATGAGATGGTGTGTGTCTGTCTTTCTGTCTGTCTGTCTGTCTGTCTGTCTGTCTGTCTGTTACTCAATAACGCAAGAACCACTGGTCCGATTTAAATGAAAATTTTGCATTGATGTAGCTGATTTACCAGGTTTACATATAAGATACTTTTGATTACGATATTTTGCACTATTGAAAAATGGCGACTATTTTCATATTTCCATTTCAAATAAAAAGAGAACGCTAAGATATAGCAACCTTTTGATGGCACTATGAGCTTTAAAATTTAATTTTCTATCCGAAATGTCCTTACCACTTTTCGTGTATCTCCAACGGTTAGCGAGTTAAACCTACATTTGTGACGTCACTACACCCTTTGGTTTAAAAATGTCATATTTTCATCATCCTACTAATATATAAAAATGAGATGGTGTGTGTCTGTCTTTCTGTCTGTCTGTCTGTCTGTCTGTCTGTTACTCAATAACGCAAGAACCACTGGTCCGATTTAAATGAAATTTTGCATGGATGTAGCTCATTTACCAGGTTTACAAATAGGATACTTTTGATTACGATATTTTGCACTATTGAAAAATGGCGACTATTTTCATATTTCCATTTCAAATAAAAAGAGAACGCTAAGATATAGCAACATTTTGATGGCACTACGAGCTTTAAAATTTAATTGTCTATCCGAAATGTCCTTACCACTTTTCGTGTATCTCCAACGGTTAGCGAGTTAAACCTACATTTGTGACGTCACTACACCCTTTGGTTTAAAAATTTCATATTTTCATCATCCTACTAATATATAAAAATGAGATGGTGTGTGTCTGTCTTTCTGTCTGTCTGTCTGTCTGTCTGTTACTCAATAACGCAAGAACCACTGGTCCGATTTAAATGAAATTTTGCATGGATGTAGCTCATTTACCAGGTTTACAAATAGGATACTTTTGATACGATATTTTGCACTATTGAAAAATGGCGACTATTTTCATATTTCCATTTCAAATAAAAAGAGAACGCTAAGATATAGCAACCTTTTGATGGCACTACGAGCTTTAAAATTTAATTGTCTATCCGAAATGTCCTTACCACTTTTCGTGTATCTCCAACGGTTAGCGAGTTAAACCTACATTTGTGACGTCACTACACCCTTTGGTTTAAAAATTTCATATTTTCATCATCCTACTAATATATAAAAATGAGATGGTGTGTGTCTGTCTTTCTGTCTGTCTGTCTGTCTGTCTGTTACTCAATAACGCAAGAACCACTGGTCCGATTTAAATGAAATTTTGCATGGATGTAGCTGATTTACCAGGTTTACATATAGGATACTTTTGATTACGATATTTTGCACTATTGAAAAATGGCGACTATTTTCATATTTCCATTTTAAATAAAAAGAGAACGCTAAGATATAGCAACCTTTTGATGGCACTACGGGCTTTAAAATTTAATTGTCTATCCGAAATGTCCTTACCACTTTTCGTGTATCTCCAACGGTTAGCGAGTTAAACCTACATTTGTGACGTCACTACACCCTTTGGTTTAAAAATTTCATATTTTCATCATCCTACTAATATATAAAAATGAGATGGTGTGTGTCTGTCTTTCTGTCTGTCTGTCTGTCTGTCTGTCTGTTACTCAATAACGCAAGAACCACTGGTCCGATTTAAATGAAATTTTGCATTGATGTAGCTGATTTACCAGGTTTACATATAAGATACTTTTGATTACGATATTTTGCACTATTGAAAAATGGCGACTATTTTCATATTTCCATTTCAAATAAAAAGAGAACGCTAAGATATAGCAACCTTTTGATGGCACTACGAGCTTTAAAATTTAATTTTCTATCCGAAATGTCCTTACCACTTTTCGTGTATCTCCAACGGTTAGCGAGTTAAACCTACATTTGTGACGTCACTACACCCTTTGGTTTAAAAATGTCATATTTTCATCATCCTACTAATATATAAAAATGAGATGGTGTGTGTCTGTCTTTCTGTCTGTCTGTCTGTCTGTCTGTCAATTACTCAATAACGCAAGAACCACAGGTCCGATTTAAATGAAATTTTGCATGGATGTAGCTGATTTACCAGGTTTACATATAGGATACTTTTGATTACGATATTTTGCACTATTGAAAAATGGCGACTATTTTCATATTTCCATTTCAAATAAAAAGAGAACGCTAAGATATAGCAACATTTTGATGGCACTACGAGCTTTAAAATTTAATTGTCTATCCGAAATGTCCTTACCACTTTTCGTGTATCTCCAACGGTTAGCGAGTTAAACCTACATTTGTGACGTCACTACACCCTTTGGTTTAAAAATTTCATATTTTCATCATCCTACTAATATATAAAAATGAGATGGTGTGTGTCTGTCTTTCTGTCTGTCTGTCTGTCTGTCTGTCTGTTACTCAATAACGCAAGAACCACTGGTCCGATTTAAATGAAATTTTGCATGGATGTAGCTCATTTACCAGGTTTACATAAAGGATACTTTTGATTACGATATTTTTCACTATTGAAAAATGGCGACTATTTTCATATTTCCATTTCAAATAAAAAGAGAACGCTAAGATATAGCAACCTTTTAATGGCACTACGAGCTTTAAAATTTAATTGTCTATCCGAAATGTCCTTACCACTTTTCGTGTATCTCCAACGGTTAGCGAGTTAAACCTACATTTGTGACGTCACTACACCCTTTGGTTTAAAAATGTCATATTTTCATCATCCTACTAATATATAAAAATGAGATGGTGTGTGTCTGTCTTTCTGTCTGTCTGTCTGTCTGTCTGTTACTCAATAACGCAAGAACCACTGGTCCGATTTAAATGAAATTTTGCATGGATGTAGCTCATTTACCAGGTTTACATATAGGATACTTTTGATTACGATATTTTGCACTATTGAAAAATGGCGACTATTTTCATATTTCCATTTCAAATAAAAAGAGAACGCTAAGATATAGCAACCTTTTAATGACACTACGAGCTTTAAAATTTACTTGTCTATCCGAAATGTCCTTACCACTTTTCGTGTATCTCCAACGGTTAGCGAGTTAAACCTACATTTGTGACGTCACTACACCCTTAGGTTCATAAATTTCATATTTTCATCATCCTACTAATATATAAAAATGAGATGGTGTGTGTCTGTCTTTCTGTCTGTCTGTCTGTCTGTCTGTCTGTCTGTCTGTTACTCAATAACGCAAGAACCACTGGTCCGATTTAAATGAAATTTTGCATTGATGTAGCTGATTTACCAGGTTTACATATAAGATACTTTTGATTACGATATTTTGCACTATTGAAAAATGGCGACTATTTTCATATTTCCATTTCAAATAAAAAGAGAACGCTAAGATATAGCAACCTTTTGATGGCACTATGAGCTTTAAAATTTAATTTTCTATCCGAAATGTCCTTACCACTTTTCGTGTATCTCCAACGGTTAGCGAGTTAAACCTACATTTGTGACGTCACTACACCCTTTGGTTTAAAAATGTCATATTTTCATCATCCTACTAATATATAAAAATGAGATGGTGTGTGTCTGTCTTTCTGTCTGTCTGTCTGTCTGTCTGTTACTCAATAACGCAAGAACCACTGGTCCGATTTAAATGAAATTTTGCATGGATGTAGCTCATTTACCAGGTTTACAAATAGGATACTTTTGATTACGATATTTTGCACTATTGAAAAATGGCGACTATTTTCATATTTCCATTTCAAATAAAAAGAGAACGCTAAGATATAGCAACCTTTTAATGACACTACGAGCTTTAAAATTTAATTGTCTATCCGAAATGTCCTTACCACTTTTCGTGTATCTCCAACGGTTAGCGAGTTAAACCTACATTTGTGACGTCACTACACCCTTAGGTTCATAAATTTCATATTTTCATCATCCTACTAATATATAAAAATGAGATGGTGTGTGTCTGTCTTTCTGTCTGTCTGTCTGTCTGTCTGTCTGTCTGTTACTCAATAACGCAAGAACCACTGGTCCGATTTAAATGAAATTTTGCATTGATGTAGCTGATTTACCAGGTTTACATATAAGATACTTTTGATTACGATATTTTGCACTATTGAAAAATGGCGACTATTTTCATATTTCCATTTCAAATAAAAAGAGAACGCTAAGATATAGCAACCTCTTGATGGCACTACGAGCTTTAAAATTTAATTTTCTATCCGAAATGTCCTTACCACTTTTCGTGTATCTCCAACGGTTAGCGAGTTAAACCTACATTTGTGACGTCACTACACCCTTTGGTTTAAAAATGTCATATTTTCATCATCCTACTAATATATAAAAATGAGATGGTGTGTGTCTGTCTTTCTGTCTGTCTGTCTGTCTGTCTGTTACTCAATAACGCAAGAACCACTGGTCCGATTTAAATGAAATTTTGCATGGATGTAGCTGATTTACTAGGTTTACATATAGGATACTTTTGATTACGATATTTTGCACTATTGAAAAATGGCGACTATTTTCATATTTCCATTTCAAATAAAAAGAGAACGCTAAGATATAGCAACCTTTTGATGGCACTACGGGCTTTAAAATTTAATTGTCTATCCGAAATGTCCTTACCACTTTTCGTGTATCTCCAACGGTTAGCGAGTTAAACCTACATTTGTGACGTCACTACACCCTTTGGTTTAAAAATTTCATATTTTCATCATCCTACTAATATATAAAAATGAGATGGTGTGTGTCTGTCTTTCTGTCTGTCTGTCTGTCTGTCTGTCTATTACTCAATAACGCAAGAACCACTGGTCCGATTTAAATGAAATTTTGCATGGATGTAGCTGATTTACCAGGTTTACATATAGGATACTTTTGATTACGATATTTTGCACTATTGAAAAATGGCGACTATTTTCATATTTCCATTTCAAATAAAAAGAGAACGCTAAGATATAGCAACCTCTTGATGGCACTACGAGCTTTAAAATTTAATTTTCTATCCGAAATGTCCTTACCACTTTTCGTGTATCTCCAACGGTTAGCGAGTTAAACCTACATTTGTGACGTCACTACACCCTTTGGTTTAAAAATTTCATATTTTCATCATCCTACTAATATATAAAAATGAGATGGTGTGTGTCGGTCTTTCTGTCTGTCTGTCTGTCTGTCTGTCTGTTACTCAATAACGCAAGAACCACTGGTCCGATTTAAATGAAATTTTGCATGGATGTAGCTCATTTACCAGGTTTACATATAGGATACTTTTGATTACGATATTTTGCACTATTGAAAAATGGCGACTATTTTCATATTTCCATTTCAAATAAAAAGAGAACGCTAAGATATAGCAACCTTTTAATGGCACTACGAGCTTTAAAATTTAATTGTCTATCCGAAATGTCCTTACCACTTTTCGTGTATCTCCAACGGTTAGCGAGTTAAACCTACATTTGTGACGTCACTACACCCTTAGGTTCATAAATTTCATATTTTCATCATCCTACTAATATATAAAAATGAGATGGTGTGTGTCTGTCTTTCTGTCTGTCTGTCTGTCTGTCTGTCTGTTACTCAATAACGCAAGAACCACTGGTCCGATTTAAATGAAATTTTGCATTGATGTAGCTGATTTACCAGGTTTACATATAAGATACTTTTGATTACGATATTTTGCACTATTGAAAAATGGCGACTATTTTCATATTTCCATTTCAAATAAAAAGAGAACGCTAAGATATAGCAACATTTTGATGGCACTACGAGCTTTAAAATTTAATTGTCTATCCGAAATGTCCTTACCACTTTTCGTGTATCTCCAACGGTTAGCGAGTTAAACCTACATTTGTGACGTCACTACACCCTTTGGTTTAAAAATTTCATATTTTCATCATCCTACTAATATATAAAAATGAGATGGTGTGTGTCTGTCTTTCTGTCTGTCTGTCTGTCTGTCTATTACTCAATAACGCAAGAACCACTGGTCCGATTTAAATGAAATTTTGCATGGATGTAGCTGATTTACCAGGTTTACATATAGGATACTTTTGATTACGATATTTTGCACTATTGAAAAATGGCGACTATTTTCATATTTCCATTTCAAATAAAAAGAGAACGCTAAGATATAGCAACCTCTTGATGGCACTACGAGCTTTAAAATTTAATTTTCTATCCGAAATGTCCTTACCACTTTTCGTGTATCTCCAACGGTTAGCGAGTTAAACCTACATTTGTGACGTCACTACACCCTTAGGTTTAAAAATTTCATATTTTCATCATCCTACTAATATATAAAAATGAGATGGTGTGTGTCTGTCTTTCTGTCTGTCTGTCTGTCTGTCTGTCTGTTACTCAATAACGCAAGAACCACTGGTCCGATTTAAATGAAATTTTGCATTGATGTAGCTGATTTACCAGGTTTACATATAAGATACTTTTGATTACGATATTTTGCACTATTGAAAAATGGCGACTATTTTCATATTTCCATTTCAAATAAAAAGAGAACGCTAAGATATAGCAACCTCTTGATGGCACTACGAGCTTTAAAATTTAATTTTCTATCCGAAATGTCCTTACCACTTTTCGTGTATCTCCAACGGTTAGCGAGTTAAACCTACATTTGTGACGTCACTACACCCTTTGGTTTAAAAATGTCATATTTTCATCATCCTACTAATATATAAAAATGAGATGGTGTGTGTCTGTCTTTCTGTCTGTCTGTCTGTCTGTCTGTTACTCAATTACGCAAGAACCACTGGTCCGATTTAAATGAAATTTTGCATGGATGTAGCTCATTTACCAGGTTTACATATAGGATACTTTTGATTACGATATTTTGCACTATTGAAAAATGGCGACTATTTTCATATTTCCATTTCAAATAAAAAGAGAACGCTAAGATATAGCAACCTTTTGATGGCACTTCGGGCTTTAAAATTTAATTGTCTATCCGAAATGTCCTTACCACTTTTCGTGTATCTCCAACGGTTAGCGAGTTAAACCTACATTTGTGACGTCACTACACCCTTTGGTTTAAAAATTTCATATTTTCATCATCCTACTAATATATAAAAATGAGATGGTGTTTGTCTGTCTTTCTGTCTGTCTGTCTGTCTGTCTGTCTGTCTGTTACTCAATAACGCAAGAACCACTGGTCCGATTTAAATGAAATTTTGCATTGATGTAGCTGATTTACCAGGTTTACATATAAGATACTTTTGATTACGATATTTTGCACTATTGAAAAATGGCGACTATTTTCATATTTCCATTTCAAATAAAAAGAGAACGCTAAGATATAGCAACCTTTTGATGGCACTACGAGCTTTAAAATTTAATTTTCTATCCGAAATGTCCTTACCACTTTTCGTGTATCTCCAACGGTTAGCGAGTTAAACCTACATTTGTGACGTCACTACACCCTTAGGTTTAAAAATTTCATATTTTCATCATCCTACTAATATATAAAAATGAGATGGTGTGTGTCTGTCTTTCTGTCTGTCTGTCTGTCTGTCTGTTACTCAATAACGCAAGAACCACTGGTCCGATTTAAATGAAATTTTGCATTGATGTAGCTGATTTACCAGGTTTACATATAAGATACTTTTGATTACGATATTTTGCACTATTGAAAAATGGCGACTATTTTCATATTTCCATTTCAAATAAAAAGAGAACGCTAAGATATAGCAACCTTTTGATGGCACTACGAGCTTTAAAATTTAATTGTCTATCCGAAATGTCCTTACCACTTTTCGTGTATCTCCAACGGTTAGCGAGTTAAACCTACATTTGTGACGTCACTACACCCTTTGGTTTAAAAATTTCATATTTTCATCATCCTACTAATATATAAAAATGAGATGGTGTGTGTCTGTCTTTCTGTCTGTCTGTCTGTCTGTCTGTCTGTCTGTTACTCAATAACGCAAGAACCACTGGTCCGATTTAAATGAAATTTTGCATTGATGTAGCTGATTTACCAGGTTTACATATAAGATACTTTTGATTACGATATTTTGCACTATTGAAAAATGGCGACTATTTTCATATTTCCATTTCAAATAAAAAGAGAACGCTAAGATATAGCAACCTTTTGATGGCACTACGAGCTTTAAAATTTAATTTTCTATCCGAAATGTCCTTACCACATTTCGTGTATCTCCAACGGTTAGCGAGTTAAACCTACATTTGTGACGTCACTACACCCTTTGGTTTAAAAATGTCATATTTTCATCATCCTACTAATATATAAAAATGAGATGGTGTGTGTCTGTCTTTCTGTCTGTCTGTCTGTCTGTCTGTCAATTACTCAATAACGCAAGAACCACAGGTCCGATTTAAATGAAATTTTGCATGGATGTAGCTGATTTACCAGGTTTACATATAGGATACTTTTGATTACGATATTTTGCACTATTGAAAAATGGCGACTATTTTCATATTTCCATTTCAAATAAAAAGAGAACGCTAAGATATAGCAACATTTTGATGGCACTACGAGCTTTAAAATTTAATTGTCTATCCGAAATGTCCTTACCACTTTTCGTGTATCTCCAACGGTTAGCGAGTTAAACCTACATTTGTGACGTCACTACACCCTTTGGTTTAAAAATTTCATATTTTCATCATCCTACTAATATATAAAAATGAGATGGTGTGTGTCTGTCTTTCTGTCTGTCTGTCTGTCTGTCTGTCTGTTACTCAATAACGCAAGAACCACTGGTCCGATTTAAATGAAATTTTGCATGGATGTAGCTCATTTACCAGGTTTACATAAAGGATACTTTTGATTACGATATTTTTCACTATTGAAAAATGGCGACTATTTTCATATTTCCATTTCAAATAAAAAGAGAACGCTAAGATATAGCAACCTTTTAATGGCACTACGAGCTTTAAAATTTAATTGTCTATCCGAAATGTCCTTACCACTTTTCGTGTATCTCCAACGGTTAGCGAGTTAAACCTACATTTGTGACGTCACTACACCCTTTGGTTTAAAAATGTCATATTTTCATCATCCTACTAATATATAAAAATGAGATGGTGTGTGTCTGTCTTTCTGTCTGTCTGTCTGTCTGTCTGTTACTCAATAACGCAAGAACCACTGGTCCGATTTAAATGAAATTTTGCATGGATGTAGCTCATTTACCAGGTTTACATATAGGATACTTTTGATTACGATATTTTGCACTATTGAAAAATGGCGACTATTTTCATATTTCCATTTCAAATAAAAAGAGAACGCTAAGATATAGCAACCTTTTAATGACACTACGAGCTTTAAAATTTACTTGTCTATCCGAAATGTCCTTACCACTTTTCGTGTATCTCCAACGGTTAGCGAGTTAAACCTACATTTGTGACGTCACTACACCCTTAGGTTCATAAATTTCATATTTTCATCATCCTACTAATATATAAAAATGAGATGGTGTGTGTCTGTCTTTCTGTCTGTCTGTCTGTCTGTCTGTCTGTCTGTTACTCAATAACGCAAGAACCACTGGTCCGATTTAAATGAAATTTTGCATTGATGTAGCTGATTTACCAGGTTTACATATAAGATACTTTTGATTACGATATTTTGCACTATTGAAAAATGGCGACTATTTTCATATTTCCATTTCAAATAAAAAGTGAACGCTAAGATATAGCAACCTTTTGATGGCACTACGAGCTTTAAAATTTAATTTTCTATCCGAAATGTCCTTACCACTTTTCGTGTATCTCCAACGGTTAGCGAGTTAATCCTACATTTGTGACGTCACTACACCCTTTGGTTTAAAAATGTCATATTTTCATCATCCTACTAATATATAAAAATGAGATGGTGTGTGTCTGTCTTTCTGTCTGTCTGTCTGTCTGTCTGTTACTCAATAACGCAAGAACCACTGGTCCGATTTAAATGAAATTTTGCATGGATGTAGCTCATTTACCAGGTTTACATATAGGATACTTTTGATTACGATATTTTGCACTATTGAAAAATGGCGACTATTTTCATATTTCCATTTCAAATAAAAAGAGAACGCTAAGATATAGCAACCTCTTGATGGCACTACGAGCTTTAAAATTTAATTGTCTATCCGAAATGTCCTTACCACTTTTCGTGTATCTCCAACGGTTAGCGAGTTAAACCTACATTTGTGACGTCACTACACCCTTAGGTTCATAAATTTCATATTTTCATCATCCTACTAATATATAAAAATGAGATGGTGTGTGTCTGTCTTTCTGTCTGTCTGTCTGTCTGTCTGTCTGTCTGTCTGTTACTCAATAACGCAAGAACCACTGGTCCGATTTAAATGAAATTTTGCATTGATGTAGCTGATTTACCAGGTTTACATATAAGATACTTTTGATTACGATATTTTGCACTATTGAAAAATGGCGACTATTTTCATATTTCCATTTCAAATAAAAAGAGAACGCTAAGATATAGCAACCTTTTGATGGCACTATGAGCTTTAAAATTTAATTTTCTATCCGAAATGTCCTTACCACTTTTCGTGTATCTCCAACGGTTAGCGAGTTAAACCTACATTTGTGACGTCACTACACCCTTTGGTTTAAAAATGTCATATTTTCATCATCCTACTAATATATAAAAATGAGATGGTGTGTGTCTGTCTTTCTGTCTGTCTGTCTGTCTGTCTGTTACTCAATAACGCAAGAACCACTGGTCCGATTTAAATGAAATTTTGCATGGATGTAGCTCATTTACCAGGTTTACAAATAGGATACTTTTGATTACGATATTTTGCACTATTGAAAAATGGCGACTATTTTCATATTTCCATTTCAAATAAAAAGAGAACGCTAAGATATAGCAACCTTTTAATGACACTACGAGCTTTAAAATTTAATTGTCTATCCGAAATGTCCTTACCACTTTTCGTGTATCTCCAACGGTTAGCGAGTTAAACCTACATTTGTGACGTCACTACACCCTTAGGTTCATAAATTTCATATTTTCATCATCCTACTAATATATAAAAATGAGATGGTGTGTGTCTGTCTTTCTGTCTGTCTGTCTGTCTGTCTGTCTGTCTGTTACTCAATAACGCAAGAACCACTGGTCCGATTTAAATGAAATTTTGCATTGATGTAGCTGATTTACCAGGTTTACATATAGGATACTTTTGATTACGATATTTTGCACTATTGAAAAATGGCGACTATTTTCATATTTCCATTTCAAATAAAAAGAGAACGCTAAGATATAGCAACCTTTTGATGGCACTTCGGGCTTTAAAATTTAATTGTCTATCCGAAATGTCCTTACCACTTTTCGTGTATCTCCAACGGTTAGCGAGTTAAACCTACATTTGTGACGTCACTACACCCTTTGGTTTAAAAATTTCATATTTTCATCATCCTACTAATATATAAAAATGAGATGGTGTTTGTCTGTCTTTCTGTCTGTCTGTCTGTCTGTCTGTCTGTCTGTTACTCAATAACGCAAGAACCACTGGTCCGATTTAAATGAAATTTTGCATTGATGTAGCTGATTTACCAGGTTTACATATAAGATACTTTTGATTACGATATTTTGCACTATTGAAAAATGGCGACTATTTTCATATTTCCATTTCAAATAAAAAGAGAACGCTAAGATATAGCAACCTTTTGATGGCACTACGAGCTTTAAAATTTAATTTTCTATCCGAAATGTCCTTACCACTTTTCGTGTATCTCCAACGGTTAGCGAGTTAAACCTACATTTGTGACGTCACTACACCCTTAGGTTTAAAAATTTCATATTTTCATCATCCTACTAATATATAAAAATGAGATGGTGTGTGTCTGTCTTTCTGTCTGTCTGTCTGTCTGTCTGTTACTCAATAACGCAAGAACCACTGGTCCGATTTAAATGAAATTTTGCATTGATGTAGCTGATTTACCAGGTTTACATATAAGATACTTTTGATTACGATATTTTGCACTATTGAAAAATGGCGACTATTTTCATATTTCCATTTCAAATAAAAAGAGAACGCTAAGATATAGCAACCTTTTGATGGCACTACGAGCTTTAAAATTTAATTGTCTATCCGAAATGTCCTTACCACTTTTCGTGTATCTCCAACGGTTAGCGAGTTAAACCTACATTTGTGACGTCACTACACCCTTTGGTTTAAAAATTTCATATTTTCATCATCCTACTAATATATAAAAATGAGATGGTGTGTGTCTGTCTTTCTGTCTGTCTGTCTGTCTGTCTGTTACTCAATAACGCAAGAACCACTGGTCCGATTTAAATGAAATTTTGCATGGATGTAGCTGATTTACCAGGTTTACATATAGGATACTTTTGATTACGATATTTTGCACTATTGAAAAATGGCGACTATTTTCATATTTCCATTTTAAATAAAAAGAGAACGCTAAGATATAGCAACCTTTTGATGGCACTACGGGCTTTAAAATTTAATTGTCTATCCGAAATGTCCTTACCACTTTTCGTGTATCTCCAACGGTTAGCGAGTTAAACCTACATTTGTGACGTCACTACACCCTTTGGTTTAAAAATTTCATATTTTCATCATCCTACTAATATATAAAAATGAGATGGTGTGTGTCTGTCTTTCTGTCTGTCTGTCTGTCTGTCTGTCTGTCTGTTACTCAATAACGCAAGAACCACTGGTCCGATTTAAATGAAATTTTGCATTGATGTAGCTGATTTACCAGGTTTACATATAAGATACTTTTGATTACGATATTTTGCACTATTGAAAAATGGCGACTATTTTCATATTTCCATTTCAAATAAAAAGAGAACGCTAAGATATAGCAACCTTTCGATGGCACTACGAGCTTTAAAATTTAATTTTCTATCCGAAATGTCCTTACCACTTTTCGTGTATCTCCAACGGTTAGCGAGTTAAACCTACATTTGTGACGTCACTACACCCTTTGGTTTAAAAATTTCATATTTTCATCATCCTACTAATATATAAAAATGAGATGGTGTGTGTCTGTCTTTCTGTCTGTCTGTCTGTCTGTCTGTCTGTCTGTTACTCAATAACGCAAGAACCACTGGTCCGATTTAAATGAAATTTTGCATTGATGTAGCTGATTTACCAGGTTTACATATAAGATACTTTTGATTACGATATTTTGCACTATTGAAAAATGGCGACTATTTTCATATTTCCATTTCAAATAAAAAGAGAACGCTAAGATATAGCAACCTTTTGATGGCACTACGAGCTTTAAAATTTAATTTTCTATCCGAAATGTCCTTACCACTTTTCGTGTATCTCCAACGGTTAGCGAGTTAAACCTACATTTGTGACGTCACTACACCCTTTGGTTTAAAAATGTCATATTTTCATCATCCTACTAATATATAAAAATGAGATGGTGTGTGTCTGTCTTTCTGTCTGTCTGTCTGTCTGTCTGTCAATTACTCAATAACGCAAGAACCACAGGTCCGATTTAAATGAAATTTTGCATGGATGTAGCTGATTTACCAGGTTTACATATAGGATACTTTTGATTACGATATTTTGCACTATTGAAAAATGGCGACTATTTTCATATTTCCATTTCAAATAAAAAGAGAACGCTAAGATATAGCAACCTTTTGATGGCACTACGAGCTTTAAAATTTAATTGTCTATCCGAAATGTCCTTACCACTTTTCGTGTATCTCCAACGGTTAGCGAGTTAAACCTACATTTGTGACGTCACTACACCCTTTGGTTTAAAAATGTCATATTTTCATCATCCTACTAATATATAAAAATGAGATGGTGTGTGTCTGTCTTTCTGTCTGTCTGTCTGTCTGTCTGTTACTCAATAACGCAAGAACCACTGGTCCGATTTAAATGAAATTTTGCATGGATGTAGCTGATTTACCAGGTTTACATATAGGATACTTTTGATTACGATATTTTGCACTATTGAAAAATGGCGACTATTTTCATATTTCCATTTTAAATAAAAAGAGAACGCTAAGATATAGCAACCTTTTGATGGCACTACGGGCTTTAAAATTTAATTGTCTATCCGAAATGTCCTTACCACTTTTCGTGTATCTCCAACGGTTAGCGAGTTAAACCTACATTTGTGACGTCACTACACCCTTTGGTTTAAAAATTTCATATTTTCATCATCCTACTAATATATAAAAATGAGATGGTGTGTGTCTGTCTTTCTGTCTGTCTGTCTGTCTGTCTGTCTGTCTGTTACTCAATAACGCAAGAACCACTGGTCCGATTTAAATGAAATTTTGCATTGATGTAGCTGATTTACCAGGTTTACATATAAGATACTTTTGATTACGATATTTTGCACTATTGAAAAATGGCGACTATTTTCATATTTCCATTTCAAATAAAAAGAGAACGCTAAGATATAGCAACCTTTCGATGGCACTACGAGCTTTAAAATTTAATTTTCTATCCGAAATGTCCTTACCACTTTTCGTGTATCTCCAACGGTTAGCGAGTTAAACCTACATTTGTGACGTCACTACACCCTTTGGTTTAAAAATTTCATATTTTCATCATCCTACTAATATATAAAAATGAGATGGTGTGTGTCTGTCTTTCTGTCTGTCTGTCTGTCTGTCTGTCTGTCTGTTACTCAATAACGCAAGAACCACTGGTCCGATTTAAATGAAATTTTGCATTGATGTAGCTGATTTACCAGGTTTACATATAAGATACTTTTGATTACGATATTTTGCACTATTGAAAAATGGCGACTATTTTCATATTTCCATTTCAAATAAAAAGAGAACGCTAAGATATAGCAACCTTTTGATGGCACTACGAGCTTTAAAATTTAATTTTCTATCCGAAATGTCCTTACCACTTTTCGTGTATCTCCAACGGTTAGCGAGTTAAACCTACATTTGTGACGTCACTACACCCTTTGGTTTAAAAATGTCATATTTTCATCATCCTACTAATATATAAAAATGAGATGGTGTGTGTCTGTCTTTCTGTCTGTCTGTCTGTCTGTCTGTCAATTACTCAATAACGCAAGAACCACAGGTCCGATTTAAATGAAATTTTGCATGGATGTAGCTGATTTACCAGGTTTACATATAGGATACTTTTGATTACGATATTTTGCACTATTGAAAAATGGCGACTATTTTCATATTTCCATTTCAAATAAAAAGAGAACGCTAAGATATAGCAACATTTTGATGGCACTACGAGCTTTAAAATTTAATTGTCTATCCGAAATGTCCTTACCACTTTTCGTGTATCTCCAACGGTTAGCGAGTTAAACCTACATTTGTGACGTCACTACACCCTTTGGTTTAAAAATTTCATATTTTCATCATCCTACTAATATATAAAAATGAGATGGTGTGTGTCTGTCTTTCTGTCTGTCTGTCTGTCTGTCTGTCTGTTACTCAATAACGCAAGAACCACTGGTCCGATTTAAATGAAATTTTGCATGGATGTAGCTCATTTACCAGGTTTACATAAAGGATACTTTTGATTACGATATTTTTCACTATTGAAAAATGGCGACTATTTTCATATTTCCATTTCAAATAAAAAGAGAACGCTAAGATATAGCAACCTTTTAATGGCACTACGAGCTTTAAAATTTAATTGTCTATCCGAAATGTCCTTACCACTTTTCGTGTATCTCCAACGGTTAGCGAGTTAAACCTACATTTGTGACGTCACTACACCCTTTGGTTTAAAAATGTCATATTTTCATCATCCTACTAATATATAAAAATGAGATGGTGTGTGTCTGTCTTTCTGTCTGTCTGTCTGTCTGTCTGTTACTCAATAACGCAAGAACCACTGGTCCGATTTAAATGAAATTTTGCATGGATGTAGCTCATTTACCAGGTTTACATATAGGATACTTTTGATTACGATATTTTGCACTATTGAAAAATGGCGACTATTTTCATATTTCCATTTCAAATAAAAAGAGAACGCTAAGATATAGCAACCTTTTAATGACACTACGAGCTTTAAAATTTACTTGTCTATCCGAAATGTCCTTACCACTTTTCGTGTATCTCCAACGGTTAGCGAGTTAAACCTACATTTGTGACGTCACTACACCCTTAGGTTCATAAATTTCATATTTTCATCATCCTACTAATATATAAAAATGAGATGGTGTGTGTCTGTCTTTCTGTCTGTCTGTCTGTCTGTCTGTCTGTCTGTTACTCAATAACGCAAGAACCACTGGTCCGATTTAAATGAAATTTTGCATTGATGTAGCTGATTTACCAGGTTTACATATAAGATACTTTTGATTACGATATTTTGCACTATTGAAAAATGGCGACTATTTTCATATTTCCATTTCAAATAAAAAGTGAACGCTAAGATATAGCAACCTTTTGATGGCACTACGAGCTTTAAAATTTAATTTTCTATCCGAAATGTCCTTACCACTTTTCGTGTATCTCCAACGGTTAGCGAGTTAATCCTACATTTGTGACGTCACTACACCCTTTGGTTTAAAAATGTCATATTTTCATCATCCTACTAATATATAAAAATGAGATGGTGTGTGTCTGTCTTTCTGTCTGTCTGTCTGTCTGTCTGTTACTCAATAACGCAAGAACCACTGGTCCGATTTAAATGAAATTTTGCATGGATGTAGCTCATTTACCAGGTTTACATATAGGATACTTTTGATTACGATATTTTGCACTATTGAAAAATGGCGACTATTTTCATATTTCCATTTCAAATAAAAAGAGAACGCTAAGATATAGCAACCTCTTGATGGCACTACGAGCTTTAAAATTTAATTGTCTATCCGAAATGTCCTTACCACTTTTCGTGTATCTCCAACGGTTAGCGAGTTAAACCTACATTTGTGACGTCACTACACCCTTTGGTTTAAAAATGTCATATTTTCATCATCCTACTAATATATAAAAATGAGATGGTGTGTGTCTGTCTTTCTGTCTGTCTGTCTGTCTGTCTGTTACTCAATAACGCAAGAACCACTGGTCCGATTTAAATGAAATTTTGCATGGATGTAGCTCATTTACCAGGTTTACAAATAGGATACTTTTGATTACGATATTTTGCACTATTGAAAAATGGCGACTATTTTCATATTTCCATTTCAAATAAAAAGAGAACGCTAAGATATAGCAACCTTTTAATGACACTACGAGCTTTAAAATTTAATTGTCTATCCGAAATGTCCTTACCACTTTTCGTGTATCTCCAACGGTTAGCGAGTTAAACCTACATTTGTGACGTCACTACACCCTTAGGTTCATAAATTTCATATTTTCATCATCCTACTAATATATAAAAATGAGATGGTGTGTGTCTGTCTTTCTGTCTGTCTGTCTGTCTGTCTGTCTGTCTGTTACTCAATAACGCAAGAACCACTGGTCCGATTTAAATGAAATTTTGCATTGATGTAGCTGATTTACCAGGTTTACATATAAGATACTTTTGATTACGATATTTTGCACTATTGAAAAATGGCGACTATTTTCATATTTCCATTTCAAATAAAAAGAGAACGCTAAGATATAGCAACCTTTTAATGACACTACGAGCTTTAAAATTTAATTGTCTATCCGAAATGTCCTTACCACTTTTCGTGTATCTCCAACGGTTAGCGAGTTAAACCTACATTTGTGACGTCACTACACCCTTTGGTTTAAAAATGTCATATTTTCATCATCCTACTAATATATAAAAATGAGATGGTGTGTGTCTGTCTTTCTGTCTGTCTGTCTGTCTGTCTGTTACTCAATTACGCAAGAACCACTGGTCCGATTTAAATGATATTTTGCATGGATGTAGCTCATTTACCAGGTTTACATATAGGATACTTTTGATTACGATATTTTGCACTATTGAAAAATGGCGACTATTTTCATATTTCCATTTCAAATAAAAAGAGAACGCTAAGATATAGCAACCTTTTGATGGCACTACGGGCTTTAAAATTTAATTGTCTATCCGAAATGTCCTTACCACTTTTCGTGTATCTCCAACGGTTAGCGAGTTAAACCTACATTTGTGACGTCACTACACCCTTTGGTTTAAAAATTTCATATTTTCATCATCCTACTAATATATAAAAATGAGATGGTGTGTGTCTGTCTTTCTGTCTGTCTGTCTGTCTGTCTGTCTGTCTGTTACTCAATAACGCAAGAACCACTGGTCCGATTTAAATGAAATTTTGCATTGATGTAGCTGATTTACCAGGTTTACATATAAGATACTTTTGATTACGATATTTTGCACTATTGAAAAATGGCGACTATTTTCATATTTCCATTTCAAATAAAAAGAGAACGCTAAGATATAGCAACCTTTTGATGGCACTACGAGCTTTAAAATTTAATTTTCTATCCGAAATGTCCTTACCACTTTTCGTGTATCTCCAACGGTTAGCGAGTTAAACCTACATTTGTGACGTCACTACACCCTTAGGTTTAAAAATTTCATATTTTCATCATCCTACTAATATATAAAAATGAGATGGTGTGTGTCTGTCTTTCTGTCTGTCTGTCTGTCTGTCTGTTACTCAATAACGCAAGAACCACTGGTCCGATTTAAATGAAATTTTGCATTGATGTAGCTGATTTACCAGGTTTACATATAAGATACTTTTGATTACGATATTTTGCACTATTGAAAAATGGCGACTATTTTCATATTTCCATTTCAAATAAAAAGAGAACGCTAAGATATAGCAACCTTTTGATGGCACTACGAGCTTTAAAATTTAATTGTCTATCCGAAATGTCCTTACCACTTTTCGTGTATCTCCAACGGTTAGCGAGTTAAACCTACATTTGTGACGTCACTACACCCTTTGGTTTAAAAATTTCATATTTTCATCATCCTACTAATATATAAAAATGAGATGGTGTGTGTCTGTCTTTCTGTCTGTCTGTCTGTCTGTCTGTCTGTTACTCAATAACGCAAGAACCACTGGTCCGATTTAAATGAAATTTTGCATTGATGTAGCTGATTTACCAGGTTTACATATAAGATACTTTTGATTACGATATTTTGCACTATTGAAAAATGGCGACTATTTTCATATTTCCATTTCAAATAAAAAGAGAACGCTAAGATATAGCAACCTTTTGATGGCACTACGAGCTTTAAAATTTAATTTTCTATCCGAAATGTCCTTACCACTTTTCGTGTATCTCCAACGGTTAGCGAGTTAAACCTACATTTGTGACGTCACTACACCCTTTGGTTTAAAAATTTCATATTTTCATCATCCTACTAATATATAAAAATGAGATGGTGTGTGTCTGTCTTTCTGTCTGTCTGTCTGTCTGTCTGTCTGTTACTCAATAACGCAAGAACCACTGGTCCGATTTAAATGAAATTTTGCATTGATGTAGCTGATTTACCAGGTTTACATATAAGATACTTTTGATTACGATATTTTGCACTATTGAAAAATGGCGACTATTTTCATATTTCCATTTCAAATAAAAAGAGAACGCTAAGATATAGCAACCTTTTGATGGCACTACGAGCTTTAAAATTTAATTTTCTATCCGAAATGTCCTTACCACTTTTCGTGTATCTCCAACGGTTAGCGAGTTAAACCTACATTTGTGACGTCACTACACCCTTTGGTTTAAAAATGTCATATTTTCATCATCCTACTAATATATAAAAATGAGATGGTGTGTGTCTGTCTTTCTGTCTGTCTGTCTGTCTGTCTGTCAATTACTCAATAACGCAAGAACCACAGGTCCGATTTAAATGAAATTTTGCATGGATGTAGCTGATTTACCAGGTTTACATATAGGATACTTTTGATTACGATATTTTGCACTATTGAAAAATGGCGACTATTTTCATATTTCCATTTCAAATAAAAAGAGAACGCTAAGATATAGCAACATTTTGATGGCACTACGAGCTTTAAAATTTAATTGTCTATCCGAAATGTCCTTACCACTTTTCGTGTATCTCCAACGGTTAGCGAGTTAAACCTACATTTGTGACGTCACTACACCCTTTGGTTTAAAAATTTCATATTTTCATCATCCTACTAATATATAAAAATGAGATGGTGTGTGTCTGTCTTTCTGTCTGTCTGTCTGTCTGTCTGTCTGTTACTCAATAACGCAAGAACCACTGGTCCGATTTAAATGAAATTTTGCATGGATGTAGCTCATTTACCAGGTTTACATAAAGGATACTTTTGATTACGATATTTTTCACTATTGAAAAATGGCGACTATTTTCATATTTCCATTTCAAATAAAAAGAGAACGCTAAGATATAGCAACCTTTTAATGGCACTACGAGCTTTAAAATTTAATTGTCTATCCGAAATGTCCTTACCACTTTTCGTGTATCTCCAACGGTTAGCGAGTTAAACCTACATTTGTGACGTCACTACACCCTTTGGTTTAAAAATGTCATATTTTCATCATCCTACTAATATATAAAAATGAGATGGTGTGTGTCTGTCTTTCTGTCTGTCTGTCTGTCTGTCTGTTACTCAATAACGCAAGAACCACTGGTCCGATTTAAATGAAATTTTGCATGGATGTAGCTCATTTACCAGGTTTACATATAGGATACTTTTGATTACGATATTTTGCACTATTGAAAAATGGCGACTATTTTCATATTTCCATTTCAAATAAAAAGAGAACGCTAAGATATAGCAACCTTTTAATGACACTACGAGCTTTAAAATTTACTTGTCTATCCGAAATGTCCTTACCACTTTTCGTGTATCTCCAACGGTTAGCGAGTTAAACCTACATTTGTGACGTCACTACACCCTTAGGTTCATAAATTTCATATTTTCATCATCCTACTAATATATAAAAATGAGATGGTGTGTGTCTGTCTTTCTGTCTGTCTGTCTGTCTGTCTGTCTGTCTGTTACTCAATAACGCAAGAACCACTGGTCCGATTTAAATGAAATTTTGCATTGATGTAGCTGATTTACCAGGTTTACATATAAGATACTTTTGATTACGATATTTTGCACTATTGAAAAATGGCGACTATTTTCATATTTCCATTTCAAATAAAAAGTGAACGCTAAGATATAGCAACCTTTTGATGGCACTACGAGCTTTAAAATTTAATTTTCTATCCGAAATGTCCTTACCACATTTCGTGTATCTCCAACGGTTAGCGAGTTAATCCTACATTTGTGACGTCACTACACCCTTTGGTTTAAAAATGTCATATTTTCATCATCCTACTAATATATAAAAATGAGATGGTGTGTGTCTGTCTTTCTGTCTGTCTGTCTGTCTGTCTGTTACTCAATAACGCAAGAACCACTGGTCCGATTTAAATGAAATTTTGCATGGATGTAGCTCATTTACCAGGTTTACATATAGGATACTTTTGATTACGATATTTTGCACTATTGAAAAATGGCGACTATTTTCATATTTCCATTTCAAATAAAAAGAGAACGCTAAGATATAGCAACCTCTTGATGGCACTACGAGCTTTAAAATTTAATTGTCTATCCGAAATGTCCTTACCACTTTTCGTGTATCTCCAACGGTTAGCGAGTTAAACCTACATTTGTGACGTCACTACACCCTTAGGTTCATAAATTTCATATTTTCATCATCCTACTAATATATAAAAATGAGATGGTGTGTGTCTGTCTTTCTGTCTGTCTGTCTGTCTGTCTGTCTGTCTGTTACTCAATAACGCAAGAACCACTGGTCCGATTTAAATGAAATTTTGCATTGATGTAGCTGATTTACCAGGTTTACATATAAGATACTTTTGATTACGATATTTTGCACTATTGAAAAATGGCGACTATTTTCATATTTCCATTTCAAATAAAAAGAGAACGCTAAGATATAGCAACCTTTTGATGGCACTATGAGCTTTAAAATTTAATTTTCTATCCGAAATGTCCTTACCACTTTTCGTGTATCTCCAACGGTTAGCGAGTTAAACCTACATTTGTGACGTCACTACACCCTTTGGTTTAAAAATGTCATATTTTCATCATCCTACTAATATATAAAAATGAGATGGTGTGTGTCTGTCTTTCTGTCTGTCTGTCTGTCTGTCTGTTACTCAATAACGCAAGAACCACTGGTCCGATTTAAATGAAATTTTGCATGGATGTAGCTCATTTACCAGGTTTACATATAGGATACTTTTGATTACGATATTTTGCACTATTGAAAAATGGCGACTATTTTCATATTTCCATTTCAAATAAAAAGAGAACGCTAAGATATAGCAACCTCTTGATGGCACTACGAGCTTTAAAATTTAATTGTCTATCCGAAATGTCCTTACCACTTTTCGTGTATCTCCAACGGTTAGCGAGTTAAACCTACATTTGTGACGTCACTACACCCTTAGGTTCATAAATTTCATATTTTCATCATCCTACTAATATATAAAAATGAGATGGTGTGTGTCTGTCTTTCTGTCTGTCTGTCTGTCTGTCTGTCTGTCTGTTACTCAATAACGCAAGAACCACTGGTCCGATTTAAATGAAATTTTGCATTGATGTAGCTGATTTACCAGGTTTACATATAAGATACTTTTGATTACGATATTTTGCACTATTGAAAAATGGCGACTATTTTCATATTTCCATTTCAAATAAAAAGAGAACGCTAAGATATAGCAACCTTTTGATGGCACTATGAGCTTTAAAATTTAATTTTCTATCCGAAATGTCCTTACCACTTTTCGTGTATCTCCAACGGTTAGCGAGTTAAACCTACATTTGTGACGTCACTACACCCTTTGGTTTAAAAATGTCATATTTTCATCATCCTACTAATATATAAAAATGAGATGGTGTGTGTCTGTCTTTCTGTCTGTCTGTCTGTCTGTCTGTTACTCAATAACGCAAGAACCACTGGTCCGATTTAAATGAAATTTTGCATGGATGTAGCTCATTTACCAGGTTTACAAATAGGATACTTTTGATTACGATATTTTGCACTATTGAAAAATGGCGACTATTTTCATATTTCCATTTCAAATAAAAAGAGAACGCTAAGATATAGCAACCTTTTAATGACACTACGAGCTTTAAAATTTAATTGTCTATCCGAAATGTCCTTACCACTTTTCGTGTATCTCCAACGGTTAGCGAGTTAAACCTACATTTGTGACGTCACTACACCCTTAGGTTCATAAATTTCATATTTTCATCATCCTACTAATATATAAAAATGAGATGGTGTGTGTCTGTCTTTCTGTCTGTCTGTCTGTCTGTCTGTCTGTCTGTTACTCAATAACGCAAGAACCACTGGTCCGATTTAAATGAAATTTTGCATTGATGTAGCTGATTTACCAGGTTTACATATAAGATACTTTTGATTACGATATTTTGCACTATTGAAAAATGGCGACTATTTTCATATTTCCATTTCAAATAAAAAGAGAACGCTAAGATATAGCAACCTTTTAATGACACTACGAGCTTTAAAATTTAATTGTCTATCCGAAATGTCCTTACCACTTTTCGTGTATCTCCAACGGTTAGCGAGTTAAACCTACATTTGTGACGTCACTACACCCTTAGGTTCATAAATTTCATATTTTCATCATCCTACTAATATATAAAAATGAGATGGTGTGTGTCTGTCTTTCTGTCTGTCTGTCTGTCTGTCTGTCTGTCTGTTACTCAATAACGCAAGAACCACTGGTCCGATTTAAATGAAATTTTGCATTGATGTAGCTGATTTACCAGGTTTACATATAGGATACTTTTGATTACGATATTTTGCACTATTGAAAAATGGCGACTATTTTCATATTTCCATTTCAAATAAAAAGAGAACGCTAAGATATAGCAACCTCTTGATGGCACTACGAGCTTTAAAATTTAATTTTCTATCCGAAATGTCCTTACCACTTTTCGTGTATCTCCAACGGTTAGCGAGTTAAACCTACATTTGTGACGTCACTACACCCTTAGGTTTAAAAATTTCATATTTTCATCATCCTACTAATATATAAAAATGAGATGGTGTGTGTCTGTCTTTCTGTCTGTCTGTCTGTCTGTCTGTCTGTTACTCAATAACGCAAGAACCACTGGTCCGATTTAAATGAAATTTTGCATTGATGTAGCTGATTTACCAGGTTTACATATAAGATACTTTTGATTACGATATTTTGCACTATTGAAAAATGGCGACTATTTTCATATTTCCATTTCAAATAAAAAGAGAACGCTAAGATATAGCAACCTCTTGATGGCACTACGAGCTTTAAAATTTAATTTTCTATCCGAAATGTCCTTACCACTTTTCGTGTATCTCCAACGGTTAGCGAGTTAAACCTACATTTGTGACGTCACTACACCCTTTGGTTTAAAAATGTCATATTTTCATCATCCTACTAATATATAAAAATGAGATGGTGTGTGTCTGTCTTTCTGTCTGTCTGTCTGTCTGTCTGTTACTCAATTACGCAAGAACCACTGGTCCGATTTAAATGATATTTTGCATGGATGTAGCTCATTTACCAGGTTTACATATAGGATACTTTTGATTACGATATTTTGCACTATTGAAAAATGGCGACTATTTTCATATTTCCATTTCAAATAAAAAGAGAACGCTAAGATATAGCAACCTTTTGATGGCACTACGGGCTTTAAAATTTAATTGTCTATCCGAAATGTCCTTACCACTTTTCGTGTATCTCCAACGGTTAGCGAGTTAAACCTACATTTGTGACGTCACTACACCCTTTGGTTTAAAAATTTCATATTTTCATCATCCTACTAATATATAAAAATGAGATGGTGTGTGTCTGTCTTTCTGTCTGTCTGTCTGTCTGTCTGTCTGTCTGTTACTCAATAACGCAAGAACCACTGGTCCGATTTAAATGAAATTTTGCATTGATGTAGCTGATTTACCAGGTTTACATATAAGATACTTTTGATTACGATATTTTGCACTATTGAAAAATGGCGACTATTTTCATATTTCCATTTCAAATAAAAAGAGAACGCTAAGATATAGCAACCTTTTGATGGCACTACGAGCTTTAAAATTTAATTTTCTATCCGAAATGTCCTTACCACTTTTCGTGTATCTCCAACGGTTAGCGAGTTAAACCTACATTTGTGACGTCACTACACCCTTAGGTTTAAAAATTTCATATTTTCATCATCCTACTAATATATAAAAATGAGATGGTGTGTGTCTGTCTTTCTGTCTGTCTGTCTGTCTGTCTGTTACTCAATAACGCAAGAACCACTGGTCCGATTTAAATGAAATTTTGCATTGATGTAGCTGATTTACCAGGTTTACATATAAGATACTTTTGATTACGATATTTTGCACTATTGAAAAATGGCGACTATTTTCATATTTCCATTTCAAATAAAAAGAGAACGCTAAGATATAGCAACCTTTTGATGGCACTACGAGCTTTAAAATTTAATTTTCTATCCGAAATGTCCTTACCACTTTTCGTGTATCTCCAACGGTTAGCGAGTTAAACCTACATTTGTGACGTCACTACACCCTTTGGTTTAAAAATGTCATATTTTCATCATCCTACTAATATATAAAAATGAGATGGTGTGTGTCTGTCTTTCTGTCTGTCTGTCTGTCTGTCTGTCAATTACTCAATAACGCAAGAACCACAGGTCCGATTTAAATGAAATTTTGCATGGATGTAGCTGATTTACCAGGTTTACATATAGGATACTTTTGATTACGATATTTTGCACTATTGAAAAATGGCGACTATTTTCATATTTCCATTTCAAATAAAAAGAGAACGCTAAGATATAGCAACATTTTGATGGCACTACGAGCTTTAAAATTTAATTGTCTATCCGAAATGTCCTTACCACTTTTCGTGTATCTCCAACGGTTAGCGAGTTAAACCTACATTTGTGACGTCACTACACCCTTTGGTTTAAAAATTTCATATTTTCATCATCCTACTAATATATAAAAATGAGATGGTGTGTGTCTGTCTTTCTGTCTGTCTGTCTGTCTGTCTGTCTGTTACTCAATAACGCAAGAACCACTGGTCCGATTTAAATGAAATTTTGCATGGATGTAGCTCATTTACCAGGTTTACATAAAGGATACTTTTGATTACGATATTTTTCACTATTGAAAAATGGCGACTATTTTCATATTTCCATTTCAAATAAAAAGAGAACGCTAAGATATAGCAACCTTTTAATGGCACTACGAGCTTTAAAATTTAATTGTCTATCCGAAATGTCCTTACCACTTTTCGTGTATCTCCAACGGTTAGCGAGTTAAACCTACATTTGTGACGTCACTACACCCTTTGGTTTAAAAATGTCATATTTTCATCATCCTACTAATATATAAAAATGAGATGGTGTGTGTCTGTCTTTCTGTCTGTCTGTCTGTCTGTCTGTTACTCAATAACGCAAGAACCACTGGTCCGATTTAAATGAAATTTTGCATGGATGTAGCTCATTTACCAGGTTTACATATAGGATACTTTTGATTACGATATTTTGCACTATTGAAAAATGGCGACTATTTTCATATTTCCATTTCAAATAAAAAGAGAACGCTAAGATATAGCAACCTTTTAATGACACTACGAGCTTTAAAATTTACTTGTCTATCCGAAATGTCCTTACCACTTTTCGTGTATCTCCAACGGTTAGCGAGTTAAACCTACATTTGTGACGTCACTACACCCTTAGGTTCATAAATTTCATATTTTCATCATCCTACTAATATATAAAAATGAGATGGTGTGTGTCTGTCTTTCTGTCTGTCTGTCTGTCTGTCTGTCTGTCTGTTACTCAATAACGCAAGAACCACTGGTCCGATTTAAATGAAATTTTGCATTGATGTAGCTGATTTACCAGGTTTACATATAAGATACTTTTGATTACGATATTTTGCACTATTGAAAAATGGCGACTATTTTCATATTTCCATTTCAAATAAAAAGTGAACGCTAAGATATAGCAACCTTTTGATGGCACTACGAGCTTTAAAATTTAATTTTCTATCCGAAATGTCCTTACCACATTTCGTGTATCTCCAACGGTTAGCGAGTTAATCCTACATTTGTGACGTCACTACACCCTTTGGTTTAAAAATGTCATATTTTCATCATCCTACTAATATATAAAAATGAGATGGTGTGTGTCTGTCTTTCTGTCTGTCTGTCTGTCTGTCTGTTACTCAATAACGCAAGAACCACTGGTCCGATTTAAATGAAATTTTGCATGGATGTAGCTCATTTACCAGGTTTACATATAGGATACTTTTGATTACGATATTTTGCACTATTGAAAAATGGCGACTATTTTCATATTTCCATTTCAAATAAAAAGAGAACGCTAAGATATAGCAACCTCTTGATGGCACTACGAGCTTTAAAATTTAATTGTCTATCCGAAATGTCCTTACCACTTTTCGTGTATCTCCAACGGTTAGCGAGTTAAACCTACATTTGTGACGTCACTACACCCTTAGGTTCATAAATTTCATATTTTCATCATCCTACTAATATATAAAAATGAGATGGTGTGTGTCTGTCTTTCTGTCTGTCTGTCTGTCTGTCTGTCTGTCTGTTACTCAATAACGCAAGAACCACTGGTCCGATTTAAATGAAATTTTGCATTGATGTAGCTGATTTACCAGGTTTACATATAAGATACTTTTGATTACGATATTTTGCACTATTGAAAAATGGCGACTATTTTCATATTTCCATTTCAAATAAAAAGAGAACGCTAAGATATAGCAACCTTTTGATGGCACTATGAGCTTTAAAATTTAATTTTCTATCCGAAATGTCCTTACCACTTTTCGTGTATCTCCAACGGTTAGCGAGTTAAACCTACATTTGTGACGTCACTACACCCTTTGGTTTAAAAATGTCATATTTTCATCATCCTACTAATATATAAAAATGAGATGGTGTGTGTCTGTCTTTCTGTCTGTCTGTCTGTCTGTCTGTTACTCAATAACGCAAGAACCACTGGTCCGATTTAAATGAAATTTTGCATGGATGTAGCTCATTTACCAGGTTTACATATAGGATACTTTTGATTACGATATTTTGCACTATTGAAAAATGGCGACTATTTTCATATTTCCATTTCAAATAAAAAGAGAACGCTAAGATATAGCAACCTCTTGATGGCACTACGAGCTTTAAAATTTAATTGTCTATCCGAAATGTCCTTACCACTTTTCGTGTATCTCCAACGGTTAGCGAGTTAAACCTACATTTGTGACGTCACTACACCCTTAGGTTCATAAATTTCATATTTTCATCATCCTACTAATATATAAAAATGAGATGGTGTGTGTCTGTCTTTCTGTCTGTCTGTCTGTCTGTCTGTCTGTCTGTTACTCAATAACGCAAGAACCACTGGTCCGATTTAAATGAAATTTTGCATTGATGTAGCTGATTTACCAGGTTTACATATAAGATACTTTTGATTACGATATTTTGCACTATTGAAAAATGGCGACTATTTTCATATTTCCATTTCAAATAAAAAGAGAACGCTAAGATATAGCAACCTTTTGATGGCACTATGAGCTTTAAAATTTAATTTTCTATCCGAAATGTCCTTACCACTTTTCGTGTATCTCCAACGGTTAGCGAGTTAAACCTACATTTGTGACGTCACTACACCCTTTGGTTTAAAAATGTCATATTTTCATCATCCTACTAATATATAAAAATGAGATGGTGTGTGTCTGTCTTTCTGTCTGTCTGTCTGTCTGTCTGTTACTCAATAACGCAAGAACCACTGGTCCGATTTAAATGAAATTTTGCATGGATGTAGCTCATTTACCAGGTTTACAAATAGGATACTTTTGATTACGATATTTTGCACTATTGAAAAATGGCGACTATTTTCATATTTCCATTTCAAATAAAAAGAGAACGCTAAGATATAGCAACCTTTTAATGACACTACGAGCTTTAAAATTTAATTGTCTATCCGAAATGTCCTTACCACTTTTCGTGTATCTCCAACGGTTAGCGAGTTAAACCTACATTTGTGACGTCACTACACCCTTAGGTTCATAAATTTCATATTTTCATCATCCTACTAATATATAAAAATGAGATGGTGTGTGTCTGTCTTTCTGTCTGTCTGTCTGTCTGTCTGTCTGTCTGTTACTCAATAACGCAAGAACCACTGGTCCGATTTAAATGAAATTTTGCATTGATGTAGCTGATTTACCAGGTTTACATATAAGATACTTTTGATTACGATATTTTGCACTATTGAAAAATGGCGACTATTTTCATATTTCCATTTCAAATAAAAAGAGAACGCTAAGATATAGCAACCTTTTAATGACACTACGAGCTTTAAAATTTAATTGTCTATCCGAAATGTCCTTACCACTTTTCGTGTATCTCCAACGGTTAGCGAGTTAAACCTACATTTGTGACGTCACTACACCCTTAGGTTCATAAATTTCATATTTTCATCATCCTACTAATATATAAAAATGAGATGGTGTGTGTCTGTCTTTCTGTCTGTCTGTCTGTCTGTCTGTCTGTCTGTTACTCAATAACGCAAGAACCACTGGTCCGATTTAAATGAAATTTTGCATTGATGTAGCTGATTTACCAGGTTTACATATAGGATACTTTTGATTACGATATTTTGCACTATTGAAAAATGGCGACTATTTTCATATTTCCATTTCAAATAAAAAGAGAACGCTAAGATATAGCAACCTCTTGATGGCACTACGAGCTTTAAAATTTAATTTTCTATCCGAAATGTCCTTACCACTTTTCGTGTATCTCCAACGGTTAGCGAGTTAAACCTACATTTGTGACGTCACTACACCCTTAGGTTTAAAAATTTCATATTTTCATCATCCTACTAATATATAAAAATGAGATGGTGTGTGTCTGTCTTTCTGTCTGTCTGTCTGTCTGTCTGTCTGTTACTCAATAACGCAAGAACCACTGGTCCGATTTAAATGAAATTTTGCATTGATGTAGCTGATTTACCAGGTTTACATATAAGATACTTTTGATTACGATATTTTGCACTATTGAAAAATGGCGACTATTTTCATATTTCCATTTCAAATAAAAAGAGAACGCTAAGATATAGCAACCTCTTGATGGCACTACGAGCTTTAAAATTTAATTTTCTATCCGAAATGTCCTTACCACTTTTCGTGTATCTCCAACGGTTAGCGAGTTAAACCTACATTTGTGACGTCACTACACCCTTTGGTTTAAAAATGTCATATTTTCATCATCCTACTAATATATAAAAATGAGATGGTGTGTGTCTGTCTTTCTGTCTGTCTGTCTGTCTGTCTGTTACTCAATTACGCAAGAACCACTGGTCCGATTTAAATGATATTTTGCATGGATGTAGCTCATTTACCAGGTTTACATATAGGATACTTTTGATTACGATATTTTGCACTATTGAAAAATGGCGACTATTTTCATATTTCCATTTCAAATAAAAAGAGAACGCTAAGATATAGCAACCTTTTGATGGCACTACGGGCTTTAAAATTTAATTGTCTATCCGAAATGTCCTTACCACTTTTCGTGTATCTCCAACGGTTAGCGAGTTAAACCTACATTTGTGACGTCACTACACCCTTTGGTTTAAAAATTTCATATTTTCATCATCCTACTAATATATAAAAATGAGATGGTGTGTGTCTGTCTTTCTGTCTGTCTGTCTGTCTGTCTGTCTGTCTGTTACTCAATAACGCAAGAACCACTGGTCCGATTTAAATGAAATTTTGCATTGATGTAGCTGATTTACCAGGTTTACATATAAGATACTTTTGATTACGATATTTTGCACTATTGAAAAATGGCGACTATTTTCATATTTCCATTTCAAATAAAAAGAGAACGCTAAGATATAGCAACCTTTTGATGGCACTACGAGCTTTAAAATTTAATTTTCTATCCGAAATGTCCTTACCACTTTTCGTGTATCTCCAACGGTTAGCGAGTTAAACCTACATTTGTGACGTCACTACACCCTTAGGTTTAAAAATTTCATATTTTCATCATCCTACTAATATATAAAAATGAGATGGTGTGTGTCTGTCTTTCTGTCTGTCTGTCTGTCTGTCTGTTACTCAATAACGCAAGAACCACTGGTCCGATTTAAATGAAATTTTGCATTGATGTAGCTGATTTACCAGGTTTACATATAAGATACTTTTGATTACGATATTTTGCACTATTGAAAAATGGCGACTATTTTCATATTTCCATTTCAAATAAAAAGAGAACGCTAAGATATAGCAACCTTTTGATGGCACTACGAGCTTTAAAATTTAATTTTCTATCCGAAATGTCCTTACCACTTTTCGTGTATCTCCAACGGTTAGCGAGTTAAACCTACATTTGTGACGTCACTACACCCTTTGGTTTAAAAATGTCATATTTTCATCATCCTACTAATATATAAAAATGAGATGGTGTGTGTCTGTCTTTCTGTCTGTCTGTCTGTCTGTCTGTCAATTACTCAATAACGCAAGAACCACAGGTCCGATTTAAATGAAATTTTGCATGGATGTAGCTGATTTACCAGGTTTACATATAGGATACTTTTGATTACGATATTTTGCACTATTGAAAAATGGCGACTATTTTCATATTTCCATTTCAAATAAAAAGAGAACGCTAAGATATAGCAACATTTTGATGGCACTACGAGCTTTAAAATTTAATTGTCTATCCGAAATGTCCTTACCACTTTTCGTGTATCTCCAACGGTTAGCGAGTTAAACCTACATTTGTGACGTCACTACACCCTTTGGTTTAAAAATTTCATATTTTCATCATCCTACTAATATATAAAAATGAGATGGTGTGTGTCTGTCTTTCTGTCTGTCTGTCTGTCTGTCTGTCTGTTACTCAATAACGCAAGAACCACTGGTCCGATTTAAATGAAATTTTGCATGGATGTAGCTCATTTACCAGGTTTACATAAAGGATACTTTTGATTACGATATTTTTCACTATTGAAAAATGGCGACTATTTTCATATTTCCATTTCAAATAAAAAGAGAACGCTAAGATATAGCAACCTTTTAATGGCACTACGAGCTTTAAAATTTAATTGTCTATCCGAAATGTCCTTACCACTTTTCGTGTATCTCCAACGGTTAGCGAGTTAAACCTACATTTGTGACGTCACTACACCCTTTGGTTTAAAAATGTCATATTTTCATCATCCTACTAATATATAAAAATGAGATGGTGTGTGTCTGTCTTTCTGTCTGTCTGTCTGTCTGTCTGTTACTCAATAACGCAAGAACCACTGGTCCGATTTAAATGAAATTTTGCATGGATGTAGCTCATTTACCAGGTTTACATATAGGATACTTTTGATTACGATATTTTGCACTATTGAAAAATGGCGACTATTTTCATATTTCCATTTCAAATAAAAAGAGAACGCTAAGATATAGCAACCTTTTAATGACACTACGAGCTTTAAAATTTACTTGTCTATCCGAAATGTCCTTACCACTTTTCGTGTATCTCCAACGGTTAGCGAGTTAAACCTACATTTGTGACGTCACTACACCCTTAGGTTCATAAATTTCATATTTTCATCATCCTACTAATATATAAAAATGAGATGGTGTGTGTCTGTCTTTCTGTCTGTCTGTCTGTCTGTCTGTCTGTCTGTTACTCAATAACGCAAGAACCACTGGTCCGATTTAAATGAAATTTTGCATTGATGTAGCTGATTTACCAGGTTTACATATAAGATACTTTTGATTACGATATTTTGCACTATTGAAAAATGGCGACTATTTTCATATTTCCATTTCAAATAAAAAGTGAACGCTAAGATATAGCAACCTTTTGATGGCACTACGAGCTTTAAAATTTAATTTTCTATCCGAAATGTCCTTACCACATTTCGTGTATCTCCAACGGTTAGCGAGTTAATCCTACATTTGTGACGTCACTACACCCTTTGGTTTAAAAATGTCATATTTTCATCATCCTACTAATATATAAAAATGAGATGGTGTGTGTCTGTCTTTCTGTCTGTCTGTCTGTCTGTCTGTTACTCAATAACGCAAGAACCACTGGTCCGATTTAAATGAAATTTTGCATGGATGTAGCTCATTTACCAGGTTTACATATAGGATACTTTTGATTACGATATTTTGCACTATTGAAAAATGGCGACTATTTTCATATTTCCATTTCAAATAAAAAGAGAACGCTAAGATATAGCAACCTCTTGATGGCACTACGAGCTTTAAAATTTAATTGTCTATCCGAAATGTCCTTACCACTTTTCGTGTATCTCCAACGGTTAGCGAGTTAAACCTACATTTGTGACGTCACTACACCCTTAGGTTCATAAATTTCATATTTTCATCATCCTACTAATATATAAAAATGAGATGGTGTGTGTCTGTCTTTCTGTCTGTCTGTCTGTCTGTCTGTCTGTCTGTTACTCAATAACGCAAGAACCACTGGTCCGATTTAAATGAAATTTTGCATTGATGTAGCTGATTTACCAGGTTTACATATAAGATACTTTTGATTACGATATTTTGCACTATTGAAAAATGGCGACTATTTTCATATTTCCATTTCAAATAAAAAGAGAACGCTAAGATATAGCAACCTGTTGATGGCACTATGAGCTTTAAAATTTAATTTTCTATCCGAAATGTCCTTACCACTTTTCGTGTATCTCCAACGGTTAGCGAGTTAAACCTACATTTGTGACGTCACTACACCCTTTGGTTTAAAAATGTCATATTTTCATCATCCTACTAATATATAAAAATGAGATGGTGTGTGTCTGTCTTTCTGTCTGTCTGTCTGTCTGTCTGTTACTCAATAACGCAAGAACCACTGGTCCGATTTAAATGAAATTTTGCATGGATGTAGCTCATTTACCAGGTTTACAAATAGGATACTTTTGATTACGATATTTTGCACTATTGAAAAATGGCGACTATTTTCATATTTCCATTTCAAATAAAAAGAGAACGCTAAGATATAGCAACCTTTTAATGACACTACGAGCTTTAAAATTTAATTGTCTATCCGAAATGTCCTTACCACTTTTCGTGTATCTCCAACGGTTAGCGAGTTAAACCTACATTTGTGACGTCACTACACCCTTAGGTTCATAAATTTCATATTTTCATCATCCTACTAATATATAAAAATGAGATGGTGTGTGTCTGTCTTTCTGTCTGTCTGTCTGTCTGTCTGTCTGTCTGTTACTCAATAACGCAAGAACCACTGGTCCGATTTAAATGAAATTTTGCATTGATGTAGCTGATTTACCAGGTTTACATATAAGATACTTTTGATTACGATATTTTGCACTATTGAAAAATGGCGACTATTTTCATATTTCCATTTCAAATAAAAAGAGAACGCTAAGATATAGCAACCTTTTAATGACACTACGAGCTTTAAAATTTAATTGTCTATCCGAAATGTCCTTACCACTTTTCGTGTATCTCCAACGGTTAGCGAGTTAAACCTACATTTGTGACGTCACTACACCCTTAGGTTCATAAATTTCATATTTTCATCATCCTACTAATATATAAAAATGAGATGGTGTGTGTCTGTCTTTCTGTCTGTCTGTCTGTCTGTCTGTCTGTCTGTTACTCAATAACGCAAGAACCACTGGTCCGATTTAAATGAAATTTTGCATTGATGTAGCTGATTTACCAGGTTTACATATAGGATACTTTTGATTACGATATTTTGCACTATTGAAAAATGGCGACTATTTTCATATTTCCATTTCAAATAAAAAGAGAACGCTAAGATATAGCAACCTCTTGATGGCACTACGAGCTTTAAAATTTAATTTTCTATCCGAAATGTCCTTACCACTTTTCGTGTATCTCCAACGGTTAGCGAGTTAAACCTACATTTGTGACGTCACTACACCCTTAGGTTTAAAAATTTCATATTTTCATCATCCTACTAATATATAAAAATGAGATGGTGTGTGTCTGTCTTTCTGTCTGTCTGTCTGTCTGTCTGTCTGTTACTCAATAACGCAAGAACCACTGGTCCGATTTAAATGAAATTTTGCATTGATGTAGCTGATTTACCAGGTTTACATATAAGATACTTTTGATTACGATATTTTGCACTATTGAAAAATGGCGACTATTTTCATATTTCCATTTCAAATAAAAAGAGAACGCTAAGATATAGCAACCTCTTGATGGCACTACGAGCTTTAAAATTTAATTTTCTATCCGAAATGTCCTTACCACTTTTCGTGTATCTCCAACGGTTAGCGAGTTAAACCTACATTTGTGACGTCACTACACCCTTTGGTTTAAAAATGTCATATTTTCATCATCCTACTAATATATAAAAATGAGATGGTGTGTGTCTGTCTTTCTGTCTGTCTGTCTGTCTGTCTGTTACTCAATTACGCAAGAACCACTGGTCCGATTTAAATGATATTTTGCATGGATGTAGCTCATTTACCAGGTTTACATATAGGATACTTTTGATTACGATATTTTGCACTATTGAAAAATGGCGACTATTTTCATATTTCCATTTCAAATAAAAAGAGAACGCTAAGATATAGCAACCTTTTGATGGCACTACGGGCTTTAAAATTTAATTGTCTATCCGAAATGTCCTTACCACTTTTCGTGTATCTCCAACGGTTAGCGAGTTAAACCTACATTTGTGACGTCACTACACCCTTTGGTTTAAAAATTTCATATTTTCATCATCCTACTAATATATAAAAATGAGATGGTGTGTGTCTGTCTTTCTGTCTGTCTGTCTGTCTGTCTGTCTGTCTGTTACTCAATAACGCAAGAACCACTGGTCCGATTTAAATGAAATTTTGCATTGATGTAGCTGATTTACCAGGTTTACATATAAGATACTTTTGATTACGATATTTTGCACTATTGAAAAATGGCGACTATTTTCATATTTCCATTTCAAATAAAAAGAGAACGCTAAGATATAGCAACCTTTTGATGGCACTACGAGCTTTAAAATTTAATTTTCTATCCGAAATGTCCTTACCACTTTTCGTGTATCTCCAACGGTTAGCGAGTTAAACCTACATTTGTGACGTCACTACACCCTTAGGTTTAAAAATTTCATATTTTCATCATCCTACTAATATATAAAAATGAGATGGTGTGTGTCTGTCTTTCTGTCTGTCTGTCTGTCTGTCTGTTACTCAATAACGCAAGAACCACTGGTCCGATTTAAATGAAATTTTGCATTGATGTAGCTGATTTACCAGGTTTACATATAAGATACTTTTGATTACGATATTTTGCACTATTGAAAAATGGCGACTATTTTCATATTTCCATTTCAAATAAAAAGAGAACGCTAAGATATAGCAACCTTTTGATGGCACTACGAGCTTTAAAATTTAATTGTCTATCCGAAATGTCCTTACCACTTTTCGTGTATCTCCAACGGTTAGCGAGTTAAACCTACATTTGTGACGTCACTACACCCTTTGGTTTAAAAATTTCATATTTTCATCATCCTACTAATATATAAAAATGAGATGGTGTGTGTCTGTCTTTCTGTCTGTCTGTCTGTCTGTCTGTTACTCAATAACGCAAGAACCACTGGTCCGATTTAAATGAAATTTTGCATGGATGTAGCTGATTTACCAGGTTTACATATAGGATACTTTTGATTACGATATTTTGCACTATTGAAAAATGGCGACTATTTTCATATTTCCATTTTAAATAAAAAGAGAACGCTAAGATATAGCAACCTTTTGATGGCACTACGGGCTTTAAAATTTAATTGTCTATCCGAAATGTCCTTACCACTTTTCGTGTATCTCCAACGGTTAGCGAGTTAAACCTACATTTGTGACGTCACTACACCCTTTGGTTTAAAAATTTCATATTTTCATCATCCTACTAATATATAAAAATGAGATGGTGTGTGTCTGTCTGTCTGTCTGTCTGTCTGTCTGTCTGTTACTCAATAACGCAAGAACCACTGGTCCGATTTAAATGAAATTTTGCATTGATGTAGCTGATTTACCAGGTTTACATATAAGATACTTTTGATTACGATATTTTGCACTATTGAAAAATGGCGACTATTTTCATATTTCCATTTCAAATAAAAAGAGAACGCTAAGATATAGCAACCTTTTGATGGCACTACGAGCTTTAAAATTTAATTTTCTATCCGAAATGTCCTTACCACTTTTCGTGTATCTCCAACGGTTAGCGAGTTAAACCTACATTTGTGACGTCACTACACCCTTTGGTTTAAAAATTTCATATTTTCATCATCCTACTAATATATAAAAATGAGATGGTGTGTGTCTGTCTTTCTGTCTGTCTGTCTGTCTGTCTGTCTGTCTGTTACTCAATAACGCAAGAACCACTGGTCCGATTTAAATGAAATTTTGCATTGATGTAGCTGATTTACCAGGTTTACATATAAGATACTTTTGATTACGATATTTTGCACTATTGAAAAATGGCGACTATTTTCATATTTCCATTTCAAATAAAAAGAGAACGCTAAGATATAGCAACCTTTTGATGGCACTACGAGCTTTAAAATTTAATTTTCTATCCGAAATGTCCTTACCACTTTTCGTGTATCTCCAACGGTTAGCGAGTTAAACCTACATTTGTGACGTCACTACACCCTTTGGTTTAAAAATGTCATATTTTCATCATCCTACTAATATATAAAAATGAGATGGTGTGTGTCTGTCTTTCTGTCTGTCTGTCTGTCTGTCTGTCAATTACTCAATAACGCAAGAACCACAGGTCCGATTTAAATGAAATTTTGCATGGATGTAGCTGATTTACCAGGTTTACATATAGGATACTTTTGATTACGATATTTTGCACTATTGAAAAATGGCGACTATTTTCATATTTCCATTTCAAATAAAAAGAGAACGCTAAGATATAGCAACATTTTGATGGCACTACGAGCTTTAGAATTTAATTGTCTATCCGAAATGTCCTTACCACTTTTCGTGTATCTCCAACGGTTAGCGAGTTAAACCTACATTTGTGACGTCACTACACCCTTTGGTTTAAAAATTTCATATTTTCATCATCCTACTAATATATAAAAATGAGATGGTGTGTGTCTGTCTTTCTGTCTGTCTGTCTGTCTGTCTGTCTGTTACTCAATAACGCAAGAACCACTGGTCCGATTTAAATGAAATTTTGCATGGATGTAGCTCATTTACCAGGTTTACATAAAGGATACTTTTGATTACGATATTTTTCACTATTGAAAAATGGCGACTATTTTCATATTTCCATTTCAAATAAAAAGAGAACGCTAAGATATAGCAACCTTTTAATGGCACTACGAGCTTTAAAATTTAATTGTCTATCCGAAATGTCCTTACCACTTTTCGTGTATCTCCAACGGTTAGCGAGTTAAACCTACATTTGTGACGTCACTACACCCTTTGGTTTAAAAATGTCATATTTTCATCATCCTACTAATATATAAAAATGAGATGGTGTGTGTCTGTCTTTCTGTCTGTCTGTCTGTCTGTCTGTTACTCAATAACGCAAGAACCACTGGTCCGATTTAAATGAAATTTTGCATGGATGTAGCTCATTTACCAGGTTTACATATAGGATACTTTTGATTACGATATTTTGCACTATTGAAAAATGGCGACTATTTTCATATTTCCATTTCAAATAAAAAGAGAACGCTAAGATATAGCAACCTTTTAATGACACTACGAGCTTTAAAATTTACTTGTCTATCCGAAATGTCCTTACCACTTTTCGTGTATCTCCAACGGTTAGCGAGTTAAACCTACATTTGTGACGTCACTACACCCTTAGGTTCATAAATTTCATATTTTCATCATCCTACTAATATATAAAAATGAGATGGTGTGTGTCTGTCTTTCTGTCTGTCTGTCTGTCTGTCTGTCTGTCTGTCTGTTACTCAATAACGCAAGAACCACTGGTCCGATTTAAATGAAATTTTGCATTGATGTAGCTGATTTACCAGGTTTACATATAAGATACTTTTGATTACGATATTTTGCACTATTGAAAAATGGCGACTATTTTCATATTTCCATTTCAAATAAAAAGTGAACGCTAAGATATAGCAACCTTTTGATGGCACTACGAGCTTTAAAATTTAATTTTCTATCCGAAATGTCCTTACCACTTTTCGTGTATCTCCAACGGTTAGCGAGTTAATCCTACATTTGTGACGTCACTACACCCTTTGGTTTAAAAATGTCATATTTTCATCATCCTACTAATATATAAAAATGAGATGGTGTGTGTCTGTCTTTCTGTCTGTCTGTCTGTCTGTCTGTTACTCAATAACGCAAGAACCACTGGTCCGATTTAAATGAAATTTTGCATGGATGTAGCTCATTTACCAGGTTTACATATAGGATACTTTTGATTACGATATTTTGCACTATTGAAAAATGGCGACTATTTTCATATTTCCATTTCAAATAAAAAGAGAACGCTAAGATATAGCAACCTCTTGATGGCACTACGAGCTTTAAAATTTAATTGTCTATCCGAAATGTCCTTACCACTTTTCGTGTATCTCCAACGGTTAGCGAGTTAAACCTACATTTGTGACGTCACTACACCCTTAGGTTCATAAATTTCATATTTTCATCATCCTACTAATATATAAAAATGAGATGGTGTGTGTCTGTCTTTCTGTCTGTCTGTCTGTCTGTCTGTCTGTTACTCAATAACGCAAGAACCACTGGTCCGATTTAAATGAAATTTTGCATTGATGTAGCTGATTTACCAGGTTTACATATAAGATACTTTTGATTACGATATTTTGCACTATTGAAAAATGGCGACTATTTTCATATTTCCATTTCAAATAAAAAGAGAACGCTAAGATATAGCAACCTCTTGATGGCACTACGAGCTTTAAAATTTAATTTTCTATCCGAAATGTCCTTACCACTTTTCGTGTATCTCCAACGGTTAGCGAGTTAAACCTACATTTGTGACGTCACTACACCCTTTGGTTTAAAAATGTCATATTTTCATCATCCTACTAATATATAAAAATGAGATGGTGTGTGTCTGTCTTTCTGTCTGTCTGTCTGTCTGTCTGTTACTCAATTACGCAAGAACCACTGGTCCGATTTAAATGATATTTTGCATGGATGTAGCTCATTTACCAGGTTTACATATAGGATACTTTTGATTACGATATTTTGCACTATTGAAAAATGGCGACTATTTTCATATTTCCATTTCAAATAAAAAGAGAACGCTAAGATATAGCAACCTTTTGATGGCACTACGAGCTTTAAAATTTAATTTTCTATCCGAAATGTCCTTACCACTTTTCGTGTATCTCCAACGGTTAGCGAGTTAAACCTACATTTGTGACGTCACTACACCCTTTGGTTTAAAAATTTCATATTTTCATCATCCTACTAATATATAAAAATGAGATGGTGTGTGTCTGTCTTTCTGTCTGTCTGTCTGTCTGTCTGTCTGTCTGTTACTCAATAACGCAAGAACCACTGGTCCGATTTAAATGAAATTTTGCATTGATGTAGCTGATTTACCAGGTTTACATATAAGATACTTTTGATTACGATATTTTGCACTATTGAAAAATGGCGACTATTTTCATATTTCCATTTCAAATAAAAAGAGAACGCTAAGATATAGCAACCTTTTGATGGCACTACGAGCTTTAAAATTTAATTTTCTATCCGAAATGTCCTTACCACTTTTCGTGTATCTCCAACGGTTAGCGAGTTAAACCTACATTTGTGACGTCACTACACCCTTTGGTTTAAAAATGTCATATTTTCATCATCCTACTAATATATAAAAATGAGATGGTGTGTGTCTGTCTTTCTGTCTGTCTGTCTGTCTGTCTGTCAATTACTCAATAACGCAAGAACCACAGGTCCGATTTAAATGAAATTTTGCATGGATGTAGCTGATTTACCAGGTTTACATATAGGATACTTTTGATTACGATATTTTGCACTATTGAAAAATGGCGACTATTTTCATATTTCCATTTCAAATAAAAAGAGAACGCTAAGATATAGCAACATTTTGATGGCACTACGAGCTTTAAAATTTAATTGTCTATCCGAAATGTCCTTACCACTTTTCGTGTATCTCCAACGGTTAGCGAGTTAAACCTACATTTGTGACGTCACTACACCCTTTGGTTTAAAAATTTCATATTTTCATCATCCTACTAATATATAAAAATGAGATGGTGTGTGTCTGTCTTTCTGTCTGTCTGTCTGTCTGTCTGTCTGTTACTCAATAACGCAAGAACCACTGGTCCGATTTAAATGAAATTTTGCATGGATGTAGCTCATTTACCAGGTTTACATAAAGGATACTTTTGATTACGATATTTTTCACTATTGAAAAATGGCGACTATTTTCATATTTCCATTTCAAATAAAAAGAGAACGCTAAGATATAGCAACCTTTTAATGGCACTACGAGCTTTAAAATTTAATTGTCTATCCGAAATGTCCTTACCACTTTTCGTGTATCTCCAACGGTTAGCGAGTTAAACCTACATTTGTGACGTCACTACACCCTTTGGTTTAAAAATGTCATATTTTCATCATCCTACTAATATATAAAAATGAGATGGTGTGTGTCTGTCTTTCTGTCTGTCTGTCTGTCTGTCTGTTACTCAATAACGCAAGAACCACTGGTCCGATTTAAATGAAATTTTGCATGGATGTAGCTCATTTACCAGGTTTACATATAGGATACTTTTGATTACGATATTTTGCACTATTGAAAAATGGCGACTATTTTCATATTTCCATTTCAAATAAAAAGAGAACGCTAAGATATAGCAACCTTTTAATGACACTACGAGCTTTAAAATTTACTTGTCTATCCGAAATGTCCTTACCACTTTTCGTGTATCTCCAACGGTTAGCGAGTTAAACCTACATTTGTGACGTCACTACACCCTTAGGTTCATAAATTTCATATTTTCATCATCCTACTAATATATAAAAATGAGATGGTGTGTGTCTGTCTTTCTGTCTGTCTGTCTGTCTGTCTGTCTGTCTGTCTGTTACTCAATAACGCAAGAACCACTGGTCCGATTTAAATGAAATTTTGCATTGATGTAGCTGATTTACCAGGTTTACATATAAGATACTTTTGATTACGATATTTTGCACTATTGAAAAATGGCGACTATTTTCATATTTCCATTTCAAATAAAAAGTGAACGCTAAGATATAGCAACCTTTTGATGGCACTACGAGCTTTAAAATTTAATTTTCTATCCGAAATGTCCTTACCACTTTTCGTGTATCTCCAACGGTTAGCGAGTTAATCCTACATTTGTGACGTCACTACACCCTTTGGTTTAAAAATGTCATATTTTCATCATCCTACTAATATATAAAAATGAGATGGTGTGTGTCTGTCTTTCTGTCTGTCTGTCTGTCTGTCTGTTACTCAATAACGCAAGAACCACTGGTCCGATTTAAATGAAATTTTGCATGGATGTAGCTCATTTACCAGGTTTACATATAGGATACTTTTGATTACGATATTTTGCACTATTGAAAAATGGCGACTATTTTCATATTTCCATTTCAAATAAAAAGAGAACGCTAAGATATAGCAACCTCTTGATGGCACTACGAGCTTTAAAATTTAATTGTCTATCCGAAATGTCCTTACCACTTTTCGTGTATCTCCAACGGTTAGCGAGTTAAACCTACATTTGTGACGTCACTACACCCTTAGGTTCATAAATTTCATATTTTCATCATCCTACTAATATATAAAAATGAGATGGTGTGTGTCTGTCTTTCTGTCTGTCTGTCTGTCTGTCTGTCTGTTACTCAATAACGCAAGAACCACTGGTCCGATTTAAATGAAATTTTGCATTGATGTAGCTGATTTACCAGGTTTACATATAAGATACTTTTGATTACGATATTTTGCACTATTGAAAAATGGCGACTATTTTCATATTTCCATTTCAAATAAAAAGAGAACGCTAAGATATAGCAACCTCTTGATGGCACTACGAGCTTTAAAATTTAATTTTCTATCCGAAATGTCCTTACCACTTTTCGTGTATCTCCAACGGTTAGCGAGTTAAACCTACATTTGTGACGTCACTACACCCTTTGGTTTAAAAATGTCATATTTTCATCATCCTACTAATATATAAAAATGAGATGGTGTGTGTCTGTCTTTCTGTCTGTCTGTCTGTCTGTCTGTTACTCAATTACGCAAGAACCACTGGTCCGATTTAAATGATATTTTGCATGGATGTAGCTCATTTACCAGGTTTACATATAGGATACTTTTGATTACGATATTTTGCACTATTGAAAAATGGCGACTATTTTCATATTTCCATTTCAAATAAAAAGAGAACGCTAAGATATAGCAACCTTTTGATGGCACTACGGGCTTTAAAATTTAATTGTCTATCCGAAATGTCCTTACCACTTTTCGTGTATCTCCAACGGTTAGCGAGTTAAACCTACATTTGTGACGTCACTACACCCTTTGGTTTAAAAATTTCATATTTTCATCATCCTACTAATATATAAAAATGAGATGGTGTGTGTCTGTCTTTCTGTCTGTCTGTCTGTCTGTCTGTCTGTCTGTTACTCAATAACGCAAGAACCACTGGTCCGATTTAAATGAAATTTTGCATTGATGTAGCTGATTTACCAGGTTTACATATAAGATACTTTTGATTACGATATTTTGCACTATTGAAAAATGGCGACTATTTTCATATTTCCATTTCAAATAAAAAGAGAACGCTAAGATATAGCAACCTTTTGATGGCACTACGAGCTTTAAAATTTAATTTTCTATCCGAAATGTCCTTACCACTTTTCGTGTATCTCCAACGGTTAGCGAGTTAAACCTACATTTGTGACGTCACTACACCCTTAGGTTTAAAAATTTCATATTTTCATCATCCTACTAATATATAAAAATGAGATGGTGTGTGTCTGTCTTTCTGTCTGTCTGTCTGTCTGTCTGTTACTCAATAACGCAAGAACCACTGGTCCGATTTAAATGAAATTTTGCATTGATGTAGCTGATTTACCAGGTTTACATATAAGATACTTTTGATTACGATATTTTGCACTATTGAAAAATGGCGACTATTTTCATATTTCCATTTCAAATAAAAAGAGAACGCTAAGATATAGCAACCTTTTGATGGCACTACGAGCTTTAAAATTTAATTGTCTATCCGAAATGTCCTTACCACTTTTCGTGTATCTCCAACGGTTAGCGAGTTAAACCTACATTTGTGACGTCACTACACCCTTTGGTTTAAAAATTTCATATTTTCATCATCCTACTAATATATAAAAATGAGATGGTGTGTGTCTGTCTTTCTGTCTGTCTGTCTGTCTGTCTGTTACTCAATAACGCAAGAACCACTGGTCCGATTTAAATGAAATTTTGCATGGATGTAGCTGATTTACCAGGTTTACATATAGGATACTTTTGATTACGATATTTTGCACTATTGAAAAATGGCGACTATTTTCATATTTCCATTTTAAATAAAAAGAGAACGCTAAGATATAGCAACCTTTTGATGGCACTACGGGCTTTAAAATTTAATTGTCTATCCGAAATGTCCTTACCACTTTTCGTGTATCTCCAACGGTTAGCGAGTTAAACCTACATTTGTGACGTCACTACACCCTTTGGTTTAAAAATTTCATATTTTCATCATCCTACTAATATATAAAAATGAGATGGTGTGTGTCTGTCTTTCTGTCTGTCTGTCTGTCTGTCTGTCTGTCTGTTACTCAATAACGCAAGAACCACTGGTCCGATTTAAATGAAATTTTGCATTGATGTAGCTGATTTACCAGGTTTACATATAAGATACTTTTGATTACGATATTTTGCACTATTGAAAAATGGCGACTATTTTCATATTTCCATTTCAAATAAAAAGAGAACGCTAAGATATAGCAACCTTTTGATGGCACTACGAGCTTTAAAATTTAATTTTCTATCCGAAATGTCCTTACCACTTTTCGTGTATCTCCAACGGTTAGCGAGTTAAACCTACATTTGTGACGTCACTACACCCTTTGGTTTAAAAATTTCATATTTTCATCATCCTACTAATATATAAAAATGAGATGGTGTGTGTCTGTCTTTCTGTCTGTCTGTCTGTCTGTCTGTCTGTCTGTTACTCAATAACGCAAGAACCACTGGTCCGATTTAAATGAAATTTTGCATTGATGTAGCTGATTTACCAGGTTTACATATAAGATACTTTTGATTACGATATTTTGCACTATTGAAAAATGGCGACTATTTTCATATTTCCATTTCAAATAAAAAGAGAACGCTAAGATATAGCAACCTTTTGATGGCACTACGAGCTTTAAAATTTAATTTTCTATCCGAAATGTCCTTACCACTTTTCGTGTATCTCCAACGGTTAGCGAGTTAAACCTATATTTGTGACGTCACTACACCCTTTGGTTTAAAAATGTCATATTTTCATCATCCTACTAATATATAAAAATGAGATGGTGTGTGTCTGTCTTTCTGTCTGTCTGTCTGTCTGTCTGTCAATTACTCAATAACGCAAGAACCACAGGTCCGATTTAAATGAAATTTTGCATGGATGTAGCTGATTTACCAGGTTTACATATAGGATACTTTTGATTACGATATTTTGCACTATTGAAAAATGGCGACTATTTTCATATTTCCATTTCAAATAAAAAGAGAACGCTAAGATATAGCAACATTTTGATGGCACTACGAGCTTTAAAATTTAATTGTCTATCCGAAATGTCCTTACCACTTTTCGTGTATCTCCAACGGTTAGCGAGTTAAACCTACATTTGTGACGTCACTACACCCTTTGGTTTAAAAATTTCATATTTTCATCATCCTACTAATATATAAAAATGAGATGGTGTGTGTCTGTCTTTCTGTCTGTCTGTCTGTCTGTCTGTCTGTTACTCAATAACGCAAGAACCACTGGTCCGATTTAAATGAAATTTTGCATGGATGTAGCTCATTTACCAGGTTTACATAAAGGATACTTTTGATTACGATATTTTTCACTATTGAAAAATGGCGACTATTTTCATATTTCCATTTCAAATAAAAAGAGAACGCTAAGATATAGCAACCTTTTAATGGCACTACGAGCTTTAAAATTTAATTGTCTATCCGAAATGTCCTTACCACTTTTCGTGTATCTCCAACGGTTAGCGAGTTAAACCTACATTTGTGACGTCACTACACCCTTTGGTTTAAAAATGTCATATTTTCATCATCCTACTAATATATAAAAATGAGATGGTGTGTGTCTGTCTTTCTGTCTGTCTGTCTGTCTGTCTGTTACTCAATAACGCAAGAACCACTGGTCCGATTTAAATGAAATTTTGCATGGATGTAGCTCATTTACCAGGTTTACATATAGGATACTTTTGATTACGATATTTTGCACTATTGAAAAATGGCGACTATTTTCATATTTCCATTTCAAATAAAAAGAGAACGCTAAGATATAGCAACCTTTTAATGACACTACGAGCTTTAAAATTTACTTGTCTATCCGAAATGTCCTTACCACTTTTCGTGTATCTCCAACGGTTAGCGAGTTAAACCTACATTTGTGACGTCACTACACCCTTAGGTTCATAAATTTCATATTTTCATCATCCTACTAATATATAAAAATGAGATGGTGTGTGTCTGTCTTTCTGTCTGTCTGTCTGTCTGTCTGTCTGTCTGTCTGTTACTCAATAACGCAAGAACCACTGGTCCGATTTAAATGAAATTTTGCATTGATGTAGCTGATTTACCAGGTTTACATATAAGATACTTTTGATTACGATATTTTGCACTATTGAAAAATGGCGACTATTTTCATATTTCCATTTCAAATAAAAAGTGAACGCTAAGATATAGCAACCTTTTGATGGCACTACGAGCTTTAAAATTTAATTTTCTATCCGAAATGTCCTTACCACTTTTCGTGTATCTCCAACGGTTAGCGAGTTAATCCTACATTTGTGACGTCACTACACCCTTTGGTTTAAAAATGTCATATTTTCATCATCCTACTAATATATAAAAATGAGATGGTGTGTGTCTGTCTTTCTGTCTGTCTGTCTGTCTGTCTGTTACTCAATAACGCAAGAACCACTGGTCCGATTTAAATGAAATTTTGCATGGATGTAGCTCATTTACCAGGTTTACATATAGGATACTTTTGATTACGATATTTTGCACTATTGAAAAATGGCGACTATTTTCATATTTCCATTTCAAATAAAAAGAGAACGCTAAGATATAGCAACCTCTTGATGGCACTACGAGCTTTAAAATTTAATTGTCTATCCGAAATGTCCTTACCACTTTTCGTGTATCTCCAACGGTTAGCGAGTTAAACCTACATTTGTGACGTCACTACACCCTTAGGTTCATAAATTTCATATTTTCATCATCCTACTAATATATAAAAATGAGATGGTGTGTGTCTGTCTTTCTGTCTGTCTGTCTGTCTGTCTGTCTGTTACTCAATAACGCAAGAACCACTGGTCCGATTTAAATGAAATTTTGCATTGATGTAGCTGATTTACCAGGTTTACATATAAGATACTTTTGATTACGATATTTTGCACTATTGAAAAATGGCGACTATTTTCATATTTCCATTTCAAATAAAAAGAGAACGCTAAGATATAGCAACCTTTTGATGGCACTATGAGCTTTAAAATTTAATTTTCTATCCGAAATGTCCTTACCACTTTTCGTGTATCTCCAACGGTTAGCGAGTTAAACCTACATTTGTGACGTCACTACACCCTTAGGTTCATAAATTTCATATTTTCATCATCCTACTAATATATAAAAATGAGATGGTGTGTGTCTGTCTTTCTGTCTGTCTGTCTGTCTGTCTGTCTGTCTGTTACTCAATAACGCAAGAACCACTGGTCCGATTTAAATGAAATTTTGCATTGATGTAGCTGATTTACCAGGTTTACATATAAGATACTTTTGATTACGATATTTTGCACTATTGAAAAATGGCGACTATTTTCATATTTCCATTTCAAATAAAAAGAGAACGCTAAGATATAGCAACCTCTTGATGGCACTACGAGCTTTAGAATTTAATTTTCTATCCGAAATGTCCTTACCACTTTTCGTGTATCTCCAACGGTTAGCGAGTTAAACCTACATTTGTGACGTCACTACACCCTTTGGTTTAAAAATGTCATATTTTCATCATCCTACTAATATATAAAAATGAGATGGTGTGTGTCTGTCTTTCTGTCTGTCTGTCTGTCTGTCTGTTACTCAATAACGCAAGAACCACTGGTCCGATTTAAATGAAATTTTGAATGGATGTAGCTGATTTACTAGGTTTACATATAGGATACTTTTGATTACGATATTTTGCACTATTGAAAAATGGCGACTATTTTCATATTTCCATTTCAAATAAAAAGAGAACGCTAAGATATAGCAACCTTTGGATGGCACTACGAGCTTTAAAATTTAATTTTCTATCCGAAATGTCCTTACCACTTTTCGTGTATCTCCAACGGTTAGCGAGTTAAACCTACATTTGTGACGTCACTACACCCTTAGGTTTAAAAATTTCATATTTTCATCATCCTACTAATATATAAAAATGAGATGGTGTGTGTCTGTCTTTCTGTCTGTCAGTCTGTCTGTCTATTACTCAATAACGCAAGAACCACAGGTCCGATTTAAATGAAATTTTGCATGGATGTAGCTGATTTTCCAGGTTTACATATAGGATTCTTTTGATTACGATATTTTGCACTATTGAAAAATGGCGACTATTTTCATATTTCCATTTCAAATAAAAAGAGAACGCTAAGATATAGCAACCTTTTGATGGCACTACGAGCTTTAAAATTTAATTTTCTATCCGAAATGTCCTTACCACTTTTCGTGTATCTCCAACGGTTAGCGAGTTAACCTACATTTGTGACGTCACTACACCCTTTGGTTTAAAAATTTCATATTTTCATCATCCTACTAATATATAAAAATGAGATGGTGTGTGTCTGTCTTTCTGTCTGTCTGTCTGTCTGTCTGTTACTCAATAACGCAAGAACCACTGGTCCGATTTAAATGAAATTTTGAATGGATGTAGCTGATTTACTAGGTTTACATATAGGATACTTTTGATTACGATATTTTGCACTATTGAAAAATGGCGACTATTTTCATATTTCCATTTCAAATAAAAAGAGAACGCTAAGATATAGCAACCTTTGGATGGCACTACGAGCTTTAAAATTTAATTTTCTATCCGAAATGTCCTTACCACTTTTCGTGTATCTCCAACGGTTAGCGAGTTAAACCTACATTTGTGACGTCACTACACCCTTAGGTTTAAAAATTTCATATTTTCATCATCCTACTAATATATAAAAATGAGATGGTGTGTGTCTGTCTTTCTGTCTGTCAGTCTGTCTGTCTATTACTCAATAACGCAAGAACCACAGGTCCGATTTAAATGAAATTTTGCATGGATGTAGCTGATTTTCCAGGTTTACATATAGGATTCTTTTGATTACGATATTTTGCACTATTGAAAAATGGCGACTATTTTCATATTTCCATTTCAAATAAAAAGAGAACGCTAAGATATAGCAACCTTTTGATGGCACTACGAGCTTTAAAATTTAATTTTCTATCCGAAATGTCCTTACCACTTTTCGTGTATCTCCAACGGTTAGCGAGTTAACCTACATTTGTGACGTCACTACACCCTTTGGTTTAAAAATTTCATATTTTCATCATCCTACTAATATATAAAAATGAGATGGTGTGTGTCTGTCTTTCTGTCTGTCTGTCTGTCTGTCTGTCTGTTACTCAATAACGCAAGAACCACTGGTCCGATTTAAATGAAATTTTGCATGGATGTAGCTCATTTACCAGGTTTACATATAGGATACTTTTGATTACGATATTTTGCACTATTGAAAAATGGCGACTATTTTCATATTTCCATTTCAAATAAAAAGAGAACGCTAAGATATAGCAACCTTTTAATGGCACTACGAGCTTTAAAATTTAATTGTCTATCCGAAATGTCCTTACCACTTTTCGTGTATCTCCAACGGTTAGCGAGTTAAACCTACATTTGTGACGTCACTACACCCTTAGGTTCATAAATTTCATATTTTCATCATCCTACTAATATATAAAAATGAGATGGTGTGTGTCTGTCTTTCTGTCTGTCTGTCTGTCTGTCTGTCTGTCTGTTACTCAATAACGCAAGAACCACTGGTCCGATTTAAATGAAATTTTGCATTGATGTAGCTGATTTACCAGGTTTACATATAAGATACTTTTGATTACGATATTTTGCACTATTGAAAAATGGCGACTATTTTCATATTTCCATTTCAAATAAAAAGAGAACGCTAAGATATAGCAACCTCTTGATGGCACTACGAGCTTTAAAATTTAATTTTCTATCCGAAATGTCCTTACCACTTTTCGTGTATCTCCAACGGTTAGCGAGTTAAACCTACATTTGTGACGTCACTACACCCTTTGGTTTAAAAATGTCATATTTTCATCATCCTACTAATATATAAAAATGAGATGGTGTGTGTCTGTCTTTCTGTCTGTCTGTCTGTCTGTCTGTTACTCAATAACGCAAGAACCACTGGTCCGATTTAAATGAAATTTTGCATGGATGTAGCTGATTTACTAGGTTTACATATAGGATACTTTTGATTACGATATTTTGCACTATTGAAAAATGGCGACTATTTTCATATTTCCATTTCAAATAAAAAGAGAACGCTAAGATATAGCAACCTTTGGATGGCACTACGAGCTTTAAAATTTAATTTTCTATCCGAAATGTCCTTACCACTTTTCGTGTATCTCCAACGGTTAGCGAGTTAAACCTACATTTGTGACGTCACTACACCCTTAGGTTTAAAAATTTCATATTTTCATCATCCTACTAATATATAAAAATGAGATGGTGTGTGTCTGTCTTTCTGTCTGTCAGTCTGTCTGTCTATTACTCAATAACGCAAGAACCACAGGTCCGATTTAAATGAAATTTTGCATGGATGTAGCTGATTTTCCAGGTTTACATATAGGATTCTTTTGATTACGATATTTTGCACTATTGAAAAATGGCGACTATTTTCATATTTCCATTTCAAATAAAAAGAGAACGCTAAGATATAGCAACCTTTTGATGGCACTACGAGCTTTAAAATTTAATTTTCTATCCGAAATGTCCTTACCACTTTTCGTGTATCTCCAACGGTTAGCGAGTTAACCTACATTTGTGACGTCACTACACCCTTTGGTTTAAAAATTTCATATTTTCATCATCCTACTAATATATAAAAATGAGATGGTGTGTGTCTGTCTTTCTGTCTGTCTGTCTGTCTGTCTGTCTGTTACTCAATAACGCAAGAACCACTGGTCCGATTTAAATGAAATTTTGCATGGATGTAGCTCATTTACCAGGTTTACATATAGGATACTTTTGATTACGATATTTTGCACTATTGAAAAATGGCGACTATTTTCATATTTCCATTTCAAATAAAAAGAGAACGCTAAGATATAGCAACCTTTTAATGGCACTACGAGCTTTAAAATTTAATTGTCTATCCGAAATGTCCTTACCACTTTTCGTGTATCTCCAACGGTTAGCGAGTTAAACCTACATTTGTGACGTCACTACACCCTTTGGTTTAAAAATTTCATATTTTCATCATCCTACTAATATATAAAAATGAGATGGTGTGTGTCTGTCTTTCTGTCTGTCTGTCTGTCTGTCTATTACTCAATAACGCAAGAACCACTGGTCCGATTTAAATGAAATTTTGCATGGATGTAGCTGATTTACCAGGTTTACATATAGGATACTTTTGATTACGATATTTTGCACTATTGAAAAATGGCGACTATTTTCATATTTCCATTTCAAATAAAAAGAGAACGCTAAGATATAGCAACCTTTGGATGGCACTACGAGCTTTAAAATTTAATTTTCTATCCGAAATGTCCTTACCACTTTTCGTGTATCTCCAACGGTTAGCGAGTTAAACCTACATTTGTGACGTCACTACACCCTTAGGTTTAAAAATTTCATATTTTCATCATCCTACTAATATATAAAAATGAGATGGTGTGTGTCTGTCTTTCTGTCTGTCTGTCTGTCTGTCTGTCTGTTACTCAATAACGCAAGAACCACTGGTCCGATTTAAATGAAATTTTGCATTGATGTAGCTGATTTACCAGGTTTACATATAAGATACTTTTGATTACGATATTTTGCACTATTGAAAAATGGCGACTATTTTCATATTTCCATTTCAAATAAAAAGAGAACGCTAAGATATAGCAACCTCTTGATGGCACTACGAGCTTTAAAATTTAATTTTCTATCCGAAATGTCCTTACCACTTTTCGTGTATCTCCAACGGTTAGCGAGTTAAACCTACATTTGTGACGTCACTACACCCTTTGGTTTAAAAATGTCATATTTTCATCATCCTACTAATATATAAAAATGAGATGGTGTGTGTCTGTCTTTCTGTCTGTCTGTCTGTCTGTCTGTCTGTCTGTTACTCAATAACGCAAGAACCACTGACCCGATTTAAATGAAATTTTGCATGGATGTAGCTCATTTACCAGGTTTACATATAGGATACTTTTGATTACGATATTTTGCACTATTGAAAAATGGCGACTATTTTCATATTTCCATTTCAAATAAAAAGAGAACGCTAAGATATAGCAACCTTTTAATGACACTACGAGCTTTAAAATTTAATTGTCTATCCGAAATGTCCTTACCACTTTTCGTGTATCTCCAACGGTTAGCGAGTTAAACCTACATTTGTGACGTCACTACACCCTTAGGTTCATAAATTTCATATTTTCATCATCCTACTAATATATAAAAATGAGATGGTGTGTGTCTGTCTTTCTGTCTGTCTGTCTGTCTGTCTGTCTGTCTGTTACTCAATAACGCAAGAACCACTGGTCCGATTTAAATGAAATTTTGCATTGATGTAGCTGATTTACCAGGTTTACATATAAGATACTTTTGATTACGATATTTTGCACTATTGAAAAATGGCGACTATTTTCATATTTCCATTTCAAATAAAAAGAGAACGCTAAGATATAGCAACCTTTTGATGGCACTACGAGCTTTAAAATTTAATTTTCTATCCGAAATGTCCTTACCACTTTTCGTGTATCTCCAACGGTTAGCGAGTTAAACCTACATTTGTGACGTCACTACACCCTTTGGTTTAAAAATGTCATATTTTCATCATCCTACTAATATATAAAAATGAGATGGTGTGTGTCTGTCTTTCTGTCTGTCTGTCTGTCTGTCTGTTACTCAATAACGCAAGAACCACTGGTCCGATTTAAATGAAATTTTGCATGGATGTAGCTGATTTACTAGGTTTACATATAGGATACTTTTGATTACGATATTTTGCACTATTGAAAAATGGCGACTATTTTCATATTTCCATTTCAAATAAAAAGAGAACGCTAAGATATAGCAACCTTTTAATGGCACTACGAGCTTTAAAATTTAATTGTCTATCCGAAATGTCCTTACCACTTTTCGTGTATCTCCAACGGTTAGCGAGTTAAACCTACATTTGTGACGTCACTACACCCTTTGGTTTAAAAATTTCATATTTTCATCATCCTACTAATATATAAAAATGAGATGGTGTGTGTCTGTCTTTCTGTCTGTCTGTCTGTCTGTCTATTACTCAATAACGCAAGAACCACTGGTCCGATTTAAATGAAATTTTGCATGGATGTAGCTGATTTACCAGGTTTACATATAGGATACTTTTGATTACGATATTTTGCACTATTGAAAAATGGCGACTATTTTCATATTTCCATTTCAAATAAAAAGAGAACGCTAAGATATAGCAACCTTTGGATGGCACTACGAGCTTTAAAATTTAATTTTCTATCCGAAATGTCCTTACCACTTTTCGTGTATCTCCAACGGTTAGCGAGTTAAACCTACATTTGTGACGTCACTACACCCTTAGGTTTAAAAATTTCATATTTTCATCATCCTACTAATATATAAAAATGAGATGGTGTGTGTCTGTCTTTCTGTCTGTCTGTCTGTCTGTCTGTCTGTTACTCAATAACGCAAGAACCACTGGTCCGATTTAAATGAAATTTTGCATTGATGTAGCTGATTTACCAGGTTTACATATAAGATACTTTTGATTACGATATTTTGCACTATTGAAAAATGGCGACTATTTTCATATTTCCATTTCAAATAAAAAGAGAACGCTAAGATATAGCAACCTCTTGATGGCACTACGAGCTTTAAAATTTAATTTTCTATCCGAAATGTCCTTACCACTTTTCGTGTATCTCCAACGGTTAGCGAGTTAAACCTACATTTGTGACGTCACTACACCCTTTGGTTTAAAAATGTCATATTTTCATCATCCTACTAATATATAAAAATGAGATGGTGTGTGTCTGTCTTTCTGTCTGTCTGTCTGTCTGTCTGTCTGTTACTCAATAACGCAAGAACCACTGACCCGATTTAAATGAAATTTTGCATGGATGTAGCTCATTTACCAGGTTTACATATAGGATACTTTTGATTACGATATTTTGCACTATTGAAAAATGGCGACTATTTTCATATTTCCATTTCAAATAAAAAGAGAACGCTAAGATATAGCAACCTTTTAATGACACTACGAGCTTTAAAATTTAATTGTCTATCCGAAATGTCCTTACCACTTTTCGTGTATCTCCAACGGTTAGCGAGTTAAACCTACATTTGTGACGTCACTACACCCTTAGGTTCATAAATTTCATATTTTCATCATCCTACTAATATATAAAAATGAGATGGTGTGTGTCTGTCTTTCTGTCTGTCTGTCTGTCTGTCTGTCTGTCTGTTACTCAATAACGCAAGAACCACTGGTCCGATTTAAATGAAATTTTGCATTGATGTAGCTGATTTACCAGGTTTACATATAAGATACTTTTGATTACGATATTTTGCACTATTGAAAAATGGCGACTATTTTCATATTTCCATTTCAAATAAAAAGAGAACGCTAAGATATAGCAACCTTTTGATGGCACTACGAGCTTTAAAATTTAATTTTCTATCCGAAATGTCCTTACCACTTTTCGTGTATCTCCAACGGTTAGCGAGTTAAACCTACATTTGTGACGTCACTACACCCTTTGGTTTAAAAATGTCATATTTTCATCATCCTACTAATATATAAAAATGAGATGGTGTGTGTCTGTCTTTCTGTCTGTCTGTCTGTCTGTCTGTTACTCAATAACGCAAGAACCACTGGTCCGATTTAAATGAAATTTTGCATGGATGTAGCTGATTTACTAGGTTTACATATAGGATACTTTTGATTACGATATTTTGCACTATTGAAAAATGGCGACTATTTTCATATTTCCATTTCAAATAAAAAGAGAACGCTAAGATATAGCAACCTTTGGATGGCACTACGAGCTTTAAAATTTTATTTTCTATCCGAAATGTCCTTACCACTTTTCGTGTATCTCCAACGGTTAGCGAGTTAAACCTACATTTGTGACGTCACTACACCCTTAGGTTTAAAAATTTCATATTTTCATCATCCTACTAATATATAAAAATGAGATGGTGTGTGTCTGTCTTTCTGTCTGTCTGTCTGTCTGTCTATTACTCAATAACGCAAGAACCACAGGTCCGATTTAAATGAAATTTTGCATGGATGTAGCTGATTTTCCAGGTTTACATATAGGATTCTTTTGATTACGATATTTTGCACTATTGAAAAATGGCGACTATTTTCATATTTCCATTTCAAATAAAAAGAGAACGCTAAGATATAGCAACCTTTTGATGGCACTACGAGCTTTAAAATTTAATTTTCTATCCGAAATGTCCTTACCACTTTTCGTGTATCTCCAACGGTTAGCGAGTTAACCTACATTTGTGACGTCACTACACCCTTTGGTTTAAAAATTTCATATTTTCATCATCCTACTAATATATAAAAATGAGATGGTGTGTGTCTGTCTTTCTGTCTGTCTGTCTGTCTGTCTGTCTGTTACTCAATAACGCAAGAACCACTGGTCCGATTTAAATGAAATTTTGCATGGATGTAGCTCATTTACCAGGTTTACATATAGGATACTTTTGATTACGATATTTTGCACTATTGAAAAATGGCGACTATTTTCATATTTCCATTTCAAATAAAAAGAGAACGCTAAGATATAGCAACCTCTTGATGGCACTACGAGCTTTAAAATTTAATTTTCTATCCGAAATGTCCTTACCACTTTTCGTGTATCTCCAACGGTTAGCGAGTTAAACCTACATTTGTGACGTCACTACACCCTTTGGTTTAAAAATGTCATATTTTCATCATCCTACTAATATATAAAAATGAGATGGTGTGTGTCTGTCTTTCTGTCTGTCTGTCTGTCTGTCTGTCTGTTACTCAATAACGCAAGAACCACTGACCCGATTTAAATGAAATTTTGCATGGATGTAGCTCATTTACCAGGTTTACATATAGGATACTTTTGATTACGATATTTTGCACTATTGAAAAATGGCGACTATTTTCATATTTCCATTTCAAATAAAAAGAGAACGCTAAGATATAGCAACCTTTTAATGACACTACGAGCTTTAAAATTTAATTGTCTATCCGAAATGTCCTTACCACTTTTCGTGTATCTCCAACGGTTAGCGAGTTAAACCTACATTTGTGACGTCACTACACCCTTAGGTTCATAAATTTCATATTTTCATCATCCTACTAATATATAAAAATGAGATGGTGTGTGTCTGTCTTTCTGTCTGTCTGTCTGTCTGTCTGTCTGTCTGTTACTCAATAACGCAAGAACCACTGGTCCGATTTAAATGAAATTTTGCATTGATGTAGCTGATTTACCAGGTTTACATATAAGATACTTTTGATTACGATATTTTGCACTATTGAAAAATGGCGACTATTTTCATATTTCCATTTCAAATAAAAAGAGAACGCTAAGATATAGCAACCTTTTGATGGCACTACGAGCTTTAAAATTTAATTTTCTATCCGAAATGTCCTTACCACTTTTCGTGTATCTCCAACGGTTAGCGAGTTAAACCTACATTTGTGACGTCACTACACCCTTTGGTTTAAAAATGTCATATTTTCATCATCCTACTAATATATAAAAATGAGATGGTGTGTGTCTGTCTTTCTGTCTGTCTGTCTGTCTGTCTGTTACTCAATAACGCAAGAACCACTGGTCCGATTTAAATGAAATTTTGCATGGATGTAGCTGATTTACTAGGTTTACATATAGGATACTTTTGATTACGATATTTTGCACTATTGAAAAATGGCGACTATTTTCATATTTCCATTTCAAATAAAAAGAGAACGCTAAGATATAGCAACCTTTGGATGGCACTACGAGCTTTAAAATTTTATTTTCTATCCGAAATGTCCTTACCACTTTTCGTGTATCTCCAACGGTTAGCGAGTTAAACCTACATTTGTGACGTCACTACACCCTTAGGTTTAAAAATTTCATATTTTCATCATCCTACTAATATATAAAAATGAGATGGTGTGTGTCTGTCTTTCTGTCTGTCTGTCTGTCTGTCTATTACTCAATAACGCAAGAACCACAGGTCCGATTTAAATGAAATTTTGCATGGATGTAGCTGATTTTCCAGGTTTACATATAGGATTCTTTTGATTACGATATTTTGCACTATTGAAAAATGGCGACTATTTTCATATTTCCATTTCAAATAAAAAGAGAACGCTAAGATATAGCAACCTTTTGATGGCACTACGAGCTTTAAAATTTAATTTTCTATCCGAAATGTCCTTACCACTTTTCGTGTATCTCCAACGGTTAGCGAGTTAACCTACATTTGTGACGTCACTACACCCTTTGGTTTAAAAATTTCATATTTTCATCATCCTACTAATATATAAAAATGAGATGGTGTGTGTCTGTCTTTCTGTCTGTCTGTCTGTCTGTCTGTCTGTTACTCAATAACGCAAGAACCACTGGTCCGATTTAAATGAAATTTTGCATGGATGTAGCTCATTTACCAGGTTTACATATAGGATACTTTTGATTACGATATTTTGCACTATTGAAAAATGGCGACTATTTTCATATTTCCATTTCAAATAAAAAGAGAACGCTAAGATATAGCAACCTTTTAATGACACTACGAGCTTTAAAATTTAATTGTCTATCCGAAATGTCCTTACCACTTTTCGTGTATCTCCAACGGTTAGCGAGTTAAACCTACATTTGTGACGTCACTACACCCTTAGGTTCATAAATTTCATATTTTCATCATCCTACTAATATATAAAAATGAGATGGTGTGTGTCTGTCTTTCTGTCTGTCTGTCTGTCTGTCTGTCTGTCTGTTACTCAATAACGCAAGAACCACTGGTCCGATTTAAATGAAATTTTGCATTGATGTAGCTGATTTACCAGGTTTACATATAAGATACTTTTGATTACGATATTTTGCACTATTGAAAAATGGCGACTATTTTCATATTTCCATTTCAAATAAAAAGAGAACGCTAAGATATAGCAACCTTTTGATGGCACTACGAGCTTTAAAATTTAATTTTCTATCCGAAATGTCCTTACCACTTTTCGTGTATCTCCAACGGTTAGCGAGTTAAACCTACATTTGTGACGTCACTACACCCTTTGGTTTAAAAATGTCATATTTTCATCATCCTACTAATATATAAAAATGAGATGGTGTGTGTCTGTCTTTCTGTCTGTCTGTCTGTCTGTCTGTTACTCAATAACGCAAGAACCACTGGTCCGATTTAAATGAAATTTTGCATGGATGTAGCTGATTTACTAGGTTTACATATAGGATACTTTTGATTACGATATTTTGCACTATTGAAAAATGGCGACTATTTTCATATTTCCATTTCAAATAAAAAGAGAACGCTAAGATATAGCAACCTTTGGATGGCACTACGAGCTTTAAAATTTTATTTTCTATCCGAAATGTCCTTACCACTTTTCGTGTATCTCCAACGGTTAGCGAGTTAAACCTACATTTGTGACGTCACTACACCCTTAGGTTTAAAAATTTCATATTTTCATCATCCTACTAATATATAAAAATGAGATGGTGTGTGTCTGTCTTTCTGTCTGTCTGTCTGTCTGTCTATTACTCAATAACGCAAGAACCACAGGTCCGATTTAAATGAAATTTTGCATGGATGTAGCTGATTTTCCAGGTTTACATATAGGATTCTTTTGATTACGATATTTTGCACTATTGAAAAATGGCGACTATTTTCATATTTCCATTTCAAATAAAAAGAGAACGCTAAGATATAGCAACCTTTTGATGGCACTACGAGCTTTAAAATTTAATTTTCTATCCGAAATGTCCTTACCACTTTTCGTGTATCTCCAACGGTTAGCGAGTTAACCTACATTTGTGACGTCACTACACCCTTTGGTTTAAAAATTTCATATTTTCATCATCCTACTAATATATAAAAATGAGATGGTGTGTGTCTGTCTTTCTGTCTGTCTGTCTGTCTGTCTGTCTGTTACTCAATAACGCAAGAACCACTGGTCCGATTTAAATGAAATTTTGCATGGATGTAGCTCATTTACCAGGTTTACATATAGGATACTTTTGATTACGATATTTTGCACTATTGAAAAATGGCGACTATTTTCATATTTCCATTTCAAATAAAAAGAGAACGCTAAGATATAGCAACCTTTTAATGGCACTACGAGCTTTAAAATTTAATTGTCTATCCGAAATGTCCTTACCACTTTTCGTGTATCTCCAACGGTTAGCGAGTTAAACCTACATTTGTGACGTCACTACACCCTTAGGTTCATAAATTTCATATTTTCATCATCCTACTAATATATAAAAATGAGATGGTGTGTGTCTGTCTTTCTGTCTGTCTGTCTGTCTGTCTGTCTGTCTGTCTGTTACTCAATAACGCAAGAACCACTGGTCCGATTTAAATGAAATTTTGCATTGATGTAGCTGATTTACCAGGTTTACATATAAGATACTTTTGATTACGATATTTTGCACTATTGAAAAATGGCGACTATTTTCATATTTCCATTTCAAATAAAAAGAGAACGCTAAGATATAGCAACCTTTTGATGGCACTACGAGCTTTAAAATTTAATTTTCTATCCGAAATGTCCTTACCACTTTTCGTGTATCTCCAACGGTTAGCGAGTTAAACCTACATTTGTGACGTCACTACACCCTTTGGTTTAAAAATGTCATATTTTCATCATCCTACTAATATATAAAAATGAGATGGTGTGTGTCTGTCTTTCTGTCTGTCTGTCTGTCTGTCTGTCTGTCTGTTACTCAATAACGCAAGAACCACTGGTCCGATTTAAATGAAATTTTGCATTGATGTAGCTGATTTACCAGGTTTACATATAAGATACTTTTGATTACGATATTTTGCACTATTGAAAAATGGCGACTATTTTCATATTTCCATTTCAAATAAAAAGAGAACGCTAAGATATAGCAACCTTTTGATGGCACTACGAGCTTTAAAATTTAATTTTCTATCCGAAATGTCCTTACCACTTTTCGTGTATCTCCAACGGTTAGCGAGTTAAACCTACATTTGTGACGTCACTACACCCTTTGGTTTAAAAATGTCATATTTTCATCATCCTACTAATATATAAAAATGAGATGGTGTGTGTCTGTCTTTCTGTCTGTCTGTCTGTCTGTCTGTTACTCAATAACGCAAGAACCACTGGTCCGATTTAAATGAAATTTTGCATGGATGTAGCTGATTTACTAGGTTTACATATAGGATACTTTTGATTACGATATTTTGCACTATTGAAAAATGGCGACTATTTTCATATTTCCATTTCAAATAAAAAGAGAACGCTAAGATATAGCAACCTTTTAATGGCACTACGAGCTTTAAAATTTAATTGTCTATCCGAAATGTCCTTACCACTTTTCGTGTATCTCCAACGGTTAGCGAGTTAAACCTACATTTGTGACGTCACTACACCCTTTGGTTTAAAAATTTCATATTTTCATCATCCTACTAATATATAAAAATGAGATGGTGTGTGTCTGTCTTTCTGTCTGTCTGTCTGTCTGTCTATTACTCAATAACGCAAGAACCACTGGTCCGATTTAAATGAAATTTTGCATGGATGTAGCTGATTTACCAGGTTTACATATAGGATACTTTTGATTACGATATTTTGCACTATTGAAAAATGGCGACTATTTTCATATTTCCATTTCAAATAAAAAGAGAACGCTAAGATATAGCAACCTTTGGATGGCACTACGAGCTTTAAAATTTAATTTTCTATCCGAAATGTCCTTACCACTTTTCGTGTATCTCCAACGGTTAGCGAGTTAAACCTACATTTGTGACGTCACTACACCCTTAGGTTTAAAAATTTCATATTTTCATCATCCTACTAATATATAAAAATGAGATGGTGTGTGTCTGTCTTTCTGTCTGTCTGTCTGTCTGTCTGTCTGTTACTCAATAACGCAAGAACCACTGGTCCGATTTAAATGAAATTTTGCATTGATGTAGCTGATTTACCAGGTTTACATATAAGATACTTTTGATTACGATATTTTGCACTATTGAAAAATGGCGACTATTTTCATATTTCCATTTCAAATAAAAAGAGAACGCTAAGATATAGCAACCTCTTGATGGCACTACGAGCTTTAAAATTTAATTTTCTATCCGAAATGTCCTTACCACTTTTCGTGTATCTCCAACGGTTAGCGAGTTAAACCTACATTTGTGACGTCACTACACCCTTTGGTTTAAAAATGTCATATTTTCATCATCCTACTAATATATAAAAATGAGATGGTGTGTGTCTGTCTTTCTGTCTGTCTGTCTGTCTGTCTGTCTGTTACTCAATAACGCAAGAACCACTGACCCGATTTAAATGAAATTTTGCATGGATGTAGCTCATTTACCAGGTTTACATATAGGATACTTTTGATTACGATATTTTGCACTATTGAAAAATGGCGACTATTTTCATATTTCCATTTCAAATAAAAAGAGAACGCTAAGATATAGCAACCTTTTAATGACACTACGAGCTTTAAAATTTAATTGTCTATCCGAAATGTCCTTACCACTTTTCGTGTATCTCCAACGGTTAGCGAGTTAAACCTACATTTGTGACGTCACTACACCCTTAGGTTCATAAATTTCATATTTTCATCATCCTACTAATATATAAAAATGAGATGGTGTGTGTCTGTCTTTCTGTCTGTCTGTCTGTCTGTCTGTCTGTCTGTTACTCAATAACGCAAGAACCACTGGTCCGATTTAAATGAAATTTTGCATTGATGTAGCTGATTTACCAGGTTTACATATAAGATACTTTTGATTACGATATTTTGCACTATTGAAAAATGGCGACTATTTTCATATTTCCATTTCAAATAAAAAGAGAACGCTAAGATATAGCAACCTTTTGATGGCACTACGAGCTTTAAAATTTAATTTTCTATCCGAAATGTCCTTACCACTTTTCGTGTATCTCCAACGGTTAGCGAGTTAAACCTACATTTGTGACGTCACTACACCCTTTGGTTTAAAAATGTCATATTTTCATCATCCTACTAATATATAAAAATGAGATGGTGTGTGTCTGTCTTTCTGTCTGTCTGTCTGTCTGTCTGTTACTCAATAACGCAAGAACCACTGGTCCGATTTAAATGAAATTTTGCATGGATGTAGCTGATTTACTAGGTTTACATATAGGATACTTTTGATTACGATATTTTGCACTATTGAAAAATGGCGACTATTTTCATATTTCCATTTCAAATAAAAAGAGAACGCTAAGATATAGCAACCTTTGGATGGCACTACGAGCTTTAAAATTTTATTTTCTATCCGAAATGTCCTTACCACTTTTCGTGTATCTCCAACGGTTAGCGAGTTAAACCTACATTTGTGACGTCACTACACCCTTAGGTTTAAAAATTTCATATTTTCATCATCCTACTAATATATAAAAATGAGATGGTGTGTGTCTGTCTTTCTGTCTGTCTGTCTGTCTGTCTATTACTCAATAACGCAAGAACCACAGGTCCGATTTAAATGAAATTTTGCATGGATGTAGCTGATTTTCCAGGTTTACATATAGGATTCTTTTGATTACGATATTTTGCACTATTGAAAAATGGCGACTATTTTCATATTTCCATTTCAAATAAAAAGAGAACGCTAAGATATAGCAACCTTTTGATGGCACTACGAGCTTTAAAATTTAATTTTCTATCCGAAATGTCCTTACCACTTTTCGTGTATCTCCAACGGTTAGCGAGTTAACCTACATTTGTGACGTCACTACACCCTTTGGTTTAAAAATTTCATATTTTCATCATCCTACTAATATATAAAAATGAGATGGTGTGTGTCTGTCTTTCTGTCTGTCTGTCTGTCTGTCTGTCTGTTACTCAATAACGCAAGAACCACTGGTCCGATTTAAATGAAATTTTGCATGGATGTAGCTCATTTACCAGGTTTACATATAGGATACTTTTGATTACGATATTTTGCACTATTGAAAAATGGCGACTATTTTCATATTTCCATTTCAAATAAAAAGAGAACGCTAAGATATAGCAACCTTTTAATGACACTACGAGCTTTAAAATTTAATTGTCTATCCGAAATGTCCTTACCACTTTTCGTGTATCTCCAACGGTTAGCGAGTTAAACCTACATTTGTGACGTCACTACACCCTTAGGTTCATAAATTTCATATTTTCATCATCCTACTAATATATAAAAATGAGATGGTGTGTGTCTGTCTTTCTGTCTGTCTGTCTGTCTGTCTGTCTGTCTGTTACTCAATAACGCAAGAACCACTGGTCCGATTTAAATGAAATTTTGCATTGATGTAGCTGATTTACCAGGTTTACATATAAGATACTTTTGATTACGATATTTTGCACTATTGAAAAATGGCGACTATTTTCATATTTCCATTTCAAATAAAAAGAGAACGCTAAGATATAGCAACCTTTTGATGGCACTACGAGCTTTAAAATTTAATTTTCTATCCGAAATGTCCTTACCACTTTTCGTGTATCTCCAACGGTTAGCGAGTTAAACCTACATTTGTGACGTCACTACACCCTTTGGTTTAAAAATGTCATATTTTCATCATCCTACTAATATATAAAAATGAGATGGTGTGTGTCTGTCTTTCTGTCTGTCTGTCTGTCTGTCTGTTACTCAATAACGCAAGAACCACTGGTCCGATTTAAATGAAATTTTGCATGGATGTAGCTGATTTACTAGGTTTACATATAGGATACTTTTGATTACGATATTTTGCACTATTGAAAAATGGCGACTATTTTCATATTTCCATTTCAAATAAAAAGAGAACGCTAAGATATAGCAACCTTTGGATGGCACTACGAGCTTTAAAATTTTATTTTCTATCCGAAATGTCCTTACCACTTTTCGTGTATCTCCAACGGTTAGCGAGTTAAACCTACATTTGTGACGTCACTACACCCTTAGGTTTAAAAATTTCATATTTTCATCATCCTACTAATATATAAAAATGAGATGGTGTGTGTCTGTCTTTCTGTCTGTCTGTCTGTCTGTCTATTACTCAATAACGCAAGAACCACAGGTCCGATTTAAATGAAATTTTGCATGGATGTAGCTGATTTTCCAGGTTTACATATAGGATTCTTTTGATTACGATATTTTGCACTATTGAAAAATGGCGACTATTTTCATATTTCCATTTCAAATAAAAAGAGAACGCTAAGATATAGCAACCTTTTGATGGCACTACGAGCTTTAAAATTTAATTTTCTATCCGAAATGTCCTTACCACTTTTCGTGTATCTCCAACGGTTAGCGAGTTAACCTACATTTGTGACGTCACTACACCCTTTGGTTTAAAAATTTCATATTTTCATCATCCTACTAATATATAAAAATGAGATGGTGTGTGTCTGTCTTTCTGTCTGTCTGTCTGTCTGTCTGTCTGTTACTCAATAACGCAAGAACCACTGGTCCGATTTAAATGAAATTTTGCATGGATGTAGCTCATTTACCAGGTTTACATATAGGATACTTTTGATTACGATATTTTGCACTATTGAAAAATGGCGACTATTTTCATATTTCCATTTCAAATAAAAAGAGAACGCTAAGATATAGCAACCTTTTAATGGCACTACGAGCTTTAAAATTTAATTGTCTATCCGAAATGTCCTTACCACTTTTCGTGTATCTCCAACGGTTAGCGAGTTAAACCTACATTTGTGACGTCACTACACCCTTAGGTTCATAAATTTCATATTTTCATCATCCTACTAATATATAAAAATGAGATGGTGTGTGTCTGTCTTTCTGTCTGTCTGTCTGTCTGTCTGTCTGTCTGTCTGTTACTCAATAACGCAAGAACCACTGGTCCGATTTAAATGAAATTTTGCATTGATGTAGCTGATTTACCAGGTTTACATATAAGATACTTTTGATTACGATATTTTGCACTATTGAAAAATGGCGACTATTTTCATATTTCCATTTCAAATAAAAAGAGAACGCTAAGATATAGCAACCTTTTAATGACACTACGAGCTTTAAAATTTAATTGTCTATCCGAAATGTCCTTACCACTTTTCGTGTATCTCCAACGGTTAGCGAGTTAAACCTACATTTGTGACGTCACTACACCCTTAGGTTCATAAATTTCATATTTTCATCATCCTACTAATATATAAAAATGAGATGGTGTGTGTCTGTCTTTCTGTCTGTCTGTCTGTCTGTCTGTCTGTCTGTTACTCAATAACGCAAGAACCACTGGTCCGATTTAAATGAAATTTTGCATTGATGTAGCTGATTTACCAGGTTTACATATAAGATACTTTTGATTACGATATTTTGCACTATTGAAAAATGGCGACTATTTTCATATTTCCATTTCAAATAAAAAGAGAACGCTAAGATATAGCAACCTTTTGATGGCACTACGAGCTTTAAAATTTAATTTTCTATCCGAAATGTCCTTACCACTTTTCGTGTATCTCCAACGGTTAGCGAGTTAAACCTACATTTGTGACGTCACTACACCCTTTGGTTTAAAAATGTCATATTTTCATCATCCTACTAATATATAAAAATGAGATGGTGTGTGTCTGTCTTTCTGTCTGTCTGTCTGTCTGTCTGTTACTCAATAACGCAAGAACCACTGGTCCGATTTAAATGAAATTTTGCATGGATGTAGCTGATTTACTAGGTTTACATATAGGATACTTTTGATTACGATATTTTGCACTATTGAAAAATGGCGACTATTTTCATATTTCCATTTCAAATAAAAAGAGAACGCTAAGATATAGCAACCTTTGGATGGCACTACGAGCTTTAAAATTTTATTTTCTATCCGAAATGTCCTTACCACTTTTCGTGTATCTCCAACGGTTAGCGAGTTAAACCTACATTTGTGACGTCACTACACCCTTAGGTTTAAAAATTTCATATTTTCATCATCCTACTAATATATAAAAATGAGATGGTGTGTGTCTGTCTTTCTGTCTGTCTGTCTGTCTGTCTATTACTCAATAACGCAAGAACCACAGGTCCGATTTAAATGAAATTTTGCATGGATGTAGCTGATTTTCCAGGTTTACATATAGGATTCTTTTGATTACGATATTTTGCACTATTGAAAAATGGCGACTATTTTCATATTTCCATTTCAAATAAAAAGAGAACGCTAAGATATAGCAACCTTTTGATGGCACTACGAGCTTTAAAATTTAATTTTCTATCCGAAATGTCCTTACCACTTTTCGTGTATCTCCAACGGTTAGCGAGTTAACCTACATTTGTGACGTCACTACACCCTTTGGTTTAAAAATTTCATATTTTCATCATCCTACTAATATATAAAAATGAGATGGTGTGTGTCTGTCTTTCTGTCTGTCTGTCTGTCTGTCTGTCTGTTACTCAATAACGCAAGAACCACTGGTCCGATTTAAATGAAATTTTGCATGGATGTAGCTCATTTACCAGGTTTACATATAGGATACTTTTGATTACGATATTTTGCACTATTGAAAAATGGCGACTATTTTCATATTTCCATTTCAAATAAAAAGAGAACGCTAAGATATAGCAACCTTTTAATGGCACTACGAGCTTTAAAATTTAATTGTCTATCCGAAATGTCCTTACCACTTTTCGTGTATCTCCAACGGTTAGCGAGTTAAACCTACATTTGTGACGTCACTACACCCTTAGGTTCATAAATTTCATATTTTCATCATCCTACTAATATATAAAAATGAGATGGTGTGTGTCTGTCTTTCTGTCTGTCTGTCTGTCTGTCTGTCTGTCTGTCTGTTACTCAATAACGCAAGAACCACTGGTCCGATTTAAATGAAATTTTGCATTGATGTAGCTGATTTACCAGGTTTACATATAAGATACTTTTGATTACGATATTTTGCACTATTGAAAAATGGCGACTATTTTCATATTTCCATTTCAAATAAAAAGAGAACGCTAAGATATAGCAACCTTTTGATGGCACTACGAGCTTTAAAATTTAATTTTCTATCCGAAATGTCCTTACCACTTTTCGTGTATCTCCAACGGTTAGCGAGTTAAACCTACATTTGTGACGTCACTACACCCTTTGGTTTAAAAATGTCATATTTTCATCATCCTACTAATATATAAAAATGAGATGGTGTGTGTCTGTCTTTCTGTCTGTCTGTCTGTCTGTCTGTTACTCAATAACGCAAGAACCACTGGTCCGATTTAAATGAAATTTTGCATGGATGTAGCTGATTTACTAGGTTTACATATAGGATACTTTTGATTACGATATTTTGCACTATTGAAAAATGGCGACTATTTTCATATTTCCATTTCAAATAAAAAGAGAACGCTAAGATATAGCAACCTTTTAATGGCACTACGAGCTTTAAAATTTAATTGTCTATCCGAAATGTCCTTACCACTTTTCGTGTATCTCCAACGGTTAGCGAGTTAAACCTACATTTGTGACGTCACTACACCCTTTGGTTTAAAAATTTCATATTTTCATCATCCTACTAATATATAAAAATGAGATGGTGTGTGTCTGTCTTTCTGTCTGTCTGTCTGTCTGTCTATTACTCAATAACGCAAGAACCACTGGTCCGATTTAAATGAAATTTTGCATGGATGTAGCTGATTTACCAGGTTTACATATAGGATACTTTTGATTACGATATTTTGCACTATTGAAAAATGGCGACTATTTTCATATTTCCATTTCAAATAAAAAGAGAACGCTAAGATATAGCAACCTTTTAATGACACTACGAGCTTTAAAATTTAATTGTCTATCCGAAATGTCCTTACCACTTTTCGTGTATCTCCAACGGTTAGCGAGTTAAACCTACATTTGTGACGTCACTACACCCTTAGGTTCATAAATTTCATATTTTCATCATCCTACTAATATATAAAAATGAGATGGTGTGTGTCTGTCTTTCTGTCTGTCTGTCTGTCTGTCTGTCTGTCTGTTACTCAATAACGCAAGAACCACTGGTCCGATTTAAATGAAATTTTGCATTGATGTAGCTGATTTACCAGGTTTACATATAAGATACTTTTGATTACGATATTTTGCACTATTGAAAAATGGCGACTATTTTCATATTTCCATTTCAAATAAAAAGAGAACGCTAAGATATAGCAACCTTTTGATGGCACTACGAGCTTTAAAATTTAATTTTCTATCCGAAATGTCCTTACCACTTTTCGTGTATCTCCAACGGTTAGCGAGTTAAACCTACATTTGTGACGTCACTACACCCTTTGGTTTAAAAATGTCATATTTTCATCATCCTACTAATATATAAAAATGAGATGGTGTGTGTCTGTCTTTCTGTCTGTCTGTCTGTCTGTCTGTTACTCAATAACGCAAGAACCACTGGTCCGATTTAAATGAAATTTTGCATGGATGTAGCTGATTTACTAGGTTTACATATAGGATACTTTTGATTACGATATTTTGCACTATTGAAAAATGGCGACTATTTTCATATTTCCATTTCAAATAAAAAGAGAACGCTAAGATATAGCAACCTTTGGATGGCACTACGAGCTTTAAAATTTTATTTTCTATCCGAAATGTCCTTACCACTTTTCGTGTATCTCCAACGGTTAGCGAGTTAAACCTACATTTGTGACGTCACTACACCCTTAGGTTTAAAAATTTCATATTTTCATCATCCTACTAATATATAAAAATGAGATGGTGTGTGTCTGTCTTTCTGTCTGTCTGTCTGTCTGTCTATTACTCAATAACGCAAGAACCACAGGTCCGATTTAAATGAAATTTTGCATGGATGTAGCTGATTTTCCAGGTTTACATATAGGATTCTTTTGATTACGATATTTTGCACTATTGAAAAATGGCGACTATTTTCATATTTCCATTTCAAATAAAAAGAGAACGCTAAGATATAGCAACCTTTTGATGGCACTACGAGCTTTAAAATTTAATTTTCTATCCGAAATGTCCTTACCACTTTTCGTGTATCTCCAACGGTTAGCGAGTTAACCTACATTTGTGACGTCACTACACCCTTTGGTTTAAAAATTTCATATTTTCATCATCCTACTAATATATAAAAATGAGATGGTGTGTGTCTGTCTTTCTGTCTGTCTGTCTGTCTGTCTGTCTGTTACTCAATAACGCAAGAACCACTGGTCCGATTTAAATGAAATTTTGCATGGATGTAGCTCATTTACCAGGTTTACATATAGGATACTTTTGATTACGATATTTTGCACTATTGAAAAATGGCGACTATTTTCATATTTCCATTTCAAATAAAAAGAGAACGCTAAGATATAGCAACCTTTTAATGGCACTACGAGCTTTAAAATTTAATTGTCTATCCGAAATGTCCTTACCACTTTTCGTGTATCTCCAACGGTTAGCGAGTTAAACCTACATTTGTGACGTCACTACACCCTTAGGTTCATAAATTTCATATTTTCATCATCCTACTAATATATAAAAATGAGATGGTGTGTGTCTGTCTTTCTGTCTGTCTGTCTGTCTGTCTGTCTGTCTGTCTGTTACTCAATAACGCAAGAACCACTGGTCCGATTTAAATGAAATTTTGCATTGATGTAGCTGATTTACCAGGTTTACATATAAGATACTTTTGATTACGATATTTTGCACTATTGAAAAATGGCGACTATTTTCATATTTCCATTTCAAATAAAAAGAGAACGCTAAGATATAGCAACCTTTTGATGGCACTACGAGCTTTAAAATTTAATTTTCTATCCGAAATGTCCTTACCACTTTTCGTGTATCTCCAACGGTTAGCGAGTTAAACCTACATTTGTGACGTCACTACACCCTTTGGTTTAAAAATGTCATATTTTCATCATCCTACTAATATATAAAAATGAGATGGTGTGTGTCTGTCTTTCTGTCTGTCTGTCTGTCTGTCTGTTACTCAATAACGCAAGAACCACTGGTCCGATTTAAATGAAATTTTGCATGGATGTAGCTGATTTACTAGGTTTACATATAGGATACTTTTGATTACGATATTTTGCACTATTGAAAAATGGCGACTATTTTCATATTTCCATTTCAAATAAAAAGAGAACGCTAAGATATAGCAACCTTTTAATGGCACTACGAGCTTTAAAATTTAATTGTCTATCCGAAATGTCCTTACCACTTTTCGTGTATCTCCAACGGTTAGCGAGTTAAACCTACATTTGTGACGTCACTACACCCTTTGGTTTAAAAATTTCATATTTTCATCATCCTACTAATATATAAAAATGAGATGGTGTGTGTCTGTCTTTCTGTCTGTCTGTCTGTCTGTCTATTACTCAATAACGCAAGAACCACTGGTCCGATTTAAATGAAATTTTGCATGGATGTAGCTGATTTACCAGGTTTACATATAGGATACTTTTGATTACGATATTTTGCACTATTGAAAAATGGCGACTATTTTCATATTTCCATTTCAAATAAAAAGAGAACGCTAAGATATAGCAACCTTTGGATGGCACTACGAGCTTTAAAATTTAATTTTCTATCCGAAATGTCCTTACCACTTTTCGTGTATCTCCAACGGTTAGCGAGTTAAACCTACATTTGTGACGTCACTACACCCTTAGGTTTAAAAATTTCATATTTTCATCATCCTACTAATATATAAAAATGAGATGGTGTGTGTCTGTCTTTCTGTCTGTCTGTCTGTCTGTCTGTCTGTTACTCAATAACGCAAGAACCACTGGTCCGATTTAAATGAAATTTTGCATTGATGTAGCTGATTTACCAGGTTTACATATAAGATACTTTTGATTACGATATTTTGCACTATTGAAAAATGGCGACTATTTTCATATTTCCATTTCAAATAAAAAGAGAACGCTAAGATATAGCAACCTCTTGATGGCACTACGAGCTTTAAAATTTAATTTTCTATCCGAAATGTCCTTACCACTTTTCGTGTATCTCCAACGGTTAGCGAGTTAAACCTACATTTGTGACGTCACTACACCCTTTGGTTTAAAAATGTCATATTTTCATCATCCTACTAATATATAAAAATGAGATGGTGTGTGTCTGTCTTTCTGTCTGTCTGTCTGTCTGTCTGTCTGTTACTCAATAACGCAAGAACCACTGACCCGATTTAAATGAAATTTTGCATGGATGTAGCTCATTTACCAGGTTTACATATAGGATACTTTTGATTACGATATTTTGCACTATTGAAAAATGGCGACTATTTTCATATTTCCATTTCAAATAAAAAGAGAACGCTAAGATATAGCAACCTTTTAATGACACTACGAGCTTTAAAATTTAATTGTCTATCCGAAATGTCCTTACCACTTTTCGTGTATCTCCAACGGTTAGCGAGTTAAACCTACATTTGTGACGTCACTACACCCTTAGGTTCATAAATTTCATATTTTCATCATCCTACTAATATATAAAAATGAGATGGTGTGTGTCTGTCTTTCTGTCTGTCTGTCTGTCTGTCTGTCTGTCTGTTACTCAATAACGCAAGAACCACTGGTCCGATTTAAATGAAATTTTGCATTGATGTAGCTGATTTACCAGGTTTACATATAAGATACTTTTGATTACGATATTTTGCACTATTGAAAAATGGCGACTATTTTCATATTTCCATTTCAAATAAAAAGAGAACGCTAAGATATAGCAACCTTTTGATGGCACTACGAGCTTTAAAATTTAATTTTCTATCCGAAATGTCCTTACCACTTTTCGTGTATCTCCAACGGTTAGCGAGTTAAACCTACATTTGTGACGTCACTACACCCTTTGGTTTAAAAATGTCATATTTTCATCATCCTACTAATATATAAAAATGAGATGGTGTGTGTCTGTCTTTCTGTCTGTCTGTCTGTCTGTCTGTTACTCAATAACGCAAGAACCACTGGTCCGATTTAAATGAAATTTTGCATGGATGTAGCTGATTTACTAGGTTTACATATAGGATACTTTTGATTACGATATTTTGCACTATTGAAAAATGGCGACTATTTTCATATTTCCATTTCAAATAAAAAGAGAACGCTAAGATATAGCAACCTTTGGATGGCACTACGAGCTTTAAAATTTTATTTTCTATCCGAAATGTCCTTACCACTTTTCGTGTATCTCCAACGGTTAGCGAGTTAAACCTACATTTGTGACGTCACTACACCCTTAGGTTTAAAAATTTCATATTTTCATCATCCTACTAATATATAAAAATGAGATGGTGTGTGTCTGTCTTTCTGTCTGTCTGTCTGTCTGTCTATTACTCAATAACGCAAGAACCACAGGTCCGATTTAAATGAAATTTTGCATGGATGTAGCTGATTTTCCAGGTTTACATATAGGATTCTTTTGATTACGATATTTTGCACTATTGAAAAATGGCGACTATTTTCATATTTCCATTTCAAATAAAAAGAGAACGCTAAGATATAGCAACCTTTTGATGGCACTACGAGCTTTAAAATTTAATTTTCTATCCGAAATGTCCTTACCACTTTTCGTGTATCTCCAACGGTTAGCGAGTTAACCTACATTTGTGACGTCACTACACCCTTTGGTTTAAAAATTTCATATTTTCATCATCCTACTAATATATAAAAATGAGATGGTGTGTGTCTGTCTTTCTGTCTGTCTGTCTGTCTGTCTGTCTGTTACTCAATAACGCAAGAACCACTGGTCCGATTTAAATGAAATTTTGCATGGATGTAGCTCATTTACCAGGTTTACATATAGGATACTTTTGATTACGATATTTTGCACTATTGAAAAATGGCGACTATTTTCATATTTCCATTTCAAATAAAAAGAGAACGCTAAGATATAGCAACCTTTTAATGGCACTACGAGCTTTAAAATTTAATTGTCTATCCGAAATGTCCTTACCACTTTTCGTGTATCTCCAACGGTTAGCGAGTTAAACCTACATTTGTGACGTCACTACACCCTTAGGTTCATAAATTTCATATTTTCATCATCCTACTAATATATAAAAATGAGATGGTGTGTGTCTGTCTTTCTGTCTGTCTGTCTGTCTGTCTGTCTGTCTGTCTGTTACTCAATAACGCAAGAACCACTGGTCCGATTTAAATGAAATTTTGCATTGATGTAGCTGATTTACCAGGTTTACATATAAGATACTTTTGATTACGATATTTTGCACTATTGAAAAATGGCGACTATTTTCATATTTCCATTTCAAATAAAAAGAGAACGCTAAGATATAGCAACATTTTGATGGCACTACGAGCTTTAAAATTTAATTGTCTATCCGAAATGTCCTTACCACTTTTCGTGTATCTCCAACGGTTAGCGAGTTAAACCTACATTTGTGACGTCACTACACCCTTTGGTTTAAAAATTTCATATTTTCATCATCCTACTAATATATAAAAATGAGATGGTGTGTGTCTGTCTTTCTGTCTGTCTGTCTGTCTGTCTATTACTCAATAACGCAAGAACCACTGGTCCGATTTAAATGAAATTTTGCATGGATGTAGCTGATTTACCAGGTTTACATATAGGATACTTTTGATTACGATATTTTGCACTATTGAAAAATGGCGACTATTTTCATATTTCCATTTCAAATAAAAAGAGAACGCTAAGATATAGCAACCTTTTAATGGCACTACGAGCTTTAAAATTTAATTGTCTATCCGAAATGTCCTTACCACTTTTCGTGTATCTCCAACGGTTAGCGAGTTAAACCTACATTTGTGACGTCACTACACCCTTAGGTTCATAAATTTCATATTTTCATCATCCTACTAATATATAAAAATGAGATGGTGTGTGTCTGTCTTTCTGTCTGTCTGTCTGTCTGTCTGTCTGTCTGTCTGTTACTCAATAACGCAAGAACCACTGGTCCGATTTAAATGAAATTTTGCATTGATGTAGCTGATTTACCAGGTTTACATATAAGATACTTTTGATTACGATATTTTGCACTATTGAAAAATGGCGACTATTTTCATATTTCCATTTCAAATAAAAAGAGAACGCTAAGATATAGCAACCTTTTGATGGCACTACGGGCTTTAAAATATAATTGTCTATCCGAAATGTCCTTACCACTTTTCGTGTATCTCCAACGGTTAGCGAGTTAAACCTACATTTGTGACGTCACTACACCCTTTGGTTTAAAAATTTCATATTTTCATCATCCTACTAATATATAAAAATGAGATGGTGTGTGTCTGTCTTTCTGTCTGTCTGTCTGTCTGTCTGTCTATTACTCAATAACGCAAGAACCACTGGTCCGATTTAAATGAAATTTTGCATGGATGTAGCTGATTTACCAGGTTTACATATAGGATACTTTTGATTACGATATTTTGCACTATTGAAAAATGGCGACTATTTTCATATTTCCATTTCAAATAAAAAGAGAACGCTAAGATATAGCAACCTTTTAATGACACTACGAGCTTTAAAATTTAATTGTCTATCCGAAATGTCCTTACCACTTTTTGTGTATCTCCAACGGTTAGCGAGTTAAACCTACATTTGTGACGTCACTACACCCTTAGGTTCATAAATTTCATATTTTCATCATCCTACTAATATATAAAAATGAGATGGTGTGTGTCTGTCCTTCTGTCTGTCTGTCTGTCTGTCTGTCTGTCTGTTACTCAATAACGCAAGAACCACTGGTCCGATTTAAATGAAATTTTGCATTGATGTAGCTGATTTACCAGGTTTACATATAAGATACTTTTGATTACGATATTTTGCACTATTGAAAAATGGCGACTATTTTCATATTTCCATTTCAAATAAAAAGAGAACGCTAAGATATAGCAACCTTTTGATGGCACTACGAGCTTTAAAATTTAATTTTCTATCCGAAATGTCCTTACCACTTTTCGTGTATCTCCAACGGTTAGCGAGTTAAACCTACATTTGTGACGTCACTACACCCTTTGGTTTAAAAATGTCATATTTTCATCATCCTACTAATATATAAAAATGAGATGGTGTGTGTCTGTCTTTCTGTCTGTCTGTCTGTCTGTCTGTTACTCAATAACGCAAGAACCACTGGTCCGATTTAAATGAAATTTTGCATGGATGTAGCTGATTTACTAGGTTTACATATAGGATACTTTTGATTACGATATTTTGCACTATTGAAAAATGGCGACTATTTTCATATTTCCATTTCAAATAAAAAGAGAACGCTAAGATATAGCAACCTTTGGATGGCACTACGAGCTTTAAAATTTAATTTTCTATCCGAAATGTCCTTACCACTTTTCGTGTATCTCCAACGGTTAGCGAGTTAAACCAACATTTGTGACGTCACTACACCCTTAGGTTTAAAAATTTCATATTTTCATCATCCTACTAATATATAAAAATGAGATGGTGTGTGTCTGTCTTTCTGTCTGTCTGTCTGTCTGTCTATTACTCAATAACGCAAGAACCACAGGTCCGATTTAAATGAAATTTTGCATGGATGTAGCTGATTTTCCAGGTTTACATATAGGATTCTTTTGATTACGATATTTTGCACTATTGAAAAATGGCGACTATTTTCATATTTCCATTTCAAATAAAAAGAGAACGCTAAGATATAGCAACCTTTTGATGGCACTACGAGCTTTAAAATTTAATTTTCTATCCGAAATGTCCTTACCACTTTTCGTGTATCTCCAACGGTTAGCGAGTTAAACCTACATTTGTGACGTCACTACACCCTTTGGTTTAAAAATTTCATATTTTCATCATCCTACTAATATATAAAAATGAGATGGTGTGTGTCTGTCTTTCTGTCTGTCTGTCTGTCTGTCTGTTACTCAATAACGCAAGAACCACTGGTCCGATTTAAATGAAATTTTGCATGGATGTAGCTGATTTACCAGGTTTACATATAGGATACTTTTGATTACGATATTTTGCACTATTGAAAAATGGCGACTATTTTCATATTTCCATTTCAAATAAAAAGAGAACGCTAAGATATAGCAACCTTTTAATGGCACTACGAGCTTTAAAATTTAATTGTCTATCCGAAATGTCCTTACCACTTTTCGTGTATCTCCAACGGTTAGCGAGTTAAACCTACATTTGTGACGTCACTACACCCTTAGGTTCATAAATTTCATATTTTCATCATCCTACTAATATATAAAAATGAGATGGTGTGTGTCTGTCTTTCTGTCTGTCTGTCTGTCTGTCTGTCTGTTACTCAATAACGCAAGAACCACTGGTCCGACTTAAATGAAATTTTGCATTGATGTAGCTGATTTACCAGGTTTACATATAAGATACTTTTGATTACGATATTTTGCACTATTGAAAAATGGCGACTATTTTCATATTTCCATTTCAAATAAAAAGAGAACGCTAAGATATAGCAACATTTTGATGGCACTACGAGCTTTAAAATTTAATTGTCTATCCGAAATGTCCTTACCACTTTTCGTGTATCTCCAACGGTTAGCGAGTTAAACCTACATTTGTGACGTCACTACACCCTTTGGTTTAAAAATTTCATATTTTCATCATCCTACTAATATATAAAAATGAGATGGTGTGTGTCTGTCTTTCTGTCTGTCTGTCTGTCTGTCTGTTACTCAATAACGCAAGAACCACTGGTCCGATTTAAATGAAATTTTGCATGGATGTAGCTGATTTACCAGGTTAACATATAGGATACTTTTGATTACGATATTTTGCACTGTTGAAAAATGGCGACTATTTTCATATTTCCATTTTAAATAAAAAGAGAACGCTAAGATATAGCAACCTTTTGATGGCACTACGGGCTTTAAAATTTAATTGTCTATCCGAAATGTCCTTACCACTTTTCGTGTATCTCCAACGGTTAGCGAGTTAAACCTACATTTGTGACGTCACTACACCCTTAGGTTTAAAAATTTCATATTTTCATCATCCTACTAATATATAAAAATGAGATGGTGTGTGTCTGTCTTTCTGTCTGTCTGTCTGTCTGTCTGTCTGTCTATTACTCAATAACGCAAGAACCACAGGTCCGATTTAAATGAAATTTTGCATGGATGTAGCTGATTTTCCAGGTTTACATATAGGATTATTTGATTACGATATTTTGCACTATTGAAAAATGGCGACTATTTTCATATTTCCATTTCAAATAAAAAGAGAACGCTAAGATATAGCAACCTTTTGATGGCACTACGAGCTTTAAAATTTAATTTTCTATCCGAAATGTCCTTACCACTTTTCGTGTATCTCCAACGGTTAGCGAGTTAAACCTACATTTGTGACGTCACTACACCCTTTGGTTTAAAAATGTCATATTTTCATCATCCTACTAATATATAAAAATGAGATGGTGTGTGTCTGTCTTTCTGTCTGTCTGTCTGTCTGTCTGTCTATTACTCAATAACGCAAGAACCACTGGTCCGATTTAAATGAAATTTTGCATGGATGTAGCTGATTTACCAGGTTTACATATAGGATACTTTTGATTACGATATTTTGCACTATTGAAAAATGGCGACTATTTTCATATTTCCATTTCAAATAAAAAGAGAACGCTAAGATATAGCAACCTTTTAATGACACTACGAGCTTTAAAATTTAATTGTCTATCCGAAATGTCCTTACCACTTTTTGTGTATCTCCAACGGTTAGCGAGTTAAACCTACATTTGTGACGTCACTACACCCTTAGGTTCATAAATTTCATATTTTCATCATCCTACTAATATATAAAAATGAGATGGTGTGTGTCTGTCCTTCTGTCTGTCTGTCTGTCTGTCTGTCTGTCTGTTACTCAATAACGCAAGAACCACTGGTCCGATTTAAATGAAATTTTGCATTGATGTAGCTGATTTACCAGGTTTACATATAAGATACTTTTGATTACGATATTTTGCACTATTGAAAAATGGCGACTATTTTCATATTTCCATTTCAAATAAAAAGAGAACGCTAAGATATAGCAACCTTTTGATGGCACTACGAGCTTTAAAATTTAATTTTCTATCCGAAATGTCCTTACCACTTTTCGTGTATCTCCAACGGTTAGCGAGTTAAACCTACATTTGTGACGTCACTACACCCTTTGGTTTAAAAATGTCATATTTTCATCATCCTACTAATATATAAAAATGAGATGGTGTGTGTCTGTCTTTCTGTCTGTCTGTCTGTCTGTCTGTTACTCAATAACGCAAGAACCACTGGTCCGATTTAAATGAAATTTTGCATGGATGTAGCTGATTTACTAGGTTTACATATAGGATACTTTTGATTACGATATTTTGCACTATTGAAAAATGGCGACTATTTTCATATTTCCATTTCAAATAAAAAGAGAACGCTAAGATATAGCAACCTTTGGATGGCACTACGAGCTTTAAAATTTAATTTTCTATCCGAAATGTCCTTACCACTTTTCGTGTATCTCCAACGGTTAGCGAGTTAAACCAACATTTGTGACGTCACTACACCCTTAGGTTTAAAAATTTCATATTTTCATCATCCTACTAATATATAAAAATGAGATGGTGTGTGTCTGTCTTTCTGTCTGTCTGTCTGTCTGTCTATTACTCAATAACGCAAGAACCACAGGTCCGATTTAAATGAAATTTTGCATTGATGTAGCTGATTTACCAGGTTTACATATAAGATACTTTTGATTACGATATTTTGCACTATTGAAAAATGGCGACTATTTTCATATTTCCATTTCAAATAAAAAGAGAACGCTAAGATATAGCAACCTTTTGATGGCACTACGAGCTTTAAAATTTAATTTTCTATCCGAAATGTCCTTACCACTTTTCGTGTATCTCCAACGGTTAGCGAGTTAAACCTACATTTGTGACGTCACTACACCCTTTGGTTTAAAAATGTCATATTTTCATCATCCTACTAATATATAAAAATGAGATGGTGTGTGTCTGTCTTTCTGTCTGTCTGTCTGTCTGTCTGTTACTCAATAACGCAAGAACCACTGGTCCGATTTAAATGAAATTTTGCATGGATGTAGCTGATTTACTAGGTTTACATATAGGATACTTTTGATTACGATATTTTGCACTATTGAAAAATGGCGACTATTTTCATATTTCCATTTCAAATAAAAAGAGAACGCTAAGATATAGCAACCTTTGGATGGCACTACGAGCTTTAAAATTTTATTTTCTATCCGAAATGTCCTTACCACTTTTCGTGTATCTCCAACGGTTAGCGAGTTAAACCTACATTTGTGACGTCACTACACCCTTAGGTTTAAAAATTTCATATTTTCATCATCCTACTAATATATAAAAATGAGATGGTGTGTGTCTGTCTTTCTGTCTGTCTGTCTGTCTGTCTATTACTCAATAACGCAAGAACCACAGGTCCGATTTAAATGAAATTTTGCATGGATGTAGCTGATTTTCCAGGTTTACATATAGGATTCTTTTGATTACGATATTTTGCACTATTGAAAAATGGCGACTATTTTCATATTTCCATTTCAAATAAAAAGAGAACGCTAAGATATAGCAACCTTTTGATGGCACTACGAGCTTTAAAATTTAATTTTCTATCCGAAATGTCCTTACCACTTTTCGTGTATCTCCAACGGTTAGCGAGTTAACCTACATTTGTGACGTCACTACACCCTTTGGTTTAAAAATTTCATATTTTCATCATCCTACTAATATATAAAAATGAGATGGTGTGTGTCTGTCTTTCTGTCTGTCTGTCTGTCTGTCTGTCTGTTACTCAATAACGCAAGAACCACTGGTCCGATTTAAATGAAATTTTGCATGGATGTAGCTCATTTACCAGGTTTACATATAGGATACTTTTGATTACGATATTTTGCACTATTGAAAAATGGCGACTATTTTCATATTTCCATTTCAAATAAAAAGAGAACGCTAAGATATAGCAACCTTTTAATGGCACTACGAGCTTTAAAATTTAATTGTCTATCCGAAATGTCCTTACCACTTTTCGTGTATCTCCAACGGTTAGCGAGTTAAACCTACATTTGTGACGTCACTACACCCTTAGGTTCATAAATTTCATATTTTCATCATCCTACTAATATATAAAAATGAGATGGTGTGTGTCTGTCTTTCTGTCTGTCTGTCTGTCTGTCTGTCTGTCTGTCTGTTACTCAATAACGCAAGAACCACTGGTCCGATTTAAATGAAATTTTGCATTGATGTAGCTGATTTACCAGGTTTACATATAAGATACTTTTGATTACGATATTTTGCACTATTGAAAAATGGCGACTATTTTCATATTTCCATTTCAAATAAAAAGAGAACGCTAAGATATAGCAACCTTTTGATGGCACTACGAGCTTTAAAATTTAATTTTCTATCCGAAATGTCCTTACCACTTTTCGTGTATCTCCAACGGTTAGCGAGTTAAACCTACATTTGTGACGTCACTACACCCTTTGGTTTAAAAATGTCATATTTTCATCATCCTACTAATATATAAAAATGAGATGGTGTGTGTCTGTCTTTCTGTCTGTCTGTCTGTCTGTCTGTTACTCAATAACGCAAGAACCACTGGTCCGATTTAAATGAAATTTTGCATGGATGTAGCTGATTTACTAGGTTTACATATAGGATACTTTTGATTACGATATTTTGCACTATTGAAAAATGGCGACTATTTTCATATTTCCATTTCAAATAAAAAGAGAACGCTAAGATATAGCAACCTTTGGATGGCACTACGAGCTTTAAAATTTAATTTTCTATCCGAAATGTCCTTACCACTTTTCGTGTATCTCCAACGGTTAGCGAGTTAAACCTACATTTGTGACGTCACTACACCCTTAGGTTTAAAAATTTCATATTTTCATCATCCTACTAATATATAAAAATGAGATGGTGTGTGTCTGTCTTTCTGTCTGTCTGTCTGTCTGTCTGTCTGTTACTCAATAACGCAAGAACCACTGGTCCGATTTAAATGAAATTTTGCATTGATGTAGCTGATTTACCAGGTTTACATATAAGATACTTTTGATTACGATATTTTGCACTATTGAAAAATGGCGACTATTTTCATATTTCCATTTCAAATAAAAAGAGAACGCTAAGATATAGCAACCTCTTGATGGCACTACGAGCTTTAAAATTTAATTTTCTATCCGAAATGTCCTTACCACTTTTCGTGTATCTCCAACGGTTAGCGAGTTAAACCTACATTTGTGACGTCACTACACCCTTTGGTTTAAAAATGTCATATTTTCATCATCCTACTAATATATAAAAATGAGATGGTGTGTGTCTGTCTTTCTGTCTGTCTGTCTGTCTGTCTGTCTGTTACTCAATAACGCAAGAACCACTGACCCGATTTAAATGAAATTTTGCATGGATGTAGCTCATTTACCAGGTTTACATATAGGATACTTTTGATTACGATATTTTGCACTATTGAAAAATGGCGACTATTTTCATATTTCCATTTCAAATAAAAAGAGAACGCTAAGATATAGCAACCTTTTAATGACACTACGAGCTTTAAAATTTAATTGTCTATCCGAAATGTCCTTACCACTTTTCGTGTATCTCCAACGGTTAGCGAGTTAAACCTACATTTGTGACGTCACTACACCCTTAGGTTCATAAATTTCATATTTTCATCATCCTACTAATATATAAAAATGAGATGGTGTGTGTCTGTCTTTCTGTCTGTCTGTCTGTCTGTCTGTCTGTCTGTTACTCAATAACGCAAGAACCACTGGTCCGATTTAAATGAAATTTTGCATTGATGTAGCTGATTTACCAGGTTTACATATAAGATACTTTTGATTACGATATTTTGCACTATTGAAAAATGGCGACTATTTTCATATTTCCATTTCAAATAAAAAGAGAACGCTAAGATATAGCAACCTTTTGATGGCACTACGAGCTTTAAAATTTAATTTTCTATCCGAAATGTCCTTACCACTTTTCGTGTATCTCCAACGGTTAGCGAGTTAAACCTACATTTGTGACGTCACTACACCCTTTGGTTTAAAAATGTCATATTTTCATCATCCTACTAATATATAAAAATGAGATGGTGTGTGTCTGTCTTTCTGTCTGTCTGTCTGTCTGTCTGTTACTCAATAACGCAAGAACCACTGGTCCGATTTAAATGAAATTTTGCATGGATGTAGCTGATTTACTAGGTTTACATATAGGATACTTTTGATTACGATATTTTGCACTATTGAAAAATGGCGACTATTTTCATATTTCCATTTCAAATAAAAAGAGAACGCTAAGATATAGCAACCTTTGGATGGCACTACGAGCTTTAAAATTTTATTTTCTATCCGAAATGTCCTTACCACTTTTCGTGTATCTCCAACGGTTAGCGAGTTAAACCTACATTTGTGACGTCACTACACCCTTAGGTTTAAAAATTTCATATTTTCATCATCCTACTAATATATAAAAATGAGATGGTGTGTGTCTGTCTTTCTGTCTGTCTGTCTGTCTGTCTATTACTCAATAACGCAAGAACCACAGGTCCGATTTAAATGAAATTTTGCATGGATGTAGCTGATTTTCCAGGTTTACATATAGGATTCTTTTGATTACGATATTTTGCACTATTGAAAAATGGCGACTATTTTCATATTTCCATTTCAAATAAAAAGAGAACGCTAAGATATAGCAACCTTTTGATGGCACTACGAGCTTTAAAATTTAATTTTCTATCCGAAATGTCCTTACCACTTTTCGTGTATCTCCAACGGTTAGCGAGTTAACCTACATTTGTGACGTCACTACACCCTTTGGTTTAAAAATTTCATATTTTCATCATCCTACTAATATATAAAAATGAGATGGTGTGTGTCTGTCTTTCTGTCTGTCTGTCTGTCTGTCTGTCTGTTACTCAATAACGCAAGAACCACTGGTCCGATTTAAATGAAATTTTGCATGGATGTAGCTCATTTACCAGGTTTACATATAGGATACTTTTGATTACGATATTTTGCACTATTGAAAAATGGCGACTATTTTCATATTTCCATTTCAAATAAAAAGAGAACGCTAAGATATAGCAACCTTTTAATGGCACTACGAGCTTTAAAATTTAATTGTCTATCCGAAATGTCCTTACCACTTTTCGTGTATCTCCAACGGTTAGCGAGTTAAACCTACATTTGTGACGTCACTACACCCTTAGGTTCATAAATTTCATATTTTCATCATCCTACTAATATATAAAAATGAGATGGTGTGTGTCTGTCTTTCTGTCTGTCTGTCTGTCTGTCTGTCTGTCTGTCTGTTACTCAATAACGCAAGAACCACTGGTCCGATTTAAATGAAATTTTGCATTGATGTAGCTGATTTACCAGGTTTACATATAAGATACTTTTGATTACGATATTTTGCACTATTGAAAAATGGCGACTATTTTCATATTTCCATTTCAAATAAAAAGAGAACGCTAAGATATAGCAACATTTTGATGGCACTACGAGCTTTAAAATTTAATTGTCTATCCGAAATGTCCTTACCACTTTTCGTGTATCTCCAACGGTTAGCGAGTTAAACCTACATTTGTGACGTCACTACACCCTTTGGTTTAAAAATTTCATATTTTCATCATCCTACTAATATATAAAAATGAGATGGTGTGTGTCTGTCTTTCTGTCTGTCTGTCTGTCTGTCTATTACTCAATAACGCAAGAACCACTGGTCCGATTTAAATGAAATTTTGCATGGATGTAGCTGATTTACCAGGTTTACATATAGGATACTTTTGATTACGATATTTTGCACTATTGAAAAATGGCGACTATTTTCATATTTCCATTTCAAATAAAAAGAGAACGCTAAGATATAGCAACCTTTTAATGGCACTACGAGCTTTAAAATTTAATTGTCTATCCGAAATGTCCTTACCACTTTTCGTGTATCTCCAACGGTTAGCGAGTTAAACCTACATTTGTGACGTCACTACACCCTTAGGTTCATAAATTTCATATTTTCATCATCCTACTAATATATAAAAATGAGATGGTGTGTGTCTGTCTTTCTGTCTGTCTGTCTGTCTGTCTGTCTGTCTGTCTGTTACTCAATAACGCAAGAACCACTGGTCCGATTTAAATGAAATTTTGCATTGATGTAGCTGATTTACCAGGTTTACATATAAGATACTTTTGATTACGATATTTTGCACTATTGAAAAATGGCGACTATTTTCATATTTCCATTTCAAATAAAAAGAGAACGCTAAGATATAGCAACCTTTTGATGGCACTACGGGCTTTAAAATATAATTGTCTATCCGAAATGTCCTTACCACTTTTCGTGTATCTCCAACGGTTAGCGAGTTAAACCTACATTTGTGACGTCACTACACCCTTTGGTTTAAAAATTTCATATTTTCATCATCCTACTAATATATAAAAATGAGATGGTGTGTGTCTGTCTTTCTGTCTGTCTGTCTGTCTGTCTGTCTATTACTCAATAACGCAAGAACCACTGGTCCGATTTAAATGAAATTTTGCATGGATGTAGCTGATTTACCAGGTTTACATATAGGATACTTTTGATTACGATATTTTGCACTATTGAAAAATGGCGACTATTTTCATATTTCCATTTCAAATAAAAAGAGAACGCTAAGATATAGCAACCTTTTAATGACACTACGAGCTTTAAAATTTAATTGTCTATCCGAAATGTCCTTACCACTTTTTGTGTATCTCCAACGGTTAGCGAGTTAAACCTACATTTGTGACGTCACTACACCCTTAGGTTCATAAATTTCATATTTTCATCATCCTACTAATATATAAAAATGAGATGGTGTGTGTCTGTCCTTCTGTCTGTCTGTCTGTCTGTCTGTCTGTCTGTTACTCAATAACGCAAGAACCACTGGTCCGATTTAAATGAAATTTTGCATTGATGTAGCTGATTTACCAGGTTTACATATAAGATACTTTTGATTACGATATTTTGCACTATTGAAAAATGGCGACTATTTTCATATTTCCATTTCAAATAAAAAGAGAACGCTAAGATATAGCAACCTTTTGATGGCACTACGAGCTTTAAAATTTAATTTTCTATCCGAAATGTCCTTACCACTTTTCGTGTATCTCCAACGGTTAGCGAGTTAAACCTACATTTGTGACGTCACTACACCCTTTGGTTTAAAAATGTCATATTTTCATCATCCTACTAATATATAAAAATGAGATGGTGTGTGTCTGTCTTTCTGTCTGTCTGTCTGTCTGTCTGTTACTCAATAACGCAAGAACCACTGGTCCGATTTAAATGAAATTTTGCATGGATGTAGCTGATTTACTAGGTTTACATATAGGATACTTTTGATTACGATATTTTGCACTATTGAAAAATGGCGACTATTTTCATATTTCCATTTCAAATAAAAAGAGAACGCTAAGATATAGCAACCTTTGGATGGCACTACGAGCTTTAAAATTTAATTTTCTATCCGAAATGTCCTTACCACTTTTCGTGTATCTCCAACGGTTAGCGAGTTAAACCAACATTTGTGACGTCACTACACCCTTAGGTTTAAAAATTTCATATTTTCATCATCCTACTAATATATAAAAATGAGATGGTGTGTGTCTGTCTTTCTGTCTGTCTGTCTGTCTGTCTATTACTCAATAACGCAAGAACCACAGGTCCGATTTAAATGAAATTTTGCATGGATGTAGCTGATTTTCCAGGTTTACATATAGGATTCTTTTGATTACGATATTTTGCACTATTGAAAAATGGCGACTATTTTCATATTTCCATTTCAAATAAAAAGAGAACGCTAAGATATAGCAACCTTTTGATGGCACTACGAGCTTTAAAATTTAATTTTCTATCCGAAATGTCCTTACCACTTTTCGTGTATCTCCAACGGTTAGCGAGTTAAACCTACATTTGTGACGTCACTACACCCTTTGGTTTAAAAATTTCATATTTTCATCATCCTACTAATATATAAAAATGAGATGGTGTGTGTCTGTCTTTCTGTCTGTCTGTCTGTCTGTCTGTTACTCAATAACGCAAGAACCACTGGTCCGATTTAAATGAAATTTTGCATGGATGTAGCTGATTTACCAGGTTTACATATAGGATACTTTTGATTACGATATTTTGCACTATTGAAAAATGGCGACTATTTTCATATTTCCATTTCAAATAAAAAGAGAACGCTAAGATATAGCAACCTTTTAATGGCACTACGAGCTTTAAAATTTAATTGTCTATCCGAAATGTCCTTACCACTTTTCGTGTATCTCCAACGGTTAGCGAGTTAAACCTACATTTGTGACGTCACTACACCCTTAGGTTCATAAATTTCATATTTTCATCATCCTACTAATATATAAAAATGAGATGGTGTGTGTCTGTCTTTCTGTCTGTCTGTCTGTCTGTCTGTCTGTTACTCAATAACGCAAGAACCACTGGTCCGACTTAAATGAAATTTTGCATTGATGTAGCTGATTTACCAGGTTTACATATAAGATACTTTTGATTACGATATTTTGCACTATTGAAAAATGGCGACTATTTTCATATTTCCATTTCAAATAAAAAGAGAACGCTAAGATATAGCAACATTTTGATGGCACTACGAGCTTTAAAATTTAATTGTCTATCCGAAATGTCCTTACCACTTTTCGTGTATCTCCAACGGTTAGCGAGTTAAACCTACATTTGTGACGTCACTACACCCTTTGGTTTAAAAATTTCATATTTTCATCATCCTACTAATATATAAAAATGAGATGGTGTGTGTCTGTCTTTCTGTCTGTCTGTCTGTCTGTCTGTTACTCAATAACGCAAGAACCACTGGTCCGATTTAAATGAAATTTTGCATGGATGTAGCTGATTTACCAGGTTAACATATAGGATACTTTTGATTACGATATTTTGCACTGTTGAAAAATGGCGACTATTTTCATATTTCCATTTTAAATAAAAAGAGAACGCTAAGATATAGCAACCTTTTGATGGCACTACGGGCTTTAAAATTTAATTGTCTATCCGAAATGTCCTTACCACTTTTCGTGTATCTCCAACGGTTAGCGAGTTAAACCTACATTTGTGACGTCACTACACCCTTAGGTTTAAAAATTTCATATTTTCATCATCCTACTAATATATAAAAATGAGATGGTGTGTGTCTGTCTTTCTGTCTGTCTGTCTGTCTGTCTGTCTGTCTATTACTCAATAACGCAAGAACCACAGGTCCGATTTAAATGAAATTTTGCATGGATGTAGCTGATTTTCCAGGTTTACATATAGGATTATTTGATTACGATATTTTGCACTATTGAAAAATGGCGACTATTTTCATATTTCCATTTCAAATAAAAAGAGAACGCTAAGATATAGCAACCTTTTGATGGCACTACGAGCTTTAAAATTTAATTTTCTATCCGAAATGTCCTTACCACTTTTCGTGTATCTCCAACGGTTAGCGAGTTAAACCTACATTTGTGACGTCACTACACCCTTTGGTTTAAAAATGTCATATTTTCATCATCCTACTAATATATAAAAATGAGATGGTGTGTGTCTGTCTTTCTGTCTGTCTGTCTGTCTGTCTGTCTATTACTCAATAACGCAAGAACCACTGGTCCGATTTAAATGAAATTTTGCATGGATGTAGCTGATTTACCAGGTTTACATATAGGATACTTTTGATTACGATATTTTGCACTATTGAAAAATGGCGACTATTTTCATATTTCCATTTCAAATAAAAAGAGAACGCTAAGATATAGCAACCTTTTAATGACACTACGAGCTTTAAAATTTAATTGTCTATCCGAAATGTCCTTACCACTTTTTGTGTATCTCCAACGGTTAGCGAGTTAAACCTACATTTGTGACGTCACTACACCCTTAGGTTCATAAATTTCATATTTTCATCATCCTACTAATATATAAAAATGAGATGGTGTGTGTCTGTCCTTCTGTCTGTCTGTCTGTCTGTCTGTCTGTCTGTTACTCAATAACGCAAGAACCACTGGTCCGATTTAAATGAAATTTTGCATTGATGTAGCTGATTTACCAGGTTTACATATAAGATACTTTTGATTACGATATTTTGCACTATTGAAAAATGGCGACTATTTTCATATTTCCATTTCAAATAAAAAGAGAACGCTAAGATATAGCAACCTTTTGATGGCACTACGAGCTTTAAAATTTAATTTTCTATCCGAAATGTCCTTACCACTTTTCGTGTATCTCCAACGGTTAGCGAGTTAAACCTACATTTGTGACGTCACTACACCCTTTGGTTTAAAAATGTCATATTTTCATCATCCTACTAATATATAAAAATGAGATGGTGTGTGTCTGTCTTTCTGTCTGTCTGTCTGTCTGTCTGTTACTCAATAACGCAAGAACCACTGGTCCGATTTAAATGAAATTTTGCATGGATGTAGCTGATTTACTAGGTTTACATATAGGATACTTTTGATTACGATATTTTGCACTATTGAAAAATGGCGACTATTTTCATATTTCCATTTCAAATAAAAAGAGAACGCTAAGATATAGCAACCTTTGGATGGCACTACGAGCTTTAAAATTTAATTTTCTATCCGAAATGTCCTTACCACTTTTCGTGTATCTCCAACGGTTAGCGAGTTAAACCAACATTTGTGACGTCACTACACCCTTAGGTTTAAAAATTTCATATTTTCATCATCCTACTAATATATAAAAATGAGATGGTGTGTGTCTGTCTTTCTGTCTGTCTGTCTGTCTGTCTATTACTGAATAACGCAAGAACCACAGGTCCGATTTAAATGAAATTTTGCATGGATGTAGCTGATTTTCCAGGTTTACATATAGGATTCTTTTGATTACGATATTTTGCACTATTGAAAAATGGCGACTATTTTCATATTTCCATTTCAAATAAAAAGAGAACGCTAAGATATAGCAACCTTTTGATGGCACTACGAGCTTTAAAATTTAATTTTCTATCCGAAATGTCCTTACCACTTTTCGTGTATCTCCAACGGTTAGCGAGTTAAACCTACATTTGTGACGTCACTACACCCTTTGGTTTAAAAATTTCATATTTTCATCATCCTACTAATATATAAAAATGAGATGGTGTGTGTCTGTCTTTCTGTCTGTCTGTCTGTCTGTCTGTTACTCAATAACGCAAGAACCACTGGTCCGATTTAAATGAAATTTTGCATGGATGTAGCTGATTTACCAGGTTTACATATAGGATACTTTTGATTACGATATTTTGCACTATTGAAAAATGGCGACTATTTTCATATTTCCATTTCAAATAAAAAGAGAACGCTAAGATATAGCAACCTTTTAATGGCACTACGAGCTTTAAAATTTAATTGTCTATCCGAAATGTCCTTACCACTTTTCGTGTATCTCCAACGGTTAGCGAGTTAAACCTACATTTGTGACGTCACTACACCCTTAGGTTCATAAATTTCATATTTTCATCATCCTACTAATATATAAAAATGAGATGGTGTGTGTCTGTCTTTCTGTCTGTCTGTCTGTCTGTCTGTCTGTTACTCAATAACGCAAGAACCACTGGTCCGACTTAAATGAAATTTTGCATTGATGTAGCTGATTTACCAGGTTTACATATAAGATACTTTTGATTACGATATTTTGCACTATTGAAAAATGGCGACTATTTTCATATTTCCATTTCAAATAAAAAGAGAACGCTAAGATATAGCAACATTTTGATGGCACTACGAGCTTTAAAATTTAATTGTCTATCCGAAATGTCCTTACCACTTTTCGTGTATCTCCAACGGTTAGCGAGTTAAACCTACATTTGTGACGTCACTACACCCTTTGGTTTAAAAATTTCATATTTTCATCATCCTACTAATATATAAAAATGAGATGGTGTGTGTCTGTCTTTCTGTCTGTCTGTCTGTCTGTCTGTTACTCAATAACGCAAGAACCACTGGTCCGATTTAAATGAAATTTTGCATGGATGTAGCTGATTTACCAGGTTAACATATAGGATACTTTTGATTACGATATTTTGCACTGTTGAAAAATGGCGACTATTTTCATATTTCCATTTTAAATAAAAAGAGAACGCTAAGATATAGCAACCTTTTGATGGCACTACGGGCTTTAAAATTTAATTGTCTATCCGAAATGTCCTTACCACTTTTCGTGTATCTCCAACGGTTAGCGAGTTAAACCTACATTTGTGACGTCACTACACCCTTAGGTTTAAAAATTTCATATTTTCATCATCCTACTAATATATAAAAATGAGATGGTGTGTGTCTGTCTTTCTGTCTGTCTGTCTGTCTGTCTGTCTGTCTATTACTCAATAACGCAAGAACCACAGGTCCGATTTAAATGAAATTTTGCATGGATGTAGCTGATTTTCCAGGTTTACATATAGGATTATTTGATTACGATATTTTGCACTATTGAAAAATGGCGACTATTTTCATATTTCCATTTCAAATAAAAAGAGAACGCTAAGATATAGCAACCTTTTGATGGCACTACGAGCTTTAAAATTTAATTTTCTATCCGAAATGTCCTTACCACTTTTCGTGTATCTCCAACGGTTAGCGAGTTAAACCTACATTTGTGACGTCACTACACCCTTTGGTTTAAAAATTTCATATTTTCATCATCCTACTAATATATAAAAATGAGATGGTGTGTGTCTGTCTTTCTGTCTGTCTGTCTGTCTGTCTGTTACTCAATAACGCAAGAACCACTGGTCCAATTTAAATGAAATTTTGCATGGATGTAGCTGATTTACCAGGTTTACATATAGGATACTTTTGATTACGATATTTTGCACTATTGAAAAATGGCGACTATTTTCATATTTCCATTTCAAATAAAAAGAGAACGCTAAGATATAGCAACCTTTTAATGGCACTACGAGCTTTAAAATTTAATTGTCTATCCGAAATGTCCTTACCACTTTTCGTGTATCTCCAACGGTTAGCGAGTTAAACCTACATTTGTGACGTCACTACACCCTTAGGTTCATAAATTTCATATTTTCATCATCCTACTAATATATAAAAATGAGATGGTGTGTGTCTGTCTTTCTGTCTGTCTGTCTGTCTGTCTGTCTGTCTGTCTGTTACTCAATAACGCAAGAACCACTGGTCCGATTTAAATGAAATTTTGCATTGATGTAGCTGATTTACCAGGTTTACATATAAGATACTTTTGATGACGATATTTTGCACTATTGAAAAATGGCGACTATTTTCATATTTCCATTTCAAATAAAAAGAGAACGCTAAGATATAGCAACCTTTTGATGGCACTACGGGCTTTAAAATTTAATTGTCTATCCGAAATGTCCTTACCACTTTTCGTGTATCTCCAACGGTTAGCGAGTTAAACCTACATTTGTGACGTCACTACACCCTTTGGTTTAAAAATTTCATATTTTCATCATCCTACTAATATATAAAAATGAGATGGTGTGTGTCTGTCTTTCTGTCTGTCTGTCTGTCTGTCTGTTACTCAATAACGCAAGAACCACTGGTCCGATTTAAATGAAATTTTGCATGGATGTAGCTGATTTACCAGGTTAACATATAGGATACTTTTGATTACGATATTTTGCACTGTTGAAAAATGGCGACTATTTTCATATTTCCATTTTAAATAAAAAGAGAACGCTAAGATATAGCAACCTTTTGATGGCACTACGGGCTTTAAAATTTAATTGTCTATCCGAAATGTCCTTACCACTTTTCGTGTATCTCCAACGGTTAGCGAGTTAAACCTACATTTGTGACGTCACTACACCCTTAGGTTTAAAAATTTCATATTTTCATCATCCTACTAATATATAAAAATGAGATGGTGTGTGTCTGTCTTTCTGTCTGTCTGTCTGTCTGTCTGTCTGTCTATTACTCAATAACGCAAGAACCACAGGTCCGATTTAAATGAAATTTTGCATGGATGTAGCTGATTTTCCAGGTTTACATATAGGATTATTTGATTACGATATTTTGCACTATTGAAAAATGGCGACTATTTTCATATTTCCATTTCAAATAAAAAGAGAACGCTAAGATATAGCAACCTTTTGATGGCACTACGAGCTTTAAAATTTAATTTTCTATCCGAAATGTCCTTACCACTTTTCGTGTATCTCCAACGGTTAGCGAGTTAAACCTACATTTGTGACGTCACTACACCCTTTGGTTTAAAAATGTCATATTTTCATCATCCTACTAATATATAAAAATGAGATGGTGTGTGTCTGTCTTTCTGTCTGTCTGTCTGTCTGTCTGTCTATTACTCAATAACGCAAGAACCACTGGTCCGATTTAAATGAAATTTTGCATGGATGTAGCTGATTTACCAGGTTTACATATAGGATACTTTTGATTACGATATTTTGCACTATTGAAAAATGGCGACTATTTTCATATTTCCATTTCAAATAAAAAGAGAACGCTAAGATATAGCAACCTTTTAATGACACTACGAGCTTTAAAATTTAATTGTCTATCCGAAATGTCCTTACCACTTTTTGTGTATCTCCAACGGTTAGCGAGTTAAACCTACATTTGTGACGTCACTACACCCTTAGGTTCATAAATTTCATATTTTCATCATCCTACTAATATATAAAAATGAGATGGTGTGTGTCTGTCCTTCTGTCTGTCTGTCTGTCTGTCTGTCTGTCTGTTACTCAATAACGCAAGAACCACTGGTCCGATTTAAATGAAATTTTGCATTGATGTAGCTGATTTACCAGGTTTACATATAAGATACTTTTGATTACGATATTTTGCACTATTGAAAAATGGCGACTATTTTCATATTTCCATTTCAAATAAAAAGAGAACGCTAAGATATAGCAACCTTTTGATGGCACTACGAGCTTTAAAATTTAATTTTCTATCCGAAATGTCCTTACCACTTTTCGTGTATCTCCAACGGTTAGCGAGTTAAACCTACATTTGTGACGTCACTACACCCTTTGGTTTAAAAATGTCATATTTTCATCATCCTACTAATATATAAAAATGAGATGGTGTGTGTCTGTCTTTCTGTCTGTCTGTCTGTCTGTCTGTTACTCAATAACGCAAGAACCACTGGTCCGATTTAAATGAAATTTTGCATGGATGTAGCTGATTTACTAGGTTTACATATAGGATACTTTTGATTACGATATTTTGCACTATTGAAAAATGGCGACTATTTTCATATTTCCATTTCAAATAAAAAGAGAACGCTAAGATATAGCAACCTTTGGATGGCACTACGAGCTTTAAAATTTAATTTTCTATCCGAAATGTCCTTACCACTTTTCGTGTATCTCCAACGGTTAGCGAGTTAAACCAACATTTGTGACGTCACTACACCCTTAGGTTTAAAAATTTCATATTTTCATCATCCTACTAATATATAAAAATGAGATGGTGTGTGTCTGTCTTTCTGTCTGTCTGTCTGTCTGTCTATTACTCAATAACGCAAGAACCACAGGTCCGATTTAAATGAAATTTTGCATGGATGTAGCTGATTTTCCAGGTTTACATATAGGATTCTTTTGATTACGATATTTTGCACTATTGAAAAATGGCGACTATTTTCATATTTCCATTTCAAATAAAAAGAGAACGCTAAGATATAGCAACCTTTTGATGGCACTACGAGCTTTAAAATTTAATTTTCTATCCGAAATGTCCTTACCACTTTTCGTGTATCTCCAACGGTTAGCGAGTTAAACCTACATTTGTGACGTCACTACACCCTTTGGTTTAAAAATTTCATATTTTCATCATCCTACTAATATATAAAAATGAGATGGTGTGTGTCTGTCTTTCTGTCTGTCTGTCTGTCTGTCTGTTACTCAATAACGCAAGAACCACTGGTCCGATTTAAATGAAATTTTGCATGGATGTAGCTGATTTACCAGGTTTACATATAGGATACTTTTGATTACGATATTTTGCACTATTGAAAAATGGCGACTATTTTCATATTTCCATTTCAAATAAAAAGAGAACGCTAAGATATAGCAACCTTTTAATGGCACTACGAGCTTTAAAATTTAATTGTCTATCCGAAATGTCCTTACCACTTTTCGTGTATCTCCAACGGTTAGCGAGTTAAACCTACATTTGTGACGTCACTACACCCTTAGGTTCATAAATTTCATATTTTCATCATCCTACTAATATATAAAAATGAGATGGTGTGTGTCTGTCTTTCTGTCTGTCTGTCTGTCTGTCTGTCTGTTACTCAATAACGCAAGAACCACTGGTCCGACTTAAATGAAATTTTGCATTGATGTAGCTGATTTACCAGGTTTACATATAAGATACTTTTGATTACGATATTTTGCACTATTGAAAAATGGCGACTATTTTCATATTTCCATTTCAAATAAAAAGAGAACGCTAAGATATAGCAACATTTTGATGGCACTACGAGCTTTAAAATTTAATTGTCTATCCGAAATGTCCTTACCACTTTTCGTGTATCTCCAACGGTTAGCGAGTTAAACCTACATTTGTGACGTCACTACACCCTTTGGTTTAAAAATTTCATATTTTCATCATCCTACTAATATATAAAAATGAGATGGTGTGTGTCTGTCTTTCTGTCTGTCTGTCTGTCTGTCTGTTACTCAATAACGCAAGAACCACTGGTCCGATTTAAATGAAATTTTGCATGGATGTAGCTGATTTACCAGGTTAACATATAGGATACTTTTGATTACGATATTTTGCACTGTTGAAAAATGGCGACTATTTTCATATTTCCATTTTAAATAAAAAGAGAACGCTAAGATATAGCAACCTTTTGATGGCACTACGGGCTTTAAAATTTAATTGTCTATCCGAAATGTCCTTACCACTTTTCGTGTATCTCCAACGGTTAGCGAGTTAAACCTACATTTGTGACGTCACTACACCCTTAGGTTTAAAAATTTCATATTTTCATCATCCTACTAATATATAAAAATGAGATGGTGTGTGTCTGTCTTTCTGTCTGTCTGTCTGTCTGTCTGTCTGTCTATTACTCAATAACGCAAGAACCACAGGTCCGATTTAAATGAAATTTTGCATGGATGTAGCTGATTTTCCAGGTTTACATATAGGATTATTTGATTACGATATTTTGCACTATTGAAAAATGGCGACTATTTTCATATTTCCATTTCAAATAAAAAGAGAACGCTAAGATATAGCAACCTTTTGATGGCACTACGAGCTTTAAAATTTAATTTTCTATCCGAAATGTCCTTACCACTTTTCGTGTATCTCCAACGGTTAGCGAGTTAAACCTACATTTGTGACGTCACTACACCCTTTGGTTTAAAAATTTCATATTTTCATCATCCTACTAATATATAAAAATGAGATGGTGTGTGTCTGTCTTTCTGTCTGTCTGTCTGTCTGTCTGTTACTCAATAACGCAAGAACCACTGGTCCAATTTAAATGAAATTTTGCATGGATGTAGCTGATTTACCAGGTTTACATATAGGATACTTTTGATTACGATATTTTGCACTATTGAAAAATGGCGACTATTTTCATATTTCCATTTCAAATAAAAAGAGAACGCTAAGATATAGCAACCTTTTAATGGCACTACGAGCTTTAAAATTTAATTGTCTATCCGAAATGTCCTTACCACTTTTCGTGTATCTCCAACGGTTAGCGAGTTAAACCTACATTTGTGACGTCACTACACCCTTAGGTTCATAAATTTCATATTTTCATCATCCTACTAATATATAAAAATGAGATGGTGTGTGTCTGTCTTTCTGTCTGTCTGTCTGTCTGTCTGTCTGTCTGTCTGTTACTCAATAACGCAAGAACCACTGGTCCGATTTAAATGAAATTTTGCATTGATGTAGCTGATTTACCAGGTTTACATATAAGATACTTTTGATGACGATATTTTGCACTATTGAAAAATGGCGACTATTTTCATATTTCCATTTCAAATAAAAAGAGAACGCTAAGATATAGCAACCTTTTGATGGCACTACGGGCTTTAAAATTTAATTGTCTATCCGAAATGTCCTTACCACTTTTCGTGTATCTCCAACGGTTAGCGAGTTAAACCTACATTTGTGACGTCACAACACCATTTGGTTTAAAAATTTCATATTTTCATCATCCTACTAATATATAAAAATGAGATGGTGTGTGTCTGTCTTTCTGTCTGTCTGTCTGTCTGTCTGTCTATTACTCAATAACGCAAGAACCACTGGTCCGATTTAAATGAAATTTTGCATGGATGTAGCTGATTTACCAGGTTTACATATAGGATACTTTTGATTACGATATTTTGCACTATTGAAAAATGGCGACTATTTTCATATTTCCATTTCAAATAAAAAGAGAACGCTAAGATATAGCAACCTCTTGATGGCACTACGAGCTTTAAAATTTAATTTTCTATCCGAAATGTCCTTACCACTTTTCGTGTATCTCCAACGGTTAGCGAGTTAAACCTACATTTGTGACGTCACTACACACTTAGGTTTAAAAATTTCATATTTTCATCATCCTACTAATATATAAAAATGAGATGGTGTGTGTCTGTCTTTCTGTCTGTCTGTCTGTCTGTCTGTCTGTCTGTCTGTCTGTCTGTTACTCAATAACGCAAGAACCACTGGTCCGATTTAAATGAAATTTTGCATTGATGTAGCTGATTTACCAGGTTTACATATAAGATACTTTTGATTACGATATTTTGCACTATTGAAAAATGGCGACTATTTTCATATTTCCATTTCAAATAAAAAGAGAACGCTAAGATATAGCAACCTTTTGATGGCACTACGAGCTTTAAAATTTAATTTTCTATCCGAAATGTCCTTACCACTTTTCGTGTATCTCCAACGGTTAGCGAGTTAAACCTACATTTGTGACGTCACTACACCCTTTGGTTTAAAAATGTCATATTTTCATCATCCTACTAATATATAAAAATGAGATGGTGTGTGTCTGTCTTTCTGTCTGTCTGTCTGTCTGTCTGTCAATTACTCAATAACGCAAGAACCACAGGTCCGATTTAAATGAAATTTTGAATGGATGTAGCTCATTTACCAGGTTTACATATAGGATACTTTTGATTACGATATTTTGCACTATTGAAAAATGGCGACTATTTTCATATTTCCATTTCAAATAAAAAGAGAACGCTAAGATATAGCAACCTTTTAATGGCACTACGAGCTTTAAAATTTAATTGTCTATCCGAAATGTCCTTACCACTTTTCGTGTATCTCCAACGGTTAGCGAGTTAAACCTACATTTGTGACGTCACTACACCCTTAGGTTCATAAATTTCATATTTTCATCATCCTACTAATATATAAAAATGAGATGGTGTGTGTCTGTCTTTCTGTCTGTCTGTCTGTCTGTCTGTCTGTCTGTTACTCAATAACGCAAGAACCACTGGTCCGATTTAAATGAAATTTTGCATTGATGTAGCTGATTTACCAGGTTTACATATAAGATACTTTTGATTACGATATTTTGCACTATTGAAAAATGGCGACTATTTTCATATTTCCATTTCAAATAAAAAGAGAACGCTAAGATATAGCAACCTTTTGATGGCACTACGAGCTTTAAAATTTAATTTTCTATCCGAAATGTCCTTACCACTTTTCGTGTATCTCCAACGGTTAGCGAGTTAAACCTACATTTGTGACGTCACTACACCCTTTGGTTTAAAAATGTCATATTTTCATCATCCTACTAATATATAAAAATGAGATGGTGTGTGTCTGTCTTTCTGTCTGTCTGTCTGTCTGTCTGTCAATTACTCAATAACGCAAGAACCACAGGTCCGATTTAAATGAAATTTTGAATGGATGTAGCTCATTTACCAGGTTTACATATAGGATACTTTTGATTACGATATTTTGCACTATTGAAAAATGGCGACTATTTTCATATTTCCATTTCAAATAAAAAGAGAACGCTAAGATATAGCAACCTTTTAATGGCACTACGAGCTTTAAAATTTAATTGTCTATCCGAAATGTCCTTACCACTTTTCGTGTATCTCCAACGGTTAGCGAGTTAAACCTACATTTGTGACGTCACTACACCCTTAGGTTCATAAATTTCATATTTTCATCATCCTACTAATATATAAAAATGAGATGGTGTGTGTCTGTCTTTCTGTCTGTCTGTCTGTCTGTCTGTTACTCAATAACGCAAGAACCACTGGTCCGATTTAAATGAAATTTTGCATGGATGTAGCTGATTTACTAGGTTTACATATAGGATACTTTTGATTACGATATTTTGCACTATTGAAAAATGGCGACTATTTTCATATTTCCATTTCAAATAAAAAGAGAACGCTAAGATATAGCAACCTTTGGATGGCACTACGAGCTTTAAAATTTAATTTTCTATCCGAAATGTCCTTACCACTTTTCGTGTATCTCCAACGGTTAGCGAGTTAAACCTACATTTGTGACGTCACTACACCCTTAGGTTTAAAAATTTCATATTTTCATCATCCTACTAATATATAAAATGAGATGGTGTGTGTCTGTCTTTCTGTCTGTCAGTCTGTCTGTCTATTACTCAATAACGCAAGAACCACAGGTCCGATTTAAATGAAATTTTGCATGGATGTAGCTGATTTTCCAGGTTTACATATAGGATTCTTTTGATTACGATATTTTGCACTATTGAAAAATGGCGACTATTTTCATATTTCCATTTCAAATAAAAAGAGAACGCTAAGATATAGCAACCTTTTGATGGCACTACGAGCTTTAAAATTTAATTTTCTATCCGAAATGTCCTTACCACTTTTCGTGTATCTCCAACGGTTAGCGAGTTAACCTACATTTGTGACGTCACTACACCCTTTGGTTTAAAAATGTCATATTTTCATCATCCTACTAATATATAAAAATGAGATGGTGTGTGTCTGTCTTTCTGTCTGTCTGTCTGTCTGTCTGTCTGTTACTCAATAACGCAAGAACCACTGACCCGATTTAAATGAAATTTTGCATGGATGTAGCTCATTTACCAGGTTTACATATAGGATACTTTTGATTACGATATTTTGCACTATTGAAAAATGGCGACTATTTTCATATTTCCATTTCAAATAAAAAGAGAACGCTAAGATATAGCAACCTTTTAATGACACTACGAGCTTTAGAATTTAATTGTCTATCCGAAATGTCCTTACCACTTTTCGTGTATCTCCAACGGTTAGCGAGTTAAACCTACATTTGTGACGTCACTACACCCTTAGGTTCATAAATTTCATATTTTCATCATCCTACTAATATATAAAAATGAGATGGTGTGTGTCTGTCTTTCTGTCTGTCTGTCTGTCTGTCTGTCTGTCTGTTACTCAATAACGCAAGAACCACTGGTCCGATTTAAATGAAATTTTGCATTGATGTAGCTGATTTACCAGGTTTACATATAAGATACTTTTGATTACGATATTTTGCACTATTGAAAAATGGCGACTATTTTCATATTTCCATTTCAAATAAAAAGAGAACGCTAAGATATAGCAACCTTTTGATGGCACTACGAGCTTTAAAATTTAATTTTCTATCCGAAATGTCCTTACCACTTTTCGTGTATCTCCAACGGTTAGCGAGTTAAACCTACATTTGTGACGTCACTACACCCTTTGGTTTAAAAATGTCATATTTTCATCATCCTACTAACATATAAAAATGAGATGGTGTGTGTCTGTCTTTCTGTCTGTCTGTCTGTCTGTCTGTTACTCAATAACGCAAGAACCACTGGTCCGATTTAAATGAAATTTTGCATGGATGTAGCTGATTTACTAGGTTTACATATAGGATACTTTTGATTACGATATTTTGCACTATTGAAAAATGGCGACTATTTTCATATTTCCATTTCAAATAAAAAGAGAACGCTAAGATATAGCAACCTTTTGATGGCACTACGAGCTTTAAAATTTAATTTTCTATCCGAAATGTCCTTACCACTTTTCGTGTATCTCCAACGGTTAGCGAGTTAACCTACATTTGTGACGTCACTACACCCTTTGGTTTAAAAATTTCATATTTTCATCATCCTACTAATATATAAAAATGAGATGGTGTGTGTCTGTCTTTCTGTCTGTCTGTCTGTCTGTCTGTCTGTTACTCAATAACGCAAGAACCACTGGTCCGATTTAAATGAAATTTTGCATGGATGTAGCTCATTTACCAGGTTTACATATAGGATACTTTTGATTACGATATTTTGCACTATTGAAAAATGGCGACTATTTTCATATTTCCATTTCAAATAAAAAGAGAACGCTAAGATATAGCAACCTTTTAATGGCACTACGAGCTTTAAAATTTAATTGTCTATCCGAAATGTCCTAACCACTTTTCGTGTATCTCCAACGGTTAGCGAGTTAAACCTACATTTGTGACGTCACTACACCCTTAGGTTCATAAATTTCATATTTTCATCATCCTACTAATATATAAAAATGAGATGGTGTGTGTCTGTCTTTCTGTCTGTCTGTCTGTCTGTCTGTCTGTCTGTCTGTTACTCAATAACGCAAGAACCACTGGTCCGATTTAAATGAAATTTTGCATTGATGTAGCTGATTTACCAGGTTTACATATAAGATACTTTTGATTACGATATTTTGCACTATTGAAAAATGGCGACTATTTTCATATTTCCATTTCAAATAAAAAGAGAACGCTAAGATATAGCAACATTTTGATGGCACTACGAGCTTTAAAATTTAATTGTCTATCCGAAATGTCCTTACCACTTTTCGTGTATCTCCAACGGTTAGCGAGTTAAACCTACATTTGTGACGTCACTACACCCTTTGGTTTAAAAATTTCATATTTTCATCATCCTACTAATATATAAAAATGAGATGGTGTGTGTCTGTCTTTCTGTCTGTCTGTCTGTCTGTCTATTACTCAATAACGCAAGAACCACTGGTCCGATTTAAATGAAATTTTGCATGGATGTAGCTGATTTACCAGGTTTACATATAGGATACTTTTGATTACGATATTTTGCACTATTGAAAAATGGCGACTATTTTCATATTTCCATTTCAAATAAAAAGAGAACGCTAAGATATAGCAACCTTTTAATGGCACTACGAGCTTTAAAATTTAATTGTCTATCCGAAATGTCCTTACCACTTTTCGTGTATCTCCAACGGTTAGCGAGTTAAACCTACATTTGTGACGTCACTACACCCTTAGGTTCATAAATTTCATATTTTCATCATCCTACTAATATATAAAAATGAGATGGTGTGTGTCTGTCTTTCTGTCTGTCTGTCTGTCTGTCTGTCTGTCTGTCTGTTACTCAATAACGCAAGAACCACTGGTCCGATTTAAATGAAATTTTGCATTGATGTAGCTGATTTACCAGGTTTACATATAAGATACTTTTGATTACGATATTTTGCACTATTGAAAAATGGCGACTATTTTCATATTTCCATTTCAAATAAAAAGAGAACGCTAAGATATAGCAACCTTTTGATGGCACTACGGGCTTTAAAATATAATTGTCTATCCGAAATGTCCTTACCACTTTTCGTGTATCTCCAACGGTTAGCGAGTTAAACCTACATTTGTGACGTCACTACACCCTTTGGTTTAAAAATGTCATATTTTCATCATCCTACTAATATATAAAAATGAGATGGTGTGTGTCTGTCTTTCTGTCTGTCTGTCTGTCTGTCTGTCTATTACTCAATAACGCAAGAACCACTGGTCCGATTTAAATGAAATTTTGCATGGATGTAGCTGATTTACCAGGTTTACATATAGGATACTTTTGATTACGATATTTTGCACTATTGAAAAATGGCGACTATTTTCATATTTCCATTTCAAATAAAAAGAGAACGCTAAGATATAGCAACCTTTTAATGACACTACGAGCTTTAAAATTTAATTGTCTATCCGAAATGTCCTTACCACTTTTTGTGTATCTCCAACGGTTAGCGAGTTAAACCTACATTTGTGACGTCACTACACCCTTAGGTTCATAAATTTCATATTTTCATCATCCTACTAATATATAAAAATGAGATGGTGTGTGTCTGTCTTTCTGTCTGTCTGTCTGTCTGTCTGTCTGTCTGTTACTCAATAACGCAAGAACCACTGGTCCGATTTAAATGAAATTTTGCATTGATGTAGCTGATTTACCAGGTTTACATATAAGATACTTTTGATTACGATATTTTGCACTATTGAAAAATGGCGACTATTTTCATATTTCCATTTCAAATAAAAAGAGAACGCTAAGATATAGCAACCTTTGGATGGCACTACGAGCTTTAAAATTTAATTTTCTATCCGAAATGTCCTTACCACTTTTCGTGTATCTCCAACGGTTAGCGAGTTAAACCTACATTTGTGACGTCACTACACCCTTTGGTTTAAAAATGTCATATTTTCATCATCCTACTAATATATAAAAATGAGATGGTGTGTGTCTGTCTTTCTGTCTGTCTGTCTGTCTGTCTGTTACTCAATAACGCAAGAACCACTGGTCCGATTTAAATGAAATTTTGCATGGATGTAGCTGATTTACTAGGTTTACATATAGGATACTTTTGATTACGATATTTTGCACTATTGAAAAATGGCGACTATTTTCATATTTCCATTTCAAATAAAAAGAGAACGCTAAGATATAGCAACCTTTGGATGGCACTACGAGCTTTAAAATTTAATTTTCTATCCGAAATGTCCTTACCACTTTTCGTGTATCTCCAACGGTTAGCGAGTTAAACCAACATTTGTGACGTCACTACACCCTTAGGTTTAAAAATTTCATATTTTCATCATCCTACTAATATATAAAAATGAGATGGTGTGTGTCTGTCTTTCTGTCTGTCTGTCTGTCTGTCTATTACTCAATAACGCAAGAACCACAGGTCCGATTTAAATGAAATTTTGCATGGATGTAGCTGATTTTCCAGGTTTACATATAGGATTCTTTTGATTACGATATTTTGCACTATTGAAAAATGGCGACTATTTTCATATTTCCATTTCAAATAAAAAGAGAACGCTAAGATATAGCAACCTTTTGATGGCACTACGAGCTTTAAAATTTAATTTTCTATCCGAAATGTCCTTACCACTTTTCGTGTATCTCCAACGGTTAGCGAGTTAAACCTACATTTGTGACGTCACTACACCCTTTGGTTTAAAAATTTCATATTTTCATCATCCTACTAATATATAAAAATGAGATGGTGTGTGTCTGTCTTTCTGTCTGTCTGTCTGTCTGTCTGTTACTCAATAACGCAAGAACCACTGGTCCGATTTAAATGAAATTTTGCATGGATGTAGCTGATTTACCAGGTTTACATATAGGATACTTTTGATTACGATATTTTGCACTATTGAAAAATGGCGACTATTTTCATATTTCCATTTCAAATAAAAAGAGAACGCTAAGATATAGCAACCTTTTAATGGCACTACGAGCTTTAAAATTTAATTGTCTATCCGAAATGTCCTTACCACTTTTCGTGTATCTCCAACGGTTAGCGAGTTAAACCTACATTTGTGACGTCACTACACCCTTAGGTTCATAAATTTCATATTTTCATCATCCTACTAATATATAAAAATGAGATGGTGTGTGTCTGTCTTTCTGTCTGTCTGTCTGTCTGTCTGTCTGTCTGTCTGTTACTCAATAACGCAAGAACCACTGGTCCGATTTAAATGAAATTTTGCATTGATGTAGCTGATTTACCAGGTTTACATATAAGATACTTTTGATTACGATATTTTGCACTATTGAAAAATGGCGACTATTTTCATATTTCCATTTCAAATAAAAAGAGAACGCTAAGATATAGCAACCTTTTGATGGCACTACGGGCTTTAAAATATAATTGTCTATCCGAAATGTCCTTACCACTTTTCGTGTATCTCCAACGGTTAGCGAGTTAAACCTACATTTGTGACGTCACTACACCCTTTGGTTTAAAAATGTCATATTTTCATCATCCTACTAATATATAAAAATGAGATGGTGTGTGTCTGTCTTTCTGTCTGTCTGTCTGTCTGTCTGTCTATTACTCAATAACGCAAGAACCACTGGTCCGATTTAAATGAAATTTTGCATGGATGTAGCTGATTTACCAGGTTTACATATAGGATACTTTTGATTACGATATTTTGCACTATTGAAAAATGGCGACTATTTTCATATTTCCATTTCAAATAAAAAGAGAACGCTAAGATATAGCAACCTTTTAATGACACTACGAGCTTTAAAATTTAATTGTCTATCCGAAATGTCCTTACCACTTTTTGTGTATCTCCAACGGTTAGCGAGTTAAACCTACATTTGTGACGTCACTACACCCTTAGGTTCATAAATTTCATATTTTCATCATCCTACTAATATATAAAAATGAGATGGTGTGTGTCTGTCTTTCTGTCTGTCTGTCTGTCTGTCTGTCTGTCTGTTACTCAATAACGCAAGAACCACTGGTCCGATTTAAATGAAATTTTGCATTGATGTAGCTGATTTACCAGGTTTACATATAAGATACTTTTGATTACGATATTTTGCACTATTGAAAAATGGCGACTATTTTCATATTTCCATTTCAAATAAAAAGAGAACGCTAAGATATAGCAACCTTTGGATGGCACTACGAGCTTTAAAATTTAATTTTCTATCCGAAATGTCCTTACCACTTTTCGTGTATCTCCAACGGTTAGCGAGTTAAACCTACATTTGTGACGTCACTACACCCTTTGGTTTAAAAATGTCATATTTTCATCATCCTACTAATATATAAAAATGAGATGGTGTGTGTCTGTCTTTCTGTCTGTCTGTCTGTCTGTCTGTTACTCAATAACGCAAGAACCACTGGTCCGATTTAAATGAAATTTTGCATGGATGTAGCTGATTTACTAGGTTTACATATAGGATACTTTTGATTACGATATTTTGCACTATTGAAAAATGGCGACTATTTTCATATTTCCATTTCAAATAAAAAGAGAACGCTAAGATATAGCAACCTTTGGATGGCACTACGAGCTTTAAAATTTAATTTTCTATCCGAAATGTCCTTACCACTTTTCGTGTATCTCCAACGGTTAGCGAGTTAAACCAACATTTGTGACGTCACTACACCCTTAGGTTTAAAAATTTCATATTTTCATCATCCTACTAATATATAAAAATGAGATGGTGTGTGTCTGTCTTTCTGTCTGTCTGTCTGTCTGTCTATTACTCAATAACGCAAGAACCACAGGTCCGATTTAAATGAAATTTTGCATGGATGTAGCTGATTTTCCAGGTTTACATATAGGATTCTTTTGATTACGATATTTTGCACTATTGAAAAATGGCGACTATTTTCATATTTCCATTTCAAATAAAAAGAGAACGCTAAGATATAGCAACCTTTTGATGGCACTACGAGCTTTAAAATTTAATTTTCTATCCGAAATGTCCTTACCACTTTTCGTGTATCTCCAACGGTTAGCGAGTTAAACCTACATTTGTGACGTCACTACACCCTTTGGTTTAAAAATTTCATATTTTCATCATCCTACTAATATATAAAAATGAGATGGTGTGTGTCTGTCTTTCTGTCTGTCTGTCTGTCTGTCTGTTACTCAATAACGCAAGAACCACTGGTCCGATTTAAATGAAATTTTGCATGGATGTAGCTGATTTACCAGGTTTACATATAGGATACTTTTGATTACGATATTTTGCACTATTGAAAAATGGCGACTATTTTCATATTTCCATTTCAAATAAAAAGAGAACGCTAAGATATAGCAACCTTTTAATGGCACTACGAGCTTTAAAATTTAATTGTCTATCCGAAATGTCCTTACCACTTTTCGTGTATCTCCAACGGTTAGCGAGTTAAACCTACATTTGTGACGTCACTACACCCTTAGGTTCATAAATTTCATATTTTCATCATCCTACTAATATATAAAAATGAGATGGTGTGTGTCTGTCTTTCTGTCTGTCTGTCTGTCTGTCTGTCTGTTACTCAATAACGCAAGAACCACTGGTCCGACTTAAATGAAATTTTGCATTGATGTAGCTGATTTACCAGGTTTACATATAAGATACTTTTGATTACGATATTTTGCACTATTGAAAAATGGCGACTATTTTCATATTTCCATTTCAAATAAAAAGAGAACGCTAAGATATAGCAACATTTTGATGGCACTACGAGCTTTAAAATTTAATTGTCTATCCGAAATGTCCTTACCACTTTTCGTGTATCTCCAACGGTTAGCGAGTTAAACCTACATTTGTGACGTCACTACACCCTTTGGTTTAAAAATTTCATATTTTCATCATCCTACTAATATATAAAAATGAGATGGTGTGTGTCTGTCTTTCTGTCTGTCTGTCTGTCTGTCTGTTACTCAATAACGCAAGAACCACTGGTCCGATTTAAATGAAATTTTGCATGGATGTAGCTGATTAACAGGTTAACATATAGGATACTTTTGATTACGATATTTTGCACTATTGAAAAATGGCGACTATTTTCATATTTCCATTTCAAATAAAAAGAGAACGCTAAGATATAGCAACCTTTTGATGGCACTACGGGCTTTAAAATATAATTGTCTATCCGAAATGTCCTTACCACTTTTCGTGTATCTCCAACGGTTAGCGAGTTAAACCTACATTTGTGACGTCACTACACCCTTTGGTTTAAAAATGTCATATTTTCATCATCCTACTAATATATAAAAATGAGATGGTGTGTGTCTGTCTTTCTGTCTGTCTGTCTGTCTGTCTGTCTATTACTCAATAACGCAAGAACCACTGGTCCGATTTAAATGAAATTTTGCATGGATGTAGCTGATTTACCAGGTTTACATATAGGATACTTTTGATTACGATATTTTGCACTATTGAAAAATGGCGACTATTTTCATATTTCCATTTCAAATAAAAAGAGAACGCTAAGATATAGCAACCTTTTAATGACACTACGAGCTTTAAAATTTAATTGTCTATCCGAAATGTCCTTACCACTTTTCGTGTATCTCCAACGGTTAGCGAGTTAAACCTACATTTGTGACGTCACTACACCCTTAGGTTCATAAATTTCATATTTTCATCATCCTACTAATATATAAAAATGAGATGGTGTGTGTCTGTCTTTCTGTCTGTCTGTCTGTCTGTCTGTCTGTCTGTTACTCAATAACGCAAGAACCACTGGTCCGATTTAAATGAAATTTTGCATTGATGTAGCTGATTTACCAGGTTTACATATAAGATACTTTTGATTACGATATTTTGCACTATTGAAAAATGGCGACTATTTTCATATTTCCATTTCAAATAAAAAGAGAACGCTAAGATATAGCAACCTTTGGATGGCACTACGAGCTTTAAAATTTAATTTTCTATCCGAAATGTCCTTACCACTTTTCGTGTATCTCCAACGGTTAGCGAGTTAAACCTACATTTGTGACGTCACTACACCCTTTGGTTTAAAAATGTCATATTTTCATCATCCTACTAATATATAAAAATGAGATGGTGTGTGTCTGTCTTTCTGTCTGTCTGTCTGTCTGTCTGTTACTCAATAACGCAAGAACCACTGGTCCGATTTAAATGAAATTTTGCATGGATGTAGCTGATTTACTAGGTTTACATATAGGATACTTTTGATTACGATATTTTGCACTATTGAAAAATGGCGACTATTTTCATATTTCCATTTCAAATAAAAAGAGAACGCTAAGATATAGCAACCTTTGGATGGCACTACGAGCTTTAAAATTTAATTTTCTATCCGAAATGTCCTTACCACTTTTCGTGTATCTCCAACGGTTAGCGAGTTAAACCAACATTTGTGACGTCACTACACCCTTAGGTTTAAAAATTTCATATTTTCATCATCCTACTAATATATAAAAATGAGATGGTGTGTGTCTGTCTTTCTGTCTGTCTGTCTGTCTGTCTATTACTCAATAACGCAAGAACCACAGGTCCGATTTAAATGAAATTTTGCATGGATGTAGCTGATTTTCCAGGTTTACATATAGGATTCTTTTGATTACGATATTTTGCACTATTGAAAAATGGCGACTATTTTCATATTTCCATTTCAAATAAAAAGAGAACGCTAAGATATAGCAACCTTTTGATGGCACTACGAGCTTTAAAATTTAATTTTCTATCCGAAATGTCCTTACCACTTTTCGTGTATCTCCAACGGTTAGCGAGTTAAACCTACATTTGTGACGTCACTACACCCTTTGGTTTAAAAATTTCATATTTTCATCATCCTACTAATATATAAAAATGAGATGGTGTGTGTCTGTCTTTCTGTCTGTCTGTCTGTCTGTCTGTTACTCAATAACGCAAGAACCACTGGTCCGATTTAAATGAAATTTTGCATGGATGTAGCTGATTTACCAGGTTTACATATAGGATACTTTTGATTACGATATTTTGCACTATTGAAAAATGGCGACTATTTTCATATTTCCATTTCAAATAAAAAGAGAACGCTAAGATATAGCAACCTTTTAATGGCACTACGAGCTTTAAAATTTAATTGTCTATCCGAAATGTCCTTACCACTTTTCGTGTATCTCCAACGGTTAGCGAGTTAAACCTACATTTGTGACGTCACTACACCCTTAGGTTCATAAATTTCATATTTTCATCATCCTACTAATATATAAAAATGAGATGGTGTGTGTCTGTCTTTCTGTCTGTCTGTCTGTCTGTCTGTCTGTTACTCAATAACGCAAGAACCACTGGTCCGACTTAAATGAAATTTTGCATTGATGTAGCTGATTTACCAGGTTTACATATAAGATACTTTTGATTACGATATTTTGCACTATTGAAAAATGGCGACTATTTTCATATTTCCATTTCAAATAAAAAGAGAACGCTAAGATATAGCAACATTTTGATGGCACTACGAGCTTTAAAATTTAATTGTCTATCCGAAATGTCCTTACCACTTTTCGTGTATCTCCAACGGTTAGCGAGTTAAACCTACATTTGTGACGTCACTACACCCTTTGGTTTAAAAATTTCATATTTTCATCATCCTACTAATATATAAAAATGAGATGGTGTGTGTCTGTCTTTCTGTCTGTCTGTCTGTCTGTCTGTTACTCAATAACGCAAGAACCACTGGTCCGATTTAAATGAAATTTTGCATGGATGTAGCTGATTAACAGGTTAACATATAGGATACTTTTGATTACGATATTTTGCACTATTGAAAAATGGCGACTATTTTCATATTTCCATTTCAAATAAAAAGAGAACGCTAAGATATAGCAACCTTTTGATGGCACTACGGGCTTTAAAATATAATTGTCTATCCGAAATGTCCTTACCACTTTTCGTGTATCTCCAACGGTTAGCGAGTTAAACCTACATTTGTGACGTCACTACACCCTTTGGTTTAAAAATGTCATATTTTCATCATCCTACTAATATATAAAAATGAGATGGTGTGTGTCTGTCTTTCTGTCTGTCTGTCTGTCTGTCTGTCTATTACTCAATAACGCAAGAACCACTGGTCCGATTTAAATGAAATTTTGCATGGATGTAGCTGATTTACCAGGTTTACATATAGGATACTTTTGATTACGATATTTTGCACTATTGAAAAATGGCGACTATTTTCATATTTCCATTTCAAATAAAAAGAGAACGCTAAGATATAGCAACCTTTTAATGACACTACGAGCTTTAAAATTTAATTGTCTATCCGAAATGTCCTTACCACTTTTTGTGTATCTCCAACGGTTAGCGAGTTAAACCTACATTTGTGACGTCACTACACCCTTAGGTTCATAAATTTCATATTTTCATCATCCTACTAATATATAAAAATGAGATGGTGTGTGTCTGTCTTTCTGTCTGTCTGTCTGTCTGTCTGTCTGTCTGTTACTCAATAACGCAAGAACCACTGGTCCGATTTAAATGAAATTTTGCATTGATGTAGCTGATTTACCAGGTTTACATATAAGATACTTTTGATTACGATATTTTGCACTATTGAAAAATGGCGACTATTTTCATATTTCCATTTCAAATAAAAAGAGAACGCTAAGATATAGCAACCTTTGGATGGCACTACGAGCTTTAAAATTTAATTTTCTATCCGAAATGTCCTTACCACTTTTCGTGTATCTCCAACGGTTAGCGAGTTAAACCTACATTTGTGACGTCACTACACCCTTTGGTTTAAAAATGTCATATTTTCATCATCCTACTAATATATAAAAATGAGATGGTGTGTGTCTGTCTTTCTGTCTGTCTGTCTGTCTGTCTGTTACTCAATAACGCAAGAACCACTGGTCCGATTTAAATGAAATTTTGCATGGATGTAGCTGATTTACTAGGTTTACATATAGGATACTTTTGATTACGATATTTTGCACTATTGAAAAATGGCGACTATTTTCATATTTCCATTTCAAATAAAAAGAGAACGCTAAGATATAGCAACCTTTGGATGGCACTACGAGCTTTAAAATTTAATTTTCTATCCGAAATGTCCTTACCACTTTTCGTGTATCTCCAACGGTTAGCGAGTTAAACCAACATTTGTGACGTCACTACACCCTTAGGTTTAAAAATTTCATATTTTCATCATCCTACTAATATATAAAAATGAGATGGTGTGTGTCTGTCTTTCTGTCTGTCTGTCTGTCTGTCTATTACTCAATAACGCAAGAACCACAGGTCCGATTTAAATGAAATTTTGCATGGATGTAGCTGATTTTCCAGGTTTACATATAGGATTCTTTTGATTACGATATTTTGCACTATTGAAAAATGGCGACTATTTTCATATTTCCATTTCAAATAAAAAGAGAACGCTAAGATATAGCAACCTTTTGATGGCACTACGAGCTTTAAAATTTAATTTTCTATCCGAAATGTCCTTACCACTTTTCGTGTATCTCCAACGGTTAGCGAGTTAAACCTACATTTGTGACGTCACTACACCCTTTGGTTTAAAAATTTCATATTTTCATCATCCTACTAATATATAAAAATGAGATGGTGTGTGTCTGTCTTTCTGTCTGTCTGTCTGTCTGTCTGTTACTCAATAACGCAAGAACCACTGGTCCGATTTAAATGAAATTTTGCATGGATGTAGCTGATTTACCAGGTTTACATATAGGATACTTTTGATTACGATATTTTGCACTATTGAAAAATGGCGACTATTTTCATATTTCCATTTCAAATAAAAAGAGAACGCTAAGATATAGCAACCTTTTGATGGCACTACGAGCTTTAAAATTTAATTGTCTATCCGAAATGTCCTTACCACTTTTCGTGTATCTCCAACGGTTAGCGAGTTAAACCTACATTTGTGACGTCACTACACCCTTAGGTTCATAAATTTCATATTTTCATCATCCTACTAATATATAAAAATGAGATGGTGTGTGTCTGTCTTTCTGTCTGTCTGTCTGTCTGTCTGTCTGTTACTCAATAACGCAAGAACCACTGGTCCGACTTAAATGAAATTTTGCATTGATGTAGCTGATTTACCAGGTTTACATATAAGATACTTTTGATTACGATATTTTGCACTATTGAAAAATGGCGACTATTTTCATATTTCCATTTCAAATAAAAAGAGAACGCTAAGATATAGCAACATTTTGATGGCACTACGAGCTTTAAAATTTAATTGTCTATCCGAAATGTCCTTACCACTTTTCGTGTATCTCCAACGGTTAGCGAGTTAAACCTACATTTGTGACGTCACTACACCCTTTGGTTTAAAAATTTCATATTTTCATCATCCTACTAATATATAAAAATGAGATGGTGTGTGTCTGTCTTTCTGTCTGTCTGTCTGTCTGTCTGTTACTCAATAACGCAAGAACCACTGGTCCGATTTAAATGAAATTTTGCATGGATGTAGCTGATTAACAGGTTAACATATAGGATACTTTTGATTACGATATTTTGCACTATTGAAAAATGGCGACTATTTTCATATTTCCATTTTAAATAAAAAGAGAACGCTAAGATATAGCAACCTTTTGATGGCACTACGGGCTTTAAAATTTAATTGTCTATCCGAAATGTCCTTACCACTTTTCGTGTATCTCCAACGGTTAGCGAGTTAAACCTACATTTGTGACGTCACTACACCCTTAGGTTTAAAAATTTCATATTTTCATCATCCTACTAATATATAAAAATGAGATGGTGTGTGTCTGTCTTTCTGTCTGTCTGTCTGTCTGTCTATTACTCAATAACGCAAGAACCACAGGTCCGATTTAAATGAAATTTTGCATGGATGTAGCTGATTTTCCAGGTTTACATATAGGATACTTTTGATTACGATATTTTGCACTATTGAAAAATGGCGACTATTTTCATATTTCCATTTCAAATAAAAAGAGAACGCTAAGATATAGCAACCTTTTGATGGCACTACGAGCTTTAAAATTTAATTTTCTATCCGAAATGTCCTTACCACTTTTCGTGTATCTCCAACGGTTAGCGAGTTAAACCTACATTTGTGACGTCACTACACCCTTAGGTTTAAAAATTTCATATTTTCATCATCCTACTAATATATAAAAATGAGATGGTGTGTGTCTGTCTTTCTGTCTGTCTGTCTGTCTGTCTGTCTATTACTCAATAACGCAAGAACCACAGGTCCGATTTAAATGAAATTTTGCATGGATGTAGCTGATTTTCCAGGTTTACATATAGGATTCTTTTGATTACGATATTTTGCACTATTGAAAAATGGCGACTATTTTCATATTTCCATTTCAAATAAAAAGAGAACGCTAAGATATAGCAACCTTTTGATGGCACTACGAGCTTTAAAATTTAATTTTCTATCCGAAATGTCCTTACCACTTTTCGTGTATCTCCAACGGTTAGCGAGTTAAACCTACATTTGTGACGTCACTACACCCTTTGGTTTAAAAATTTCATATTTTCATCATCCTACTAATATATAAAAATGAGATGGTGTGTGTCTGTCTTTCTGTCTGTCTGTCTGTCTGTCTGTTACTCAATAACGCAAGAACCACTGGTCCAATTTAAATGAAATTTTGCATGGATGTAGCTGATTTACCAGGTTTACATATAGGATACTTTTGATTACGATATTTTGCACTATTGAAAAATGGCGACTATTTTCATATTTCCATTTCAAATAAAAAGAGAACGCTAAGATATAGCAACCTTTTAATGGCACTACGAGCTTTAAAATTTAATTGTCTATCCGAAATGTCCTTACCACTTTTCGTGTATCTCCAACGGTTAGCGAGTTAAACCTACATTTGTGACGTCACTACACCCTTAGGTTCATAAATTTCATATTTTCATCATCCTACTAATATATAAAAATGAGATGGTGTGTGTCTGTCTTTCTGTCTGTCTGTCTGTCTGTCTGTCTGTCTGTCTGTTACTCAATAACGCAAGAACCACTGGTCCGATTTAAATGAAATTTTGCATTGATGTAGCTGATTTACCAGGTTTACATATAAGATACTTTTGATGACGATATTTTGCACTATTGAAAAATGGCGACTATTTTCATATTTCCATTTCAAATAAAAAGAGAACGCTAAGATATAGCAACCTTTTGATGGCACTACGAGCTTTAAAATTTAATTTTCTATCCGAAATGTCCTTACCACTTTTCGTGTATCTCCAACGGTTAGCGAGTTAAACCTACATTTGTGACGTCACTACACCCTTTGGTTTAAAAATTTCATATTTTCATCATCCTACTAATATATAAAAATGAGATGGTGTGTGTCTGTCTTTCTGTCTGTCTGTCTGTCTGTCTGTTACTCAATAACGCAAGAACCACTGGTCCAATTTAAATGAAATTTTGCATGGATGTAGCTGATTTACCAGGTTTACATATAGGATACTTTTGATTACGATATTTTGCACTATTGAAAAATGGCGACTATTTTCATATTTCCATTTCAAATAAAAAGAGAACGCTAAGATATAGCAACCTTTTAATGGCACTACGAGCTTTAAAATTTAATTTTCTATCCGAAATGTCCTTACCACTTTTCGTGTATCTCCAACGGTTAGCGAGTTAAACCAACATTTGTGACGTCACTACACCCTTAGGTTTAAAAATTTCATATTTTCATCATCCTACTAATATATAAAAATGAGATGGTGTGTGTCTGTCTTTCTGTCTGTCTGTCTGTCTGTCTATTACTCAATAACGCAAGAACCACAGGTCCGATTTAAATGAAATTTTGCATGGATGTAGCTGATTTTCCAGGTTTACATATAGGATTCTTTTGATTACGATATTTTGCACTATTGAAAAATGGCGACTATTTTCATATTTCCATTTCAAATAAAAAGAGAACGCTAAGATATAGCAACCTTTTGATGGCACTACGAGCTTTAAAATTTAATTTTCTATCCGAAATGTCCTTACCACTTTTCGTGTATCTCCAACGGTTAGCGAGTTAAACCTACATTTGTGACGTCACTACACCCTTTGGTTTAAAAATTTCATATTTTCATCATCCTACTAATATATAAAAATGAGATGGTGTGTGTCTGTCTTTCTGTCTGTCTGTCTGTCTGTCTGTTACTCAATAACGCAAGAACCACTGGTCCGATTTAAATGAAATTTTGCATGGATGTAGCTGATTTACCAGGTTTATATATAGGATACTTTTGATTACGATATTTTGCACTATTGAAAAATGGCGACTATTTTCATATTTCCATTTCAAATAAAAAGAGAACGCTAAGATATAGCAACCTTTTAATGGCACTACGAGCTTTAAAATTTAATTGTCTATCCGAAATGTCCTTACCACTTTTCGTGTATCTCCAACGGTTAGCGAGTTAAACCTACATTTGTGACGTCACTACACCCTTAGGTTCATAAATTTCATATTTTCATCATCCTACTAATATATAAAAATGAGATGGTGTGTGTCTGTCTTTCTGTCTGTCTGTCTGTCTGTCTGTCTGTTACTCAATAACGCAAGAACCACTGGTCCGACTTAAATGAAATTTTGCATTGATGTAGCTGATTTACCAGGTTTACATATAAGATACTTTTGATTACGATATTTTGCACTATTGAAAAATGGCGACTATTTTCATATTTCCATTTCAAATAAAAAGAGAACGCTAAGATATAGCAACATTTTGATGGCACTACGAGCTTTAAAATTTAATTGTCTATCCGAAATGTCCTTACCACTTTTCGTGTATCTCCAACGGTTAGCGAGTTAAACCTACATTTGTGACGTCACTACACCCTTTGGTTTAAAAATTTCATATTTTCATCATCCTACTAATATATAAAAATGAGATGGTGTGTGTCTGTCTTTCTGTCTGTCTGTCTGTCTGTCTGTCTGTCAATTACTCAATAACGCAAGAACCACAGGTCCGATTTAAATGAAATTTTGAATGGATGTAGCTCATTTACCAGGTTTACATATAGGATACTTTTGATTACGATATTTTGCACTATTGAAAAATGGCGACTATTTTCATATTTCCATTTCAAATAAAAAGAGAACGCTAAGATATAGCAACCTTTGAATGGCACTACGAGCTTTAAAATTTAATTGTCTATCCGAAATGTCCTTACCACTTTTCGTGTATCTCCAACGGTTAGGGAGTTAAACCTACATTTGTGACGTCACTACACCCTTAGGTTCATAAATTTCATATTTTCATCATCCTACTAATATATAAAAATGAGATGGTGTGTGTCTGTCTTTCTGTCTGTCTGTCTGTCTGTCTGTCTGTCTGTCTGTTACTCAATAACGCAAGAACCACTGGTCCGATTTAAATGAAATTTTGCATTGATGTAGCTGATTTACCAGGTTTACATATAAGATACTTTTGATTACGATATTTTGCACTATTGAAAAATGGCGACTATTTTCATATTTCCATTTCAAATAAAAAGAGAACGCTAAGATATAGCAACCTCTTGATGGCACTACGAGCTTTAAAATTTAATTTTCTATCCGAAATGTCCTTACCACTTTTCGTGTATCTCCAACGGTTAGCGAGTTAAACCTACATTTGTGACGTCACTACACCCTTTGGTTTAAAAATGTCATATTTTCATCATCCTACTAATATATAAAAATGAGATGGTGTGTGTCTGTCTTTCTGTCTGTCTGTCTGTCTGTCTGTTACTCAATAACGCAAGAACCACTGGTCCGATTTAAATGAAATTTTGCATGGATGTAGCTGATTTACTAGGTTTACATATAGGATACTTTTGATTACGATATTTTGCACTATTGAAAAATGGCGACTATTTTCATATTTCCATTTCAAATAAAAAGAGAACGCTAAGATATAGCAACCTTTGGATGGCACTACGAGCTTTAAAATTTAATTTTCTATCCGAAATGTCCTTACCACTTTTCGTGTATCTCCAACGGTTAGCGAGTTAAACCTACATTTGTGACGTCACTACACCCTTAGGTTTAAAAATTTCATATTTTCATCATCCTACTAATATATAAAAATGAGATGGTGTGTGTCTGTCTTTCTGTCTGTCAGTCTGTCTGTCTATTACTCAATAACGCAAGAACCACAGGTCCGATTTAAATGAAATTTTGCATGGATGTAGCTGATTTTCCAGGTTTACATATAGGATTCTTTTGATTACGATATTTTGCACTATTGAAAAATGGCGACTATTTTCATATTTCCATTTCAAATAAAAAGAGAACGCTAAGATATAGCAACCTTTTGATGGCACTACGAGCTTTAAAATTTAATTTTCTATCCGAAATGTCCTTACCACTTTTCGTGTATCTCCAACGGTTAGCGAGTTAACCTACATTTGTGACGTCACTACACCCTTTGGTTTAAAAATTTCATATTTTCATCATCCTACTAATATATAAAAATGAGATGGTGTGTGTCTGTCTTTCTGTCTGTCTGTCTGTCTGTCTGTCTGTCTGTCTGTTACTCAATAACGCAAGAACCACTGGTCCGATTTAAATGAAATTTTGCATGGATGTAGCTCATTTACCAGGTTTACATATAGGATACTTTTGATTACGATATTTTGCACTATTGAAAAATGGCGACTATTTTCATATTTCCATTTCAAATAAAAAGAGAACGCTAAGATATAGCAACCTCTTGATGGCACTACGAGCTTTAAAATTTAATTGTCTATCCGAAATGTCCTTACCACTTTTCGTGTATCTCCAACGGTTAGCGAGTTAAACCTACATTTGTGACGTCACTACACCCTTTGGTTTAAAAATTTCATATTTTCATCATCCTACTAATATATAAAAATGAGATGGTGTGTGTCTGTCTTTCTGTCTGTCTGTCTGTCTGTCTATTACTCAATAACGCAAGAACCACTGGTCCGATTTAAATGAAATTTTGCATGGATGTAGCTGATTTACCAGGTTTACATATAGGATACTTTTGATTACGATATTTTGCACTATTGAAAAATGGCGACTATTTTCATATTTCCATTTCAAATAAAAAGAGAACGCTAAGATATAGCAACCTCTTGATGGCACTACGAGCTTTAGAATTTAATTTTCTATCCGAAATGTCCTTACCACTTTTCGTGTATCTCCAACGGTTAGCGAGTTAAACCTACATTTGTGACGTCACTACACCCTTAGGTTTAAAAATTTCATATTTTCATCATCCTACTAATATATAAAAATGAGATGGTGTGTGTCTGTCTTTCTGTCTGTCTGTCTGTCTGTCTGTCTGTTACTCAATAACGCAAGAACCACTGGTCCGATTTAAATGAAATTTTGCATTGATGTAGCTGATTTACCAGGTTTACATATAAGATACTTTTGATTACGATATTTTGCACTATTGAAAAATGGCGACTATTTTCATATTTCCATTTCAAATAAAAAGAGAACGCTAAGATATAGCAACCTCTTGATGGCACTACGAGCTTTAAAATTTAATTTTCTATCCGAAATGTCCTTACCACTTTTCGTGTATCTCCAACGGTTAGCGAGTTAAACCTACATTTGTGACGTCACTACACCCTTTGGTTTAAAAATGTCATATTTTCATCATCCTACTAATATATAAAAATGAGATGGTGTGTGTCTGTCTTTCTGTCTGTCTGTCTGTCTGTCTGTCTGTTACTCAATAACGCAAGAACCACTGACCCGATTTAAATGAAATTTTGCATGGATGTAGCTCATTTACCAGGTTTACATATAGGATACTTTTGATTACGATATTTTGCACTATTGAAAAATGGCGACTATTTTCATATTTCCATTTCAAATAAAAAGAGAACGCTAAGATATAGCAACCTCTTGATGGCACTACGAGCTTTAAAATTTAATTGTCTATCCGAAATGTCCTTACCACTTTTCGTGTATCTCCAACGGTTAGCGAGTTAAACCTACATTTGTGACGTCACTACACCCTTAGGTTCATAAATTTCATATTTTCATCATCCTACTAATATATAAAAATGAGATGGTGTGTGTCTGTCTTTCTGTCTGTCTGTCTGTCTGTCTGTCTGTCTGTTACTCAATAACGCAAGAACCACTGGTCCGATTTAAATGAAATTTTGCATTGATGTAGCTGATTTACCAGGTTTACATATAAGATACTTTTGATTACGATATTTTGCACTATTGAAAAATGGCGACTATTTTCATATTTCCATTTCAAATAAAAAGAGAACGCTAAGATATAGCAACCTTTTGATGGCACTACGAGCTTTAAAATTTAATTTTCTATCCGAAATGTCCTTACCACTTTTCGTGTATCTCCAACGGTTAGCGAGTTAAACCTACATTTGTGACGTCACTACACCCTTTGGTTTAAAAATGTCATATTTTCATCATCCTACTAATATATAAAAATGAGATGGTGTGTGTCTGTCTTTCTGTCTGTCTGTCTGTCTGTCTGTTACTCAATAACGCAAGAACCACTGGTCCGATTTAAATGAAATTTTGCATGGATGTAGCTGATTTACTAGGTTTACATATAGGATACTTTTGATTACGATATTTTGCACTATTGAAAAATGGCGACTATTTTCATATTTCCATTTCAAATAAAAAGAGAACGCTAAGATATAGCAACCTTTGGATGGCACTACGAGCTTTAAAATTTTATTTTCTATCCGAAATGTCCTTACCACTTTTCGTGTATCTCCAACGGTTAGCGAGTTAAACCTACATTTGTGACGTCACTACACCCTTAGGTTTAAAAATTTCATATTTTCATCATCCTACTAATATATAAAAATGAGATGGTGTGTGTCTGTCTTTCTGTCTGTCTGTCTGTCTGTCTATTACTCAATAACGCAAGAACCACAGGTCCGATTTAAATGAAATTTTGCATGGATGTAGCTGATTTTCCAGGTTTACATATAGGATTCTTTTGATTACGATATTTTGCACTATTGAAAAATGGCGACTATTTTCATATTTCCATTTCAAATAAAAAGAGAACGCTAAGATATAGCAACCTTTTGATGGCACTACGAGCTTTAAAATTTAATTTTCTATCCGAAATGTCCTTACCACTTTTCGTGTATCTCCAACGGTTAGCGAGTTAACCTACATTTGTGACGTCACTACACCCTTTGGTTTAAAAATTTCATATTTTCATCATCCTACTAATATATAAAAATGAGATGGTGTGTGTCTGTCTTTCTGTCTGTCTGTCTGTCTGTCTGTCTGTTACTCAATAACGCAAGAACCACTGGTCCGATTTAAATGAAATTTTGCATGGATGTAGCTCATTTACCAGGTTTACATATAGGATACTTTTGATTACGATATTTTGCACTATTGAAAAATGGCGACTATTTTCATATTTCCATTTCAAATAAAAAGAGAACGCTAAGATATAGCAACCTTTTAATGGCACTACGAGCTTTAGAATTTAATTGTCTATCCGAAATGTCCTTACCACTTTTCGTGTATCTCCAACGGTTAGCGAGTTAAACCTACATTTGTGACGTCACTACACCCTTTGGTTTAAAAATTTCATATTTTCATCATCCTACTAATATATAAAAATGAGATGGTGTGTGTCTGTCTTTCTGTCTGTCTGTCTGTCTGTCTATTACTCAATAACGCAAGAACCACTGGTCCGATTTAAATGAAATTTTGCATGGATGTAGCTGATTTACCAGGTTTACATATAGGATACTTTTGATTACGATATTTTGCACTATTGAAAAATGGCGACTATTTTCATATTTCCATTTCAAATAAAAAGAGAACGCTAAGATATAGCAACCTCTTGATGGCACTACGAGCTTTAAAATTTAATTTTCTATCCGAAATGTCCTTACCACTTTTCGTGTATCTCCAACGGTTAGCGAGTTAAACCTACATTTGTGACGTCACTACACCCTTAGGTTTAAAAATTTCATATTTTCATCATCCTACTAATATATAAAAATGAGATGGTGTGTGTCTGTCTTTCTGTCTGTCTGTCTGTCTGTCTGTCTGTCTGTTACTCAATAACGCAAGAACCACTGGTCCGATTTAAATGAAATTTTGCATTGATGTAGCTGATTTACCAGGTTTACATATAAGATACTTTTGATTACGATATTTTGCACTATTGAAAAATGGCGACTATTTTCATATTTCCATTTCAAATAAAAAGAGAACGCTAAGATATAGCAACCTCTTGATGGCACTACGAGCTTTAAAATTTAATTTTCTATCCGAAATGTCCTTACCACTTTTCGTGTATCTCCAACGGTTAGCGAGTTAAACCTACATTTGTGACGTCACTACACCCTTTGGTTTAAAAATGTCATATTTTCATCATCCTACTAATATATAAAAATGAGATGGTGTGTGTCTGTCTTTCTGTCTGTCTGTCTGTCTGTCTGTCTGTTACTCAATAACGCAAGAACCACTGACCCGATTTAAATGAAATTTTGCATGGATGTAGCTCATTTACCAGGTTTACATATAGGATACTTTTGATTACGATATTTTGCACTATTGAAAAATGGCGACTATTTTCATATTTCCATTTCAAATAAAAAGAGAACGCTAAGATATAGCAACCTTTTAATGACACTACGAGCTTTAAAATTTAATTGTCTATCCGAAATGTCCTTACCACTTTTCGTGTATCTCCAACGGTTAGCGAGTTAAACCTACATTTGTGACGTCACTACACCCTTAGGTTTAAAAATTTCATATTTTCATCATCCTACTAATATATAAAAATGAGATGGTGTGTGTCTGTCTTTCTGTCTGTCAGTCTGTCTGTCTATTACTCAATAACGCAAGAACCACAGGTCCGATTTAAATGAAATTTTGCATGGATGTAGCTGATTTTCCAGGTTTACATATAGGATTCTTTTGATTACGATATTTTGCACTATTGAAAAATGGCGACTATTTTCATATTTCCATTTCAAATAAAAAGAGAACGCTAAGATATAGCAACCTTTTGATGGCACTACGAGCTTTAAAATTTAATTTTCTATCCGAAATGTCCTTACCACTTTTCGTGTATCTCCAACGGTTAGCGAGTTAACCTACATTTGTGACGTCACTACACCCTTTGGTTTAAAAATTTCATATTTTCATCATCCTACTAATATATAAAAATGAGATGGTGTGTGTCTGTCTTTCTGTCTGTCTGTCTGTCTGTCTGTCTGTCTGTCTGTTACTCAATAACGCAAGAACCACTGGTCCGATTTAAATGAAATTTTGCATGGATGTAGCTCATTTACCAGGTTTACATATAGGATACTTTTGATTACGATATTTTGCACTATTGAAAAATGGCGACTATTTTCATATTTCCATTTCAAATAAAAAGAGAACGCTAAGATATAGCAACCTCTTGATGGCACTACGAGCTTTAAAATTTAATTGTCTATCCGAAATGTCCTTACCACTTTTCGTGTATCTCCAACGGTTAGCGAGTTAAACCTACATTTGTGACGTCACTACACCCTTTGGTTTAAAAATTTCATATTTTCATCATCCTACTAATATATAAAAATGAGATGGTGTGTGTCTGTCTTTCTGTCTGTCAGTCTGTCTGTCTATTACTCAATAACGCAAGAACCACAGGTCCGATTTAAATGAAATTTTGCATGGATGTAGCTGATTTTCCAGGTTTACATATAGGATTCTTTTGATTACGATATTTTGCACTATTGAAAAATGGCGACTATTTTCATATTTCCATTTCAAATAAAAAGAGAACGCTAAGATATAGCAACCTTTTGATGGCACTACGAGCTTTAAAATTTAATTTTCTATCCGAAATGTCCTTACCACTTTTCGTGTATCTCCAACGGTTAGCGAGTTAACCTACATTTGTGACGTCACTACACCCTTTGGTTTAAAAATTTCATATTTTCATCATCCTACTAATATATAAAAATGAGATGGTGTGTGTCTGTCTTTCTGTCTGTCTGTCTGTCTGTCTGTCTGTCTGTCTGTTACTCAATAACGCAAGAACCACTGGTCCGATTTAAATGAAATTTTGCATGGATGTAGCTCATTTACCAGGTTTACATATAGGATACTTTTGATTACGATATTTTGCACTATTGAAAAATGGCGACTATTTTCATATTTCCATTTCAAATAAAAAGAGAACGCTAAGATATAGCAACCTCTTGATGGCACTACGAGCTTTAAAATTTAATTGTCTATCCGAAATGTCCTTACCACTTTTCGTGTATCTCCAACGGTTAGCGAGTTAAACCTACATTTGTGACGTCACTACACCCTTTGGTTTAAAAATTTCATATTTTCATCATCCTACTAATATATAAAAATGAGATGGTGTGTGTCTGTCTTTCTGTCTGTCTGTCTGTCTGTCTATTACTCAATAACGCAAGAACCACTGGTCCGATTTAAATGAAATTTTGCATGGATGTAGCTGATTTACCAGGTTTACATATAGGATACTTTTGATTACGATATTTTGCACTATTGAAAAATGGCGACTATTTTCATATTTCCATTTCAAATAAAAAGAGAACGCTAAGATATAGCAACCTCTTGATGGCACTACGAGCTTTAAAATTTAATTTTCTATCCGAAATGTCCTTACCACTTTTCGTGTATCTCCAACGGTTAGCGAGTTAAACCTACATTTGTGACGTCACTACACCCTTAGGTTTAAAAATTTCATATTTTCATCATCCTACTAATATATAAAAATGAGATGGTGTGTGTCTGTCTTTCTGTCTGTCTGTCTGTCTGTCTGTCTGTTACTCAATAACGCAAGAACCACTGGTCCGATTTAAATGAAATTTTGCATTGATGTAGCTGATTTACCAGGTTTACATATAAGATACTTTTGATTACGATATTTTGCACTATTGAAAAATGGCGACTATTTTCATATTTCCATTTCAAATAAAAAGAGAACGCTAAGATATAGCAACCTCTTGATGGCACTACGAGCTTTAAAATTTAATTTTCTATCCGAAATGTCCTTACCACTTTTCGTGTATCTCCAACGGTTAGCGAGTTAAACCTACATTTGTGACGTCACTACACCCTTTGGTTTAAAAATGTCATATTTTCATCATCCTACTAATATATAAAAATGAGATGGTGTGTGTCTGTCTTTCTGTCTGTCTGTCTGTCTGTCTGTCTGTTACTCAATAACGCAAGAACCACTGACCCGATTTAAATGAAATTTTGCATGGATGTAGCTCATTTACCAGGTTTACATATAGGATACTTTTGATTACGATATTTTGCACTATTGAAAAATGGCGACTATTTTCATATTTCCATTTCAAATAAAAAGAGAACGCTAAGATATAGCAACCTTTTAATGACACTACGAGCTTTAAAATTTAATTGTCTATCCGAAATGTCCTTACCACTTTTCGTGTATCTCCAACGGTTAGCGAGTTAAACCTACATTTGTGACGTCACTACACCCTTAGGTTCATAAATTTCATATTTTCATCATCCTACTAATATATAAAAATGAGATGGTGTGTGTCTGTCTTTCTGTCTGTCTGTCTGTCTGTCTGTCTGTCTGTTACTCAATAACGCAAGAACCACTGGTCCGATTTAAATGAAATTTTGCATTGATGTAGCTGATTTACCAGGTTTACATATAAGATACTTTTGATTACGATATTTTGCACTATTGAAAAATGGCGACTATTTTCATATTTCCATTTCAAATAAAAAGAGAACGCTAAGATATAGCAACCTTTTGATGGCACTACGAGCTTTAAAATTTAATTTTCTATCCGAAATGTCCTTACCACTTTTCGTGTATCTCCAACGGTTAGCGAGTTAAACCTACATTTGTGACGTCACTACACCCTTTGGTTTAAAAATGTCATATTTTCATCATCCTACTAATATATAAAAATGAGATGGTGTGTGTCTGTCTTTCTGTCTGTCTGTCTGTCTGTCTGTTACTCAATAACGCAAGAACCACTGGTCCGATTTAAATGAAATTTTGCATGGATGTAGCTGATTTACTAGGTTTACATATAGGATACTTTTGATTACGATATTTTGCACTATTGAAAAATGGCGACTATTTTCATATTTCCATTTCAAATAAAAAGAGAACGCTAAGATATAGCAACCTTTGGATGGCACTACGAGCTTTAAAATTTTATTTTCTATCCGAAATGTCCTTACCACTTTTCGTGTATCTCCAACGGTTAGCGAGTTAAACCTACATTTGTGACGTCACTACACCCTTAGGTTTAAAAATTTCATATTTTCATCATCCTACTAATATATAAAAATGAGATGGTGTGTGTCTGTCTTTCTGTCTGTCTGTCTGTCTGTCTATTACTCAATAACGCAAGAACCACAGGTCCGATTTAAATGAAATTTTGCATGGATGTAGCTGATTTTCCAGGTTTACATATAGGATTCTTTTGATTACGATATTTTGCACTATTGAAAAATGGCGACTATTTTCATATTTCCATTTCAAATAAAAAGAGAACGCTAAGATATAGCAACCTTTTGATGGCACTACGAGCTTTAAAATTTAATTTTCTATCCGAAATGTCCTTACCACTTTTCGTGTATCTCCAACGGTTAGCGAGTTAACCTACATTTGTGACGTCACTACACCCTTTGGTTTAAAAATTTCATATTTTCATCATCCTACTAATATATAAAAATGAGATGGTGTGTGTCTGTCTTTCTGTCTGTCTGTCTGTCTGTCTGTCTGTTACTCAATAACGCAAGAACCACTGGTCCGATTTAAATGAAATTTTGCATGGATGTAGCTCATTTACCAGGTTTACATATAGGATACTTTTGATTACGATATTTTGCACTATTGAAAAATGGCGACTATTTTCATATTTCCATTTCAAATAAAAAGAGAACGCTAAGATATAGCAACCTTTTAATGGCACTACGAGCTTTAAAATTTAATTGTCTATCCGAAATGTCCTTACCACTTTTCGTGTATCTCCAACGGTTAGCGAGTTAAACCTACATTTGTGACGTCACTACACCCTTTGGTTTAAAAATTTCATATTTTCATCATCCTACTAATATATAAAAATGAGATGGTGTGTGTCTGTCTTTCTGTCTGTCTGTCTGTCTGTCTATTACTCAATAACGCAAGAACCACTGGTCCGATTTAAATGAAATTTTGCATGGATGTAGCTGATTTACCAGGTTTACATATAGGATACTTTTGATTACGATATTTTGCACTATTGAAAAATGGCGACTATTTTCATATTTCCATTTCAAATAAAAAGAGAACGCTAAGATATAGCAACCTCTTGATGGCACTACGAGCTTTAAAATTTAATTTTCTATCCGAAATGTCCTTACCACTTTTCGTGTATCTCCAACGGTTAGCGAGTTAAACCTACATTTGTGACGTCACTACACCCTTAGGTTTAAAAATTTCATATTTTCATCATCCTACTAATATATAAAAATGAGATGGTGTGTGTCTGTCTTTCTGTCTGTCTGTCTGTCTGTCTGTCTGTCTGTTACTCAATAACGCAAGAACCACTGGTCCGATTTAAATGAAATTTTGCATTGATGTAGCTGATTTACCAGGTTTACATATAAGATACTTTTGATTACGATATTTTGCACTATTGAAAAATGGCGACTATTTTCATATTTCCATTTCAAATAAAAAGAGAACGCTAAGATATAGCAACCTCTTGATGGCACTACGAGCTTTAAAATTTAATTTTCTATCCGAAATGTCCTTACCACTTTTCGTGTATCTCCAACGGTTAGCGAGTTAAACCTACATTTGTGACGTCACTACACCCTTTGGTTTAAAAATGTCATATTTTCATCATCCTACTAATATATAAAAATGAGATGGTGTGTGTCTGTCTTTCTGTCTGTCTGTCTGTCTGTCTGTCTGTTACTCAATAACGCAAGAACCACTGACCCGATTTAAATGAAATTTTGCATGGATGTAGCTCATTTACCAGGTTTACATATAGGATTCTTTTGATTACGATATTTTGCACTATTGAAAAATGGCGACTATTTTCATATTTCCATTTCAAATAAAAAGAGAACGCTAAGATATAGCAACCTTTTGATGGCACTACGAGCTTTAAAATTTAATTTTCTATCCGAAATGTCCTTACCACTTTTCGTGTATCTCCAACGGTTAGCGAGTTAACCTACATTTGTGACGTCACTACACCCTTTGGTTTAAAAATTTCATATTTTCATCATCCTACTAATATATAAAAATGAGATGGTGTGTGTCTGTCTTTCTGTCTGTCTGTCTGTCTGTCTGTCTGTCTGTTACTCAATAACGCAAGAACCACTGGTCCGATTTAAATGAAATTTTGCATGGATGTAGCTCATTTACCAGGTTTACATATAGGATACTTTTGATTACGATATTTTGCACTATTGAAAAATGGCGACTATTTTCATATTTCCATTTCAAATAAAAAGAGAACGCTAAGATATAGCAACCTTTTAATGGCACTACGAGCTTTAAAATTTAATTGTCTATCCGAAATGTCCTTACCACTTTTCGTGTATCTCCAACGGTTAGCGAGTTAAACCTACATTTGTGACGTCACTACACCCTTTGGTTTAAAAATTTCATATTTTCATCATCCTACTAATATATAAAAATGAGATGGTGTGTGTCTGTCTTTCTGTCTGTCTGTCTGTCTGTCTATTACTCAATAACGCAAGAACCACTGGTCCGATTTAAATGAAATTTTGCATGGATGTAGCTGATTTACCAGGTTTACATATAGGATACTTTTGATTACGATATTTTGCACTATTGAAAAATGGCGACTATTTTCATATTTCCATTTCAAATAAAAAGAGAACGCTAAGATATAGCAACCTCTTGATGGCACTACGAGCTTTAAAATTTAATTTTCTATCCGAAATGTCCTTACCACTTTTCGTGTATCTCCAACGGTTAGCGAGTTAAACCTACATTTGTGACGTCACTACACCCTTAGGTTTAAAAATTTCATATTTTCATCATCCTACTAATATATAAAAATGAGATGGTGTGTGTCTGTCTTTCTGTCTGTCTGTCTGTCTGTCTGTCTGTTACTCAATAACGCAAGAACCACTGACCCGATTTAAATGAAATTTTGCATGGATGTAGCTCATTTACCAGGTTTACATATAGGATACTTTTGATTACGATATTTTGCACTATTGAAAAATGGCGACTATTTTCATATTTCCATTTCAAATAAAAAGAGAACGCTAAGATATAGCAACCTTTTAATGACACTACGAGCTTTAAAATTTAATTGTCTATCCGAAATGTCCTTACCACTTTTCGTGTATCTCCAACGGTTAGCGAGTTAAACCTACATTTGTGACGTCACTACACCCTTAGGTTCATAAATTTCATATTTTCATCATCCTACTAATATATAAAAATGAGATGGTGTGTGTCTGTCTTTCTGTCTGTCTGTCTGTCTGTCTGTCTGTCTGTTACTCAATAACGCAAGAACCACTGGTCCGATTTAAATGAAATTTTGCATGGATGTAGCTGATTTACTAGGTTTACATATAGGATACTTTTGATTACGATATTTTGCACTATTGAAAAATGGCGACTATTTTCATATTTCCATTTCAAATAAAAAGAGAACGCTAAGATATAGCAACCTTTGGATGGCACTACGAGCTTTAAAATTTTATTTTCTATCCGAAATGTCCTTACCACTTTTCGTGTATCTCCAACGGTTAGCGAGTTAAACCTACATTTGTGACGTCACTACACCCTTAGGTTTAAAAATTTCATATTTTCATCATCCTACTAATATATAAAAATGAGATGGTGTGTGTCTGTCTTTCTGTCTGTCTGTCTGTCTGTCTATTACTCAATAACGCAAGAACCACAGGTCCGATTTAAATGAAATTTTGCATGGATGTAGCTGATTTTCCAGGTTTACATATAGGATTCTTTTGATTACGATATTTTGCACTATTGAAAAATGGCGACTATTTTCATATTTCCATTTCAAATAAAAAGAGAACGCTAAGATATAGCAACCTTTTGATGGCACTACGAGCTTTAAAATTTAATTTTCTATCCGAAATGTCCTTACCACTTTTCGTGTATCTCCAACGGTTAGCGAGTTAACCTACATTTGTGACGTCACTACACCCTTTGGTTTAAAAATTTCATATTTTCATCATCCTACTAATATATAAAAATGAGATGGTGTGTGTCTGTCTTTCTGTCTGTCTGTCTGTCTGTCTGTCTGTTACTCAATAACGCAAGAACCACTGGTCCGATTTAAATGAAATTTTGCATGGATGTAGCTCATTTACCAGGTTTACATATAGGATACTTTTGATTACGATATTTTGCACTATTGAAAAATGGCGACTATTTTCATATTTCCATTTCAAATAAAAAGAGAACGCTAAGATATAGCAACCTTTTAATGGCACTACGAGCTTTAAAATTTAATTGTCTATCCGAAATGTCCTTACCACTTTTCGTGTATCTCCAACGGTTAGCGAGTTAAACCTACATTTGTGACGTCACTACACCCTTAGGTTCATAAATTTCATATTTTCATCATCCTACTAATATATAAAAATGAGATGGTGTGTGTCTGTCTTTCTGTCTGTCTGTCTGTCTGTCTATTACTCAATAACGCAAGAACCACTGGTCCGATTTAAATGAAATTTTGCATGGATGTAGCTGATTTACCAGGTTTACATATAGGATACTTTTGATTACGATATTTTGCACTATTGAAAAATGGCGACTATTTTCATATTTCCATTTCAAATAAAAAGAGAACGCTAAGATATAGCAACCTTTTAATGGCACTACGAGCTTTAAAATTTAATTGTCTATCCGAAATGTCCTTACCACTTTTCGTGTATCTCCAACGGTTAGCGAGTTAAACCTACATTTGTGACGTCACTACACCCTTAGGTTCATAAATTTCATATTTTCATCATCCTACTAATATATAAAAATGAGATGGTGTGTGTCTGTCTTTCTGTCTGTCTGTCTGTCTGTCTGTCTGTCTGTCTGTCTGTTACTCAATAACGCAAGAACCACTGGTCCGATTTAAATGAAATTTTGCATTGATGTAGCTGATTTACCAGGTTTACATATAAGATACTTTTGATTACGATATTTTGCACTATTGAAAAATGGCGACTATTTTCATATTTCCATTTCAAATAAAAAGAGAACGCTAAGATATAGCAACCTTTTGATGGCACTACGGGCTTTAAAATATAATTGTCTATCCGAAATGTCCTTACCACTTTTCGTGTATCTCCAACGGTTAGCGAGTTAAACCTACATTTGTGACGTCACTACACCCTTTGGTTTAAAAATTTCATATTTTCATCATCCTACTAATATATAAAAATGAGATGGTGTGTGTCTGTCTTTCTGTCTGTCTGTCTGTCTGTCTGTCTGTTACTCAATAACGCAAGAACCACTGACCCGATTTAAATGAAATTTTGCATGGATGTAGCTGATTTACCAGGTTTACATATAGGATACTTTTGATTACGATATTTTGCACTATTGAAAAATGGCGACTATTTTCATATTTCCATTTCAAATAAAAAGAGAACGCTAAGATATAGCAACCTTTTGATGGCACTACGAGCTTTAAAATTTAATTGTCTATCCGAAATGTCCTTACCACTTTTCGTGTATCTCCAACGGTTAGCGAGTTAAACCTACATTTGTGACGTCACTACACCCTTAGGTTCATAAATTTCATATTTTCATCATCCTACTAATATATAAAAATGAGATGGTGTGTGTCTGTCTTTCTGTCTGTCTGTCTGTCTGTCTGTCTGTCTGTTACTCAATAACGCAAGAACCACTGGTCCGATTTAAATGAAATTTTGCATTGATGTAGCTGATTTACCAGGTTTACATATAAGATACTTTTGATTACGATATTTTGCACTATTGAAAAATGGCGACTATTTTCATATTTCCATTTCAAATAAAAAGAGAACGCTAAGATATAGCAACCTTTTGATGGCACTACGAGCTTTAAAATTTAATTTTCTATCCGAAATGTTCTTACCACTTTTCGTGTATCTCCAACGGTTAGCGAGTTAAACCTACATTTGTGACGTCACTACACCCTTTGGTTTAAAAATGTCATATTTTCATCATCCTACTAATATATAAAAATGAGATGGTGTGTGTCTGTCTTTCTGTCTGTCTGTCTGTCTGTCTGTTACTCAATAACGCAAGAACCACTGGTCCGATTTAAAGGAAATTTTGCATGGATGTAGCTGATTTACTAGGTTTACATATAGGATACTTTTGATTACGATATTTTGCACTATTGAAAAATGGCGACTATTTTCATATTTCCATTTCAAATAAAAAGAGAACGCTAAGATATAGCAACCTTTGGATGGCACTACGAGCTTTAAAATTTTATTTTCTATCCGAAATGTCCTTACCACTTTTCGTGTATCTCCAACGGTTAGCGAGTTAAACCTACATTTGTGACGTCACTACACCCTTAGGTTTAAAAATTTCATATTTTCATCATCCTACTAATATATAAAAATGAGATGGTGTGTGTCTGTCTTTCTGTCTGTCTGTCTGTCTGTCTATTACTCAATAACGCAAGAACCACAGGTCCGATTTAAATGAAATTTTGCATGGATGTAGCTGATTTTCCAGGTTTACATATAGGATTCTTTTGATTACGATATTTTGCACTATTGAAAAATGGCGACTATTTTCATATTTCCATTTCAAATAAAAAGAGAACGCTAAGATATAGCAACCTTTTGATGGCACTACGAGCTTTAAAATTTAATTTTCTATCCGAAATGTCCTTACCACTTTTCGTGTATCTCCAACGGTTAGCGAGTTAACCTACATTTGTGACGTCACTACACCCTTTGGTTTAAAAATTTCATATTTTCATCATCCTACTAATATATAAAAATGAGATGGTGTGTGTCTGTCTTTCTGTCTGTCTGTCTGTCTGTCTATTACTCAATAACGCAAGAACCACTGGTCCGATTTAAATGAAATTTTGCATGGATGTAGCTGATTTACCAGGTTTACATATAGGATACTTTTGATTACGATATTTTGCACTATTGAAAAATGGCGACTATTTTCATATTTCCATTTCAAATAAAAAGAGAACGCTAAGATATAGCAACCTCTTGATGGCACTACGAGCTTTAAAATTTAATTTTCTATCCGAAATGTCCTTACCACTTTTCGTGTATCTCCAACGGTTAGCGAGTTAAACCTACATTTGTGACGTCACTACACCCTTAGGTTTAAAAATTTCATATTTTCATCATCCTACTAATATATAAAAATGAGATGGTGTGTGTCTGTCTTTCTGTCTGTCTGTCTGTCTGTCTGTCTGTTACTCAATAACGCAAGAACCACTGGTCCGATTTAAATGAAATTTTGCATTGATGTAGCTGATTTACCAGGTTTACATATAAGATACTTTTGATTACGATATTTTGCACTATTGAAAAATGGCGACTATTTTCATATTTCCATTTCAAATAAAAAGAGAACGCTAAGATATAGCAACCTCTTGATGGCACTACGAGCTTTAAAATTTAATTTTCTATCCGAAATGTCCTTACCACTTTTCGTGTATCTCCAACGGTTAGCGAGTTAAACCTACATTTGTGACGTCACTACACCCTTTGGTTTAAAAATGTCATATTTTCATCATCCTACTAATATATAAAAATGAGATGGTGTGTGTCTGTCTTTCTGTCTGTCTGTCTGTCTGTCTGTCTGTCTGTTACTCAATAACGCAAGAACCACTGACCCGATTTAAATGAAATTTTGCATGGATGTAGCTCATTTACCAGGTTTACATATAGGATACTTTTGATTACGATATTTTGCACTATTGAAAAATGGCGACTATTTTCATATTTCCATTTCAAATAAAAAGAGAACGCTAAGATATAGCAACCTTTTAATGACACTACGAGCTTTAAAATTTAATTGTCTATCCGAAATGTCCTTACCACTTTTCGTGTATCTCCAACGGTTAGCGAGTTAAACCTACATTTGTGACGTCACTACACCCTTAGGTTCATAAATTTCATATTTTCATCATCCTACTAATATATAAAAATGAGATGGTGTGTGTCTGTCTTTCTGTCTGTCTGTCTGTCTGTCTGTCTGTCTGTTACTCAATAACGCAAGAACCACTGGTCCGATTTAAATGAAATTTTGCATTGATGTAGCTGATTTACCAGGTTTACATATAAGATACTTTTGATTACGATATTTTGCACTATTGAAAAATGGCGACTATTTTCATATTTCCATTTCAAATAAAAAGAGAACGCTAAGATATAGCAACCTTTTGATGGCACTACGAGCTTTAAAATTTAATTTTCTATCCGAAATGTCCTTACCACTTTTCGTGTATCTCCAACGGTTAGCGAGTTAAACCTACATTTGTGACGTCACTACACCCTTTGGTTTAAAAATGTCATATTTTCATCATCCTACTAATATATAAAAATGAGATGGTGTGTGTCTGTCTTTCTGTCTGTCTGTCTGTCTGTCTGTTACTCAATAACGCAAGAACCACTGGTCCGATTTAAATGAAATTTTGCATGGATGTAGCTGATTTACTAGGTTTACATATAGGATACTTTTGATTACGATATTTTGCACTATTGAAAAATGGCGACTATTTTCATATTTCCATTTCAAATAAAAAGAGAACGCTAAGATATAGCAACCTTTGGATGGCACTACGAGCTTTAAAATTTTATTTTCTATCCGAAATGTCCTTACCACTTTTCGTGTATCTCCAACGGTTAGCGAGTTAAACCTACATTTGTGACGTCACTACACCCTTAGGTTTAAAAATTTCATATTTTCATCATCCTACTAATATATAAAAATGAGATGGTGTGTGTCTGTCTTTCTGTCTGTCTGTCTGTCTGTCTATTACTCAATAACGCAAGAACCACAGGTCCGATTTAAATGAAATTTTGCATGGATGTAGCTGATTTTCCAGGTTTACATATAGGATTCTTTTGATTACGATATTTTGCACTATTGAAAAATGGCGACTATTTTCATATTTCCATTTCAAATAAAAAGAGAACGCTAAGATATAGCAACCTTTTGATGGCACTACGAGCTTTAAAATTTAATTTTCTATCCGAAATGTCCTTACCACTTTTCGTGTATCTCCAACGGTTAGCGAGTTAACCTACATTTGTGACGTCACTACACCCTTTGGTTTAAAAATTTCATATTTTCATCATCCTACTAATATATAAAAATGAGATGGTGTGTGTCTGTCTTTCTGTCTGTCTGTCTGTCTGTCTGTCTGTTACTCAATAACGCAAGAACCACTGGTCCGATTTAAATGAAATTTTGCATGGATGTAGCTCATTTACCAGGTTTACATATAGGATACTTTTGATTACGATATTTTGCACTATTGAAAAATGGCGACTATTTTCATATTTCCATTTCAAATAAAAAGAGAACGCTAAGATATAGCAACCTTTTAATGGCACTACGAGCTTTAAAATTTAATTGTCTATCCGAAATGTCCTTACCACTTTTCGTGTATCTCCAACGGTTAGCGAGTTAAACCTACATTTGTGACGTCACTACACCCTTAGGTTCATAAATTTCATATTTTCATCATCCTACTAATATATAAAAATGAGATGGTGTGTGTCTGTCTTTCTGTCTGTCTGTCTGTCTGTCTATTACTCAATAACGCAAGAACCACTGGTCCGATTTAAATGAAATTTTGCATGGATGTAGCTGATTTACCAGGTTTACATATAGGATACTTTTGATTACGATATTTTGCACTATTGAAAAATGGCGACTATTTTCATATTTCCATTTCAAATAAAAAGAGAACGCTAAGATATAGCAACCTTTTAATGGCACTACGAGCTTTAAAATTTAATTGTCTATCCGAAATGTCCTTACCACTTTTCGTGTATCTCCAACGGTTAGCGAGTTAAACCTACATTTGTGACGTCACTACACCCTTAGGTTCATAAATTTCATATTTTCATCATCCTACTAATATATAAAAATGAGATGGTGTGTGTCTGTCTTTCTGTCTGTCTGTCTGTCTGTCTGTCTGTCTGTCTGTCTGTTACTCAATAACGCAAGAACCACTGGTCCGATTTAAATGAAATTTTGCATTGATGTAGCTGATTTACCAGGTTTACATATAAGATACTTTTGATTACGATATTTTGCACTATTGAAAAATGGCGACTATTTTCATATTTCCATTTCAAATAAAAAGAGAACGCTAAGATATAGCAACCTTTTGATGGCACTACGGGCTTTAAAATATAATTGTCTATCCGAAATGTCCTTACCACTTTTCGTGTATCTCCAACGGTTAGCGAGTTAAACCTACATTTGTGACGTCACTACACCCTTTGGTTTAAAAATTTCATATTTTCATCATCCTACTAATATATAAAAATGAGATGGTGTGTGTCTGTCTTTCTGTCTGTCTGTCTGTCTGTCTGTCTGTTACTCAATAACGCAAGAACCACTGACCCGATTTAAATGAAATTTTGCATGGATGTAGCTGATTTACCAGGTTTACATATAGGATACTTTTGATTACGATATTTTGCACTATTGAAAAATGGCGACTATTTTCATATTTCCATTTCAAATAAAAAGAGAACGCTAAGATATAGCAACCTTTTGATGGCACTACGAGCTTTAAAATTTAATTGTCTATCCGAAATGTCCTTACCACTTTTCGTGTATCTCCAACGGTTAGCGAGTTAAACCTACATTTGTGACGTCACTACACCCTTAGGTTCATAAATTTCATATTTTCATCATCCTACTAATATATAAAAATGAGATGGTGTGTGTCTGTCTTTCTGTCTGTCTGTCTGTCTGTCTGTCTGTCTGTTACTCAATAACGCAAGAACCACTGGTCCGATTTAAATGAAATTTTGCATTGATGTAGCTGATTTACCAGGTTTACATATAAGATACTTTTGATTACGATATTTTGCACTATTGAAAAATGGCGACTATTTTCATATTTCCATTTCAAATAAAAAGAGAACGCTAAGATATAGCAACCTTTTGATGGCACTACGAGCTTTAAAATTTAATTTTCTATCCGAAATGTCCTTACCACTTTTCGTGTATCTCCAACGGTTAGCGAGTTAAACCTACATTTGTGACGTCACTACACCCTTTGGTTTAAAAATGTCATATTTTCATCATCCTACTAATATATAAAAATGAGATGGTGTGTGTCTGTCTTTCTGTCTGTCTGTCTGTCTGTCTGTTACTCAATAACGCAAGAACCACTGGTCCGATTTAAAGGAAATTTTGCATGGATGTAGCTGATTTACTAGGTTTACATATAGGATACTTTTGATTACGATATTTTGCACTATTGAAAAATGGCGACTATTTTCATATTTCCATTTCAAATAAAAAGAGAACGCTAAGATATAGCAACCTTTGGATGGCACTACGAGCTTTAAAATTTTATTTTCTATCCGAAATGTCCTTACCACTTTTCGTGTATCTCCAACGGTTAGCGAGTTAAACCTACATTTGTGACGTCACTACACCCTTAGGTTTAAAAATTTCATATTTTCATCATCCTACTAATATATAAAAATGAGATGGTGTGTGTCTGTCTTTCTGTCTGTCTGTCTGTCTGTCTATTACTCAATAACGCAAGAACCACAGGTCCGATTTAAATGAAATTTTGCATGGATGTAGCTGATTTTCCAGGTTTACATATAGGATTCTTTTGATTACGATATTTTGCACTATTGAAAAATGGCGACTATTTTCATATTTCCATTTCAAATAAAAAGAGAACGCTAAGATATAGCAACCTTTTGATGGCACTACGAGCTTTAAAATTTAATTTTCTATCCGAAATGTCCTTACCACTTTTCGTGTATCTCCAACGGTTAGCGAGTTAACCTACATTTGTGACGTCACTACACCCTTTGGTTTAAAAATTTCATATTTTCATCATCCTACTAATATATAAAAATGAGATGGTGTGTGTCTGTCTTTCTGTCTGTCTGTCTGTCTGTCTGTCTGTTACTCAATAACGCAAGAACCACTGGTCCGATTTAAATGAAATTTTGCATGGATGTAGCTCATTTACCAGGTTTACATATAGGATACTTTTGATTACGATATTTTGCACTATTGAAAAATGGCGACTATTTTCATATTTCCATTTCAAATAAAAAGAGAACGCTAAGATATAGCAACCTTTTAATGGCACTACGAGCTTTAAAATTTAATTGTCTATCCGAAATGTCCTTACCACTTTTCGTGTATCTCCAACGGTTAGCGAGTTAAACCTACATTTGTGACGTCACTACACCCTTAGGTTCATAAATTTCATATTTTCATCATCCTACTAATATATAAAAATGAGATGGTGTGTGTCTGTCTTTCTGTCTGTCTGTCTGTCTGTCTGTCTGTCTGTCTGTTACTCAATAACGCAAGAACCACTGGTCCGATTTAAATGAAATTTTGCATTGATGTAGCTGATTTACCAGGTTTACATATAAGATACTTTTGATTACGATATTTTGCACTATTGAAAAATGGCGACTATTTTCATAATTCCATTTCAAATAAAAAGAGAACGCTAAGATATAGCAACATTTTGATGGCACTACGAGCTTTAAAATTTAATTGTCTATCCGAAATGTCCTTACCACTTTTCGTGTATCTCCAACGGTTAGCGAGTTAAACCTACATTTGTGACGTCACTACACCCTTTGGTTTAAAAATTTCATATTTTCATCATCCTACTAATATATAAAAATGAGATGGTGTGTGTCTGTCTTTCTGTCTGTCTGTCTGTCTGTCTATTACTCAATAACGCAAGAACCACTGGTCCGATTTAAATGAAATTTTGCATGGATGTAGCTGATTTACCAGGTTTACATATAGGATACTTTTGATTACGATATTTTGCACTATTGAAAAATGGCGACTATTTTCATATTTCCATTTCAAATAAAAAGAGAACGCTAAGATATAGCAACCTTTTAATGGCACTACGAGCTTTAAAATTTAATTGTCTATCCGAAATGTCCTTACCACTTTTCGTGTATCTCCAACGGTTAGCGAGTTAAACCTACATTTGTGACGTCACTACACCCTTAGGTTCATAAATTTCATATTTTCATCATCCTACTAATATATAAAAATGAGATGGTGTGTGTCTGTCTTTCTGTCTGTCTGTCTGTCTGTCTGTCTGTCTGTCTGTTACTCAATAACGCAAGAACCACTGGTCCGATTTAAATGAAATTTTGCATTGATGTAGCTGATTTACCAGGTTTACATATAAGATACTTTTGATTACGATATTTTGCACTATTGAAAAATGGCGACTATTTTCATATTTCCATTTCAAATAAAAAGAGAACGCTAAGATATAGCAACCTTTTGATGGCACTACGGGCTTTAAAATATAATTGTCTATCCGAAATGTCCTTACCACTTTTCGTGTATCTCCAACGGTTAGCGAGTTAAACCTACATTTGTGACGTCACTACACCCTTTGGTTTAAAAATTTCATATTTTCATCATCCTACTAATATATAAAAATGAGATGGTGTGTGTCTGTCTTTCTGTCTGTCTGTCTGTCTGTCTGTCTATTACTCAATAACGCAAGAACCACTGGTCCGATTTAAATGAAATTTTGCATGGATGTAGCTGATTTACCAGGTTTACATATAGGATACTTTTGATTACGATATTTTGCACTATTGAAAAATGGCGACTATTTTCATATTTCCATTTCAAATAAAAAGAGAACGCTAAGATATAGCAACCTTTTAATGACACTACGAGCTTTAAAATTTAATTGTCTATCCGAAATGTCCTTACCACTTTTTGTGTATCTCCAACGGTTAGCGAGTTAAACCTACATTTGTGACGTCACTACACCCTTAGGTTCATAAATTTCATATTTTCATCATCCTACTAATATATAAAAATGAGATGGTGTGTGTCTGTCTTTCTGTCTGTCTGTCTGTCTGTCTGTCTGTCTGTTACTCAATAACGCAAGAACCACTGGTCCGATTTAAATGAAATTTTGCATTGATGTAGCTGATTTACTAGGTTTACATATAGGATACTTTTGATTACGATATTTTGCACTATTGAAAAATGGCGACTATTTTCATATTTCCATTTCAAATAAAAAGAGAACGCTAAGATATAGCAACCTTTGGATGGCACTACGAGCTTTAAAATTTAATTTTCTATCCGAAATGTCCTTACCACTTTTCGTGTATCTCCAACGGTTAGCGAGTTAAACCTACATTTGTGACGTCACTACACCCTTTGGTTTAAAAATTTCATATTTTCATCATCCTACTAATATATAAAAATGAGATGGTGTGTGTCTGTCTTTCTGTCTGTCTGTCTGTCTGTCTGTCTGTCTGTTACTCAATAACGCAAGAACCACTGGTCCGATTTAAATGAAATTTTGCATTGATGTAGCTGATTTACCAGGTTTACATATAGGATACTTTTGATTACGATATTTTGCACTATTGAAAAATGGCGACTATTTTCATATTTCCATTTCAAATAAAAAGAGAACGCTAAGATATAGCAACCTTTTAATGGCACTACGAGCTTTAAAATTTAATTGTCTATCCGAAATGTCCTTACCACTTTTCGTGTATCTCCAACGGTTAGCGAGTTAAACCTACATTTGTGACGTCACTACACCCTTAGGTTCATAAATTTCATATTTTCATCATCCTACTAATATATAAAAATGAGATGGTGTGTGTCTGTCTTTCTGTCTGTCTGTCTGTCTGTCTGTCTGTTACTCAATAACGCAAGAACCACTGGTCCGACTTAAATGAAATTTTGCATTGATGTAGCTGATTTACCAGGTTTACATATAAGATACTTTTGATTACGATATTTTGCACTATTGAAAAATGGCGACTATTTTCATATTTCCATTTCAAATAAAAAGAGAACGCTAAGATATAGCAACATTTTGATGGCACTACGAGCTTTAAAATTTAATTGTCTATCCGAAATGTCCTTACCACTTTTCGTGTATCTCCAACGGTTAGCGAGTTAAACCTACATTTGTGACGTCACTACACCCTTTGGTTTAAAAATTTCATATTTTCATCATCCTACTAATATATAAAAATGAGATGGTGTGTGTCTGTCTTTCTGTCTGTCTGTCTGTTACTCAATAACGCAAGAACCACTGGTCCGATTTAAATGAAATTTTGCATGGATGTAGCTGATTTACCAGGTTAACATATAGGATACTTTTGATTACGATATTTTGCACTATTGAAAAATGGCGACTATTTTCATATTTCCATTTTAAATAAAAAGAGAACGCTAAGATATAGCAACCTTTTGATGGCACTACGGGCTTTAAAATTTAATTGTCTATCCGAAATGTCCTTACCACTTTTCGTGTATCTCCAACGGTTAGCGAGTTAAACCTACATTTGTGACGTCACTACACCCTTAGGTTTAAAAATTTCATATTTTCATCATCCTACTAATATATAAAAATGAGATGGTGTGTGTCTGTCTTTCTGTCTGTCTGTCTGTCTGTCTATTACTCAATAACGCAAGAACCACAGGTCCGATTTAAATGAAATTTTGCATGGATGTAGCTGATTTTCCAGGTTTACATATAGGATACTTTTGATTACGATATTTTGCACTATTGAAAAATGGCGACTATTTTCATATTTCCATTTCAAATAAAAAGAGAACGCTAAGATATAGCAACCTTTTGATGGCACTACGAGCTTTAAAATTTAATTTTCTATCCGAAATGTCCTTACCACTTTTCGTGTATCTCCAACGGTTAGCGAGTTAAACCTACATTTGTGACGTCACTACACCCTTAGGTTTAAAAATTTCATATTTTCATCATCCTACTAATATATAAAAATGAGATGGTGTGTGTCTGTCTTTCTGTCTGTCTGTCTGTCTGTCTGTCTATTACTCAATAACGCAAGAACCACTGGTCCGATTTAAATGAAATTTTGCATGGATGTAGCTGATTTACCAGGTTTACATATAGGATACTTTTGATTACGATATTTTGCACTATTGAAAAATGGCGACTATTTTCATATTTCCATTTCAAATAAAAAGAGAACGCTAAGATATAGCAACCTTTTAATGGCACTACGAGCTTTAAAATTTAATTGTCTATCCGAAATGTCCTTACCACTTTTCGTGTATCTCCAACGGTTAGCGAGTTAAACCTACATTTGTGACGTCACTACACCCTTAGGTTCATAAATTTCATATTTTCATCATCCTACTAATATATAAAAATGAGATGGTGTGTGTCTGTCTTTCTGTCTGTCTGTCTGTCTGTCTGTCTGTCTGTTACTCAATAACGCAAGAACCACTGGTCCGATTTAAATGAAATTTTGCATTGATGTAGCTGATTTACCAGGTTTACATATAAGATACTTTTGATTACGATATTTTGCACTATTGAAAAATGGCGACTATTTTCATATTTCCATTTCAAATAAAAAGAGAACGCTAAGATATAGCAACCTTTTGATGGCACTACGAGCTTTAAAATTTAATTTTCTATCCGAAATGTCCTTACCACTTTTCGTGTATCTCCAACGGTTAGCGAGTTAAACCTACATTTGTGACGTCACTACACCCTTTGGTTTAAAAATGTCATATTTTCATCATCCTACTAATATATAAAAATGAGATGGTGTGTGTCTGTCTTTCTGTCTGTCTGTCTGTCTGTCTGTCAATTACTCAATAACGCAAGAACCACAGGTCCGATTTAAATGAAATTTTGAATGGATGTAGCTCATTTACCAGGTTTACATATAGGATACTTTTGATTACGATATTTTGCACTATTGAAAAATGGCGACTATTTTCATATTTCCATTTCAAATAAAAAGAGAACGCTAAGATATAGCAACCTTTTGATGGCACTACGAGCTTTAAAATTTAATTGTCTATCCGAAATGTCCTTACCACTTTTCGTGTATCTCCAACGGTTAGCGAGTTAAACCTACATTTGTGACGTCACTACACCCTTTGGTTTAAAAATTTCATATTTTCATCATCCTACTAATATATAAAAATGAGATGGTGTGTGTCTGTCTTTCTGTCTGTCTGTCTGTCTGTCTGTTACTCAATAACGCAAGAACCACTGGTCCGATTTAAATGAAATTTTGAATGGATGTAGCTCATTTACCAGGTTTACATATAGGATACTTTTGATTACGATATTTTGCACTATTGAAAAATGGCGACTATTTTCATATTTCCATTTCAAATAAAAAGAGAACGCTAAGATATAGCAACCTTTGGATGGCACTACGAGCTTTAAAATTTAATTTTCTATCCGAAATGTCCTTACCACTTTTCGTGTATCTCCAACGGTTAGCGAGTTAAACCTACATTTGTGACGTCACTACACCCTTAGGTTTAAAAATTTCATATTTTCATCATCCTACTGATATATAAAAATGAGATGGTGTGTGTCTGTCTTTCTGTCTGTCTGTCTGTCTGTCTGTCTATTACTCAATAACGCAAGAACCACAGGTCCGATTTAAATGAAATTTTGCATGGATGTAGCTGATTTTCCAGGTTTACATATAGGATTCTTTTGATTACGATATTTTGCACTATTGAAAAATGGCGACTATTTTCATATTTCCATTTCAAATAAAAAGAGAACGCTAAGATATAGCAACCTCTTGATGGCACTACGAGCTTTAAAATTTAATTTTCTATCCGAAATGTCCTTACCACTTTTCGTGTATCTCCAACGGTTAGCGAGTTAAACCTACATTTGTGACGTCACTACACCCTTTGGTTTAAAAATTTCATATTTTTATCATCCTACTAATATATAAAAATGAGATGGTGTGTGTCTGTCTTTCTGTCTGTCTGTCTGTCTGTCTATTACTCAATAACGCAAGAACCACAGGTCCGATTTAAATGAAATTTTGCATGGATGTAGCTGATTTACCAGGTTTACATATAGGATACTTTTGATTACGATATTTTGCACTATTGAAAAATGGCGACTATTTTCATATTTCCATTTCAAATAAAAAGAGAACGCTAAGATATAGCAACCTTTTGATGGCACTACGAGCTTTAAAATTTAATTGTCTATCCGAAATGTCCTTACCACTTTTCGTGTATCTCCAACGGTTAGCGAGTTAAACCTACATTTGTGACGTCACTACACCCTTAGGTTTAAAAATTTCATATTTTCATCATCCTACTAATATATAAAAATGAGATGGTGTGTGTCTGTCTTTCTGTCTGTCTGTCTGTCTGTCTGTTACTCAATAACGCAAGAACCACTGGTCCGATTTAAATGAAATTTTGCATGGATGTAGCTGATTTACCAGGTTTACATATAGGATACTTTTGATTACGATATTTTGCACTATTGAAAAATGGCGACTATTTTCATATTTCCATTTTAAATAAAAAGAGAACGCTAAGATATAGCAACCTTTTGATGGCACTACGAGCTTTAAAATTTAATTTTCTATCCGAAATGTCCTTACCACTTTTCGTGTATCTCCAACGGTTAGCGAGTTAAACCTACATTTGTGACGTCACTACACCCTTAGGTTTAAAAATTTCATATTTTCATCATCCTACTAATATATAAAAATGAGATGGTGTGTGTCTGTCTTTCTGTCTGTCTGTCTGTCTGTCTATTACTCAATAACGCAAGAACCACAGGTCCGATTTAAATGAAATTTTGCATGGATGTAGCTGATTTACCAGGTTTACATATAGGATACTTTTGATTACGATATTTTGCACTATTGAAAAATGGCGACTATTTTCATATTTCCATTTCAAATAAAAAGAGAACGCTAAGATATAGCAACCTCTTGATGGCACTACGAGCTTTAAAATTTAATTTTCTATCCGAAATGTCCTTACCACTTTTCGTGTATCTCCAACGGTTAGCGAGTTAAACCTACATTTGTGACGTCACTACACCCTTTGGTTTAAAAATTTCATATTTTTATCATCCTACTAATATATAAAAATGAGATGGTGTGTGTCTGTCTTTCTGTCTGTCTGTCTGTCTGTCTGTTACTCAATAACGCAAGAACCACTGGTCCGATTTAAATGAAATTTTGCATTGATGTAGCTGATTTACCAGGTTTACATATAGGATACTTTTGATTACGATATTTTGCACTATTGAAAAATGGCGACTATTTTCATATTTCCATTTCAAATAAAAAGAGAACGCTAAGATATAGCAACCTTTTGATGGCACTACGAGCTTTAAAATTTAATTTTCTATCGGAAATGTCCTTACCACTTTTCGTGTATCTCCAACGGTTAGCGAGTTAAACCTACATTTGTGACGTCACTACACCCTTAGGTTTAAAAATTTCATATTTTCATCATCCTACTAATATATAAAAATGAGATGGTGTGTGTCTGTCTTTCTGTCTGTCTGTCTGTCTGTCTATTACTCAATAACGCAAGAACCACAGGTCCGATTTAAATGAAATTTTGCATGGATGTAGCTGATTTACCAGGTTTACATATAGGATACTTTTGATTACGATATTTTGCACTATTGAAAAATGGCGACTATTTTCATATTTCCATTTCAAATAAAAAGAGAACGCTAAGATATAGCAACCTTTTGATGGCACTACGAGCTTTAAAATTTAATTGTCTATCCGAAATGTCCTTACCACTTTTCGTGTATCTCCAACGGTTAGCGAGTTAAACCTACATTTGTGACGTCACTACACCCTTAGGTTTAAAAATTTCATATTTTCATCATCCTACTAATATATAAAAATGAGATGGTGTGTGTCTGTCTTTCTGTCTGTCTGTCTGTCTGTCTGTTACTCAATAACGCAAGAACCACTGGTCCGATTTAAATGAAATTTTGCATGGATGTAGCTGATTTACCAGGTTTACATATAGGATACTTTTGATTACGATATTTTGCACTATTGAAAAATGGCGACTATTTTCATATTTCCATTTTAAATAAAAAGAGAACGCTAAGATATAGCAACCTTTTGATGGCACTACGAGCTTTAAAATTTAATTGTCTATCCGAAATGTCCTTACCACTTTTCGTGTATCTCCAACGGTTAGCGAGTTAAACCTACATTTGTGACGTCACTACACCCTTTGGTTTAAAAATTTCATATTTTCATCATCCTACTAATATATAAAAATGAGATGGTGTGTGTCTGTCTTTCTGTCTGTCTGTCTGTCTGTCTGTTACTCAATAACGCAAGAACCACTGGTCCGATTTAAATGAAATTTTGCATTGATGTAGCTGATTTACCAGGTTTACATATAGGATACTTTTGATTACGATATTTTGCACTATTGAAAAATGGCGACTATTTTCATATTTCCATTTCAAATAAAAAGAGAACGCTAAGATATAGCAACCTTTTGAAGGCACTACGAGCTTTAAAATTTAATTTTCTATCCGAAACGTCCTTACCACTTTTCGTGTATCTCCAACGGTTAGCGAGTTAAACCTACATTTGTGACGTCACTACACCCTTTGGTTTAAAAATTTCATATTTTCATCATCCTACTAATATATAAAAATGAGATGGTGTGTGTCTGTCTTTCTGTCTGTCTGTCTGTCTGTTACTCAATAACGCAAGAACCACTGGTCCGATTTAAATGAAATTTTGCATTGATGTAGCTGATTTACCAGGTTTACATATAGGATACTTTTGATTACGATATTTTGCACTATTGAAAAATGGCGACTATTTTCATATTTCCATTTCAAATAAAAAGAGAACGCTAAGATATAGCAACCTTTTGATGGCACTACGAGCTTTAAAATTTAATTTTCTATCCGAAATGTCCTTACCACTTTTCGTGTATCTCCAACGGTTAGCGAGTTAAACCTACATTTGTGACGTCACTACACCCTTAGGTTTAAAAATTTCATATTTTCATCATCCTACTAATATATAAAAATGAGATGGTGTGTGTCTGTCTTTCTGTCTGTCTGTCTGTCTGTCTATTACTCAATAACGCAAGAACCACAGGTCCGATTTAAATGAAATTTTGCATGGATGTAGCTGATTTACCAGGTTTACATATAGGATACTTTTGATTACGATATTTTGCACTATTGAAAAATGGCGACTATTTTCATATTTCCATTTCAAATAAAAAGAGAACGCTAAGATATAGCAACCTTTTGATGGCACTACGAGCTTTAAAATTTAATTGTCTATCCGAAATGTCCTTACCACTTTTCGTGTATCTCCAACGGTTAGCGAGTTAAACCTACATTTGTGACGTCACTACACCCTTTGGTTTAAAAATTTCATATTTTCATCATCCTACTAATATATAAAAATGAGATGGTGTGTGTCTGTCTTTCTGTCTGTCTGTCTGTCTGTCTGTTACTCAATAACGCAAGAACCACTGGTCCGATTTAAATGAAATTTTGCATGGATGTAGCTGATTTACCAGGTTTACATATAGGATACTTTTGATTACGATATTTTGCACTATTGAAAAATGGCGACTATTTTCATATTTCCATTTTAAATAAAAAGAGAACGCTAAGATATAGCAACCTTTTGATGGCACTACGAGCTTTAAAATTTAATTGTCTATCCGAAATGTCCTTACCACTTTTCGTGTATCTCCAACGGTTAGCGAGTTAAACCTACATTTGTGACGTCACTACACCCTTTGGTTTAAAAATTTCATATTTTCATCATCCTACTAATATATAAAAATGAGATGGTGTGTGTCTGTCTTTCTGTCTGTCTGTCTGTCTGTCTGTCTATTACTCAATAACGCAAGAACCACTGGTCCGATTTAAATGAAATTTTGCATGGATGTAGCTGATTTACCAGGTTTACATATAGGATACTTTTGATTACGATATTTTGCACTATTGAAAAATGGCGACTATTTTCATATTTCCATTTCAAATAAAAAGAGAACGCTAAGATATAGCAACCTTTTGATGGCACTACGAGCTTTGAAATTTAATTTCCTATCCGAAAGGTCCTAATCACTTTTCGTGTATCTCCAACGGTTAGCGAGTAAAACCTACTTTTGTGACGTCACTACACCCTCTGGTTTCAAAATTTCATATTTCCAATTCAAATTAAAAGAGAACGCTAAGAAATAGCAAACTGTTGATGGTATACACGAGATTTACCATTTAATTTTCTATCCAAAATGTTCTTATCACTTTTCGTGTATCTCCGACGGTTAGCGAGTAAAACCTAAATGTGTGCAATAAAACACGGTCAACACCGAGCGGTGCAGTATATCTCTACATATATAAAAAGAAAATTTGTTTGTTTTTTTCTGAATTTCTACAGAAATTTGAGTTATTTACACGTTTCAGACTGTTTTATGATAGATGCGCGCGAAAATATTGTTTTGGTCTGTCTGTCTGTCTGTTTGTTTGATTGTCTGTGGACAACTTTGTTCCCTTATAACTCGAGAACGTCTGGGTGTATCAACGTAAAATTTGGTACAGATATCCATCAGAGGCACAACACAAATCATTGATGTATCCCTTCTCCGTACCTCTCATAAAAGAGGGCCTACCCACTTAAAATACATGCTGAAATAGGAGTAGAAGGACGAGACAATGCTCATTTTCAGCCCCTCAATGTGAGAGACAAAACTTGGGGGAACCTAAAAGCACATTTCAAGGTCCTACGTTCAACCGTTTTTGAGATATTCCCAGAAAACTAATTTAATTTAATAAACTAATGAACGAATGCAAGCCGATAACCATGGCAACAGATTCTCAGAGGTCCATCTATTGCTGTAAGACGCAATACAATTCCATTAATTATATTAGTGTGAAAGTTTGCAAACGGTTAGATGGTTATTATGGAACCAAATTAAGCTGTAAATTTCATCAATACGTAAAATGCGCTCAAGGGGGTCAAGGGGTAGTCTAGATTTTTTTCACGCGATTTACATCTGCGGGTGTGGTATGGCAGGTCTATTATATTCCTATCCCTATATTATATTATTATTAGTAGTATTATATTATGGCGAACAACGACGAGACAAAGCCCCTCGGTGCCTGAAATAAAATTCGAGGGTCCTCGAAAACTACATTATAAGGCTCTAAAACCAACAGTTTCTGAAACATTCCCAGAAAACTAATTAAATTTAATTTAACAAACTAATGAAGGAATGCAAATCGGTAACCATGAGAACATTATCTCAAGGGGTGGCATCCAACTTTCCATCTATTTCATTAAGAAGCAATTTATTACATTTATTACATTTATTACATTTCTGTGAAAGTTTGCAAATATAAGGTTATCACGGAACCAACGTAGACTGTATAGTTCATCAATGCAATTAAGGGGGTCAAGGGGTAACCTAGGATTTTTTCATGCAATTTTCACTGCGACATATAGTACAGAAGGTCTATTATATCTCCAAACAAGAACATTATTTTCAAAAATTCCTGAATTGAATCAGCATTTTTTGCGGCTTTTAGGAATTTGGGCCATTTGAGACTAAAGAACCTGAATTTTCATGCACCACAAGCTTTTATAATTTATGATAGAGGTCTTCCTGTGTACGGGGACCCAACACAACGTAGAGGGTCAGTTTTTATGTGACGTGTATTGCGTTTCATCTACAAGGCTTTCAATTCTATTTCATGTCAGGAAGTACACGTTAGGTGAATTTAGTTTGAGAGCACATTTTAACTAATCTTTTTTTTTTTTTTTTGTCGACATACGGGTTCATCGTAAGGATGATTTTCTTTGATACTGTGTGGTAGATATACCCATATTAGGATTTCAGGCTGATATGTTGTAGACAATAATATTGTCTGTCTGTCTGTCTTTCTGTGTATCCTTATGTATGCCTATAACTCATGTTCGGATGCTTGGTGCATCGTAAAATTAGGTATGGTAAACATGAGTCAATACACCAATCATTTATAAAACTCTTCACCGCACATTTCATACAGTAGAAGGGTGGATATGGGGAAAAACTTCTCAAAATACATGCTAAAATAGGCGAAATATAAAAATTATCCTAGAAGGACGACCAAAGCATATGTTGCACTTCTCAATGTGAGACACAACATTTGCGAGTCTATAAAGGGTCTCCGAAAACCACAATATAAGGCCCTTAAATTAACAGTGTGTGTGATATTCCCAGAAAACTAACTTCGTTTTGATAAACTTATGAAGGAATGACAAGCCGCTAACCATTGCAACAGTAGCTCAATTGATAATGTCTGGTGCGTCTCTAAAAGCAACAGTACTTAAAAGGGACGTAACACCAATAACATTATTATTATTATTATTATTATAATGTCTGGTGTTAACACCGAACACCGTTCGAAGAACGGGTACTTCTGCTAGTTATTAATATAGCGAGATACCGTAATTTCAACGTATTAATATTTAGATCCTTGGGCAGGGGGTTTATATGTCATTAGCGTGGACAAAAGACCGGCATGGATATCCGGTGGTTACCATAGCACTACGTGTTAGTCATCTAAGGTAATGCATTCTAGTTAAGTAGCGACATCTATCTATATGTTGCCCCTATTGACGTAAAATTAGCAGGAGAAAAGCTAAAGGAATTAGGAGACTTCTGTTATTTAGGAAGCAAGACAATCAGTGATGGACGAAGTTAGTTAGTTATTGTTGTTTAAGGGGTGCAACTACGAGGTCATCTGCCCCAAATGGACGAAGAAGAGAGGATATAAAAAGTAGGTTGGCTCAGGCAAGGAAAGCACATCTACAAAATAGAAAACTGTTGACATCAAAAAATATAGGTTTAGGTATTAGAAAGTCATTAACTATTTTGTCTAAAGCATGATGCTCTATGAAAATAAAACATGACATGTTGACGTGCCGGTAATAAAGAAGGAGAAAATAATAATAATATTGATTTTACGTCCCTTCTACCTACTTCGGCTTTTAGAGACTCTGGAAATGGTGACTGGCCTAAAAAATTTGCCACTTTCAGTATCTTAACAAAACAACACATAGACTATAACTAACAATTATTGACGAGTTGCAATTCTATAATTAATGAAATGAAAATTCACATCCTGCTTCCAGTCGACCGACCGGGTCAGGGAATAGAATGAAGGAAGCCCCGCCATCTAGAGGCGAAGATATGAACTGTGCCGGCTGCCGAAGCCTGCCGCACTCCCCTGGGGCAATGTTTAAATGAATGACTGATGAAATGAAATGATAGTGGAGAGTGTTGCTGGAATGAAATTGTGACAGGAAAACTGGAGTACCGGAAAAAAAACTGGCTGCCTCCGCTTTGTCCAGCACAGATCTCACATGGAGTGACCGGGATTTGAACCACGGACCCAGTGGTGAGAGGCCGGCATGCTGCCGCCTAAGCCACGGAGGCTACTATGATATATATTATTTCAGTAGTATAGATCCCTCCTGCGACGTTCACAAACGACCGATCGTGAAAAATGAGCATTCAAATGAAAGAGAATATACATTACCAGTGACGCATTGTACTCTAATATAATTTCTTTAAAAAGTGACTTTTGAAAAACCGTACGAAGTGTGCGATTTGCAGATACTGTTGCTGCAGGAAGATACTCTCCATAATTACTGTCCACTTCACATTTTGGCCGCTGTGACGCATGTTTCATGTCATTTTAACATTCTGAGGTCTTTCCTTTATCTTTTTGCATGGAAACCAGAAACAGTAATTTAAAGGAATAAGTACTCAAATCGTATAATTTCATAAATATCGAATAACCGGTGAGTGTTACGGCTAAGCTGTCAATCAATGCACTCTGCACACACATGACATTATCAGTGCCGAATTGCATTCTAATTTCAAAAATATCAATTTTTGTAAGAAGTGTGCGATTTGCAAATACTGTTGTTGTAGGAAAATTCGCGACATCATTCATGTTCAGTTCGCATTTTGTCCGTAGGGACGCCTGAAACGTAAATAGTGTTCTATAATCATTTGGTTCAAATAAAAACATAACAAACTTTCTCCTTAAGTCTCTTATTATAAACCTATTGGGGAAAGTGTGGTTTATGAACATGCGAGATTCCTCGCATGGGTCCGCTAGTAATTAATAATGCAACTTAATAAGTGTTTTTTTTATTTAGTCAATTTACCCTCTAGGTTGGTGGTTCCCACGGACTCAGCGAGGGAACTCACCACTACCGCCTCTATGGGCAGTGTCCTGGAGCTTGGAACATCTGGTCAGGATGGATACAATTGGGGAGGTGTGATCAGCACTTCGCCCAGGCGGCCTCACCTGCAAAGCGAACAGGGGCCTCATGAGGGAGGGGAAGGGATGGAAGTTAGGGATGGATAGGCTAGGAAGAGGGAAGGAGGCGGCCGTGGCCTTATAGTAGGTACTGCCCCCGTAAATTGAATTATATTGAGACCACGATGGCTGTATTGGCAAAAATGAATAAAGTTATGGATGTCATAGTTGTGACGTGGATATTCATGACGTAGGCACGGATGACGTAGAATTCATGCAAGTAGGCTGGTGGAGCTGAGATTCTTGGTGACGTCATGATTTTGTTCGAGAAAGATCTGAGATTTACGACGCAGTCGCAGGAAACAAGGAATTGTGCTAAGGAAGAAGTTACGCTATTGGAGGAAAGGCTCGAACCAATGAACGATAGTTTGGAAGGAAGACGGAGATTGCTGAAACTACGATATTTAATTACGTTTGGCATGCAGATTTGTGGAAAACTATTTTCAGTTATGGCATTGATTTGGAATTTTTAAGAAGTTAATTTTGAGTTTTTGAAATTTGAAAATCCGTCAAGTATAGCCAAAGTTAAAACTTCTAGCAATGACGGAGCAACATGCTATGGAAGGGATGGATACGCCCCTTAGGAAGTTGATAAAAGGTCGTGCACAGAAGAGAGGAGCTCTCAGACCTCTCATATCTCATATCTGATATTCTGATACCGCATATATATTTCAGAGGTCATATAGTCATTTTCGAGTGAATAAGTGAAGCAAGTCGTCTTTAGCGTGTGGTTAAAGCCCGGCGCATCGAACGAACACGGAGCAGTTCCATTTTACGCTGTTCGAAACTAGGTGAAGTTAAAACGCTCACATTAACGTTTCTACCTGATAAGATATAAAGAGTTAACTTCAGCCTTTATTATAATTCAATTGGGCAGTACAACATTGAGGTGTGTAGAAGATTTGAACAATTTCACAGTTATAATTCGAAAGATATCGGCATTTTAAGGCTGCCAACAAAAGTGATTTTCACGCCACATGAGAAACACTTTTAAAATTCCACATTATACACTACGGCTGACACGTGGATTGCAACAGTGATATTGGAGAATACGTTTGGTAATACAACGATACATTCTATTATGGAACATTATAATCTTGCAGTGCTTTCAATGATTATAACAGAAGTTGAGATGGAAGGCTAAGGCTTTAATGCAATTGGGACATATATCGATGGAGTGAAATAACAGCATGGAACTTCGTTAATCGACATTCTACTAGAGCGAGCATGTAGTGAACATCCAACTACACTCATGCATCGTGAATCCATCGCTGAATTATATCAGATGGCAGTGGAAATATTTTCATACTCCACGATTATGAATATTTCTGCGGAAATAACTACAATTAACTTCATGGCGAATTACGACCAGAACTTCAGGGAACTTTCAAGAGAGGCCAGGGTGGACCCGGCTCACAAAGAAGAGTTTTGCCAGAAGGATGTCTTTCGTATACGTGGAGCAGTGCAATTTCCGGAGGAGGAAGCAGTTCGATTCTCCGAGGGCGCTGATTCCAGGTTCGAGGTTGGAACACATCTTCACGCTGGTGAAATGGAACCAACAGCAGTTTTCTTTGAAAACTTTCCTCTAGAACTTCAATCAACAGATAAGGTAGTCGTGAACGTTTCTTGTATTATTTGAGTCTTGTAGCGATATCTGAGCAACCATTTTCCCCATATTTTCTGTCCTATATTTTGCCCCATTTTCTTGATTGATATTTTTGTACTCAGTACACTTCGTTGATTTATGCCTTTTTCTACGAGTTTTTGAGACATTGTTATGTCATTGGCATAGTTAAATAATTTTGGATCAGTTGAGACTGATAATTTAGATTCTTTCAGTAATTTGCATATTTTTGTAGTCACGATTTGACTGTAAAGTTAACGATTTGCTATGGCAGAGTTGAATTCAGACAGCGTGTCATTTTATTAAAGTAATTCTATTCAGTAAATTACTTTGACCAATTTTCTGTCATCCTCAAGAAAGAAGAATGATTAAAAGATTTTAGAGCGTTAAAATCTATTACGTTATCGACGATCTTTGAAATACTAGTCGTCTTATGAACATGATTGCAACATAGACATTTATCATTGCATTATAGACAATTTTATGAAATATGAACTTTGATTACGATTTATTGAATACACTATAGTAATGAACATTTGATAGGAGTTTTTCTCAATTTTAGATTGGAACAATAATGTTTGCATTCCACAATCTAATTGTATTCTATTCGACTATTTATGCAGTTTAGATGAACTTTGATTGAAGATAGTATTTTTATACTGCGTTACTTTGATGATATTAATCTCAATTTTGATAGACCAGGGAGGAGTGTCTAATTGTATTTGCTATAAAAATTTTTTTGTGATTGGCAAATTTTTACTTCATATCGATTCATGAATGAAACCCACGAAGGTTAAATAATAACAGTCAATAATACAATTGATGAATATAAGAATTTTTAAAGAGGAACAATGGATGTATAATCGTTAGTTCAGTGGACGTGTAAAAGTCGCTGATGAATAATGCCCTTGAATAGTGAAGGAGGTTCCCACAGTAAGATGGATGAAGTTGTTGAATTTATAAGTGGAGGTTTTTGTATGTAGTGTAGAAGATTTTGATGCCATATATATGAAGATATATGATGAATTCTGGACCAATTGTTGTGCAATTTTGTGCGTTTTGAGCGAAGTATTTTTCCGCTGAATGTATTGTCCTGGTTCTTTGAAAGTTATTCATGTGAAGATACTGTTAAAATTAACAAGAGTGTTAAATAATTTGAGATGAAGATTTTGAATGGAGGTTACCGTCACAAATATTAATAATTATTATTAAACCTTATTAAACCTGAATTTGACATTTAAATATAACTAACCTTCATTGGTCGATTATATCACCATGATTTGAGTAATTATCAACCGGATAAACGTGTGGTTTAATGTATTTCTTGTATAAATAATATAAACAATTTAATATTGTAAATAATTTTGTAAATATCTTTGATAATAATTTGTAATGAAAGGGATTAATAGAGGCGTGTATAAGGTTTTCAATTGTCGCTTGACATTGTTATAAACAATTTATTATTGTTATAAATAATTAATGAACTTTTGTTATTAACATTAAGAGTTTTGTTATTATACTCTAAACAACGCTAATTAAACAAGTGGTTTGAACAATTAAACATGATTTGAGAGTATTAGAGTATTCCATTGGTGTTTGAATGGAGCATTTAAAAGATTTGCGTGATAATATTTCAGTTGAGAAGTGGACATTTAACGTGTTTTGAAAGGAGAGCTAGGCTCTGATGTAACTCGCATATGCTAGGGTTGAACGGACGGGTGAGTCCACTTTGACGATGCAGGTGTCTTGCACCTGGCCGGACAACTGTATGATAGAGGCCAAGGACGTCTCCATAATAGCCTTGTGGCTATAAATAAAATGTGAAGTGTATGAACACGCAAAACAATTGCCATATGTGTCTCGTCCCAAATCCCGTTTCCATTCCAAGTGCATTATTATTTTTACGCTATTTTGAGCTTGAGAAAGCTGAAACATTGTATGTAGAGTATACAAGTCCTACAGAAGGACATGGTTAAGTGGACAATGGCTTCTGATTGCCACGTTTATTTTGTTGTTTTATTTTGTTAAAATCATTCTTTATGTGAAATAAATTATTGTGCAGTTTAAAGTTTCTCGTCTTCGTTATGGTTCATTTTAAATATCATGGTGGAGGTTATTGTGAGGGCATATTTTAAGTGATCCAGTTAACAACCCAGTCCCCGAGATAAATTTAAGAGGTAAGTAAAGGTAAGTATGAACCCCCGTATATTTTGGTGTGTTCCACAATAATTTCTTGTTAACTATTGTGCTCTAATCTCGATAGTATCTGTCAGTGCCATTTTCATTGATGTAGCTGTGCCGGTGCGTTTGATTATTGGCAATCCGATTGAGGGGGCGGATATCTGACAGCCTACTATCCTGATATCGGGGACAGTAGGATTGGCGACCCTAAAACGTGGGGCACGATCAGCAAACCATTGGATTACCAAGTTATTGCAGTAGAATTGGCACCGCAATATTTGTGGAGTGCTCGAATAACATTGGATTACCAAGTTATCGATGTCTAAGGGATTGTGAAGACTCAAATAAAGAGGTTGATTCTTTGTTAGATGTCTTGGCCAATTGTAGAATTTGAGAGTGTGATTATATAGGAATAAAATATTGTATTGTATTAGGAAAATTACACTCAGAAAAGATCAGATCTTATACAACTTGAGAGAGGTTAAATAGGCTGGAAACTTAGAAAAATCGCCTATGATCTGGAATCTTATTTTATTTGACCGGCTTATGACATGTTTAGTCATATTAAAGATAAAATTAAACTATTGGGATTGTAAATGTAAATTATTTGTGTTAGGATATTTTAAAATGAACCAAAGAAACTTGAACATGTGCTTGAGTTTATTTGAACATGAAATGTCTACGAAGGTTAATTATAAGGTAATTATAAGTTAGATTTAAGACAGAAAATTGCTCAAACTTTATATATGGTGAAAGATGTTGCTCAGATGTTGTTATTTTGCTCTGTTTGATGTATGTCCCTAAAGCAGTTTATTATTGAAATGGCAGATGAGAGTTTAAGAAAGATGTTGGAAGAGATGGAAGTTAGGAATGTTAGTAGAATGAAGCAGATGATGGAGGAGAATTCTAGTAATATGTCTATTAGGCTGGATGAAAGTGTGAGGGAGATGGAAGCTAGAAATACTAGTCGAATGGAGGAGAATATGAAAGTTCTTCAGACCAGTTCTGCAAACCTTGAAAATGATATGTCGCGTTTACAGATCAGTACCCAGGGAATCGAGAATGCTGTAACTGACATGCGCACAGACGTGTCCAATCTCCATAAAGATTTATCCAATGTGCATAAAGATGTGTCTGATGTTAAATTTGATGTTTCTAAGGTACAGAAAGATCTTACTATGTTGAATCTTGATGTTGCCAATGTCCGGGGTGATATTTCATGTGCTAGAGTTCAAGTAATTGTTGTAAGGAATGATGTTGCTACTGTACAAGACAAAGTAGAGGAAGTTCAAAAAGAGGTTAGAAATGCTCGAACCGATGTGTCAAATGTTCAAGTAGACATAAACAATATTCATTCAGATGTTAACGATATGCAAAGCGATATCAATAAAATACAAGTAGAAGTCAATACTGTTTTTGTAGACTTTGCTAAAGTTCAGACTGATGTTAACAAAGTTAGAGAGGAAATTGAAACTTCAAAAACCCTTTGTACTCGTAACATTAGTGCATTAACACCTCGGTTAGTTGATGAGTCTGTCAGGACAACAGCTTCTTTGGCTGGTTTAAAATACGATGTAGAGGTCATGAGAACCCAAGTATTAGATCACAATCGTTTACTTAAGGAAGACATTGAAGTAGATATCGCGGAAATGTTAACTGCAAATGTAACGGTGTGGAAAGAGGAATGGAACAGGTCAAGTGGGGAACATGTCGATCAGATTCAGGAGCGAATTGAAAGAAAACTTGCCAGTACACAAGTAGACATTAATAATGAAGTAGTTCAGATTAGGAAAGACTTGAATGTAAGGATGGATTCGCTATCCGAAAAGCAGGTAGAGGATAGAACTCAACTAGGTCAGGACGTGCAAGCATTAAAAACTGCGTTAGAGGAACAGATTCATAAGGTTGTCTCTGATGTTAATCAAACTACGAGCAAACTGCAGAATTTGAAACTAGGAGAAGCTAGCATGATGGAAACCTATAAGGAAGAGTTGATTAGGAAAGTCATCACGGAAATCACAGACAAGGATACGGAAGGATTGACTGGTGAAGAGGATAGAAATTACGTGAGAAGATGTAACCTCGCTACAGAAGAGAGAGATATTAGTCCTGAGGAACGTATATCCAGATTCCGGGAAGAAGAAGGGGATAGGAATATTGAACCCGAATGGAAGTATCGTGATAGTGGGAGGAATTATATGGATTCATATCCGAGAAATGTGACAATCATCCGTAATTTTGAAGACAAACCTCAAAAATTTAGCAACACTGATAGTCTCACACCGATCGAATATATCAGGAATCTTAAAGACTATTTCATAGAAGCCCACATTCCTAGAGAGAGAGAGATGAGAATCGTAGAAAGATTTCTAGCTGGAGGACCCCTCGAATGGTTTAGAGCATTTCGGTGCACTTTTAGCAATTTTGACGAATTTGCAGAGGCACTGATAAAACGATTCTGGTCAATAGAAGCTCAGAATTCATTAAGAGCTGAGGTATACTCGAGGAAGTATTCAGGTACTCTTCCAACACGGTACGCTGATTTCTTCACGAGCCAGTTATCACGCTTGAGATTTTTGCAACCCCCATTGTCAACAGAGCAGTTGATAGATGCGATTTCACGTATGCTGCCTGTGGAAGTAAGAAGACTGATCATATCGTCAAATATCAGAGATTTGACCAGTATGGACGAATTGTTGAGAAGGCTTGACTACACGAGTCCAATGCCAAATTTGGTACAAAAAGGTCAGAGGCACGAATTCAAAGACGTTAATACGGTCTAACTGGATCAAGTGCAGCAAACTGATAAGCCTGAGGAAGAAAAAACTGAAAATGTAGGTCCTCACAGGAATAATTATTTCCGCAACAACAGATCCCAAGGTTACCGTCCATATCAGCAAAGACGAGGCTGGAATAATAATAGAGGGAATTATAACAACGGAAGAGGTAGATACTATAACAATGGTTATAATAGAAATTATAATAGAAATAACCAGTAGCAGAATCAGAATCAGAATTCTCAAGGTCAGGTTATGACACCCGACAAGTATCAAGAAAGAGAGAAAGAAAGTCAGCAGTATCTGAAGGAATTACGAGAGAAGGAAGCTGAAAATCAAAAGAAAAGACAGGATGTAGTGATCGATCCTGGTCCTTCTACAAGTCAGCAGAATTCGGAAAACAGAAATACAGGACAGAAGAGACAGTAGAAAGGAGAGAATGCATTAGCCACACACAAACCAGAGAAGAAGAGACTTATGATTAAGGAACATAGAACAAATATCATACAAGAGTAGAATATAATTCAATTTCGTGTTCAAGTGAATTGAGATATTTATAACACAGAGTTTAAAAACAATTTGCAACTGTTTTTAAAACATGGTGAAGGGAGAATGCCCCCGTAAATTGAATTATATTGAGACCACGGTGGCTGTATTGGCAAAAATGAATAAAGTTATGGATGTCATAGTTGTGACGTGGATATTCATGACGTAGGCACGGATGACGTAGAATTCATGCAAGTAGGCTGGTGGAGCTGAGATTTTTGGTGACGTCATGATTTTGTTCGAGAAAGATCTGAGATTTACGACGCAGTCGCAGGAAACAAGGAATTGTGCTAAGGAAGAAGTTACGCTATTGGAGGAAAGGCTCGAACCAATGAACGATAGTTTGGAAGGAAGACGGAGATTGCTGAAACTACGATATTTAATTACGTTTGGCATGCAGATTTGTGGAAAACTATTTTCAGTTATGGCATTGATTTGGAATTTTTAAGAAATTAATTTTGAGTTTTTGAAATTTGAAAATCCGTCAAGTATAGCCAAAGTTAAAACTTCTAGCAATGACGGAGCAACATGCTATGGAAGGGATGGATACGCCCTTTAGGAAGTTGATAAAAGGACGTGCACAGAAGAGAGGAGCTCTCAGACCTCTCATATCTCATATCTGATATTCTGATACCGCATATATATTTCAGAGGTCATATAGTCATTTTCGAGTGAATAAGTGAAGCAAGTCGTCTTTAGCGTGTGGTTAAAGCCCGGCGCATCGAACGAACACGGAGCAGTTCCATTTTACGCTGTTCGAAACTAGGTGAAGTTAAAACGCTCACATTAACATTTCTACCTGATAAGATATAAAGAGTTAACTTCAGCCTTTATTATCATTCAATTGGGCAGTACAACATTGAGGTGTGTAGAAGATTTGAACAATTTCACAGTTATAATTCGAAAGATATCGGCATTTTAAGGCTGCCACAAAAGTGATTTTCTCGCCACATGAGAAACACTTTTAAAATTCCACATTATACACTACGGCTGACACGTGGATTGCAACAGTGATATTGGAGAATACGTTTGGTAATACAACGATACATTCTATTATGGAACATTATAATCTTGCAGTGCTTTCAATGATTGTAACAGAGGTTGAGATGGAAGGCTATGGCTTTAATGCAATTGGGACATATATCGATGGAGTGAAATAGCAGCATGGAACTTCGTTAATCGACATTCTACTAGAGCGAGCATGTAGTGAACATCCAACTACACTCATGCATCGTGAATCCATCGCTGAATTATATCAGATGGCAGTGGAAATATTTTCATACTCCACGATTATGAATATTTCTGCGGAAATAACTACAATTAACTTCATGGCGAATTACGACCAGAACTTCAGGGAACTTTCAAGAGAGGCCAGGGTGGACCCGGCTCACAAAGAAGAGTTTTGCCAGAAGGATGTCTTTCGTATACGTGGAGCAGTGCAATTTCCGGAGGAGGAAGCAGTTCGATTCTCCGAGGGCGCTGATTCCAGGTTCGAGGTTGGAACACATCTTCACGCTGGTGAAATGGAACCAACAGCAGTTTTCTTTGAAAACTTTCCTCTAGAACTTCAATCAACAGATAAGGTAGTCGTGAACGTTTCTTGTATTATTTGAGTCTTGTAGCGATATCTGAGCAACCATTTTTCCCATATTTTCTGTCCTATATTTTGCCCCATTTTCTTGATTGATATTTGTGTACTCAGTACACTTCGTTGATTTATGCCTTTTTCTACGAGTTTTTGAGACATTGTTATGTCATTGGCATAGTTAAATAATTTTGGATCAGTTGAGACTGATAATTTAGATTCTTTCAGTAATTTGCATATTTTTGTAGTCACGATTTGACTGTAAAGTTAACGATTTGCTATGGCAGATTTGAATTCAGACAGCGTGTCATTTTATTAAAGTAATTCTATTCAGTAAATTACTTTGACCAATTTTCTGTCATCCTCAAGACAGAAGAATGATTAAAAGATTTTAGAGCGTTAAAATCTATTACGTTATCGACGATCTTTGAAATACTAGTCGTCTTATGAACATGATTGCAACATAGACATTTATCATTGCATTATAGACAATTTTATGAAATATGAACTTTGATTACGATTTATTGAATACACTATAGTAATGAACATTTGATAGGAGTTTTTCTCAATTTTAGATTGGAACAATAATCTTTGCATTCCACAATCTAATTGTATTCTATTCGACTATTTATGCAGTTTAGATGAACTTTGATTGAAGATAGTATTTTTATACTGCGTTACTTTGATGATATTAATCTCAATTTTGATAGACCAGGGAGGAGTGTCTAATTGTATATGCTATTAAATTTATTTGTGATTGGCAAATTTTTACTTCATATCGATTCATGAATGAAACCCACGAAGGTTAAATAATAACAGTCATTAATACAATTGATGAATATAAGAATTTTTAAAGAGGAACAATGGATGTATAATCGTTAGTTCAGTGGACGTGTAAAAGTCGCTGATGAATAATGCCCTTGAATAGTGAAGGAGGTTCCCACAGTAAGATGGATGAAGTTGTTGAATTTATAAGTGGAGGTTTTTGTATGTAGTGTAGAAGATTTTGATGCCATATATATGAAGATATATGATGAATTCTGGGCCAATTGTTGTGCAATTTTGTGCGTTTTGAGCGAAGTATTTTTCCGCTGAATGTATTGTCCTGGTTCTTTGAAAGTTATTCATGTGAAGATACTGTTAAAATTAACAAGAGTGTTAAATAATTTGAGATGAAGATTTTGAATGGAGGTTACCGTCACAAATATTAATAATTATTATTAAACCTTATTCCAGCCTCCGTGGCTTAGGCGGCAGCACGTCGGCCTCTCACCGCTGGGTCCGTGGTTCAAATCCCGGTCACTCCATGTGAGATCTGTGCTGGACAAAACGGAGGCAGACAGGTTTTTCTCCGGGTACTCCGGTTTTCCCTGTCACAATTTCATTCCAGCAACACTCTCCACTATCATTTCAATTCATCTGTCATTCATTATTTCATTGCCCCAGAGGAGTGCGACAGGCTTCGGCAGCCGGCACACTTCCATATCCTCGCCGCTAGATGGGGGCTTCATTCATTCCATTCCTGACCCGGTCGGAGACTGGAATCAGGCTGTGGATTTTCATTTTCATTAAACCTTATTAAACCTGAATTTGACATTTAAATATAACTAACCTTCATTGGTCGATTATATCACCATGATTTGAGTAATTATCAACCGGATAAACGTGTGGTTTAATGTATTTCTTATATAAATAATATAAACAATTTAATATTATAAATAATTTTGTAAATATCTTTGATAATAATTTGTAATGAAAGGGATTAATAGAGGCGTGTATAAGTTTTTCAATTGTCGCTTGACATTGTTATAAACAATTTATTATTGTTATAAATAATTAATGAACTTTTGTTATTAACATTAAGAGTTTTGTTATTATACTCTAAACAACGCTAATTAAACAAGTGGTTTGAACAATTAAACATGATTTGGGAGTATTAGAGTATTCCATTGGTGTTTGAATGGAGCATTTAAAAGATTTGCGTGATAATATTTCAGTTGAGAAGTGGACATTTAACGTGTTTTGAAAGGAGAGCTAGGCTCTGATGTAACTCGCATATGCTAGGGTTGAACGGACGGGTGAGTCCACTTTGACGATGCAGGTGTCTTGCACCTGGCCGGACAACTGTATGATAGAGGCCAAGGACGTCTCCATAATAGCCTTGTGGCTATAAATAAAATGTGAAGTGTATGAACACGCAAAACAATTGCCATATGTGTCTCGTCCCAAATCCCGTTTCCATTCCAAGTGCATTATTATTTTTACGCTATTTTGAGCTTGAGAAAGCTGAAACATTGTATGTAGAGTATACAAGTCCTACAGAAGGACATGGTTAAGTGGACAATGGCTTCTGATTGCCACGTTTATTTTGTTGTTTTATTTTGTTAAAATCATTCTTTATGTGAAATAAATTATTGTGCAGTTTAAAGTTTCTCGTCTTCGTTATGGTTCATTTTAAATATCATGGTGGAGGTTATTGTGAGGGCATACTTTAAGTGATCCAGTTGACAACCCAGTCCCCGAGATAAATTTAAGAGGTAAGTAAAGGTAAGTATGAACCCCCGTATATTTTGGTGTGTTCCACAATAATTTCTTGTTAACTATTGTGCTCTAATCTCGATAGTATCTGTCAGTGCCATTTTCATTGATGTAGCTGTGCCGGTGCGTTTGATTATTGGCAATCCGATTGAGGGGGCGGATATCTGACAGCCTACTATCCTGATATCGGGGACAGTACCATCCCGGCATTTGCCCGAAGACGAAGTGGGAAACCACGGAAAACCACTTCGAGGATGGCTGAGGTGGGAATTGAACCCCCTCTACTCATTTGGACCACCCGAGGCTGAGTAGACCCCGTTCCAGTCCTCATACCCCTTTTCAAATTTCGTGGCAGAGCCGGGAATCGAACCCAGGACCTCCGGAGTGGCAGCTAACCATGCTGACCACTACGCTACGGAGGCGAACTTCATAAGTGTACATATTGTAAATACTTTCACCCATGCTTTCAAACATAGATTTAATAGTCTAAGTGTAGTCTAATAGATCTGATGATGATCGCTTGAAGATCGAAACTGGTCATCCAAGTGTATTTATTAATCTCATGTAATTGTTTTGAGGATTAGGTAAGAACCCATCACAATCGTGTTGACCGACTGAAGATCATCTCATTTCGACAATTTATAATGATAATAAACTATAGAGCAGTGGTTCCCAACCTTTGCCAGCTGATGCCCCACCTTTTCAGATACGGGCAGTCATTGCGCCCCCCTCTTCTCCACTGGGCGCCTCTATAACCTCTTCGATAAACTGACGTGGAGGATACAGACCTAACATAATAACACTACATAATGGAAAAATTATTTCTGAAAAAATAATATGAAGTACGTGCTTTATATCTATTACATTCTAACTTCAATTTAGCACAATGCAGTGAACACACTTTTACAATAAATCCTTCATTTAGTCAGCAAATGTCAGTGAGAGGGTTGACACTGTTTGCTCTTGGTAAGATTCGGTATTAACAAATTCACAAAGAAATTTGATACAATGGTCCGGCTAGCTCAAAACAGTTGCCAGCGTTTCGCCCCAGTGTACCAATGGGCTTTTCAGTTGGTTATGGTACACCTCACCAAGACGCGTGTTTTGAGATAGCCGGACCATTGTATCAAATTTCTTTGTGAATTTTTTAATGCACATAGCTCAATCGGACAATTTTACATCCTGTTTCCTTCGGGAACAGATATTTCCAATATGGATTAGCAAGGTAAGCTAACATTATTTTTGAAAGGAAGTTTTGACTTCCGTAGTACATTGGCGCTGCTCGTGGCAACATTTGTGCCTTGCAGCGGCCTTCACAGTATGTACTAGCCACGCGTCTTGGTGAGGTGTACCATAACCAACTGAAGAGCCCATTGCTACACTGGGGCGAAACGCTGGCAACTGTTTTGAGCTAGCCGGACCATTGTATCAAATTTCTTTGTGAATTTGTTAATGCACATAGCTCAATCGGACAATTTTACATCCTGTTTCCTTCGGGAACAGATATTTCCAATAAGATTCGGTATGTTTGGTTTGATATTTGACAGAGCACAGTGGAGATCACTTGCAACATCTAGCTGACAGTGCTGCTTTGTTTCTATGACACTCAGCGTAGAAAATCCTGACACGCATAAATATGTCTTTCAAAATGGGACAATGACACGCAATGCAAATTTGGCTACACTGCAACACAGTTTACCTGAAAGTCACCGAGTCCTAATAATTTAGAATCACCTTTTAGCTTTGATTCACACATCAAATCTATGGCTTCTTCTTGAATTTGTGCTGGCAGTACCTCAATGTCATTGGCAAACGGATTTCTTGTTAACATCCAGGACCATTCATCCGATGAGATATCAGGAAATTAGAAGTTGAATTTTTGTGCTAGGGAATCCAAATGTGACTGAATTTGCACATAAGTTAATTTCGTTCACGTTCATTTTCCGGCAAAATTTCATTAAAGCGGTGAAAGGATGAGAAGTTGTTCAACTGAAGCCGGCGTTTCCATAGCTGCAATTTTTCCAGGAATGCATAATAGGCCTATTGGAGTTTTCATCTTGGAGCTTTAAGTTCAAACTGTTCAAAGCTTCAAAGAAATCACGAAGATATGCCAACGATACGATAAAATTAGCATGTTTTGCTCCTAACAACACAGCAAATTCCTTATTTCGCGGCTCCGCAGGGGTTTCTGCCAACAGTTGGCAATTACCAGTGCTTTTGAACGATTGACTTGGTGCGACAATCACTTGGAGAGATTCGTAAAAAGTTTATTTTACAAAATTGTAATATTCGAGTTTAAAAAATGTAATTCGGAAATCACTTCACGCCCCCTTGATAAAGCCTCACGCCCCCCTAGGGGGGCGCGTCCCCCAGGTTTGGAACCCCTGCTATAGAGGTTTCGAGGTTTTCCAGTGGAGGGAAAGAACGTAAATATTTTTCTCACGAACACAACTTAAGGTCCACTTTCTAATGAGTTCAATGTATTTGTATCAAATTGAAAGATCTCGTTATTTTTCATAGATTCTGTGCTATTAAGATTACCACACCATGATGACGTGCCTGGGGCGTATCGGCGTTGGCCCGTTATCGACCAAGGAAGTGTATGGTATTTACATTGGATCTCCCACGCTACCTGTTGTAAGTCCCTCACGACCTGACCTTTGCCCTGCCTAATGGCCCTCGTGTTCTGCTCCATTGGTAATAGCGACGAAAACAACCGCGCCCCTTCTGTGTGTGGCCTTGAGAGTTCTATTATTACGCTGTGCATAGTGTCGTTTATTAGAGTTTGTTGTGCCTCAGTATGCCTTCCTTCGGAGGGGAAGTAAAGCCGGTGGTCCCATGTCATAGATGTATGGCATGTTGAATAACCTTCCACTAATTACACCTGTGTGAAGCTAAATTGTATGTTAAACATTTGACAAACGCTCTTAGGTTCCAACGTTCGTCGCCAGGACCCGACTGCGATGGCATCTGGTAATCAAGTTCTGAACTTGTAGTTGTTGACGGTGGCGTTTGGCGGCAAAAGTAGGAACTACTTGAAACATTTCAATATCTGCAGTCCTTACTTGAATTGAAAATAGATAACACACACTAATACAGTCATCACAATTAACACCGGTTATCAGACAGATTCTACACACACCCAAAGTACACGGGGCTACATGACCGCGTTGTTGCAGCCCCTAAACTGAGGAACCAACTAACCAGAGTTTGTCGTTAATTTACTTGAAAGGTCTTGGGACATCTTGGTTCTCCGTGTCAGAAGTATCAACTTTACACCATACAATTATTTAACAAGTAGTTCCGTAAGAACTGAAATGAAAATCCACAGCCTGCTTCCAGTCTCCGACCGGGTCAGGAATGGAATGAATGAAGCCCCCATCTAGCGGCGAGGATATGGACTGTGCCGGCTGCCGAGGCCTGACGCACTCCTCTGGGGCAATGATTAAATGAATGAGAGACGAAATGAAATGATAGTGGAGAGTGTTGCTGGAATGAAATTTTGACAGGGAAAACCGGAGTACCCAGAGAAAAACCTGACTGACTCCGTTTTGTCCAGCACAGATCTCACATGGAGTGACCGGGATTTGAACCACGGACCCAGCGGTGAGAGGCCGGCGTGCTGCCGCCTAAGCCACGGAGGCTCTTCCGTAAGAACTATACAGCCTATTTTCATATATCCTACAAATGTTAATTGCCACGGTCAACATACTAAATTTCAGTTTGATTGCTGTAATAGATCCGTTGATATTGAGAACCGTCTAAATATTTCGGATGGTCGGCATGTTGGTTTGTTATATGTATAGGCCATAGAGTCATGTGTCTTTAAAGGAAAATTATTGCGTAGGTTCATTATTCAAACTTTCACTTTCAATCGCATGATTACGACACAAGAAATACAAACCAAATATAAAAATTCACACAGCCGTCATCTTGAGGTTATGTAAACAATTGAACTAAATTACATACCAGTGCATTACAATGTGTATAAACATTTGCTGTACCAAGTTTCATTGCGTTTGGATCATTAAATCGCGAGAAAGGTCTATTTAAAACTTTCAAATTCGCTTGGCCGCCATGTTCGTTTTGTAGTTAACCTTTTTTTGTAAGTTTCATAGATGAGCTTTCAGTAGTGCCCTTTTTCTCCGTGCAAAATTTCAGGGTGATACCGGTAATAGTTTCAGAGATATAGAATGCCGGTGAAATATTTCGAAAAGCCTCCATCTTGAGGTTATGTAAACAATTGAACGAAGTTAGATGTCGGTGCATTCCAATGTGTATAAACATATACTGTACCAAGTTTCATTGCGTTTGGTTGGTTAAATCATCAGAAAAGTCTATTTAAACGTCGAAAATTCGCATGGCCGCCATATTGGTTTTGTAGTTACAAGGTTTTCAGAAGTCACATAGGTGAACTTCTAGTAGTTCCCTTTATCACCGTACAAAATTCCAGGGTGCTATCGGTAATAGTTTCTGAGATATTGAATGCTGGTGAAATATTTTGCATAGCCGCCATGTTGGATTAGTGAGACGTAAGAAAATTTGAAGAACACGGTCGGGGTCGTCCGGAATAGTGCTATGAACTTACCGAGTTTCATTGAAATCGCTCCAGCCGTTTAGAATTTATTAGGGGACACACACACGCACACACAGAAAGACAGACGGAGTGAAGGTGGTCTCATAAGCCTTTTTTTTATGAAAATAGGCTAAAAATAATATATCCCGGTGTAAGTGAGATAAATTAATAATTCGACCTGAAAACTAATCAGTTTTAGTTTTTGATGTAATTGTACTCCGCCCGTGACCTTCAGCCGATGCGCAGGTTGAGTGTGCGACAGGGAGCTGCCACGCACTGTTTCAGTACTGTAGTGTGATTGCAATGGCGACAGTACAGCAGAAAGACAGTGTGTGTTGTGGTTAGCGGAATTTAAATCTGTTATAACTGCTCAGCGCACTTTACGACGTGTTTATGATAGGGATCCCCCTCATGCTAATGGAGGTATGAAAGCTTTCAGAGAACTGGCAGCGTTGACGTGAAGAAGCCCCCGGACGCTCTAGAACAGGCTGTTCCAAATCCACGAGTTTGAGTATGAGTACTCAGCAGTGATGCTCGGAGTACGGTTGAGAGGGACTGGGGGTGAGAGCCAATACGTCACTGGGCGAAGGTCATAACACAGGTTCATGCGCTTCCTGCCAGTCTTAATGTATCCACCACGCAGTGACGGCAGACCCCACAGGAGAGCTGTATTGCATGTTGCAAGTTTACTCACGCAAGGCGGCAAGTACTCCACTGCTCACTGGCGAGTTGCTCGGCTGAAACAGCCTGCCCTAGAACGAGTGATAAACCAAGGGGGCGCACGTAGAAATATTATAACGTATGAAAAAAGAACTTTTTGAGTTGGTAAATTTAACAGAAAATACTCGTTTTAATATCTCAAATAGTTCCTGGGCTATGATTTTTGAAATTCCTGCAACTATTTTCAATGACCCTGTATTTCCTGGCGCGTTAGCCTCTTCAAAGACCAGAACATCAAAGGGAGCGCTTAGATCTTGAGGTGACCAGAGGTATAGTTGAGTGCTTGTTGAACTTGGTCTGATAAACTCTATTTCGGTGATGACTGAACAGACGTGACCAAATTTACTTACAGTAAGCTACATTTTCATTTGAGACTGGTTTGCCTTTCAGCGTCCAGTCCAGTCTGCAAGCCTCCTGGGCTTTTCTGTAAGAGTTGTCTGCATCAGGAGCGGGGGGGGGGGGGGGAGCTGGCTATCCTGGAAAATTGTGAGTATTCTCAGTAGATTGTCACCACAAAATACCCAGAAATATCAACCAATATGACTTTGTGTAATTATTTTAGATAAGATTCCAAGTTTGTATAGCCTAAAATTACTGGCTATACAAAAAAGTTGTAAAATACAACACAACACACAAATAAAATTGTATACTTAATGATTTTTCTATTATGATCTATGGAGTATAAATGGCAAACAATTAAATATTTGTAAATTTTCTAAGCAGAAAGGTGAACAGTTTTTTTTTTTTTTTTTTTTTTTTTTTTTACAAGTTGATAATTTATTTCTCAAAAGTACCGTACTGTCGAATTCACAGCTTTGCGTCAAAAGGCTGAGTGTACCCCATTCCAGCCCTCAGACTAGAATTAAAATTTCTTGGTAGAGCCTGGAATCAAATTCGGACCTCCGAGGCGGCAAGAATGCTAGCCACTACACCACGAGTTAGTCTAATTTATAATATTGTTTATAACTTGGCCAATAAGATAAGATTAGTGTACAACCAAATTTACAATTATTTTATGCTCATACCAAAGCAACACTTTCTTAATTTTTATTGGCTTTTTCGAGCGAGGGGGGGGGGGCGGTGGAGCCCTCTCAGCACTCCCCTCATATACGCCCCTGGTCTGTATGGTTCCTATTCACGGGTCACCAATGCTACGCAACATGACATTCTTGTGGCTAATTAAGTTTTGTGAAGGTAATTATTGTGAGGACAGGGTTTCTTAATCAATTACCTGGCTATGAGAACTGACACCCAGGGAAGTGAAAATACAGAGTAACTACTTTAATAACCGCTGTCGTAAGAAATGAGGAGAAAAATGCGCTCAATCTGTCTTAATGTGAGTCCTGGAATAGATTATGTGACCTCGGACCTTACAAGTGACATATCTCATTAAATGCTATAACATTATACATTTATACTATTCAGTCGAACAACTCGCTTTTGCCCAATTAGATTAAAACACTTCTGTACAGTTATCTCTTGATGTTTTTGTTGTTTGAGTCTTCAGTCTTTTGACTGGTTTGATGCAGCTATCCATGCCTCCCTGTCCTGAGCTAATCGTTTCATCCCTACAAAGCTACCACACCCTACGTCCGAGGCAATCTGTTTAACATATTCTAACCTTGGTCTACCCCTACAGTTCTTGTTCTCGACCCTTCCTTCCAGAACAAAGCTTGCTATTCCTGGGTGTCTTAGTTTGTGTCCTACCAACTTATCTCTTCTCTTCATTAGCAGTCACCAGAAACATCTCTCCTCTCCCACTAGTCTTAATACCTCTTCGTTTGTAACCCTATCTATCCATCTGATCTTCATCATTCTCCTGTAACACCACATTTCAAACGCTTCAATTTTCCTCTTTTCTGCTGCAACAATAGTCCAAGTTTCACTTTCATAGAGCGCCACGCTTCAGACAAAGGCCTTCAAAAAATACTTTCTAACACCTAAATCTATATTCGATGTCAACAGATTCCTTTTCTGTAGAAATGCTTTCCTTGCCCGAGCTATCCTACTTTTTATATCATCTTTGCTTCGTCCATCACTGGTTATTTTGCTTCCTAAGTAGCAGAAGTCTCCTACTTCCATTAGATTTTCACCTGCCAATTTGACGTCCATAGGGGTATCTGATTTATTTCGGCTGCTTTCCAATATATTGATGAATGCAGTACATTTGCATTTGTCTGTTGGCACAGGCTAGAGTAAACTGTGGCTCTCCACCGTTGTCTCAGTCTCACTCATGGCTGTGATTATATGGAAGCTGTTGAGGTAAGGGTGGTGTCGAGTAATGGCTTTCAGGGCACAGCTAGTGCTTGTGAGTACTGTGAAAGGTTCTACTCATAGAGTAAGTGCTATTGTTTTGACTCACTGAGGAAAGCCTAGTACGCCTCATTATAGTAATAATGATCGTGTGGCCTCCGAAGAGGCCGAGTGCAGGTCTTTGTAGTTGACGCTCGTGGGCGACCTGCGCCTCGTAATGAGGATGAAGTGATGATGAAGATGACACATACACCCAGTCCCCGAGTGACGGGAATTAACCCTAGGATAGTAAAATCCCTGATGGTTCGACGGGGAATCAAACCCGGGGCACTTTGGGCCAAAGCCTAGCACGCTAACCATTTCGCCACGGAGCCGGACTTCATTATAGTGCTGCTGCCTATGTTGGTACATTTTGAGGATCGAATCAATCTGGGCTGACTACCTAACAGTCAGACAGAGTTGGTTGGTTGGTTGGTTAGTTGGTTCCCCAGTTTAGGAACTGCAACAACGCGGTCATGTAGCCCCGTGTACTTTGGGTGTGTGTAGAATCTGTCTAATAACCGGTGTTATTTGTGATGGCTGTATTAGTACGTGTGATACATTTTTATTTCAGACATTCAAATTTTAAGTGGTTCCTACATTTGCTACAAAACGCCATCGTCAACGACAACTAGTTCTCAACATGGTTACTAGATGCCATCGTAGTCGCCTCCTGGCGACGAACGTTGGAACCTAAGAGCGTTAGTCAAATCTAACCCATAATTCAGCTTCTCACAAGTGTAGTTAGTGGAAGGTTCTTTTACATGACATAAATCTATGACATGGGACCGCCAGCTTTACTTCCCCTCCGAAGGGAAGCATACCGAGGGATTTTTAACGCTCTTAAAAAATCCGACGATTTTGGCCGAGTTTGAACCCGCGATCTTGGGCATAGAAACTCAGAATGCTACCAACTACGCCACCGAAGCCGCTTAGACAGAGAGAGTACACCTATAAAAGTTGCACATGTTTAGCATACCAAAGTCACATCTTACAATTCCAAAATTATTTTGTTCGTCCCTTGGCGTATGGGTAGCTCATATCAAAAATTCCCTCAGACAAATGTTTTAGGTAATGTTTAGAGGACCATAGACCATTTCAAACGGTTTTGATATTGTGCCAATTCAGGGAGGCACGATTGTTTTCTCAAAAATCTTATTTCCCACCCATTTGGTCAATAGTTGGTGCGATCAAAAATCTTAACTAAAAAGAGTTTTAGGCCCTTATACGAAGAATAGTATGAACTGTGAATGGATTCTATTTTTCACATATTAAGAAAGTCAGAGCTATATTTAACTTTTTCGAAAAAGCACCCTATTTCCACCCCCTTGGTTCGATTTTTCCCATTAACGAACTCGACCGAGATTTGGCATGTTTATATTTTACAGAAGTGGCAAAGAGGAAATGTAATATTCTAAGGATCGGAGCGTGGAATGATAGAAGTCTGATGGGCAGCGGAAAGTTAGAAAACTTAGAAAGGCAAATAGATAGGTTGAGGTTGGATTTGGTTGGGATTAGTGAAATGCGCTGGCAGGAAGATCAGAACTTTTGGTCTGGAGACTATAGGATCATTAGCACTAAAACAAAGAATGGCCACACATCTCGAATTGTCTAGGAAACTTGGACGGCGTGTAGAATATTATGAGCAACATAGTGAACGGATTATTGTAGCAAAAATCAATACAAAACAACACTGCACCACAGTGGTACAAGTCTATATGCCTACCAGGCAACCTGATGGATGTAGTGCGAAGAAATACATTAAGTTCTGAGGCATATCAAGGATGATGAAAATGTTATTGTAATGGGAGTTTGGAATGCTGTGGTAGGAAAAGGGAGGGAAGGGAAAGTAGTAGGAGAATTAGGATTAGGTGAGAGGAATTATCGAGGAAGCAGGTTGATGGAATTCTGCACCGAGCATTCAAAAACCACAATAGAAGAATATACACATCGATGAGACCAAGAGATACAGGGCGTTACCAAATCGACTTAATTATGGTCAAGCTGGGATTGCGAAACCAGATTTTGGATTGCAAAACATATCGCGGTGCTGAAATAAACTCTGACCACGATCTGGTTGTTATGAAATGCAGACTTAAGTTGAAGAAATTGAAGAAAAGTCAAAAGCCAAGAACGTGGGCAATAGACAGATTGAGAGAGAAGGACGTGAACAAACGATTCAAGACGAGTATAAAGAAGGACAATTGAAAAACCCTGAACAAACTACAATTGCAGAGGAATGGGCACTTTTGAAGAATGAAATAACAAAATCCGCAGAAGAAAACATTGGTAGGAAAGAAAGAATAGGTAGAAAACCATGGATCACGTAGGATATACTAATATTGATGGACGAAAGGCGGAAGCACAAGAAAGAAAGAAAGAAAGAAAGAGATGAAAGGGGAAAAGCAGAATACAGACGTCTGAGAAATGAGGTTAACAATAAGTGCAAGGAAGCTAAAGAAAAATGGTTGAAAGTGCAATGTGCAGGTATAGAAAATTGTCTGAAATTAGAAAAGGTAGATACAGCTTATCGAAGAATTAAGAGTACTTTTGAGGAAAGGAAGACTAAGTGCTGAAATATTAAGGACTCAGATGGAAAACCTCTAACAGACAGGGAAGAGAAAGTTGAGAGATGGAAAGCTTACATAGAGTGTCTGTATAAGGGAAAGGAGATTGAGAATCATGTTATGGAAAGGGAAGAGGATATTGAATAGGATGAGAAAGGTGATTTAATATTGAGATCAGAATTTAACAGAGCATAGGAAGACTCAAGCAGGAAAGACTGACTATTTGTGTAAATACTCCAGTCTATTTGTTAGTGAATTGTTATGTACAATTATTTATTTGTTATGTATATCTAATTTGCCACCGGGGGACACACCCCCAATTGCAAATAAACGAATGAATGAATGAATGAATGAATGAATGGATGGAACAAAGCACCAGGCATAGATGATATACCGATTGAGTTACTAAGCTGCATAGGTGATGAAGGTCTGATCAGGTTATTTCACTTGGTGTGTAGGATTTATGGGACAGGTGAAGTACCCTCTAATTTCAAGAAGAATATTATCATCCCTATAGCGAAGAAAACAGGAGCTGACAGATGTGAAGATTACCGTACAATCAGCTTGATCACTCATGCTTCAAAGATCCTGACTAGAATAATTTACAAGAGGATGGAAAGACAGATAGAAAGATAATTGGGTGAAGACCAGTTTGGCTTCAGGAGAAACGTAGGAACAAGGGAAGCTGCATTAAATCTTAGACTGGTTTTGGAAGCTAGAATAAGGAAGGATAAGAGACCATTCATGGCTTTTGTAGACTTAGAAAAGGCCTTTGATAACGTTGATTGGAGAAAGTTGCTTGACATTTTGAAAACGATTGGAATAATATACAGGGATATGAGGGTGCTCTACAATCTTTACAGAAACCAGACAGCATTTATTCGAGCGGAAGGACATGAGACAGAAGTTGGTATTCATAATGGTGTAAGACAAGGTTGAAATTGAAACTTATCACCCATACTTTCCAATCTATACATTGAACAAGCGATGAAGGAAATTGGAGAAAAAATCAAAGTAGGAGTAAAGATTCAAGAAGAAATAATTTCAACTCTGAGATTTGCTGATGACATCGTCATCTTAGCCGACACACCAGAGGATTTGAATGTCTTTAAATGGTATGGATTCTGTCCTGAGAAAATAATTCATGACTAGCGGACCCGTGCGAGAAATTTCGCATGTTCATAAACCACACTTTCCCCAATAGGTTTATAATGAGACACTTAAGGAGAAAGGTTATGTTTTTATTTCAAGCAAATGACTATAGAACACTATTTACATTTCAGGATAAAGGAAAGACCTCAGAAAGTTAATATGACATGAAACAGGCGTCACAACGGCCCGTACACAGTAATTATGGAGCGTATGTTCCTACATCAACGGTGTTTGCAAATCGCACTCTTCGTACAATTTCTTTAAAGTCATTTTTAAAGCAATTATAAATATTTGTTAAATTATAGTGCAACAAATCACTGCAAATGTCTATTCTCTTTCATTTGAATGCTCATTTGTCACGATCGGTCGCTTGTGAGCGCCGCAGGAGGGATGCATACAACTGAAATAATATATATGATGAAAATTAATAAATGTGAAACAAAACTATTCGAATGCAGTCGAAAGATATCAGAAACCCCTATGGATGTCGAATTGGCAGGAGAAAAGCTAAAGGAAGTAGGAGACTTCTGTTACTTAGGAAACAAAATAACCAGTGATGGACGGAGCAAAGAGGCAAGCACAGAAAATGAATATGTTGATATCGAATAAAGATTTAGGTACTAAGAAGTCATTTTTGAAGGCCTTTGTATGGAGCGTGGCACTCTATGGAAGTGAAACTTGGACTTTTGGAGCAGCAGAAAAGAGGAGAATTGAAGCGTTTGAAATGTGGTGTAGCAGGAGAATGATGATGGCCAGATTGGTAGATAGGGTTGCGAATGAAAAGGTATTAAGACGAGTGCAAGAGGAGAGATGTTCCTGGCGACTGCTAATGAAGAGAAGAGATATGTTGGTAGGACATTTACTAAGACACCCAGGATATCAAACTTAGTTATAGGAGGAAGGGTCGAGGATGAGAACTGTAGGGGTAGACTAAGGTTAGAATATGTTGAACGGATTAATTTAGATATAGGGTGTGGTAGCTATGTACAGATGAAGTGATCAAGACAGGGGACCATGGAGTGCTGCATCAAACCAGTCAAACGACTGAAGACTCAAACACACACATTTGAAAGTTATTGGTGTAAAATGACGATACCGACAGTAGTGGCTACGCTGGCTAACGCGCAGCATTAGGTCATGGGGCCAAGCTCTCTGCTTACTCGGTAGACGTGTGGGTTCGAGCCCCACCGTCGGCCGTCCTTGAAATGGTTTTCCGTGGTTTCCCCATTTTCAACACCAAGCAAATGCTGGGACGGTACCTTCTGACAGGCCACGGCCGCTTCCTTCCACATCCTTGCCCAGTTTCATTCACCATCATTCATTTCATCTCTCATTAACTCCTCTCATGAGGTTGGCGTCAGGAAGGGCATCCGGCCGTAAAAACCATCGCCACAAAGACTTCCATCGCATCTCATCCCCGACCCCGTTGGAAAACGGGAATAATAAGGGGTAGACATACATTGGTGTAAAATGACGATCGTTATCGTGACCACTAGAAATTGATATATATTAACTTTCGAACTGACGGCGGTTTTTGGGTTTGGGGGATGTGAAAAGCGAAATTTTCCGGAAATCGCTAGATGGTGGTCATTGCAATATGTAGCTTCGTCATGAAGTGTACCTAATTACTGCTGTATTGAAAGCATAATTTAGATCTGACAGTCTTGACCTTAATGATTAGTTTTCGACCTTGCTCTCGGGTCATCAGAATCGATACTGCGGTAGTGACGTCACAGAAGGACCTCGAGACCGGATGTGAATGGGAAAGAGTGAGAGTGAGAGTGCCTGTCTCTCAAGGTTGGTGTCGCGAGCTCGAGTCATGTACAAGGTTACTCTATGCTGGACAGCAAGTGGCGGTGTCCCTAACACGCCCTTTTCCGTGCCTCACGTGTGGTAACATAACACTCGGCACGCGACTTAAGCTGGCTCATATCCGAAATACAGAACAAGGAGCGTGTGTGTTTGTATGAGGTGGGGTTGAGTTATTGATGATCATGATAATGATGAGGATGATGATATTGAAAATGATTATGTTGATAATAATGATGATGATGATGATGATGAGTCTCCGTGGCTTAGGCGGCAGCACGCCGGTCGCTCACCGCTGGATCCGTGGTTCAAATTCTGGTCACTCCATGTGAGATTTGTGCTGGACAAAGTGGAGGCGGACAGGGTTTCCTCCGGGTACTCTGGTTTTCCCTGTCACTAATTTCATTCTAGCAACACTCTCCACTATCATTTCATTTCATCTGTCATTCATATAATCATTGCCCTGGGGTAGTGAGACAGGCTTCGGCAGCCGGCTCAGTTCATATCCTCGCCGCTAGATGGGGGCTTCATTCATTCCATTCCCTGACCCGGTTGGTCGACAGGAAGCAGGCTGTGGATTTTATATGATGATGATGATGATCATGATAAAGATGATGATGATAATGATAACGATTATGATGGTAATAATAATGATGAAAATAATGATGATGATGGTAATAATGATGTTAAAGATGGAGATGATGATGCTGATTATGATGATAATGATGATGATGATAATAATGATGTTAAAGATGGAGATGATGATTATGATGATGATAATGATGACGTTGATTATGATAGTAATGATCATGAGAATAATGATGATGATGATGATCATCATCATGTTTCCTTTTAGAGGGAATGAGGAAAATCTTGCCTGGGACGCTTGTGGAGTCCGCACTCCACAAAGGTGTGGGATTCTAATCCACTAAAAACCACATAGTTTTAGTTATGGTTTACATTATTGTCACGTGTATCTATAACTCAAACCTTTAGGGGCCGATAACATAGATGTTAGGCCCCTTCAAGCAGCAATTATCATCGTCATCATCATCTGTTTTATAAGTGCACTTGAGTGCCATATTTTGCCAGTAGCTTTATCCTTCTGGCGCTGAGTTCATTGCTAGAAGGTGTAACTGTATATACAGTATAATGAGTCTAATAATTACGCCCTGTCATTAGATTGGTTTACATTACACAATACAAGAAACTTGTCATGGCCTACGACAGATTCGAACCAATGACCCGACCGCACCACAAGTTCCCCTCCAACTCATACATAACTCCTTTGGTCGTCATAGTGTAACAAATAAACCAAGTTGAGTTGTTCTGCTGGAATGCGCGTAATGAAAGACATTTTTCTCTTTATGTTAAATGTCAAGACATGGAAAAGTTCTGCCAAGAGAACAAAGCATTCATAATAACTCCAGCATTAGACCTTGTTTTTTGATCAAGATGTGATAGGTCTGCGATTCATCTACATTATGCACTCACTATCAGATGTAAATCTACAGTCGTAAAATCTACAGTCATTAATCAGTATGAAGATGAAATTAAATAATTATTATCCGTGTTGTCTGATATTAATCTGAAATTATAAAAGTCGCCTTGTCAAACACTAAAAAGTAGTTTAATAATTAAATAATAATAATAATAATAATTCAGGGAAAACTTTCGAACATAAGGTTCTTGTAGGAGAAAAGAGAGAACGCAGAGGAGGAAGATGGACAGCAGAGAGAAAGGCGCAACACTCTAAAAAAATGAAGGAAGTGTGGAGGAAGAGAAAGGAAGAAAGGACTATGAGAAGAAAATGAAATGATATTTGCATGGTCCTTAGTTTGGCCGGTTCGCATAATGTAATGTAATGCAATAATAATAATAATAATAATATAACGAAGAAGTTAAAAATGCTCCAGAAACCCTAATAACAAAAATTGGTCAAATTAAAAGGGTAGATAAGTTCAAATATTTGCGGGAAATAATTCAGAAGAATGTCTTAGAAAAATCTGCGGTAGAAGAAAGTGTGCACAAGATTCAAAGAGCATATGGTATAACCAGGAATATCTATAACAAAAAAGTCTATCCATGAAATTGAAAATACAGCACTTTAGAACAGTAATTATACCAGAATTCTTATATGCCAGTGAATGTCTAATACTAAATTATAAATTGGATAAAATAGAAGTATCAGAAAGAAAAATTATACGTAAAATGATCGGTCCATTAAGAACTACAGAGTTTTGGAAATTAAGACGTAACGAAGAAATATATCGGAGCATTGAAAACATAACGGAGACAATAAAGAAGAGGCGATTGTTATATTTCGGACATTTATATAGAACTAGCAGAAGTACCCGCTCTTCGAACGGTCTTCGGTATTAATAACCAGACGTTATTATTTGAGCTACTGTTGCAATGGTTAGGGGCTTGTCATTCCTTCATAAGTTTATCAGAACGAAGTTAGTTTTCTGGGTATATCGCAGACACTGTTAATTTAAGGGCCATAAAATTTGGTTTTCGGAGACTCTTTACAGACTCCCTAGTTTTGTGTCACACATTGAGAAGCGCAACATATGCTTTGGTCGTCCTTCTAGATAATTTTTATTTTTCGCCTATTTTAGCTTGTATTTTGAAAAGTTGTTCCTTATACCCACCCTTCTATGAGAAGTACGTTGAAGAGTAATCTAAATGATTGGTGTATTGACTCATGGTTACAATACCTAATTTTACGATGCTCCAAGCACCCGAACATGAATTATAGGCGTACATAAACATAAATTTATAACAATCACACAGTATCAAACAAAATCATCTTTACGATGAACCCGTTTGTCGACAAAAATATGATTACTTAAAATGTGCTCTCAAACTAAATTCACCTAACGTGTACTTCCTGACGTGAAAATAATATTGATAACCTCGTAGACGAAACGCAATATAGGCTATGTCAAATTGAAACTGACCCTCACCGTTATGGAAAGTCCCTATCCCCAGGAAGACCCCCTTAATAAATTATAAAGACTTGTCGTGCATGAAAATTTGGGGTTTTTAGCCTCCAATGGCCCAAATTCCCAAAAGCTGCATAAAACACTATTCCAATCCAGAAATTTTTGAAAATAATGTTGCTGTTTGGAGATATAATAGACATTGTGTACAACATATCGCATATCGCACGTGTAAGTCACGTGTAAAAATTCTAGGGTTCACCTTGACCCCCTTAATCGCATTGTTAAACTTTATAGTCTATGTTTGATTCCACGATAAACTTATAGCCATTTGCAAACTTTCACAGAAATTTAATAAATTGAGTGGCAATGCTTCTTACAGAAATAGATGGAAAGTTGGATGTCACCTCTTGTGATACTGTTGTCATGGTTACCGGCTTCATTACTTCATTAGTGAAACGAGTTGATTTGAGGCGAGGAGATATATGCAAGGTTGGGCTAAGGATAGTACGAGGATAGAAATGGACTGTATGTATAGAACACGAGGTAGGTAGCTGATTCATATCACTGGATCTCTGTGGAATTATTACTGCAGTATATTTACACAATTTACATAAACACGTCATACACGATAAGGAAACACTCCCTACACATATTTACACACACAAGAAACACTGAATGTAGGTGTTTGTTACACCGACTACGCCATTGTCTAACATCACGCAACCGACCGTTACCGCTCTTACTCAGAGACACACTGTCTTACTCTCCCCCCGGCAGGGAACAAGTTAGCAGGTATGCTGCCCCCTACAGCGGGCAGTGGAGTTACGATGAGCACTGTCCTAATCTGACATCTGGTGAGGGCTTGCTAAACTTGAAGTAAGATACAATGTTCAAACATGCCGCCCGCCAAAAAAGGGTTAAACACTTTTTTCCAAACACAATGTAAAATAAACAAACATGAAGATAAATACAAAACAAGACACACTACATTCAGATATCGTCGCCTTCAGAAGTGGGGAGAGGACAAAGTTTTGTAATGGGCCTTTTGTATACTCCAGCAGAGGTACGGATCGTGGCGACGCGTACTAGTCCATCAGCGGCAGGGTGGACCTGATCGATCACTGCGAGCTTCCAGCACAGTGGGGGGACGTTGTCTTCCTTGACGATCACTAATGTGCCTGGCTGCACATTATTGCTTGGTAGTGTCCATTTACTCCTCTGCTGCAGGTGGGAGAGGTAGTCTGCTGACCACGCCTTCCAGAATCCTTGGAGCTGCCGTTGCAGTTGCTGCCATCTAGAGAGTACATTGAGGCGTACATTACTCAAATCTGGTTCGGGAAGGGTAGTGATAGGTCTTCCAATTAGAAAGTGACCTGGGGTGATAGCCATAATGTCGTCGGGATCATCGGCTAGGGGGACTAGAGGCCTAGAGTTTAGACATGCTTCGATTTGTGTTGTGAGTGTTGCCAGTTCTTCAAAGGTAAGGTATGCCGTGCCCATCACTCGTCGAAGATGATGTTTGAATGACTTGACGCCAGCCTCCCAAATACCTCCAAAGTGCGGAGCCTGTGGCGGAATGAAGTGCCACTGAATGCCTTCAGTGCTAGCGAAATTTGAGATCTCTCGTTGGTGATGTTCTTCGTCGAACAATCTCTGCAGTTCCCGAAGTTCCTTGTCTGCGCCTACGAAGTTTCTGCCGTTGTCCGAATATATGTGCGCAGGTCTTCATCGTCGTGAGATAAAGCGTTTGAGAGCAGCAAGAAAGGCCTGGGTAGTCATGCTGCTAACAATTTCCAGGTTAATAGCCCTAGTAGCCATACATACAAAAATTGATACGTAACATTTAACTCTTGCGCTGTTTTTACGAGATCCTGATTTTATGTTCAGTGGGCCAGCGTAATCAATCCCACAGTGAACAAATGGATTGGCAGGTGATGCTCTGTAGTTCGGCAACTGACCCATTAGTTGCTGGGCATTTTTTGCCTTGAACTTGTGGCAGATGAGACAATGGTGTATTATCTTCCGAATGGTATTCCTTCCATTTGGTATCCAGTATTGCTGGCGAAGAGAGGAGAGTAGCAGTTGGCACCCAGCATGTAACATTCGTCGATGTTCGTTCTCGATGATCAATTTAGTTAGATGGTGACTTGGGGGCAAGATTATTTGATGTTGTTGGTTGAAAGGGAGCTCCGATTGTTGTAATCTGCCACCAACTCGAAGAAGTCCTTGATCACAGAGGAATGGATTAAGGGATATAATCTTGCTCTTCTTACTAATTGCCCTTGTACTACGAAGAGCATGAATCTCTGCACCATATGCTGATGCTTGGACGTTCCTGAAACATGCATATAGTCCTGAACGTAACTCTTGAAGGTCCAATTCACCAGTCTTCCTTTCCATATGACGAAGTTTGGCGTTAGCTGCAAATCTGAGGCAGTAAGCAGTCACTCTCTGCAGCCGTGCAAGTTTAGAGAATCGCTGCATAAACTCATCTTCAGGTTGAAGCGCCACGAAACTGACCACAGGTTTCCGCTGTTCTGGGATGTCCTGGGTATCCGCAGAAGGGGTTGAGTTAGGCCACGATAGAGTATTTTCCGCAAGCCACGGTGGTCCATTCCACCAAAGTGACTTAGCAATAAGGGCGTCTGGAGTGAGTCCCCGTGAAATCAGGTCCGCAGGATTGTCTCCTGAAGGAACGTGCTTCCAATCTGCAATCGATGTGCTGTCTTGAATCTCCGAAACTCTGTTGGCAATAAACGTTTTCCACCGTATGGGTGATGCTGCAATCCATGAAAGAACGATCGTCGAATCTGTCCACAAATGGATGCTGCTAATGGTCAAATTTAAGACCGATGTTACCTTCTTGAGAAGACGAGCTAGCAGCAGTGCTCCACACAACTCGAGAAGAGGAATGGAGACCCTTTTTAGTGGGGCGACCTTAGATTTAGCGCACAGTAGCCTTGTGATGCGCTCACCCTGTTGGTTTTCCGATCTAATGTAAATGCAACATCCGTATCCTTTCTCAGACGCATCTGAAAAACCGTGCAGTTGAATGTTAGTTACAATGCCCTTCGTTAGCACTAGTCTGTCGATACGAATTCGGCTGACAAGAGGCAGCTGATTGTGTAGATGCTCCCAGCGCTGAAGCAGTTCCTTAGGTAGGTTCTCATCCCATCCTAAGCGAAGTTGCCAGAGTTGCTGCAGGAAATACTTGCAGGAGATGATGAATGGACCCATCAGTCCCAACGGATCGTATATTGACGCTATGACTGCAAGTACCTTTCTTTTTGTAACCGGTCCGTTGAAGTTAGTAATCCCGGTACCATTCACAATCTGCAGCTGATCGTTGGCAGGATGCCACAAGAGTCCTAACGTCTTAACGTTATTGCCGCTATCGAGTTGAAGGGGCAGCTGGGCTTCTCTGTATTCTGGAGGAACAGCTTCGAGTAGTCGTGGATGATTGGAACACCATTTTCGAAGTTGGAAACCTCCCCTTTGAAGGAGATCGATGAGTTGTTCTTGAGTTCGCAGAGCTTCCTCGAGGGTTTCCGTCCCAGACATGCAGTCGTCCACATAGAAATCTCTCTGGAGAACTTCTGCTGCCTTGGGTAAGTTGCGCGACTCCTCAATGGCGAGCTGCTGAAGGCACCTTGTAGCGAGGAAGGGTGCTGAAGCTGTTCCGTACGTGACAGTTTTTAGCCGGTAGTGTCTTATGTGTTCCTCCGGCGATCGGCGCCATACGATTCTCTGAAGGTTGCAGTCACGACTATCAACATTTACTTGTCGATACATCTGGCGAATATCTGCTGTGAAGCACACTTGGTGAGTACGGAATCTTGTAATGATAGACCAAATATCTTGCTGGATGGTCGGTCCAATACGGAGTATGTTGTTGAGTGATTTCCCGTTCGTAGTGGCGGCAGAAGCATCAAACACCACCCTCGTCTTCGTGGTAGAGCTTGCCTCTTTAATAACTGGGTGATGGGGCATGTAATAGCTATGCTCATTAGGGTGCGACGTGTCGATAGCCTCCATGTGTCCCAGAGCTTCGTATTCCTCCAGAAAGTTCACGTAGTCATTCTTGAGTTGAGTGTTTCTACTTAATCGTCTCTCGAGATGAATCTTCCGTCAGCATCTCTCCTGGTGTTGGCAGTAAAATGTTTCTCACACACCAGGTCGTCCTTCGATCTGATTGGCTTATTAATATCTTCTAATTCCCAGAAGCGTTGAACAAGATGGTCAAGGGAATTGTCACTCGTGGTGAAGAAGGACTGTACGGTCTGCGAAGGTGCTTCGGCCGTTCTGTCTAACTGAAAACGCCCTGCGAGAATCCACCCGAATTCTGTGTTCTGGAGGACAGGGTATTCACCTCGTCTCACTTGTCTTTCCGGTCCAAGAAGCTGAAAGAATACCTCCGCACCAATCAGCATGTCAATTCGCCCAGGTTGGTTGAACGTCGAGTCGGCTAGAGGTAGCTCTTCAGGAATACCCCAGTCAGCGAAATCAATGTACGATCCTGGGAGATCAGCGGAAATTCTTGGCAACACAGCACAGTTAATTTCTACTTGGTATTCGCTGTGCATGGAATGAACATTAACGGTAGCACTGTGACGAGATTCTGTAGTAGCGTTGCTTATACCTTGTATTGGTATTCGGTTTCGAACCTTCCGTAAGCTGAGCCGTTCTGCACAGGCATTTGTGACGAAGTGTGCCTGGCTACATGAGTCTAGGAGCGCTCTACAAGTTTGCAGCCTTCCATAGCCATCACGTACCTTAACCAGTGCAGTGGAGAGTAGTATCTGGGTCTGAGGTTTTGCCTTTATCGAACAATACGTGGCTGAAATCGTTTGTTGCTGGTTGACATCAGCGCCGCTGTGTCTTGCAGGTGTGGCTTCCTGCTGCCTCCGCGTGACAGGTTTATTGGTTCGATGAAGTAGGGTGTGATGTTTCAGGCCGCATGAATAACAGGAGCCCGAAGAACAGTTGCCAACAATGTGTCCAGGCCTAAGGCAATTTGAACACAATTTATGTTGTTTGACAAAGTCTATACGTTGTTGGATACTGCTGCCAGAAAAACCTAAACATTTGTATAGAGGATGAACACCATCATAAAATAAACAATTATTGCCAGTAGAGACATAAACCTGTCTTACTGGTTTAGTGTGTTTGATGTCAGTAACATGTCGTGGGTGGGACGACACCACTGGTTTGGAGGTCTGATTTGAGTTGGTTAGTTCAAGGGCATGGCATCTGTCTTCTAAAAATCGACATAATTCATCTAGTCTTGCAAATTTCAATTTTGATGACGTCAGCTCCCATTGTTTTCTGCTGACCTCATCAAATTGTTGAAGAATCAACTGTGATACGAACATTTCATGTAAAGGAATGTCATGTTCAAGTGCCTCAATTGCATTCAGATTACTTGAAACTTGATTTATCAGTGGTCGTATACCTGTGAATGACTCTTTGCTTTCAGACGGAAGGTTTAAAAGTTTCTTAATGTGAGACGTTGCAATGAGCTTAGGGTTGTTGTACCTTTGACAGACTGTCTGCCATGCAATCTTGAAATTTGTGGTTGTTATGGGAAGATTCTTAATTTGTTCATGTGTTTCCCCTGTAAGTGAAGATAACAAATAATGTTACCTTTGGATATCTTCAAGTGAGTCATTGTTTATGACCAGACTGGTAAACGTATCAGAAAAGTGTCGAAAATCAGTAATTTTACCCCCAAAAGATGGCAATTTAATAGTTGGCAGTGCGAGTTCTCTTTTGAATGGACCAGAGTGGGAATGAGTGGTACCACTGGAAAGGTTGCCTTGTCTCAACCTTGATTCTGCACTCTCTTCTATCAGTGTTGTTATTTTATCTACTCTTTCATCGTACAATAATTCGAAACTGTCACGATCTTCACTATGATCCTCAGTTTCATCCTCCAGTTCTAACTTGTCTTGCACATTGTCATACTTTTCTCGTATTCTGGGTAGATCGTCTAGTCTGGCCTTAATTGCATTTATACTTGATCCTGATTTGAAGTTAACCACAAAGTTATGCACGCGTGTGATGCTAGCTTTCGCTAGGCCTCTAGTCTTAACAAGGAGTTGTTTTTCTTTGGAATCCATGGTGGGAAATAATAGGAATCAGAAACTGAGTATGTACTTACTGAAGCTGCGGTGTAGAATATCGAAGTTGGTCTGCGTGGCTGTCGTATAAACTCCGGCGCTGACAGGAGATTACTGGTTGCTGTAGACTGGAACCAAGATGACGACATACGAAGTGGATGGGGCAAACATGGCTGCCATCGGAAGCTGTAGTATTCCTTGCCGAGATGGTTGCTATCGGAAGCCGTTTATTCCTTGGCGCGATGGCTGCTATCGGAAACAGTAGTATTCTTTGCCAACATGGCTGCTATGATGCTTCAGTACCGCCAAACTACACGTGCTAATATCACATTAACGAAGATTCCACAGACATCCGGCCCGGAGGACCATGAAACGAGTTGATTTGAGGCGAGGAGATATATGCAAGGTTGGGCTAAGGATAGTACGAGGATAGAAATGGACTGTATGTATAGAACACGAGGTAGGTAGCTGATTCATATCACTGGAACTCTGTGGAATTATTACTACAGTATATTTACACTATTTACATAAACACGTCATACACGATAAGAAAACACTCCCAACACATATTTACACACACAAGAAACACTGAATGTAGGTGTTTGTTACACCGACTACGCCATTGTCTAACATCACGCAACCGACCGTTACCGCTCTTACTCAGAGACACACTGTCTTACTCTCCCCCCGGCAGGGAACAAGTTAGCAGGTATGCTGCCCCCTACAGCGGGCAGTGGAGTTACGATGAGCACTGTCCTAATCTGACATCTGGTGAGGGCTTGCTAAACTTGAAGTAAGATACAATGTTCAAACAATTAGTTTATTCTGATTCTTCTTCTTTCGGATGGGCCAGCTAAGGACCACGACGTTCAACTTTTCAGCTTGGCGAGGGACTTGATGTTTGACCAATATTCGCGCAATCACTGGCTATGTTTCTCCTTTCTCTCTTTTGTCCAGGTGATGCTGGTTTTCTTACAGGGTGGTCTGTCCTGAAAACTCTTCTGTTTAAGTATCATTCTGAGATGTGATCGGCTTCTAATATCACTATTCATTATCTTCAGTTCTTTGATATCCCTGTTAACTACTGTTAGCGACGGTGTCATGCTCTTTCTATTCCCCCAGTAGTTGAGAAGCCGATTGGTTACTCTTGTTGGGTTCATCCATGACACATGTCCGTAGAAAGCCAGACGTCTCTTCCTGGCCACATCTGTGATTTCCTCAGTATATATAGCTCCTGATTTGGTGTTCTTCTGTACTCGTCATCTATTTATTAGTTTATTAAATGGAATTAGTGTTCTGGGAATATCTCAGAAACGTGGTTTTAGAGCCTTCTACGTAGTAGTCTCCGAGCCACCGAGGGGCTGAAAATGAGTTTTGTCTCGTCCTTGTACGTCATAATATAATAATAATCATAATAATAACATAATAATATAGGGATAGCGATATAATAGTCCTTTAGTACCACACCCACCCGTGTAAATCACGTGAAAAAATTCAAGAGTACCCCTTGACCCCCTTAAGCGCATTATACACGTATTGATGAATTTTACAGCCTAAGTTGGTTCCGAGATAACCTTATAGCCGTTTGCGAACGTTCACAGTAATGTAATAAATGGAATGGCATTGCGTCTTATAGGTGGACTTCAGAGATTGTGTTGCCATGGTTACCGGCATTCATTCTTTCAATAGCTTATTTAAACACAAATAGTGCTAAATGTTCCGGCATAACTCAACAAGATGACAGTGTTTCGCCCCGGTGTGCTATTGGGCTCTTCAGTTGGTTAAAGCACACCTCACCAAGACACTGTCTAGTGCACGCTGGGAAGGCCATTGCAAGACGTATTTGATACATGTGTATCCGCGTCACGAGCAAGCCAGTGCACTATGAGAGTCAATACTCCATTCCAAAGCAATTATAACCTTCCCTTGGCATTGAATATACAATTTTCATAAGAAAATATGCATTGTCCGTTGAGCCATAATATATTTAAACACAAATAGTGCTAAATGTTCCGGCATAACTCAACAAGATGACAGTGTTTCGCCCCGGTGTGCTATTGGGCTCTTCAGTTGGTTAAAGCACACCTCACCAAGACACTGTCTAGTTCACGCTGGGAAGGCCATTGCAAGACGTATTTGATACATGTGTATCCACGTCACGAGCAAGCCAGTGCACTATGGGAGTCGATACTCCATTCCAAAGCAATTATAACCTTACCTTGGCATTGAATATATAATTTTCATAAGAAAATATGCATTGTCCGTTGAGCCATAATATATTTAAACACAAATAGTGCTAAATGTACCGGCATAACTCAACAAGATGACAGTGTTTCGCCACGGTGTGCTATTGGGCTCTTCAGTTGGTTAAAGCACACCTCACCAAGACACTGTCTAGTGCACGCTGGGAAGGCCATTGCAAGACGTATTTGATACATGTGTATCCACGTCACGAGCAAGCCAGTGCACTATGGGAGTCGATACTCCATTCCAAAGCAATTATAACCTTACCTCGGCATTGAATATACAATTTTCATAAGAAAATATGCATTGTCTGTTGAGCCATAATATATTTAAACACAAATAGTGCTAAATGTTCCGGCATAACTCAACAAGATGATAGTGTTTCGGCCCGGTGTGCTATTGGGCTCTTCAGTTGGTTAAAGCACACCTCACCAAGACACTGTCTAGTGCACGCTGGGAAGGCCATTGCAAGACGTATTTGATACATGTGTATCCGCGTCACGAGGTGTGCTTTGACCAACTGAAGAGCCCAATAGCACACCGGGGCGAAACACTGTCATCTTGTTGAGTTATGCCGGAACATTTAGCACTATTTGTGTTTAAATATATTATGACTCAACGGACAATGCATATTTTCTTATGAAAATTGTATATTCAATGCCAAGGTAAGGTTATAATTGCTTTGGAATGGAGTATCGACTCCCATAGTGCACTGGCTTGCTCGTGACGCGGATACACATGTATCAAATACGTCTTGCAATGGCCTTCACAGCGTGCACTAGACAGTGTCTTGGTGAGGTGTGCTTTAACCAACTGAAGAGCCCAATAGCACACCGGGGCGAAACACTGTCATCTTGTTGAGTTATGCCGGAACATTTAGCACTATTTGTGTTTAAATATATTATGGCTCAACGGACAATGCATATTTTCTTATGAAAATTGTATATTCAATGCCAAGGTAAGGTTATAATTGCTTTGGAATGGAGTATCGACTCCCATAGTGCACTGGCTTGCTCGTGACGCGGATACACATGTATCAAATACGTCTTGCAATGGCCTTCCCAGCGTGCACTAGACAGTGTCTTGGTGAGGTGTGCTTTAACCAACTGAAGAGCCCAATAGCACACTGGGGCGAAACACTGTCATCTTGTTGAGTTATGCCGGAACATTTAGCACTATTTGTGTTTAAATATATTATGGCTCAACGGACAATGCATATTTTCTTATGAAAATTGTATATTCAATAGCTTAATATATGAAATCAGTTTTCTGGGTATATCTCAAAATCTGTTGGTTTTAGGACCTTAAAATGTTGTTTTCGGGGCCCGTAGGGCTCCCGAGATTTGTTTCTCACATTGAGACGCTGAAAATGAGCTATGTCTCGTCTTTCTACGGCCATTTGATCATGCATTTTAAAGGGTAGGCCCTCTTTTATGAGAGGTATGGAGAAGAGTTACATCAATGATTACTTTCGTGCCTCTGATGGACATCTATACCAAATTATACGTTGATCCACTCAGCCGTTCTCGAGTGAAAAGCGTGCAAAGTTGTACACAGACAGACAAACAGACAGACAGACAGACAAAAATTTTGATTTTGCGCGCAACCATCATAAACCAGTCTGAAACGCGTAAGTAACTCAAATTTCCGTGGAAATTCAGAAAAAAACAGACAAACTTTCATTTTTAGCCTATTTTCAATTTTGAAAAAATAGGCTTATGAGATCACCTTTTGTCCGTGTGCGTGTGTGTGTGTGTGAGAGGTGTGTGTGTGGGTGTCCCCCTAATAAAATCTAAACGGCTGGAGCGATTTCAATGAAACTCGGTAAGTTCATAGCACTATTCCGGGCGACCCCAACCGTGCCCTTCAAATTTTGTTACGTCTCATCAATCCAACATGGCGGCTGTGCGAAATATTTCACCACCATTCAATATCTCCGAAACTATTCCCGATATCACCCTGGAATTTTTTACGGTGATAATGGGAACTACTATAAGTTCACCTATGTAACCTTTGAACAAATGGTAACTACGTAGCCAACATGGCGGCCACGCGAATTTGCGATTTTTAAATAGACGTTTCTAGCGATTTAACCAACCAAACGCAATAAAACTTGGTACAGTAAATGTGTATACACATTATAATGCACCGACATCTAATTTCGTTCAATTGTTTACATAACCACAAGATGGCGGATGTGCGAAATATTTCACCGGCATTCTATATCTCTGAAACTATTAGCGGTATCACCCTGAAATATTGTACGGAGATAAAGGGCACTACTGGAAGTTCATCTATAAGACATTCAAAAACCGGTTAAATACAAAACGAACATGGCGGCCAAGCGAATTTGAAAATTTTAAATACACCTTTCTGGCGATTTAATGTTCCAACCGCAATGAAATCTGGTACAGGAAATGTTCATGCACATTGTAATGCACTGGTATCTAATTTAGTTCAATTGTTTACATAACCTCAAGATGGCGGCTGTGCGAATTTCGAAAATTAAGTTTTTATTTCCTGTGTCGTAATCATGCGATCGAAGTGAAAGTTTGAGTAATAAACCTACGCAATAATTCTCCTTTAATGGTACATGACTCTATGGCCTATACATTTAACAATCCAACATGGCGACCATCCGAAATATTTAGACGGCTCTGAATATCTACGAATCTATTATAGCAATCAAACTGTTTTTTTTTTTATGTTCATAGGGGCTATGAACTTAAGTTCACCTATAGGACTTTAAATAACCTGGTGATCACAAATACAACATGGCGGCGACGCGAATTATAAATATTCACATGGACGTTTCTCGCAATTTAACCATCCGAGTGCAGTGAAACTTGGTACAGTAAATCCTTATACGAATGTTAATCCACTGGCATCTAATTTATTTCAACTGTTTCCATAACCACAAGATGGCAGCTGTGAGAAATTTTAAAATCTCCTTGTTACTTCTTGTGTCATAATCATGCGATTGAAGTTTGAATGCTACACGTACACAATAATCTTCATGTAACAGTACATAACTTGAGGACCTACATATATAAAATCCAACATGGCGACCATCCGAAATAGTTAGTCGGTTCTCAATATCTACGAATCAAACTGTGATTTTGTATGTTGATAGTGACAGTTAACATAAGTAGGATATATGAAAATAGGCTGTATAGTTCTTCACGGAACTACTTGTTATATATATACAGATGAATGATAGCAGGTTAGCCAAACAGATTTTTAAATATCTTTGGAAAAATAAATCGAGAACAGCATGGTTTCAAGAAGTAAAGAAAATTTTAGAAAGAAACAATGTAAGAGAAGGTGATGTCCTGCAGAGAGAAATTTTCGAAAAAAAAAAGGTATTGGGAATGGAAGGACTCAACGGAAGGCAATACAAGAAAACAGGCTCTAAATGTTCGTAAGAAGAAAGAAGACACACAGCGAAAAGATGGAGCACTGGAGGAAGAAGAAAGAACAAAAAAGGACTAAACATTGAAATTGGTTCGTGGTCCTCAGAAGACCCTAACGGAGAGAGAGAGAAAGAAGAATATAACAAAATATGTACGTGTTAATTTATTTATTAAACTTGTTTCAAGTGTTTGACAAGGCATCTTTTATAATTTGAGATTAATCTACAGTCGGTCAACATAAATTTTCCCAATATGACTGGGTGGGGGATAAAATGTATATTCATAAAAAAAATAGGACAGCAACTGTTCTGCAGAAGTTTGTCTGGGAGGTGTTTGATCATCCACCGTACAGTCCTCATTTTGCTTCCAACAATTTCAACCTTTTCTTGCACCTCAAGACATTTCTGTTTTCCGGTCATCATTTTTACACTGACGAGGAGTTGAAGACGACAGTCGCACGCTGGTTTCATTCGCAGCCAGCAGACTTCTATGACATAGGACGACAAAGGTTGACACCACGCTATGACAAGTATCTCAATACGTTCGGTGCCTATGTCGAATAGTAGCTGACACATCGCTGTACCTGTTGCCAAGAAAGTTTTGCATATAACTATGTTCTGCCTTTTTTACTTTTAAATAGGGGAATCTTAATTTCTGGATGCCTCGTATATGTTTTGCGTCAGATGGAACCCCCGTTTTGTTTTGCAGATCCTGTAATTGATAGGTTAATATTTTTACTATTATTATTATTGATTTAAGCCCACTACGGAGCGCGCCTCCCCCTCCCCCGCCTCTCCCCTCCCCTCCCCCACCCAGGGGCTCACATCTAGTGGGACGTGGGTTGGTGACCACGGGGCCCCAGTTGAGTCCGGCATTGCTTCCACTTACTTGTGCCGGGCTCCTCTCCGTCTTCTTTCCTGTCGACCTCACTTGCTCAACTATTGATCTCTTCTGACCCCGACGCACAGTGGGTCAAAATCGAAATGTAGGGGGACAACATTATTTTTACGTTTTAATCATGAATTTAGAGTGAAAGCAACGTATGTAATTTGTTTACTTCGTAATAAACATCAGTTAAGACCTTTTTAAGATACGTCTACACACAAGGAATTGTCTATGACTAGGAGTTGGTTAGAGCATTCACTTATCTCTTAAGAACAATTTTCTACCCCTAATTTACCTCTAACAAAGTCACAAAGTTCCACTTTTGACATAATCGTCGAACCCAGTGCTTCAAACAGTTGTAAACGTGTAAGAACTGGATGCGCGGCATCTTCTAAAACGTAAAATAACTAAGTAAGTTGCAAAAAGATGCAACAAATCTTATAACAGGCGTAAACTACAAGACTTTATCTACATTTTAACATTAAGTAGAAAGTGACGCAGAGTGACGCGACATACTAAAAATCAAAGTGAAAATATATTTTAAAAATAATAGTTATATATTATATAATGCAAATATAGATAAATTACGTAACAATGACGACCATTAATAACTGAAACACGTTACAAAGATCATACCTTCAGCTGCATGTTCCATCTTAAAGCTTCACACTAACCACAAAGACAACCAAACCACAGCCACTTACATTCACCCTCCAATTCAGACTGCTCGAACAGTGGTGACAGATTTACACTAAGATGGTGTATATCCCATAACAGTGAGCGGAAATTATATCAGAATGCTGTAGAAGTTATAAATTTTGATTTTTAATTATGAAAATAAATAATTTTTGCCTCCTAGATTTCGATTTTGACCCACTGTTCGGCGGTATTAGGGTATCTGAGGCCTTAGGAGTCTCTTCTTTTCCCGCCTTTATTGGCCCCTGTCACATCTTTTCTGATACCGTCCTTCTGCGAGGGGTCAGCCTTCATTTTCTTTTCATGATATCTCCTGCCTTCTGCTCAAGGGCCTCAAGGAGGCAGGGCGTATGTAGCCCCACCACTTCTGGTGCACCCTGGATATAGCTACACCCTCAGGGGCTCACGGCTGGTGAGTTCGGGAGTTGGCGACCCCGAGGGATTCCTGAGCTGGGTCCGGATTTCTCCCTTTTATACATTACTCTTCTTGGTAAGCCTGTTGCTGTTCATTCGTTGTAGATGCCCGTAGAAGTTAAGGCTCGTATGACGCATACTGGTATTGGCTGATTCTAACTGTGGATACAGGTCAGAATTAGATTTTAAACGGTAGCTTCCATCTGGGAGCAATCTATTATTATTATTATTATTCTCTCTCCGTTAGGGTCTTCTGAGGACCACGAACCAATTTCAATGTTTAGTCCTTTTTTGTTCTTTCTTCTTCCTCCAGTGCTCCTTCATCTTTTCGCTGAGTGTCTTCTTTCTCTCTTCCGAACATTTTGAGCCTGTTTTCTTGTATTGCCTTCCATGGAGTCCTTCCATTCACAATTCCTTTTTTTTTTTTTTTGAAATATCTCTCTCTTACATTGTTTCTTTCTAAATTTTTCTTTACTTCTTGAAACCAGGCTGTTGTCGATTTCTTTTTCCAAAGATATTTAAAAATCAGTTTGGTTAACCTGCTATCATTCATTCTATATAAATGTCCGAAAAATAACAATCGCCTCCTCTTTATTATCTCCGTTATGTTTTCAATGTTCCGATATATTTCTTCGTTACTTCATAGTTTCCAAAACTCTGTAGTTCTTGGTCTAATGGACCGAGAATTTTGCGTATAATTTTTATTTCTGATACTTTTAATTTCTCCAATTTATAATTTAGTATTAGACATTCACTGGCATTCAGGTTTAATTACTGTTCTAAAGTGCTGTATTTTCAATTTCTTAGATAAACAATTTTTGTTATTTCTATTATTATTATAATTATTGGCGTGACATCTGCATATCGCATGGTCTCTGAAGAAGCAGGTTTTGTTATCGAAGGACGAAGCAAAGAGGATATAAAAAGTAGGTTGGCTCAGACACGGAAAGCATTTCTACAGAAAAGGAATCTGTTGACATCGAATATAGATTTAGATATTACGAAGTCACTTTTGAAAGCCTTTGTCTGGAGCATGGCGCTCTATGGAAGTGAAACTTGGACTATTGGTGCAGCAGAAAAGAGGAAAATTGAAGCGTTTGAAATGTGGGGTTACAGAAGAATGATGAAGATCAGATGGGTACATAGGGTTACACATTAAGAGGTATTAAGATGAGTGAGAGAGGAGAGACGTTTCTGGTGACTGCTAATGAAGAGAAGAGATTGGTTGGCAGGACACGTACTAAGACACCCAGGAATAGCAATCTTTATGGAAGGAAGGGTCGAGGACAAGAATATGTGAAACAGATTGCCTCGGATGTAGAGTGTGTTAGCTATGTAGAGGTGAAACGATTAGCTCTGGACTGGGAGGCATGGAGGGCTGCATCAAACCAGTCAAACTGGCTGCGTGGCTCAGCGGTAATGTTCTCGCTTGCTGGGCCCAAGGTTGCATGTTCGTATCCTGGCGCAGTCACCTGGCATTTGCGGATGCGCAAATGCGAAGGAGCCGTGTCAGTGGATATACTGGCACGTTAAGGATCCACTTCGACGAAGAAGTATGGCACTCTTACGTCTCTAAAAGCCAGAGAGTTTAAGAGGGACGTAAAACCAATAACATTATTATTATTTATTTTGCGCATGCGCTTACACATTCTCAGCATTTGCTGGAAAGAAAACATTTACAATCCCAGATACCGTACATATCACAAGGAGCAAATTCTTGGTGACTTCATTGAGTAGTAGCTTCATATTCCCCTCATTGCTTCAGGCCTGATTGCCCAAGAACAGCCTTACTACGCGACACGTAGAAAGTATGACTGTTTTCTGCATCAGTTTGAAAAGGCCTGGGTCTAATTTCAACGCCGTGAGCGATTCCTTTAAGTTGTTGGGAATCACGCCAGTGCTGGAGATAATAATAGGAACTGTCCTGACTTGTGCCATGTGCCATTGCTTCCTTATCAGTTCTGAAAGCTCTGTGTATTTTGACAGCTTTTCAACATGCTTTGTTAGTATGTTGCCACTGTTTGGGATCGCCACATCTACGAAGGTGGTGTGCTTCATGCATTTGTCAACAAGAACTAAATCAGGTCTGTTGTGCACAGCTGATTGGTCTGTCAATACAGTACGATCCCAGTACAACGTAAAGCTGTCATTTTCCAGTACACTTTCAGGAGCATATTTGTAGTACGGCACTTTCTCTTGGCTCAGCAGTTGAAGTTGTATAGCCAATTCTTGATGGACTATCTTGGCAACAAAATCATGTCTCTTCCTATATTCTGTCCCTGCAAAATGGCGACAACCTGATATAATATGCTGAACAGTCTCAGATGTTGGGCAACCGTATCTGCAATGGTCATCTTGCACAGATGCATCCTTGATTATGAACTTTAGGTAGTTCCTCGTGGGGACAACCTGGTCCTGAATAGCCATCATAAAGCCTTCTGTTTCAGGAAACATCTGCCCAGAAATCAACCAAAAGTTCGACGCTAGCTTGTCGACGTGAGTTTGGATGACTTCATTGGGATGTCTTCCGTGTAGTGGCTTGGACAACCAGGCATTGAATCTATCCAAATCACTGCGCACCTGAATTTGAGTCTCTTGCTGACTTAAGAGTAGTGGAGTTGAATCATCTGCTTCTGTGACAGCCCTGTGCAGCATCGAATGGTTCGATACAGAACAGAAGTATTTTCTTAGCTCATAGATCTGTCGAGCTACTTGGTTGTTTATATCAACAATTCCTCTCCCACCCATATGTCTCGGTAACATGACTCGTTCCACAGATGTCCTGGGATGGTGTTTTCGTGACTTGGTCAGTGATGTTCTAATTTTTTGTTCTAAACTTGCAATGTCAGTTTTACTCCACTTGATGACCCCAAACGAGTAACTAAGAATAGGGACAGCATAAGCGTTGATTGCCTTAACCAAGTTTTTACTGTTGAGGCTGGTGTTAGAAACAAGCTTAATTCTTCTGGCAAATTCCTTCGTCAGATCTTGTTTCACTACTGAGTGTTCTATGTGTCTGGCTTGCTTCATTCCCAGATACTTGTAGGTCTCGCTAGTGAGCATTGTTGCAATCTGCTGGCCCTGAGCTGTTTCATATACACCTTCCTGCTGCTTGCCTTTGATAATGTTCAGCGTCTTACATTTCTCCAGCCCGAATTCCATTTTCACATCCTGTGAAAAGGTTTCCACTATCTTCAACAGAAACTCTAGTTGTGCTCTGGTGGCAGCATATAGCTTTAGGTCATCCATATACAGGAGATGGTTGAGCTTTGCAAGCTCCCTGGAGTTCTTCTTGATACTGAATCCATATTTTGTTGAATTAAGTTGGTTTGATTGTGGGTTCATCGCAAGACAGAACCATAATGGGCTCAAGGAGTCTCCTTGGAATATTCCCTTGTGGATTGGGATCATACTTGCTGCAATACTGCCATTTGTAGTACTAAGGCACATCACTGTACGCCACGTTGTCATGGCGTGTTCCAAGAAATATATAATCTGAGGATCGATCTTATACACTGACAAAATATGGATCAACCAATCATGGGGTACGGAATCATAGGCCTTCTTGTAGTCAATATATGCCGTGAATAAATTTCTGTTATTGGTAAAAGCCTGGTTAGAAACCACTGAGTCAATGATAAGTATTTCTTTACACCCTTTGGACCCTTTCGTGCATCCTTTTTGTTGTGTTGCTATGATGTTATTTTTTCACAGTGAGCATATATCCTCCTACTAAGACAGGACGTGATGATCTTATACATCGTGGGAAGGCATGTAATTGGACGGTATTTTCCAGGATCTTGCATATTTTGTGGGTCTTTCGGAAGTAGATGTGTTACCCCTTGTGTAAGGAAATTTGGCATCTTCTGTGGATGAGCTACAACTTCAATCACCAGAGTAGACAGAAGATCGTATACGCACCAGAATTTCTTATACCAGTAATTCTGTATCTGATCTAAACCAGGTGCTTTCCAGTTCGGAAGACCTTTAATGATGGAAGAAATTTCAGTGAATGTTATTGGATCATATTGCATCGGATTAAATTCTTTAGAGATGTTTGTTACTTCCTGAACCCAATGAGAGTCTGAGTTAAAATTGGTGGCTTTGGATAGTTGATTGCTCCAACACTCTTCAATTTCTTCTCTTGTTGGATAAGGAGCATTTAAGGATACATCGTTTTCACTCAGTGCTCTGTAGAATTTCTTCTCGCCTTTGACAAATAAGTTGTTGTCCTGTCTCCGTTTCCTACTGGCTCTGTATCTGGAAAGTCTGTTCGCTATCAACGTAAGTTTCTGTTTGAGTGTATCTAAACACTGTTCGGCTTTTGTGTTTGGGTCATCTCTGTCGGTGTGGATTTTGGACCGCCTCATTATTGCCTTACAGAGTCTCACCAGTCTTCTTGTGTGCGTTCCTCTGATAAACTCAGTCAAACGGCCAATATCTGTTCGCAATTTGTCGATATTTCCTATCAGACGTCTCTCCCACTTAGGAGTAACAGGAGCACATTTCTTACTGCAGGAAGTATTCCTTTCTCTCAGTTGGATGCCCATAGTTCTGATAACTGTGACGGCTCCACAGTACAGAACAGTGTGAAGAGATTCTAAGTCATTCACATCTATCAAGTGTTTGGGTAGGATAGCTTGATTCATGATATTTAAAATTTTTGATACCTTCCTAGACGAATTTACTCGAGGCAAGGCAGGTCTAAGCATTGGGTCTGTTCCATTGAACTGAGTCATAGCCGTCATCATTTCATCTGCTAGGATCTTGGTATGTGACTCATCTTCATGATGCGTATCCGGCTGTATGCCACTGACTGGCTCATTGTGTTCTTCTTGATGTTGTTCCTGCTCATGGAGCTCTTGTGCTAATTCACCCTCCAGATTAGTTCCTTGATCACAATCAAACACTCTTCTGACCTCCTGCTTCATTGTATTAAGTCTTGCTTCTGGCACTAAATTATTACGGACTATCGCCCTATATTGGTCCGCCACTCTCTGTTCAGTCACACGGAGTTCGGGGTATGCTTCATGGAACTCATTGAATAATTTCTGCCTATATCCAGTTAGTTCTGTTCCAATGCGAGTCACCTTATAATAAATGCGCATTATGGTCTCGTACATTGCGATTGACCATTTTAAGCGCTTTCTTGGCAGGCCTGCTTGGGTGAGTGCCGGAAGTGGTTCTGGCACAGCACTTTCTGCAGGCAAAGCACTTGACGTTGGTTGGCTTTGTTGTAGTTGTTGGGCTGTATCTTCTTGTGCGACAGGAGCCCGCCTCATCAGCATCCTGCCACCGACGATTCGCTTGCTGACATGTCCATCGCCGGCTCTAGACATGCCCTGACGAACCTCAGGCAGCGGCCTTTTATTAATTTTTAAATTTATTTTCTCCATATTATGGGTGGGTGCGTTTTTAACCTACAGCCAGGTGTTCATCTTCAGCCGCTCCTAACATGGAGAACAGACGCTGTTTGCAGCCGCCCGCTACGGATCAGACACTGCAGTTAAGGTTTGTTATCAGGGTTTTCCTTTCCCTAGGCAGGTTGCCTTCACCACGGCTGCGGAGTCCTGCCTACCCCATTTAGTATATGTCGTCATTTCTGGTTAGCACATACCTTGTCATTGCAGATTTCTCACAACTCACATTAGATAGGTTATACGGTATAATTATCTTGCAGGGATATTGCTTAAATTACAATAGTGGACGTCATTTAACTGCAAACGATCAGCAGAGAAGGAATGTCGTACTTACAAGAATCTATGCAGCAAATACGTGTAACCTAATTTTGTAGGTTAAGCAGATGTACACTTCACCTTTCGTAATATTAACACGTAAACAGTCCGATTACCTGCACAAATGATATGAAGTATATAATAAATGGGCTTGAAACATCCCAATTTCACACACAACACCGTACATAACCCATTTCGAGAAGGCATTTGGGGTTATAAGGCACTGTAACTAACGATGTAGCAACCACAACATGAATGTAAACAAACATATTGCAGCTGTATTTTGATGATTATGACGTTGATATATCCACAAGCACTACAACTCACACTTGTTTTCGACAAGAGTCCTTAAAAGTCACCATAGAAATCATAAACTAACCATATAAACGTGTAAAATTTACATAAAAAGCGGAAAGGTGAGGAGCTCAAAATCAAGGACTGTACAGTATTATTATTATTATTATTATTATTATTATTATTATTATTATTATTATTATTATTATTATTATTATTATTATTACTGGAGGAAGTCTTGTGGACGGTGGGTCCACAATACACAGCCTCTTCAAGAACGCATAGAGGTGGAGACAGCTCCTGACAAAACTGTTGCGGTGATGTTACAAAATGAAGAAAATCGGATGCAGGTAGCAATTTTTGTTGAAAATATCCTCCGAACAAAGAAGACAGATCTGGATCGCCATTGAGGATAATTCACTATAGAAGAGTGCCCTACGGGGTTATAGGACATAACGTACCGCATACATAACGTACCACCGGACATAGCGTACCACTTGGCCGGCTGATAACCTGCGAAGAGTCACCTGATGACTCTAAAATATTTGGGAGAGGACATAACGTACCACTTGAAGTATTTAGGGTGCATGAAACCCTAACCGCACGGCCACTTGCTCAGTTTTGCTCAATTAATCCTGGTAATAAATACGTGGACAATAACATAACTTAAATAACATAACATAGGCTATGATAAGTTTTTGGATTCCCACCACACTTTATCCAGGCTTTGGACTGGCAAAATGTTTATAAACATTTTGACGTGTTTAAAATCAGTTGTGATTAAGCTCTCGTCATTTGTTGTTTTCTTTACTTTTTTTTATTAAAAAACAATAATTGTTTTTTGTGGGTTTTATATCCTAGTGAATAGCAAGTTCGTCATGTGAAGTTTCATTCCAAGTTCTGCGAATATGAGAGAGCTCCCAAGCAAGATTTCAAGTTTCCATTCTCTTCATACCGGTTCATTATTCTGTCAAGCCGTTCATCATACTTGACATATTTCTTCTTTCTCTTTGAAATTTTAATGTACATTTCGTACTACATGAAGGCGCATGTTACAATACCAAAATGTTTAAAGCCGCACTGTGTGATTGCCTCAGATGTTTATGTGGTAATGAACCTGTAACTGGAATGCCCGTCTGACATAAAGTGGTACGTTAAGTCCTAGTATAAATATTTGGGAATTACGGGAAAACCGTTCTTAGGCAGATAATGTGGTACGTTATGTCCAGACACCCCCTACGAGCAAATATAAAATGGCTCTAGTCTGAAATAATGTCATAAACGGTTCCAGGCTAGTGTTCAGAAATAACGGGGGGTGTCTTAGTCGGTTATCAGCAAAGTGTTTCGCCATGCGGATATAGTTTGCTTGTCTGTGTGGATAGCGGATACGCTGCGGATAATGTTTGGAGTAAATTTACGGATAGTCTTTAGACTACAATTCGAACTTGTTGAATAACAACCCGGTTGTTTATGACATATCATATTTTTCCGGTATATATATATTTTTTTTTCATGACAAATGTAAGATGATGATTCACGCTAATCTCATTCAAATTATATCATTAAGCACAATTAACACTCAACTCTAAAGGTTTGCAATTCTGGCTGTATTACATTCATATTAAACATAGAACTTGACATACATAGCCGGAGGAAACGTCTTTCTCCACAAAACTAAATGTGTTGTTGTAATGAAAAAATGAAAACTCACAGCCTGCTTCCAGTCGACCAACCGGGTCAGGGATTGAATGAATGAAGCCCCCATCTAGCGGCGAGGATATGAACTGTGCCGGCTGCCGAAGCTTGGTGCACTCCTCTGAGGCAATGATTAAATTAATGACAGATGAAATGAAATGATAGTGGAGAGTGTTTCTGGAATGAAATGTTGACAGGGAGACCCTGAGTACCCGGAGAAAAACCTCTCTGCCTCCGTTTCATCCAGCACAGATCTCATATGGAGTGACCGGGATTTTAAACACGGATCCAGCGGTGAGAGGCCGGCGTGCTGCCGCCTAAGGCACGGAGGCTCGTTTTGCGTTAATATTTTAACTAATTGAAAATATGATTGGAATGCCAGTAGATTCTGATAACAAACGTGCGGATGAGGATAACAGTCGTCCGGACGTGGGGCGAATGCGGATAACAGTCGTCCGGACGTGGGGCGAATGCGGATAACAGCCATGCGTATGTGGGGCGGATGCGGATAACAGTCGTGTGGACGCGGGGCGAATGCGGATAACTGCCGTGTGTATGCGGGGCGAATGCGGATAACAGCCATGCGTATGTGGGGCGAATGCGGATAACAGTCCTGTGGACGCGGGGCGAATGCGGATAACTGCCGTGTGTATGCGGGGCGGATGCGGATAACAGTCATGCGTAAGTGGGGCGGAAGCGGATAACAGTCGTGCAGACGCGGGGCGAATGCGGATAACTGCCGTGTGTATGCGGGGCGGATGCGGATAACAGCCATGCGTATGTGGGGCGGAAGCGGATAACAGTCGTGCGGACGCGGGGCGAATGCGGATAACTGTCGTGTGTATGCGGGGCGGATGCGGATAACAGCCATGCGTATGTTGGGCGGAAGCGGATAACAGTCGTGTGGACGCGGGGCGAATGCGGATAACTGCCGTGTGTATGCGGGGCGGATGCGGATAACAGTCGTCCGGACGTGGGGCGGATGCGGATAACAACCATGCGTATGTGGGGCGAATGCGGATAACTGCCGTGTGTATGCGGGGCGGATGCGGATAACAGCCATGCGTATGCGGGGCGGAAGCGGATAACAGTCGTGCAGACGCGGGGCGAATGCGGATAACTGCCGTGTGTATGCGGGGCGGATGCGGATAACAGTCGTGCAGACGCGGGGCGAATGCGGATAACTGCCGTGTGGATGCGGGGCGGATGCGGATAACAACCATGCGTATGCGGGGCAAATGCGGATAACAGCCGTTGGGATGCGAGGCCGATGCGGATAACAGTCGTGCGAACGCGGGGCGAATGTGGATAACAGCCATGCGTATGTGGGGTGGATGCGGATAACATCCGTGCGTATGCCGGGTGGATGCGGATAACATCCATGCGTATGCGGGGCGGATGCGGATAACAGTCGTGCGGACGCGGGGCAAATGCGGATAACAGCCGTTGGGATGCGAGGCCGATGCGGATAACAGTCGTGAGGACGCGGGGAGAATGCGGATAACATCCGTGCGTATGCCGGGCGGATGCGGATAACAGTCGTGCGGACGCGGGGCGGATGTGGATAACAGTCGTGAGGACGCGGGGCGGATGTGGATAACAGCCATGCGTATGTGGGGCGGATGTGGATAACAGCCATGCGTATGCGGGGCGGATGCGGATAACAGTCGTGCGAACGCGGGGCAAATGCGGATAACAGCCGTTGGGATGCGAGGCCGATGCGGATAACAGTCGTGAGGACGCGGGGAGAATGCGGATAACTGCCGTGTGTATGCGGGGCGGATGCGGATAACAGTCGTGCGAACGCGGGGCGAATGCGGATAACAGTCGTGAGGACGCGGGGAGAATGCGGATAACTGCCGTGTGTATGCGGGGCGGATGCGGATAACAGTCGTGCGAACGCGGGGCGAATGCGGATAACAGGCATGCGTATGCGGGGCGGATTCGGATAAGAGTCGTGCGGACGCGGGGCGAATGCGGATAACAGACGTGCGTATGCGGGGCGGATTCGGATAAGAGTCGTGCGGACGCGGGGCGAATGCGGATAACAGCCATGTGAATGCAAGGCGGATGCGGATAACAGTCGTGTGTTTGCGGGGTGAATGCGGATAACAGCCGTGCGTATGCCGGGCGGATGCGGATAACAGTCGTGCGGACGAAGGGCGGATGCGGGTAACATCCGTGCGTATGCCGGGCGGATGCGGATAACAGGCATGCGTATGCCAGGCGGATGTGCATAACAGTCATGTGGACGTGGGGCGGATGCGGATAACAGTCGCACGGTTGCGGGGCGAATGCGGATAACAGTCGTGCGGACGCGGGACGAATGCAGATAACATTTTGTTTATCCGCGCAGGGCTCTAACTATGTGTGCGTAACCCTCCTCAAAAAGAATATTGGCCTTATGATACTTGTAGAGAATAGTTTCAACATCATTTTAGGCACACACCCATTAATCAAACTACTGTCTGTATAAACAAGTTGCGCGCCATTTTATGGAATGACGTGCCATGCCCCAGTGCGTGGGCTCCCGATTGAACGGTGAGTGAAGGGAGGTGTTTGTTTAGGTTGAAATGAGCTCTGAGCCGTCATCGCTAGCATGACGGATTGGATAGACCTTGTCCTATGTAATCTTGGCTGATACAGTTCCTTTCCTGGCCTGATCCTTTCTAATATTTCTCCAGAATACCAATAATCACGTTTAAAGCACGCCTCCGTTTCTGCACACGAATTGATGATAATGATGAAAATTATTGTTTTAAGGGGCCTAACATCTAGGTTATTGGTCCCTAATGGTTTAGATGATTGTGAAAATGAAAGATGATCAAATGAAATCTACAACTAAAACTAACTACTCTGTTACAAACTAGAAGAGGTAATGGGAACCAAAAGGAGAAGAATGTAAATAACAGATAATAACAGGAGGAGAGGAAATGCCTTCAACCCTCGAAGAATGAGAAGGAAAAAGAGCCAAGAAAGGCGGAGGAAAGAGGAGAGGGCCCGCCCCAAAGACAATGGAAGAATGAGAAAAAAACGGACCCAGCTCAGGAAGCCCTTGGGATCGCCAACCTTTGAAATCACCAGACGTGATCCCTTGAGGGTGTAGCAATATCCAGGGTGCACCATAAGTGGTGGGGCTAAACACACCCTGCCTCCTTGAAGGCCTTGAGCAGAAGGCATGAGATACAATGAAAAGAAAACAAGAGATCTGACCCCTCGAAGAATGAGGGATCAGGAAAGATGAGACAAGGGCCAATTAAGGCGGGAAAGTGAAAGACTCCCTAGGCCTCGGATACCCTAATACCGTCGGGGTCGGAAAAGAACAAGAGTTGACCAAGGGTGGTCGAGAGGAAAGATAACAGAGAGGAGCACGGCACAAGGAAGTAGAAGCAATGCTGGACTCAGTTGGGGTCCCGTGGTCACCAAATCACGTCCCACAAGTTATGAGCCCCTGGGGGTACACACGAATTGGATGCTGGGCTGAAGATGCACGGCAAAGAGGAGCACCTGTTTGGCCTTTGAGGAAAGAACAAACCTCCTCACCCTTGTAGGAGCAAATGTTGTCAGCCACTTATATTCTATCGCAGAAAAAAAATGGAATGTTTTCGTTTATTCTTATCTTTTCATTTTTATTAGCCTATTTTCTGAAAAAAGTTATGTCTTTCAGTCGGTGTACACGATTACACCCAATTGCAATGGGTAGTACCCAAATCCTGAAACAATTTTACATGACATTAATAAATACACTTGGATGACCAGTTTCGAATGTCAAGCGATCATCATCAGTAGTGGTTTTGTGAGAGTTCTAAATCCTCCACCTCCACACCCTCCACACAAGATGGCGTCAGCCCGATAACTCTCGAACCCATGGTTGGATTTTGACGAATGAGGTGTCATTGAACTCGGGCTGATACCCCCTTTCCAATGGACAACATATTTCCACCCCAAAATAAAACCTACCCCTACTAGGGGGAGAAATTGTAATTTTTTAGAGAATCTCTCTTTCCAATTGCAACATGTGAGAGTTTGAATTCCGATATGGAATGAAATGTTGTTCCACATAAAGTGCATATGTTCGGTGGAAAGCCACTATGAATTAGCATGCCCACTCATGGCTTTTGTAAGTGGGTGGGGGAGCGGATCCCTATGCATGGGTTATTGTTGACGGGTCATTGTTGGCGGGGTCATTGTTGCTGGGTCATTGTGAAGGAGTCCTTGTGGACAAGTCCTTGTTGACAGGTCCTTGTGGACAGGTCCTTGTTGACAGGTCCTTGTGGACGAGTCCTTGTGGATGAGTCCTTGTTTATGAGTCCCTTTAGACCGGTCCCTTTGGACTGGCCCCTATGGACTGACCCATGGTCTCTAATGCTGTGATGAAATTAAACGTTGTTCCACATGAAACGCATGTGAAGAGCCGATTGCTTTTATGAATTAACATGTTTGTTTTTTTGTTTTTACGCATGCGCACTTGGTTTTTTTGTAAGCGGGCGGGCTTTTTGAATAATGATTTATATATGAGTTATTTTTTAAAAAATTACCAAAAGATCCAAAACTAATAGGTCATTAGCTTTTTAATATCTCATGAATCAATAAGGCTAGGGACCTGTATGAGAGGTCGTTGGATTTGAGGTGACATTCTGTTTTTGAATATATTATATATTTATGTCAAAAGGGCCTACCTGAACTTTTGGTAATATCTCGCCAACTAATAATCAGAGAGGGTCAAGTGAGGTGTCATAGGACTCAGGATGGTCAACCCTTTTCCATGACCAACGAATTTACCCAAAAGATCTAAGGTCATTAGCTTTATAATATCTCATGAATCAATAAGGCTAGGGACCTGTATGAGAGGTCGTTGGACTTGAGGTGACATTCTGTTTTTGAATATATTATTTATTTATGTCAAAAGGGCCTAACTGCACTTTTGTTGATATCTCGCTAACTAATAATCAGAGAGGGTCAAGTGAGGTGTCATAGGACTCAGGATGGTCAATCCTTTTCCATGACCAACGAATTTACCCAAAAGATCTAAGGTCATTAGCTTTTTAATATCTCATGAATCAATAAGGCTAGGGACCTGTATGAGAGGTCGTTGGACTTGAGGTGACATTCTGTTTTTGAATATATTATTTATTTATGTCAAAAGGGCCTAACTGCACTTTTGTTAATATCTCGCTAACTAATAATCAGAGAGGGTCAAGTGAGGTGTCATAGGACTCAGGATAGTCAACCCTTTTCCATGACCAACGAATTTACCCAAAAGATCTAAAACAGCAAGGCCATTGACCTATGATTTTATAAACTAATAATCAGAGAGGCTCAAGTGAGGTGTTATGGGATTCAGGATGGTCAACCCTTTTCCATGACCAACGAATTTACCCAAAAGATTCAAAACAGCAAGGTCATTGACCTAATATTTTATAAACTAATAATCGATTAACAACATGTGAGGCATCATAGGACTTAGAATGGTCAACCCTTTCCCATGGCCAATGAATTTACCCAAAATACCCAATACATCAAGGTCATCGACCTGAGATTTTATAAACTAATAATCGGATACGAACACGTGAGATGTTTACCATGTGTGATGAAACATAGCTAGGTAGAGAAAGAATTAGTTTAGGCTACATGTATGGTGACTGACAAGTCATTGAAACTTGATTTTCAGATCAAACTGCAGTATAGAGAGAGTATAGGTTGCAGGTATGGGTTAATAAATGACGAACCGTGTACACAAACTTTGATTTATCGATTCAAGAATTAAGAGTAGACTATCTTTAATTGATTGGTTAAAGAGGATAGCTAAAACACAAAAAAATGCTCAGTGGTTACCGGGATAAGATGGTCGCTACACACAACAAGCTTTAAATACTTGAGGCTAATAATCTATACACACACACACGCTTGTTCTAAACTAAACTGTGTTGCTGTCAGTGCTCAGACAGTAGGCTGATGACAAAATGCATTGCTAACAGAAATGTAATCATTTCCGGTTGTATAATGTTACCAGCTATCCATTTTGTGTTGCAGTGTTAAGCACTTTTAGCTCTTGTACTGGTGGTCTTAACTCGATTTCCAGGTCTGAGGCCTAGAACGAGTCAAACTAAGAAACAAGGGCATGGTGGTGTAGTGGTTAAGCTGTTAGCCTTTTCACCAGGGTTCGATTTCAGGTTAATATGCATGTCATAAACATATTAAACAAAACAAAACATAGATAACGTTTAAAACTGATTACATTGTGTCTTTTCAAAATATTACTTGGATTACAAATACAAAGGTGAACTGGGTTTGATATACAGTTAATGCTATCACACACTAGACTGTAAGAAAACCAAATAGCAAAAGGCGTAGGTAGAGCAGTGGTAAAATTGCTATATGTAGAGAACTACCTAGCGGTTTTATGAACTGGTAAATCTATATCGCATAAACAGTGCGGTATACAATCCAGCAATCAAATTTGTATCTTGTGGAACAGAGAAAATGCACTTTTACCTTGATGGATAGCAAATGAGTGCAGATGAATGACCTATGCATTAGCCTACCATAGGGTTATAACCACGAGGTGGAGGTGTGACTTCTATATTTTATTGTTTAGAGACATGGCTTTTTTGTAACCAGTAGATTTAGTATTTTGTAAATATTCATTTTTGTAATTGTAAATAGTGGAAACAGTTTTTTGTAATAGTAAATGTTAAATGTATAACTAAAAGGTATTTAGGATAAGTGTGCATGTCAAGGATAAATAGCGTGGTAGTATTTGTTTTTAAGACAGGTATGGTTGTGTGAATGTATGACTATAGATAGAATGATAGAGAGAGAGAAAGCTTGTGTGTGTGTGTGTGTGTGTGGGTGTGTGTGGGTGTGGGTAGCATTGATTGTTCAACCAAAGCAAACACGGCAAGGTAGGATGGTGGGGGTAATTAATGTATATAGCAAATGGTAAATAGTATAATGTAATTTTTCTAACACTTGTGATTCTTTTAATGCAGCGGTAGATAGGTGTTATTTTGTAAAACAGGCTTACCTACAGTAGTAGTAGTAGTAGTAGTAGTAGTAGTAGTAGGCCTATATGTTTTTGGAAACAAACAGAAAGAGAATGCACTATTGCCATGGCCAAGCACTTCCATTAAGGTGATTTCAAGAAAATTTAAATCATCAAATGTGTGTTTAACAAAACTAAACTTTAAGCATGGACTAAATCATAAACGTGTCGTCTGTGATATGAAAAAAAAGGAAATCCATGTTTCCATATCAACACAATTTAAAAACTTAAAACTGTCATTTAAAAATGTAAATGGGAAATTGACAAATGTGTAAACAACAAGATGGAAAATTCATGTTTCCATATCATGAAATCCAAAAACTTTAAACTGACATTTTCAAATTGTGTACATGGAAAATTGACAAATGGCAATATGTGAAATGTGAAAATGAAAAAAAATTAACAAATGGCTATCATTATTTAAAAAAGTAAAAAACCGTCGTGTTCTATCGTTAAAGTGTGAATCAAACCACATCTACTTATTTGGATCACCCGAGACTGAGTAGACCTGTTTTAGTCCTAATATACTTTTAACATTTTATGTTAAAGCTCAAATTGAACTCAAGAGCTTTAGAGTGCCAGCTAACTATTATAACCGTTACGTCACAAAGACAACTTTACACTACTCTTAATGAACAATAATAAGAAAAAGAATAATAAATGTTGAATTTTTTTTAAAGGATGAACATGGTGACACTGTTTATGTTGCACAGTCTGCTAGCTTCTAGCCAGCAGCTGGGGTCTTAAAAAACGATACAGTTAACATTTTGTAATGAGATGTGACATGTTTCAAAGTACAGTATTATGGGTTCCTGTTGAGTAAAAACTAATCCTGTACAAGGAAGCAAGGGTTCGAACCCCTTACCTAACATTACTATTGCCTGAACATGGCTTGACGACACTGTATTATTATGATACCCGGTACTCAAACCATAGATAGAGTGTATTGTTTAAGATCACTTTCTTTCAGAACATAGGTGGAGACTGTTGATGGTTAACAATGGCATTAATATAGTAGGACGTGGGTATAGCAATTAAGAAAAAACAGACAATACCCATACAATATTTGTATTTATTTAATATAAGTACTTGTACAATAGTTACATTCAAAATACATTTTTTTTTCTCTATTAATATTTAGTCTTTTTGATTCTCTTGCATATGAAGGGTAGATAACCTTGTAGTTCAGCCCCTTAAAACAACAACAACACAACCTTTTGCATAGTCTGTGATGTTGACGACTCTTGAGATGTGGAAGATGGATTAAACATAACTTTTACAGCAGGGGTTAAATGTTGCTCAATAAACACTGCACTATTTTGAGTAGCAACATTTTTTTCTTGTACTAGCTTTTTAGCATTGTCATGATTATTTGTTGACACCAACAGTGTTTCATCTGGTACACCACATTGATGATCACTCACACTTAAAACCTTACCATTTCTACTTTTTAGATTGCCTCGACATTTTTTTTTACCTCTCTTTGAGCATCGCCAAAATATTATTCCTTTTACATTTTGACGATTATAGTTATAAGAGTAGCCTTTATAGAGTACACGTTGTTTACCTTTGTTAGTTGTAGTAAGTTCCATAGTAGCAACTAACCTGTTAGTATGATTTGCTCACTACAAAAGTTATAACTGTTCTGATAATAAAATCATTGAGCGTTTGCTTTTATATTTAATATGTACAGTTTGAAGTGATAACAAAAGTGAGAGCAAAATGGGAGCAGAGTGGTAGAAAATATAACATGTATTGTCAAGAAATAGTTTAAGCGGTTATGTGGATCCATTACATAATAATTTTAGCACGACGAAGCTCATTTTCTATGTCCAATAGTTCTTCATCATATTCAGTATAACCAGCCTGTTTATAGACATGCAGTTGCTGAAGCCGCCGGATTAGCTTACTTGGATTGTTCCAGTAGACAAATTTAACAAATGATTTTTAGGTGTAAACAAAGCATTACCATTATCATTATTATCTTCATCATCAACATCATCATCATCATAACCATTATCATTATCATCATCATCATCATTATCATCATCATCATCATGATCATTATAATCCTCATCACTATTACTATATAGTCCTTTTTGATCCTTTTGCAATACCACATTTTGCACAGTCTGTGTTGCCTTTGATAATGTTGGGAGTTTTTCAGACATTGACAACTGTCCTAACACGACTTTCTGAGGATATGATACATGCTTCCTAACAAACAATGCACTATCTTGAGCTGCAATATATTTTTCTGGGACAAGTGTTTTAGCATTTTGAAGAGTTTTTTTTTAAACAGCAACGATGTTTTATCTGGTACACTACATTGATGATCACTCACACTTAAGACATCACTATTTTTACTTTTCAGCTCACCTCGACACTGTTTTGAACGATGTTTTGAACAACGCCAAATAACAGTTCCATTTTTATTGGTTCGTTTTACAATATATGTATATCCTTTATAGAATGCGTATGGCATACCATTGCTATTTGTTGATACTTCCATGTCAATTGTCAAGCAGGAACTAATCTCTAGCAAAGTTCACTCGATAATATAAATAATAGTTTAAAGTGAGAGAAAAAGTGGGTGCAAGAGTGGGTGCAAAAGTAGGTGCAAAAGTGAGTGCAAAAGTGGGTGCAAAAGTGGGTGCAAAAGGGAGTTCAAAAATGGGTGCAAAAGTGAATGCAAAAGTGGGTGCAAAAATGGGTGCAAAAGTGGGTGCTAAAGTGAGTACAAAAGTGGGTGCAAAAGTGAGTGCAAAATTGGATGTAAATGTGGGTGCAAAAGTGGGTGCCGCTTATAGTAGGCATGAATTTTACTAGAATGTGATTTGAGTAAATGTAATTTCTAAACCCCAGTAGTGAATAGTCAGTTGGTTTTGATCTATGCAAGCGTAAACATGTCACATACACTGGTGATGGATACTCAAGGCTTTAAGGTCAACGAAAACAAGTACAGTATATATTTAAAGAGGTGGCTATCATTGATTGCACAACACGCAGGTTACCATATCTTTTTTTCGGACTAGTGTTTTAACATTTGAAGAGTTTTTTTAAAACAGCAATGATGTCTTATCTGTCACACTACATTGATGATCACTCACACTTAAGACCTCACTATTTTTACTTTTTAGCTCACTTTGACACTGTTTTGAACGATGTTTTCAACAACGTCAAATAACAGTTCCATTTTATTGGTTCGTTTTACAATATACGTATAACCTTTATAGTATGCATATGGCTTACCATAACTATTCGTTGATACTTCCATATCAATTTTCACGCATGAAATAATCTCCAATAAATTTCGCTCGATAATAGAAATAATAGTTTAAAGTGGGTGCAAAGGTGGGTGCAAAAGTGGGTGCAAAAGTGAGTGTAAAAGTGGGTGTAAAAGTGGGTGCAAAAGTGAGTGCAAAAGTGAATGTAAAACTGGGTGTAGTTTATAGTAGGCACGATTTTTACTAGAATGTGATTTGAGTAAATGTAATTTCTAAACCCAAGTAGTGAGTAGTCAGTTGGTTTTGATTTATGCAAGCGTAAACATGTCTCATACACTGATGATGGATACTCAAGGCTTCATGGTCAACAAAAACAAGTATATAGTTAAAGAGGTAGCTATTATTGATTGCACAACACTGAATCTATTTTTGAAATTTTGGCAAAGAGTCTAAGTGCTCTATTGTTAATATCTCGCGAACCAATAAGACTAGGGCATTGCATGAGGTATTGTTGGACTTTTTGCCGAAGACTGCTGGTAAACACCTATGTTCCCACGACCTTTTTAAAGATGGCGGCTGACCCACGAAGGCTGATTAAAAAGTATTCCAAGCGGAGCTTGTCGATAAGCAAACCAATAATCAAAGGGGGGTATGACAGAGCTTGAGGCGATAATTTCGATATAATAATTTGTGGGGATGTAAATGTGGATTTCTTAAAACTTGATAGAAATTGTGAATTATTAAACCAGTTACTAATTTCCTATGGACTGAAACCTACAGTAAATACACCAACAAGAATAACAAAATTTAGTAAAACCACTCCTGATCAAATTTTTATAAATACAGATAAATATCACCATTCAATAGAAGTCTATTGTCCGGGTTTTAGTGACCACCATGGACAAATACTGAGTTTTGAAGTATCCGAAGTAATCAATAATAATGATAATGGAGTAAAATCAAAGTGCAGGTCATTCACTGAATCAAATGTTACATATTTCAATGACTTATTAAATAAGGAAACATGGTCAGAAATTTATGAACTAGAAAATGTAAATGATAAATTTAATGCATTTAACAGTACCCTAAAACACTATTTTGAAATAGCATTCCCCTTTAAACGAAGAACTGTTCAAAATAACAAAACTAGCAATTGGATAACAACAGGGATTATAAATTCATGTCAAAGAAAGAAATTTCTACACAAATTATATAAACAATACCACACAACACCTGAATTCAATTTATACTACAAAAAATACACTAGCATATTAAATAAGGTAATAAGACTAGCAAAGAAAATGCATAATGATAATTTTATTTCCCAATCATCTAATAAAAACAGGGCTATGTGGTCTGTAATAAAGAAAGAAACTGGAAAATCTGCTAAAATACAAAGGAACATTACACTGACCAGAAATAATAAAGTGATTAATAATCCAGAGGAAATAGCAAACACTTTTAATGACTATTTTCTGGAAATTCCGCAAAAATTATTAAATAAATCACAGGTAAATACACTAAATTCTAATAATAAAATAAATATATGCAGTGATTCTTTATTTATAAATCATGTCACAAGTGAAGAGGTAAGAATAGTTATAAAAGAGCTAAAAAATAAATTCTGTGCTGGCATTGATGGCATCCCTGATGCAATTTTAAAGAAATGTGCAGAAAATATAATAAATCCACTTACGCACTTAATAAACAGTTCAATTCTCTCAGGAACTTACCCGGATATTTTGAAGTTATCAAAAGTAATTCCAGTGCACAAAAATGGTTCAAAAGATGAATTAGATAACTATCGTCCTATTACCTTACCAACTGGTATTGCAAAAATTGTGGAAAAAATTATGTATAAGAGACTGATAAGTTTCATAGAAAAAAATAAAATATTATCAAACTCACAACATGGATTTAGAACGGAAAAATCTACACAGACAGCAATTTACGAATGTAGTAATAGTATACTGAAATTAATTGACAATAAGGAACATGTAACTGGCCTATTCTTGGATTTATCGAAAGCATTTGATGTAGTTGACCATAAAATCCTCCTTACCAAACTAAATCAATATGGTGTTAGAGGTCTAGCTAATAAATGGATAGAGTCTTACTTAACAAGGCGTAAACAAATAGTAAGCTTGAGACACAAGGATGATGGAACCAAATTACTTAATGAAACATTGTCCAATGAGGGAATTATTGAATTTGGAGTACCCCAGGGATCGGTTTTGGGCCCACTACTCTTTCTTCTATATATCAATGATATAACACAGAACGTTCATTCACATAAGGAAATTTTGTTTGCGGACGATACAACACTCGTAATAAAAGGTGAAACTAAACAGGTCATACAGCAGTCTGCTGACTCCGTTACAGGAGAGTTAACCAAATGGTCACAAGATAATCGCCTCATAATAAACTATAAAAAGACAGTATGTCTAAATTTCCACACTATACAGAATAGGAATCCTGCGATGCCCAATATAACATTAAATGGTCATCAAATAGAAAATAAATCAGAAACAAAGTTTTTAGGACTATGGATACAACAAGACTTGAAATGGAATAAACATATACAATATCTGAATACTAAACTGAACTCGATGTGCTTTGCGTTACGTATTTTGAAAACCTGCACTAGCATGCACACATTAAGAAATACTTATTTTGCTTATTTCCATTCATACTTAAGATATGGGATCATATTTTGGGGTATGTCGCCAGATGTACTAAGCACGTTTAGGATACAAAAGAGAGCGATTAGAATTATGGCAAATGTACACTCTAGAGAATCATGTAGACCTCTGTTTAAAGATTTAAACATTCTCCCACTGCCCTGCATATATATCTTTGAAAGTATTATGTTTTTTAAAAAGAATTTAATGAATAAAGATGTTTTTCTTAAAACAAACAATGATGTTCATAGGCATAACACAAGACAAAATCAAAACATTCATATTTCACACACACACACAAGCATATATCAAAAAGGAACTTTTCACACTGGAGTTAAATTATACAATAAACTACCCCAGTATATAAAACTGGCCCCAAAAATAAAAACCTTTGATAGAATGTTGAAAGCTTATCTGCAGTGCCATTGTTTTTACTCAGTAGTTGAATATTTTAGCGTATAGGAGTGATGGAATCTATAACTATATTTTACTTTTTTAATTTAATTTTAATACCTAGCTGTATGTTGTTGTATTTATAGAATTAAGTTTTCATATTATGATAATAGAGTGAGGTGTAAATAGTTGTGCAATAAGATTGTATCTATTAAGATTTGCTATTATAATAAGTTATAAATAGTTTTAATCTTAGTAATATATACCTGTTAGTTCTTTTATTTTATGCATGTAAATTCTGACGTGTCCTATATCAAAAATGTATTGAATGCATGTATTTGATCAAATGGAATTAATAAAAATCTATCTATCTATCTATCTAACCCCTTTTGATTGATCCCTGTTGATTTGCCCCTTTGGACTGGCCCCCGTTGACTAGTCCCTCTGGACGGGTCCTTTTTGAAGGTAGTCATTTATGACGGGCCCCTGCTGACGGGTCACTGTGGACGGATCCCTGTGGACGGGTCCCTGTTGACATGTCCTTTTGAATAATCCCTTTGGACCGGTCCCTTTGGACTGATCCCTATGGGTTGGCCCATGCATTTATCCAAATTATGTCAAAGGGACGGGTCCCTGTTGACAGGTCCTTTTGAATAATCCCTTTGGACCCGTCCCTTTGACATAATTTGGATAAATGCATGGGCCAACCCATAGGGATCAGTCCAAAGGGACCGGTCCAAAGGGATTATTCAAAAGGACATGTCAACAGGGACCCGTCCACAGGGATCCGTCCACAGTGACCCGTCAGCAGGGGCCCGTCATAAATGACTACCTTCAAAAAGGACCCGTCCAGAGGGACTAGTCAACGGGTGCCAGTCCAAAGGGGCAAATCAACAGGGATCAATCAAAAGGGGTTATCGACTCAAGCTCTGTCATACCCCCCTTTGATTATTGGTTTGCTTATCGACAAGCTCCGCTTGGAATACTTTTTAATCAGCCTTCGTGGGTAAGCCGCCATCTTTAAAAAGGTCGTGGGAACATAGGTGTTTACCAGCAGTCTTCGGCAAAAAGTCCAACAATACCTCATGCAATGCCCTAGTCTTATTGATTCGCGAGATATTAACAATAGAGCACTTAGACTCTTTGCCAAAATTTCAAAAATAGATTCAGTGTTGTGCAATCAATAATAGCTACCTCTTTAACTATATACTTGTTTTTGTTGACCATGAAGCCTTGAGTATCCATCATCAGTGTATGAGACATGTTTACGCTTGCATAAATCAAAACCAACTGACTACTCACTACTTGGGTTTAGAAATTACATTTACTCAAATCACATTCTAGTAAAAATCGTGCCTACTATAAACTACACCCAGTTTTACATTCACTTTTGCACTCACTTTTGCACCCACTTTTACACCCACTTTTACACTCACTTTTGCACCCACTTTTGCACCCACCTTTGCACCCACTTTAAACTATTTTTTCTATTATCGAGCGAAATTTATTGGAGATTATTTCATGCTTGAAAATTGATATGGAAGTATCAACGAATAGTTATGGTAAGCCATATGCATACTATAAAGGTTATACGTATATTGTAAAACGAACCAATAAAATGGAACTGTTATTTGACGTTGTTGAAAACATCGTTCAAAACAGTGTCAAAGTGAGCTAAAAAGTAAAAATAGTGAGGTCTCAAGTGTGAGTGATCATCAATGTAGTGTGACAGATAAGACATCTTTGCTGTTTAAAAAAAAACCTTCAAATGTTAAAACACTAGTCCGAAAAAAAGATATGGTAACCCGCGTGTTGTGCAATCAATGATAGCCACCTCTTCAAATATATACTGTACTTGTTTTCGTTGACCTTAAAGCCTTGAGTATCCATCACCAGTGTATGTGACATGTTTACGCTTGCATAGATCAAAACCAACTGACTATTCACTACTGGGGTTTAGAAATTACATTTACTCAAATCACATTCTAGTAAAATTCATGCCTACTATAAGCGGCACCCACTTTTGCACCCACATTTACATCCAATTTTGCACTCACTTTTACACCCACTTTTGTACTCACTTTTACACTCACTTTAGCACCCACTTTTGCACCCACTTTTGCATTCACTTTTGCACCCACTTTTGCACTCCCTTTTGCACCCACTTTTGCACCCACTTTTGCACTCACTTTTGCACCTACTTTTGCACCCACTCTTGCACCCACTTTTTCTCTCACTTTAAACTATTATTTATATTATCGAGTGAACTTTGCTAGAGATTAGTTCCTGCTTGACAATTGACATGGAAGTATCAACAAATAGCAATGGTATGCCATACGCATTCTATAAAGGATATACATATATTGTAAAACGAACCAATAAAAATGGAACTGTTATTTGGCGTTGTTCAAAACATCGTTCAAAACAGTGTCGAGGTGAGCTGAAAAGTAAAAATAGTGATGTCTTAAGTGTGAGTGATCATCAATGTAGTGTACCAGATAAAACATCGTTGATGTTTAAAAAAACTCTTCAAAATGCTAAAACACTTGTCCCAGAAAAAGATATTGCAGCTCAAGATAGTGCATTGTTTGTTAGGAAGCATGTATCATCTCCTCAGAAAGTCGTGTTAGGACAGTTGTCAATGTCTGAAAAACTCCCAACATTATCAAAGGCAACACAGACTGTGCAAAATGTGGTATTGCAAAAGGATCAAAAAGGACTATATAGTAATAGTGATGAGGATTATAATGATCATGATGATGATGGTGATAATGATGATGATGATGATAATGATAATGGTTATGATGATGATGATGTTGATGATGAAGATAATAATGATAATGGTAATGCTTTGTTTACACCTAAAAATCATTTGTTAAATTTGTCTACTGGAACAATCCAAGTAAGCTAATCCGGCGGCTTCAGCAACTGCATGTCTATAAACAGGCTGGTTATACTGAATATGATGAAGAACTATTGGACATAGAAAATGAGCTTCGTCGTGCTAAAATTATTATGTAATGGATCCACATAACCGCTTAAACTATTTCTTGACAATACATGTTATATTTTCTACCACTCTGCTCCCATTTTGCTCTCACTTTTGTTATCACTTCAAACTGTACATATCAAATATAAAAGCAAACGCTAAATGATCTTATTATCAGAACAGTTATAACCTTTGTAGTGAGCAAATCATACTAACAGGTTAGTTGCTACTATGGAACTTACTACAACTAACAAAAGTAAACAACGTGTACTCTATAAAGGCTACTCTTATAACTATAATCGTCAAAATGTAAAAGGAATAATATTTTGGCGATGCTCAAAAGTGAGGTCAAAAAAATGTCGAGGCAATCTAAAAAGTAGAAATGGTAAGGTTTTAAGTGTGAGTGATCATCAATGTGGTGTACCAGATGAAACACTGTTGGTGTCAACAAATAATTATGACAATGCTGAAAAGCTAGTACAAGAAAAAAATGTTGCTACTCAAAATAGTGCAGTGTTTATTGAGCAACATTTAACCCCTTCTGTAAAAGTTATGTTTAATCCATCTTCCACATCTCAAGAGTCGTCAACATCACAGACTATGCAAAAGGTTGTGTTGTTGTTGTTTTAAGGGGCTGAACTACAAGGTTATCTACCCTTCCTATGCAAGAGAATCAAAAAGGACTAAATATTAATAGAGAAAAAAGAAATGTATTTTGAATGTAACTATTGTACAAGTACTTATATTAAATAAATACAAATATTGTATGGGTATTGTCTGTTTTTTCTTAATTGCTATACCCACGTCCTACTATATTAATGCCATTGTTAACCATCAACAGTCTCCACCTATGTTCAGAAAGAAAGTGATCTTAAACTATACACTCTATCTATGGTTTGTGTACCGAGTATCATAATAATACAATGTCGTCAAGCCATGTTCAGGCAATAGTAATGTTAGGTAAGGGGTTCGAACCCTTGCTTCCTTGTACAGGATTAGTTTTTACTCAACAGGAACCCATAATACTGTACTTTGAAACATGTCACATCTCATTACAAAATGTTAACTGTATCGTTTTCTAAGACCCCAGCTGCTGGCTAGAAGCTAGCAGACTGTGCAACATAAACAGTGTCACCATGTTCATCCTTAAAAAAAATTCAACATTTATTATTCTTTTTCTTATTATTGTTCATTAAGAGTAGTGTAAAGTTGTCTTTGTGACGTAACGGTTATAATAGTTAGCTGGCACTCTAAAGCTCTTGAGTTCAATTTGAGCTTTAACATAAAATGTTAAAAGTATATTAGGACTAAAACAGGTCTAATCAGTCTCGGGTGATCCAAATAAGTAGATGTGGTTTGATTCACACTTTAACGATAGAACACGACGGTTTTTTATTTTTTTAAATAATGATAGCCATTTGTTCATTTTTTTTTCATTTTCACATTTCACATATTGCCATTTGTCAATTTTCCATCTACACAATTTGAAAATGTTAGTTTAAAGTTTTTGGATTTCATGATATGGAAACAAGAATTTTCCATCTTGTTGTTTACACATTTGTCAATTTCCCATTTACATATTTAAATGACAGTTTTAAGTTTTTAAATTGTGTTGATATGGAAACATGGATTTCCTTTTTTTTTTTTCATATCACAGACGACACGTTTATGATTTAGTCCATGCTGAAAGTTTAGTTTTGTTAAACACACATTTGATGATTTAAATTTTCTTGAAATCACCTTAATGGAAGTGCTTGGCCATGGCAATAGTGCATTCTCTTTCTGTTTGTTTCCAAAAACATATAGGCCTACTACTACTACTACTACTACTACTACTACTACTACTACTACTACTGTAGGTAAGCCTGTTTTACAAAATAACACCTATCTACCGCTGCATTAAAAGAAACACAAGTGTTAGAAAAATTACATTATACTATTTACCATTTGCTATATACATTAATTACCCCCACCATCCTACCTTGCCGTGTTTGCTTTGGTTGAACAATCAATGCTACCCACACCCACACACCCACACACACACACACACACACAAGCTTTCTCTCTCTCTATCATTCTATCTATAGTCATACATTCACACAACCATACCTGTCTTAAAAACAAATACAACCACGCTATTTATCCTTGACATGCACACTTATCCCAAATACCTTTTAGTTATGCATTTAACATTTACTATTACAAAAAACTGTTTCCACTATTTACAATTACAAAAATTAATATTTACAAAATACTAAATCTACTGGTTACAAAAAAGCCATGTCTCTAAACAATAAAATATAGAAGTCACACCTCCACCTCGTGGTTATAACCCTATGGTAGGCTAATGCATAGGTCATTCATCTGCACTCATTTGCTATCCATCAAGGTAAAAGTGCATTTTCTCTGTTCCACAAGATACAAATTTGATTGCTGGATTGTATACCGCACTGTTTATGCGATATAGATTTACCAGTTCATAAAACCGCTAGGCAGTTCTCTACATATAGCAATTTTACCACTGCTCTACCTACGCCTTTTGCTATTTGGTTTTCTTACAGTCTAGTGTGTGATAGCATTAACTGTATATCAAACCCAGTTCACCTTTGTATTTGTAATCCAAGTAATAATTTGAAAAGACACAATGTAATCAGTTTTAAACGTTATCTATGTTTTGTTTAGTTTAATATGTTTATGACATGCATATTAACCTGAAATCGAACCCTGGTGAAAAGGCTAACAGCTTAACCACTACACCACCATGCCCTTGTTTCTTAGTTTGACTCGTTCTAGGCCTCAGACCTGGAAATCGAGTTAAGACCACTAGTACAAGAGCTAAAAGTGCTTAACACTGCAACACAAAATGGATAGCTGGTAACATTATACAACCGGAAATGATTACATTTCTGTTAGCAATGCATTTTGTCATCAGCCTACTGTCTGAGCACTGACAGCAACACAGTTTAGTTTAGAACAAGCGTGTGTGAGTGTATAGATCATTAGCCTCAAGTATTTAAAGCTTGTTGTGTGTAGCGACCATCTTATCCCGGTAACCACTGAGCATTTTTTTGTGTTTTAGCTATCCTCTTTAACCAATCAATTAAAAATAGTCTACTCTTAATTCTTGAATCGATAAATCAAAGTTTGTGTACACGGTTCGTCATTTATTAACCCATACCTGCAACCTATACTCTCTCTATACTGCGGTTTGATCTGAAAATCAAGTTTCAATGACTTGTCAGTCACCATACATGTAGCCTACACTAATTCTTTCTCTACCTAGCTATGTTTCATCACACATGGTAAACATCTCACGTGTTCGTATCCGATTATTAGTTTATAAAATTTCAGGTCGATGACCTTGATGTATTGGGTATTTTGGGTAAATTCATTGGCCATGGGAAAGGGTTGACCATTCTAAGTCCTATGATGCCTCACATGTTGATATTCGATTATTAGTTTATAAAATATTAGGTCAATGACCTTGCTGTTTTGAATCTTTTGGGTAAATTCGTTGGTCATGGAAAAGGGTTGACCATCCTGAGTCCCATAACACCTCACTTGAGCCTCCCTGATTTTTAGTTTATAAAATCATAGGTCAATGACCTTGCTGTTTTAGATCTTTTGGGCAAATTCGTTGGTCATGGAAAAGGGTTGACCATCCTGAGTCCTATGACACCTCACTTGACCCTCTCTGATTATTAGTTAGCGAGATATTAACAAAAGTGCAGTTAGACCCTTTTGACATAAATAAATAGTATATTCAAAAACAGAATGTCACCTCAAGTCCAACGACCTCTCATACAGGTCCCTAGCCTTATTGATTCATGAGATATTAAAAAGCTAATGACTTTAGATCTTTTGGGTAAATTCGTTGGTCATGGAAAAGGGTTGACCATCCTGAGTCCTATGACACCTCACTTGACCCTCTCTGATTATTAGTTAGCGAGATATCAACAAAAGTGCAGTTAGGCCCTTTTGACATAAATAAATAATATATTCAAAAACAGAATGTCGCCTCAAGTCCAACGACCTCTCATACAGGTCCCTAGCCTTATTGATTCATGAGATACTAAAAAGCTAATGACCTTAGATCTTTTGGGTAAATTCGTTGGTCATGGAAAAGGGATGACCATCCTGAGTCCTATGACACCTCACTTGACCCTCTCTGATTATTAGTTAGCGAGATATTACCAAAATTGCAGTTAGGCCCTTTTTACATTAATAAATAATATATTCATAAACAGAATGTCACCTCAAATCCAACGACCTCTCATACAGGTCCCTAGCCTTATTGATTCATGAGATATTATAAAGCTAATGACCTTAGATCTTTTGGGTAAATTCGTTGGTCATGGAAAAGGGTTGACCATCCTGAGTCCTATGACACCTCACTTGACCCTCTCTGATTATTAGTTAGCGAGATATTACCAAAAGTGCAGTTAGGCCTTTTTGACATAAATAAATAATATATTCAACAAGTCCAACGACCTCTCATACAGGTCCCTAGCCTTATTGATTCATGAGATATTAAAAAGCTAATGACCTATTAGTTTTGGGTCTTTTGGTAATTTTTTAAAAAATAACTCATCTATAAATCATTATTCAAAAAGCCCGCCCGCTTACAAAAAACCCAAGTGCGCATGCGTAAAAACAAAAAAACAAACATGATAATTCATAAAAGCAATCGGCTCTTCACATGCGTTTCATGTGGAATAACGTTTAATTTCATCATAGCATTAGAGACCATGGGTCAGTCCATAGGGGCCAGTCCAAAGGGACCGGTCTAAAGGGACTCATCAACAAGGACTCATCCACAAGGACTCGTCCACAAGGACTCGTCCACAAGGACCTGTCCACAAGGACTTGTCCACAAAGACCTGTCAACAAGGACCTGTCCACAAGGACCTGTCAACAAGGACTTGTCCACAAGGACTCGTCCACAATGACCCGGCAACAATGACCCCGCCAGCAATGACCCGTCAACAATAACCCATCCATAGGGATCCGCTCCCCCACCCTCTTACAAAAGCCATGAGTGGGCATGCTAATTCATAGTGGCTTTCCACCGAACATATGCACTTTATGTGGAACAACATTTCAATCCATATCGGCATTCAAACTCTCACATGTTGCAATTGGAAAGAGAGATTCTCTAAAAAATTACAATTTCACCCCCTAGTAGGGGTAGGTTTTATTTTGGGGTGGAAATATGTTGTCCATTGGAAAGGGGGTATCAGCCCGAGTTCAATGACACCTCATTCGTCAAAATCCAACCATGGGTTCGAGAGTTATCGGGCTGCCGCCATCTTGTGTGGAGGGTTTGGAGGTGGAGGATTTAGAACTCTCACAAAACCACTACTATCATCAGATCATAACACTGAGGCTATTAAATCTATGTCTACAAGTATGGGTGATGGTATTTACAATATGTACACTTATTTAGGGTGTCTTCGGTGGCATAGTAGATCGCATGCTGAGTTTCCATGCCTAAGGTAACGGGTTTAAACCCGGCCGAATTCGTCGGATTTTTTAAGAGCGTTAAAATCCCTCAGTATGCCTTCCTTCGGAGGGGAAGTAAAGCCGGTGGGCCCATGCCATAGATTTATTGCATGCAAAAGAACCTTCCACTAACTAAACTTGCGTGAAGCAAAATTTTTAGGTTAGGATTGATTAATGTTCTTAAGTTCGCTACCGGACCCTAGTTGTGATAGCATCTAATAGTAGCCAAGTTCACAGCTAAGTGTCGTGGACGGTAGCATTTGGTTGGCGAAAGTAGGAACTACATGAAATTATCGTCTGCAGACCATACTTGTATTAAAAAAACCAGATAACACACACTAATACAGCCATCACAATTAACACCGATTATCAGACAAATTCTACACACACCCAAAGTACACGGGGCTACATGACCGCGTAGTCGTACCCCTAAACTAAGGAACCAACCAACCAACACTTATTCACCTGCGGTAGTTAGATTATCCCTCCCTATATTATTCTGCTAAAGTCCCATTCCAGTTTTGTACCGAAAATAAGGTCCCATTAACACCAACCTGCACATATGGGGTACCTACAGGTTCAGCATAACCCAATGCGTAAGCGAAACGCACTCACCCTCTCTTTAAATGCCTCACAATTAAATAAACACCTTAAAACATGTATATTTACAATGAAAGAATGCATCACGGTAACCATGGTAACAGAATATCACAGGTCCATCTATTTCTGAATGACGCAATGCAGTTCCAATTATTACATTACTGTGAAAGTTTCCAGACGGTTATAAGGTTATCATTGAATCAAATTAAGCTGTAAAATTCATCAATACATACAGTATAATGCGCTGGAGTGGGTCAAAAGGCACTCTAGAATATTTTCACGCAATTTTCACGTGTGAGTGTGGTGCGAAAGGCCTTTTTCAGCCGACTATAACGGTTCTCCGAAAACCACATTTAAAGGCCAAACTCGTCGTAATTTAAGTGCGTTAAAATCCTTCAGTATGCCTTCCTTCGTAGGGGAAGTAAAGCAGCGGACCCATGTCATAGATTTGTTCCTGTAGTTTGAGTCTTTAGTCTTTTAACCGGTTTGATGCAGCCGTCCACGCTTCCATGTCCTGAGCTAATCGTTTCATCTCTACATAGCTACTACACCTTACATCCGAGGCAATCTGTTTAAATATTCTAACCTTGGTGTACCCCTACAGTTCTTATCCTCTACCCTTCCTTCCATAACTATGTTTGCTATTCGTGTGTCTTAGTATGTGTCCTACGAACCTATCCCTTCTCTTCTTTAGCAGTCGCCACAATCATCTCTCCTATCCCAACCGTCTTAATACCTCTTCATTGGTAACCCTATCTAACCCTTCATCATTCTCCAGTAACACCACATTTCATACGCTTCAATTCTCCTCTTTTTTGCTGCTCCAACAGTCTAAGTTTCTAAAGAGTGCCACGCTTCAGACAAAGGCTTTCACAAAAGACTTCCTAATACCTAACTCTATATTCGATTTCATAGATTTATGGTGTGTAAAAGAACCTACCACTACAATTAGTAGTGTGTAGCTAAATTTGTAGGCTACTCCCTATAGGCAAATTCCGGGATAGTACCTTATTTCAAGTCCTGGGCCACCTACTCCATCCCTGCGCCTAATACAGCTACCGAATGTTTCGGTGGCGTAGTCGGTAGCATGCTGAACGCTCTATCAAACACCCCCAGGGGCTCACATCTAGTGGGAAGTGAGTTGGCGACCACGGGACCCCAGCTGAGTCCGGCATTGCTTCCACTTACTTGTGCCGGGCTCCTCTCTGTCTTCTTTCCTGTCGACCTCACTTGGTCAACTCTTGTTCTCTTCCGACCCCGACGGTATTAGGGTACCCGAGGCCTAGGGAGTCTCTTCCTTTCCCGCCTTAATTGGCCCTTGTCTTATCTTTTCTGATACCCTCCTTCTTTTTATTTTCTTGTTCTCTCCTGCCTTCTGCTCAAGGCCCTCAAGGAAGCAGGATGTAAGTAGCCCCACCACTTCTGGTGCACCCTGGATATTGCTACACCCTCAGGGGCTGACGGCTGGTGAGTTCAGGAGTTGGTGACCCCGAGGGATTCCTGAGCTGGGTCCGGTTTCCCCCTTTTGTCCCTTACCTGTGGGGTAGACCTTCTCCTCTTTCCCTTTCCTATCTGCCTCTTATGGCTCACCTTCCTTCCAAGTCCCCCAATCCGCATTCTTCGAGGGTTGAGGGCATTTCTTTTCCTCCTGTCCTTTATTTCCCTTATTCTCCTTTTGTTTTCCATTTCTTCTGCTAGTATATAAGTTAGTAGTTAGTTTTAGTTATAGTTCACATTTTCATCGTCATTTTCACTATCACCCAAACCATTAGGGGCCGATGACCCAGATGTTAGGCCCCTTAAAACAAGAATTATCATCATCTCAGCTCTATCAAGTTCCAGCGTTCGCCGCTAGGTGTCAGTGACAGTGTCATCTCTGGTAGCCAAAGTTGGAACTACTTGAAATTGAACTTCATGGAAGCCTACGGGCGTTCCATTTAAATACCCCGCTATGGCCATTGGCTGCAATTCAATAGTACATTATACAGCGAGCCTATAATGGCAATGATTTAGACACGAGTATGTTTATAAAACGAGCGATGCGAGTTTTATTATTTCCATACGAGTGTCTTAATTACCATTATAGGCGGTTGCATACGACTGTTTATGTTCGACGATAATTATAACTTTTATTATATGTTCTAACATAAATATTCATAAATAACTGTCGAGATTCTGTCGGTTGAATTTTTCTCCTTGGGAATTGTGTGGGCTTAGCATTTGATCTCTACCCAATAACGAATCCCCAAAATTTGAAACATTGTTTATCCTGTAGTAGCATCAATAGATAGCGCATAGGTACTGCAATATGTTGGATCATTTTGTTATTTTGCTGAATTAACACAAAATAGGTTGTTACAAAAGTATTAACTTATTAATGTATAGTATTATCAACTAGTTATTCTTCAACATTCGATGCGTATAGAATGTCAACGGAATGCAAATCAATTGAGTCCCAAATAGAACAGTTATGACATCTCGCGGAAAAGTTTCGCATAAGAAATCGATTTACTGAACAGAGAGCTGGATTATAATTTCCGTGGAACTAATGTCAAACGCCTGCTTCCTCCATGACGTTCTGGTGTGTTTATGTCAACAAGAGAATTCACTATGATTGTCGGCGAAATCTTACGAATGTGTAGAAATTGGAGTTACGGATATTAAGGTACAGTGCTATTTCTTTTGCAAAATTGCACAGTTTGTTTATTCATTGTAACTACAATGGTTGATCCAATATAGGCTACATTGTCAACTTTCAAATAAAGTAATTCATGTCCGACATGTTGGATTTTGAGGGCATGTCAGAAGCTATCCTTACCTAATTGGTCATGAATGAAAATATTGAGCTCTGACTGGTGGAAAAACGGTGTTATAATTGCAACCCCCCCTTTACAGCAGATGTTGGACGGCACTGGCCAGCAGCACGTCGGTTACTCGATAACCAACGCTTTGCTTACCAGAAAGGGACGAGTACGGGAAACGTGGATGGGCCAACTTACCTGTATTCAGGGGTCCGGGTCACTTCCGCAGCAACATCACCTCCAGATGACATGTCCCAACAGAAGAGCTCCAAAGGAGTGGAAGGAAGATGGAGAAGGGGACAACACACACAGGCTATCGTACAAACATCCCCCAAAAACCAACGGAACTGCCGTCGGTGAAATAATGCCACAACCAAAGATTTAAAAAAAATAAAAAAGGTTTAATATTAAAAATTTAAAGAACCTTCACCCAAACTGAACATGCATCAATCCACACAAAATTTACAAGAAGGCCAGATAGCGCCTAACATGCTTGCTTGCAAAAGCCAAGAAGAGGTAAGACTTAATTTAAAATAAAATAAAATTTAACAGCCCAAAGGTTAAAATAGAATTTACATGCACAACACAATGAGAACGGGCTTGATAAATTGCAAGGAAATGCAATCACGATCCGACATGCAGATGTTGAGGCCATGCCAACAAATTAAGGATTGAAATTAAATTAAACTTTAAAATAAAATAAAAATAAAATTGGATAGAAAATAAATAAATAAATGATATGTACGCCGGCGGAAAACACAAGGACATTACCAAAAATCACGAAATTAACATTAACAAGATTACATTAAAAAAGGATTAAGTTAATTCACAACACATCTGCTTTCGAGACCCGCGCCAAATGGACTGACACCGAGACCACAATGCATCACTGTAAACAAAAGGTATGGCCACACCAAAAACATGCCAGATCAAAATTACGGCAAACAATTAATAAAACTAAATTTAAACATTAGCGTAAAGAAAATTACGGCGGAAAATAATTAGGTCTAAATGCTATTACAATCGAGAAATGCACCGGATCATGAATAAATTACAATGTCAATCCCAAGATTGACAAAGGAATATAAATAATAATTTAAACGTAAAATAAATTGGAAATGTGTCTCCACAAGGTACTGCCCCCGTAATTGAATTATGTAGAGACCACGGTGGCTATATTTGAAATTATGATTAGAGTTATGGCTGTCATAGTTATGACGTGGGTAGTCATGACGTAAGCACGGATGACGTAAATGTTATGCCAGCAAGCTACTTGAGCTGAGATTCTCAGTGACGTCAGCATTTTAGTCCAGAATGTTCCAAGATGTACGACGCAGTCGCAGGAAACGAGGAATTCTGCTGAGGAAGAAACTATGCTATTGGAGGAGAGGCATGAACCAATGAACGATAGTTTAAAGGAAGACGGAGATTGCTGAAACTATGGTATTTTTATGACTTTTTGAATGCAGAATTGTGGAAATACATTTGCAGTAAAAGCATTGATTTGGAAATTTGGTGAAATTTATTTTCAGTTTTTGAATTTTGAAAATCCGTTATGAATTAACGAAGTTGGAAGTTCTAGCGATGACGCAGTATCACGCTTTGGAAGGGATGGTAACGCCCCTCGAGAAGGTAATAAAAGGGCTTGCGCAGAAGAGGGGAGCCTCTTCTCTTTCGTTCTCCGATCATTTTGAGATCTAATGCTCAGATCATCGAAGTATTTGTGAAAGTCATTTTCTTATATATTCAATATAGTGAGACATCAAAGTGAACAGCAAGTGAAAAGAATCTTTTGTATAACGCGTGGCGAGGCCACTATAGTAACGAGATCCAGGTCAAACTAGGTGAAGTTGAAACGGACCTTAGAAAGCTTCTATAAGTTTAACTTCAAACAGTTAGCGGTCTACGATAACATAATTGTATTGTGCAGTACTACATGCAATTATAGTGAAAAGCTGAACAATTTCGACCGAGTACTTCAAAAGATATTAGCTGTTTTATATGACTGACAAAAGTGATTATCTCACCACTAGAGAAACACTTTTGTATAAGCCAGAATTAACGCAAGGCTAACGCTGTGAGTGGAGTAGAAAGACTTCAGATTGCTTGCTTACAGAACAATACAGTATAATGGAGCATTTGAATACGGCAGTTTGTTCTTCTGACACTACAACCGAAGTGCAGATGGAAGGCTAAGAAGGCTTATTGCAATTGGGACATACTTCAATGGAGTAAGATAGCGACATGGAACTTCGCTAATTGCTATTCCACACAAGCGAACATGCGGTGAATACCATCTACACCCATGTTTCGTAAGTAAAGGCTGAATACCATTGAACAGCCATAGAAACAATTTCATACTCTGAATATGAATAATTTCTTCGGAAATTTCTACAAAACGTCATGATGACTGTCTACTGGAACTTCAGGGAATTTTTCAAGAGAGGTCAGGGTAGTCCCGACTCACAAAGAAGATTATTGCCGGAAGGATGTCTATTCGTATTCGAGGAGCAGAGCGATTCACGGAGAAGGAAGCAGTTCGATTCTCCGAGGGTGCTATTTCCTATTTCGAGGATGGAGCTCAGCTTTAACGTGGTGAAATGGATCCATCAGCAGTCTTCTTTGGGGAATTTTCCTCTGGAACGTCAATCGGCAGATAAGGTAGTCGTGAACGTTTATTGTATTTGAGTAACCTAGTAATGTTTGAGCAACCATTTTCCCCATATTTTTATCCTCATGTATTTTGCCTTATTTTCTTGTTGAGATTCTTATTCTCAGTACACCTTGATGAGTTTTGCATTTTTCGACGATTTATTAAGACATTGTTATGTCATGGGCATAGTTAACGATTTTGAATCAGTTGAGACTGATATTTAGATTTTTCAGTAATTAATATTTTTGTAGTCACGATTTGACTGTAAGTTAATGATTTTTATGGCAGATTTAAATTCAGACAGCGTGTCATTTTATTAAAGTAATTCAACCCCAGTTTAATTACTTTGAACAATTTTCTGTCATCATCAAGAAGGAAGAACATTTAAATGATTTTAGAGCGTTAAAATCTTACGTTATCGACGATCTTGGAAATACTAGTCGTTATTTGTATTGATTGCAACACAGACATTTATCGTCAGTTATAAATGAACATTGCATCATAGACAATTTTGTGAAAGAGTAATGTTAATAATGAATTATTGAATGCATTAAAGTCAAGTACTTTTGTTAGGAGTTTTTCTCAATTAGAGAATTATATAACGATGTTTGCATTCCCTAGTCTAATTGGATTCTATTCGACTACTTTGCAGTTTAGTCGCACTTTATTTGAAGATAGTATTTTCATACTACAATTTCTTTTAAGATGTTAGTCTTAAATTTTGATAGACCAGATAGGCGTATATAAGCGTATTCACTATTAAATTTGTTTGTGATTGGTAAGTTTTGACTTCATTTCAGTTCATGAATGAAATCTACGAAGGTTAAATAGAAAAACAGTTTTGAAACAAATTATGATTATAAAATTTTTAAGTGGAACTATGAATGTGTAATCGCTAGTACAGCGCGTGTTGAAAGTCGCTGAAATATAATGCCCTTGAATATGAAGGAAGTTCCCACAAGATTTAATGTTAAAGAATTATTTGTGGAAGTTTTGTAAGTGATGTGAAAGTTTTAAATGCCATATAGATTAATATATGATGATTTTGGGCATATTTTTAATGCAGATTGTGCATTAACTTGTTAGCGAAGGATTTTCCGCTGGAGTAAGATTGTTATAGTTCGTTGAAAATTAATCAAGTGATTTACTGTTATAATTAACACGAGTTTTGAAAGAATTTGAGACAAGATTATGAATGAAGGTTGCCGTCACAAATCATTATTAAAAACTTTATTAAAAACCAGATTGTGACATTAATATGTATAACTAACCTTCATTGGTCGATTATATTAAACAGGATTATAAAATTACCAACCGAATGAACATGTGGCTAATGTATTTATTAAATTAATAATTTAAACAATTTAAATGTTAATATTGTAAATAATTGCTGTAAATATTTTTGAAAATAGTGTGAAACGAGAGTGATGTTAAAGGCGTGCTTAGAATATTTTTATTGTCTTTGACAAATATTATAAACAATTTCCAATTGTTATAAATAATTTATCTGATTTTGTTATAAACATTTAAGAGCTAATTAAACATTTGGATTGAAGTTAACAAGTTTAAGAAAGTAATGTAATGATCCATTAGGATGTGATCAAAGTACTTGAAAGATTTGCGTAAATATAATGTGAGTTGTCTTGTAAGACATTTAAAGTTTTGAGAGAGCAGGCTGTGCTCTTACGTAACATAGCGTGTGAGAAGGGAGTGCATTTGACCAGTATGCGTCAGGCTGGAAGGTAGCCCGCAGCTGTGTCAACATATGGTTTTCAGAGAGTGAGGTCGTACACTCCGGCCTTGCGACTATAAATACCATTCTCTTGTTTATTAAAAGGAAACAAATGCTCTATATATGTCACACCCTGACGTCCTTTTCCAATCCAATAGTGTTATGAATATTACGGTATTTGGAGCTCTTGGGAGCTAAAATGTTTTATATATCATGTTGTATAATAATTTTGCAAGTCCTACTGAAGGACGTAGTCAGATTGACTTGGGCTACTGATAGCCACGTATATTTTGTTGTGTTAGGAAAATCATTCCCTTTATTAGAAATAAAGCTTTTGTACAGTTCAAAGTTCTCGTCTTCGTTTCTGGTTCATTTTTAAATGTCATGGCGGAGATTATTGTGTGAACAGACTTTTAGTGATCCTGTTGTCAACTCAAACCCCGAGATAATTAAGAGGTAAGCAACGGTAAGTATAACCCCCGTCTATTTTGGTGTGTTCCACAATGATTTCCTGTGAATTTCTGTGCTCTTATCTCGATAGTATCTGTCAGTGCCATTTTCATTGATGTAACTGTGCCGGTGCGATTGATAATTGGCAATCCGATTGAGGGGGCGGATATCTGACAGCCTACTATCCAGGTAAACGGGGACAGAAAGATTGGCGCCCAACGTGGGGCTGAGTCAACAGTAAGATTGACCCTAATATGTGGGACGAATTCGACAAAACTGGATTACCAGGTTGAACACTAGAACGATTGACAAACCTAAAACGTGAGGTTCGATTAGACTCAAATAAAGAGGTTGATTCTTTGTTAGATGTCTAGGCCAATTGTAGTATTTAAGAGTGTGATTATATAGGAATTAAATGTTGTATTGTATTAGGAAAATTACACTCAGAAAAGATCAGATCTTATACAACTTGAGAAAGGTTAAATGGGCAGGAAACTTAGAAAAATCGCCTATAATCTGGAATCTTATTTTATTTGACCGGCTTATGACACTTCAGTCATATTAAAGATAAAATTAATTATTTGGATTGTAAATGTAAATTATTTGTGTTAGGATATTTTAAAATGAGCCAGAGAAATTTGAACATGTGCTTGAGTTTGTTTCAACATGAAGTATCTTCGAATATTAATTATAAGGTAGTTATAAGTTAGATTTAAGACAAAAAATTGATCAAAAATTATATATGGTGAAAAGTGTTGCTCAAATGTTGTTATTTTGCTCTTTTGATGTATGTCCCTACAGCAATCCATTTTGAATAATATTGTAATGGCAGATGAAAGTTTGAAGAAAATGTTATAGGAGATGTCTGCTAACATGAATCGCAGTATGAAGCAGATGTTGAATGAAAGCATGAAGGAAAATAATAGTAATTTGTCTGCTAATTTGAATGCAAGAATGGAGGAGAATGTTAGTAATTTGTCTGCTAATTTAAATGCAAGGATGGAGGAGAATGCTAGTAATATGTCTGCTAATTTGAATAGTAGTATGAAGGAGATGGAAGCTAGGAATACTAGTCGAATGGAGGAGAATATGAAGGTTCTTCATACTAGTGCTGCCAATTTGGAGGATAATATGTCGCGTTTACAGATCAATACCCTAGGAATTGAAAATACTGTAACTGACATCCGCACAGATGTATCTAATGTCCATAAAAATGTTGATGATGTTAAAAATGATGTATCTAAGGTACAGAGGGACCTTACAATGTTAAATTTAGACGTAGCTAATGTCCGAGGGGATATTGCTTGTGCTAGAGCCGAAGTAGTTGTTGTCAAAAACGATGTAGCGACTGTCCAAGACAAGGTCGAGGAAGTCCAGAAAGAAATTCAAAAAGCTAGAACTGATGTATCCAATGTTCAGGTAGACATTAACAACATTCATGCGGATATAACTGAGGTGCAAAGTGATGTAACTAAGATTCAGGTAGAGGTCAACACAGTTTTCGTAGATATCACTAAAGTCCAAACTGATGTAAATAAAGTCAGGGAAGAAATCGAAAACTCAAAAACTCTTTGTACGCGTAATATAACTGCATTAACGACTAGGTTAGTCGACGAATCGGTTAGAACAACAACGTCTTTAGCAGAGTTGAAGTATGATGTAGAGGTTATGAGAACACAGGTATTAGACCACAATAGAGTATTAAAAGCGGATATCGAAGTAGACATAGCCGAGATGTTAACAGCAAACGTAGCGGTATGGAAAGACGAGTGGAATAAGTCAAGTGGGGAACATGTAACCCAAATTCAGGAAAGGATTGAAAGAAAACTTGCCAGTACGCAGATAGAAATTAACAATGAGGTAGTACAGATTAGAAAAGATTTAAGCGTCAGGATAAATTCGCTATCCGAAAAACAAGTTGACGATAGAACACAACTAGATCAGGATATGCAAACTTTAAAATCTACATTAGAGGATCAAATTCATAAAGTTGTCTCTGACGTAAATGAAACGACGAGTAAACTGAAAAATTTGAAGTTAGGAGAGGCTAGTTTAATGGAGAACTACAAGGAAGAGATAGTCAAGAAAGTCTTAACAGAAATCACCGACAAGGATACAGAAGGCTTAGCTTGCGAATTGAACAGGAAGCATACCAGAAGATGTCACCTAGATCTAGAAGAAAGAGATGTGACTCCTGAAGAACGTGTATCCAGATTCAGAGAGGAGGATGACGAGAGGAATATGGAATCTGAGTGGAATTATCGAGATAGTGGGAAAAACTATCCGGATTCATATCCAAGGAACGTGACGGTCATTAGGAATTTCGAGGACAAACCACAAAAATTCAGTAACACTGATAGTTTGACACCTATAGAGTATGTAAGGAATCTCAAAGATTATTTCATCGAAGCTCACATTCCCAGAGAGAGAGAGATGAAGATTGTAGAGAGATATCTGATTGGAGGACCCCTTGAATGGTTTAGAGCTTTTAGATATACATTCAGTAACTTTGACGAGTTTGCAGAGGCATTAATCAAACGATTTTGGTCCATAGAAGCGCAGAATTCGTTAAGAGCGGAGGTATATTCAAGAAAATACTCAGGTACTCTTCCAACGAGGTACGCTGATTTCTTTACGAGTCAGTTGTCCCGCTTGAGATTTTTGCAACCCCCATTGTCCACGGAGCAACTAATAGATGCGATTTCTCGTATGCTGCCAGTTGAGGTGAGGAGACTTATAATTTCGTCCAACATCAGGGATTTATCCAGCATGGATGAATTACTAAGAAGGTTAGACTACACAAGTCCAATGCCTAACGTAGTTCAGAAAGGTCAAAGGCAAGAGTATAAGGAAATCAATACGGTATATATGGACCAAGTCCAACAAACTGACAAGCCAGAGGAGGAGAAAACTGACAATGTAGGTCCTCACAGGAATAATCAGTTTAGAAACTACAGATCACAAGGTTACCGACCATATCAACAGAGAAGAGGTTGGAACTACAACCGAGGCAACTATAATGGAAGAGGCAGATATTATAACAATAATGGGTATAATCGTAACTATAATAGGAATAACCAAAACCAAAATAGAAACCAGAATACTCAAAGTCAGGTTATGACACCTGAGCAATATCAGCAAAGAGAAAAGGAAAGCCAGCAATACTTAAAAGAATTAAGGGATAAAGAAGCTGACAATCAAAGGAAAAGGCAGGATGTTGTAATCGATCCTGGGCCTTCTACGAGCCAACAGAATTTTGAGGTCGGTAACACAAAAAAAAACGCCGATTTCTCAACGTCAGTGAGAACCTGTAAATACATTGCCACACCACACCTGATTACGATTAATGAGATATACGAAGTTACCGATGAAGATTTACTAGAAGAGAGGGGTATTGTTAAAGAGGAAAGACCATGTGCCTTACCGATTATTGCTGTACGGATAGATGGACAGCAGTACAAAGCCCTGATGGATACTGGTGCTATTATTTCCATCATTTCAGAGGAATGTTATCAAAGTCTGCTAAGAGGAGAGAACATGACAGTTCTACCTGTTTCTACCGTCAAAGTGAGAGGGATATTCCAAGATAAGGCAGTGAAATGCAAGATTCAAGTGTTATTGAACTTTGAGATCAATGGAAGGAATTATGAACAGATCTTCATTGTAGTGAGCAAGATCAATTTTGATATGGTGCTTGGAATCGATTTTATATCGAAGGTTGGAGCTATTATTGACATGAAGAACAGAAGTATTAGCTTTAATGATGGGTACATAATCACAGAAGAGATAGAAGAACAGGACGTGAAAAACAGTCTGGATATAGACCTTAGGGAAGAAATTTTGAATACAATAATTAATGAAGTGGAAAACTTAGAAGAAATACCCAGTAGAAAAACTGAAGGATTTGAAGAAATTCAGGGGGAATTTGAGGATCTGATAAAGGAATTCCAAGATATTTTCGATGAAAAGCCTGGATTGATTAAGGATTATAAGTACAAGATAAGACTGACAGATGAAACCCCTTACCAGAAGAGAATATACCCCATTCCTGAGAAATACTATCAAGAAGTACGAGGGTTAATCAGAAAAATGGAGGTAGACGGGATTATTAGAAAACAGGCGTCGTCTTATATAAACCCCATCACAGTAGTAAAGAAAAGTAATGGTCAGATACGTCTTTGTCTCGATGCCAGGACCATCAACTTGAAGATTCTTCCAGAAAATGACAGACCACCCAAGATTAGAGATCTGCTTCGGAAATTCAAAGGAAGATCTTGTTTCAGCGTTCTTGACTTGACGTCTTCATTTTATCAAGTTCAATTAGAAGAGGATAGTATGCAGTACACTGGATTCCTATTTGACCAGACGTCATGGGTCTTTGCCAGAATGCCTTTTGGAATGGTTAACAGTGGACCAGCACTTATTCGAGCACTTGATAGTAAGCTCACTGACGAAGTGAAAGAAAATGTAATCTGCTACATTGACGATTTAATCGTATCTTCACCCAGCGCCGCAGAACATTTAGTGCACTTGAGAAAGTTGTTCGAGAATTTAAGGGAGGCCAACATAAAGGTGAACTTTGGAAAATGTCAATTTTTGAAGAAGGAGATAAATTACTTGGGGCATACTATTGATAAAGATGGATATCATCCAAACATGAAAAAAGTAGATGCGATCACGAGATTTCCAAAGCCAACTAAGGTAAAACAAGTCAGAGAATTTGTAGGTGCATGCCAATTTATTAGCAGCCACTGTCCAAGATACTCGGAAATTATGGCTCCTCTGTATGACTTACTCAAGAAGAACAACAGATGGAAATGGAGTACCGCTGCAGACGAGGCTTTTGAGAAAGCAAAAGAGATGCTTAAAAATAATGTGAAACTGGAGTACCCAGACTTTGAGAAGGTGTTCTATATTGAGTCTGATGCATCAAGAATAGGCATTAGTGCAGTCTTATACCAGAAAGACGAGGCAGGCAACAAGCACTACATTGCGTTCACTAGTCGGAAGTTGAAAAAGCACGAGGAAAACTACTTCACGACAGAGCTTGAAGCGTTAGCTTTTGTGACAGCTTTACAAGCCTGGAAGAAAATCCTGCTGGGACATAAAGTCATCATTATTACTGACCATAAAGCACTACAGTTTATGTTGCAAACTGACATGTCGAGTGATAGATTGACACGTTGGGCTTTGTTCACCCAACAGTTTAACGCTACTATCGTCCACCAGCCTGGGAAAGATAACTTACTGGCTGATGCTCTATCACGTAACCATATTAAAAATGTGCAGATACACCATGTACAATTGGAGCAAGAAGATGAAGAAACCGTTAGGAGGTTAGCCCGAATCGGTGTGTCACAGAAGAGACACGCTCCAATAAGGAAAATGTACAGGTTCCTCAAGGGTTACATGGACAATACGGATGTTGACTATGAGACTACACGGAGAAATTCACGACATTTTGTCTTGAGTGGAGACATTGTATGCAAGTATGCTGACCCTGCGCATACAAAACTTCGAATAGTCGTGCCACCTAAACTTGTTGTCAATTTAGTGTGGGTAGCTCATCATGCAACTGGACATGCCGGTTTAGATAAAACTCTTAATACACTTAAAGAGAGATTTATCTGGACTAACATGCGTTCCAGCATTGCCAAGGTCATTCGATCCTGTGACAAATGTCATAGAGCAAAGTATGCTTCTGCTTTATTAAAGGGAAAACCGAAGGCGATGATTCCTTCTAAGCCAAACGAACTTATGGCGACGGATATATTTGGCCCCTGTCCGAAGGGATACCAGGGTAACCAGTACTTGTTGGTGACCGTGGATGTTTTCTCAAAATTTGTTACAATGAGTCCCATGCAGAAAGCTAACACGAGGAACGTAGTAAGCAGACTGGAAAATGCTGTATTTCCTAAAGCTGGTATACCGGAATATCTACTGTCGGATCATGGAACGCAGTTTACGTCCATGGAATTTGCAGCGGATATGGAAAGGCTTGGCATTAAGCACTTATTTTCAAGCGTGCGTTACCCTGAATCGAATTCCTCAGAAAGATATATGGCTGAATTTTCGAAATTCTGTCGAATTTTCTGTCCTAATGATCATTCTGGTTGGGTGAGATTTGTACCCCTTATTGAGGAATGTCTGAACTCTACAGTGCAGGAGAGCACAGGAGAAGTGCCAATGCGACTTCATCTAGGAAGAAACCCAGAAAGGCCGTGGGATAATCTTTTCAACCACATACCGAGAGATCCCGACATAGAAAGACAACAGAGGATTGACAAGGCAAAGGAACAACTCCAGAAAGCAACAGAGAAACGATTGAAGAGAGTAGCTGGAAAACGTTTTGGTACACCCTTTCAAGTTGGAAATCTTGTATTATTACGCAGACCTGTCAAGGCTGATATGACCAAGAAAATCTACCCCAAATTTGGATTAGTGTTCCTGGGGCCGTTTAGGATTACGAACGCTTATGGAAACAACTGTTATGAACTCTACGATGAAGAGAATAATGTCGTTTACGGCAAGTTCAATGCTGGAAATTTTAAAAGATACTATACTAGAGTAAGCCAGTAATAATTCAATTTCGTGTTCAAGAGAGTTGAGATACTTGTAACATTGAGTTTAAAAACAATTTGCAACTGTTTTTAAAACGTGGTGGGAGGAGAATGCCCCCGTAATTGAATTATGTAGAGACCACGGTGGCTATATTTGAAATTATGATTAGAGTTATGGCTGTCATAGTTATGACGTGGGTAGTCATGACGTAAGCACGGATGACGTAAATGTTATGCCAGCAAGCTACTTGAGCTGAGATTCTCAGTGACGTCAGCATTTTAGTCCAGAATGTTCCAAGATGTACGACGCAGTCGCAGGAAACGAGGAATTCTGCTGAGGAAGAAACTATGCTATTGGAGGAGAGGCATGAACCAATGAACGATAGTTTAAAGGAAGACGGAGATTGCTGAAACTATGGTATTTTTATGACTTTTTGAATACAGAATTGTGGAAATACATTTGCAGTAAAAGCATTGATTTGGAAATTTGGTGAAATTTATTTTCAGTTTTTGAATTTTGAAAATCCGTCATGAATTAACGAAGTTTGAAGTTCTAGCGATGACGCAGTATCACGCTTTGGAAGGGATGGTAACGCCCCTCGAGAAGGTAATAAAAGGGCTTGCGCAGAAGAGAGGAGCCTCTTCTCTTTCGTTCTCCGATCATTTTGAGATCTAATGCTCAGATCATCGAAGTATTTGTGAAAGTCATTTTCTTATATATTCAATATAGTGAGACATCAAAGTGAACAGCAAGTGAAAAGAATCTTTTGTATAACGCGTGGCGAGGCCACTATAGTAACGAGATCCAGGTCAAACTAGGTGAAGTTGAAACGGACCTTAGAAAGCTTCTATAAGTTTAACTTCAAACAGTTAGCGGTCTACGATAACATAATTGTATTGTGCAGTACTACATGCAATTATAGTGAAAAGCTGAACAATTTCGACCGAGTACTTCAAAAGATATTAGCTGTTTTATATGACTGACAAAAGTGATTATCTCACCACTAGAGAAACACTTTTGTATAAGCCAGAATTAACGCAAGGCTAACGCTGTGAGTGGAGTAGAAAGACTTCAGATTGCTTGCTTACAGAACAATACAGTATAATGGAGCATTTGAATACGGCAGTTTGTTCTTCTGACACTACAACCGAAGTGCAGATGGAAGGCTAAGAAGGCTTATTGCAATTGGGACATACTTCAATGGAGTAAGATAGCGACATGGAACTTCGCTAATTGCTATTCCACACAAGCGAACATGCGGTGAATACCATCTACACCCATGTTTCGTAAGTAAAGGCTGAATACCATTGAACAGCCATAGAAACAATTTCATACTCTGAATATGAATAATTTCTTCGGAAATTTCTACAAAACGTCATGATGACTGTCTACTGGAACTTCAGGGAATTTTTCAAGAGAGGTCAGGGTAGTCCCGACTCACAAAGAAGATTATTGCCGGAAGGATGTCTATTCGTATTCGAGGAGCAGAGCGATTCACGGAGAAGGAAGCAGTTCGATTCTCCGAGGGTGCTATTTCCTATTTCGAGGATGGAGCTCAGCTTTAACGTGGTGAAATGGATCCATCAGCAGTCTTCTTTGGGGAATTTTCCTCTGGAACGTCAATCGGCAGATAAGGTAGTCGTGAACGTTTATTGTATTTGAGTAACCTAGTAATGTTTGAGCAACCATTTTTCCCATATTTTTATCCTCATGTATTTTGCCTTATTTTCTTGTTGAGATTCTTATTCTCAGTACACCTTGATGAGTTTTGCATTTTTCGACGATTTATTAAGACATTGTTATGTCATGGGCATAGTTAACGATTTTGAATCAGTTGAGACTGATATTTAGATTTTTCAGTAATTAATATTTTTGTAGTCACGATTTGACTGTAAGTTAATGATTTTTATGGCAGATTTAAATTCAGACAGCGTGTCATTTTATTAAAGTAATTCAACCCCAGTTTAATTACTTTGAACAATTTTCTGTCATCATCAAGAAGGAAGAACATTTAAATGATTTTAGAGCGTTAAAATCTTACGTTATCGACGATCTTGGAAATACTAGTCGTTATTTGTATTGATTGCAACACAGACATTTATCGTCAGTTATGAATGAACATTGCATCATAGACAATTTTGTGAAAGAGTAATGTTAATAATGAATTATTGAATGCATTAAAGTCAAGTACTTTTGTTAGGAGTTTTTCTCAATTAGAGAATTATATAACGATGTTTGCATTCCCTAGTCTAATTGGATTCTATTCGACTACTTTGCAGTTTAGTCGCACTTTATTTGAAGATAGTATTTTCATACTACAATTTCTTTTAAGATGTTAGTCTTAAATTTTGATAGACCAGATAGGCGTATATAAGCGTATTCACTATTAAATTTGTTTGTGATTGGTAAGTTTTGACTTCATTTCAGTTCATGAATGAAATCTACGAAGGTTAAATAGAAAAACAGTTTTGAAACAAATTATGATTATAAAATTTTTAAGTGGAACTATGAATGTGTAATCGCTAGTACAGCGCGTGTTGAAAGTCGCTGAAATATAATGCCCTTGAATATGAAGGAAATTCCCACAAGATTTAATGTTAAAGAATTATTTGTGGAAGTTTTGTAAGTGATGTGAAAGTTTTAAATGCCATATAGATTAATATATGATGATTTTGGGCATATTTTTAATGCAGATTGTGCATTAACTTGTTAGCGAAGGATTTTCCGCTGGAGTAAGATTGTTATAGTTCGTTGAAAATTAATCAAGTGATTTACTGTTATAATTAACACGAGTTTTGAAAGAATTTGAGACAAGATTATGAATGAAGGTTGCCGTCACAAATCATTATTAAAAACTTTATTAAAAACCAGATTGTGACATTAATATGTATAACTAACCTTCATTGGTCGATTATATTAAACAGGATTATAAAATTACCAACCGAATGAACATGTGGCTAATGTATTTATTAAATTAATAATTTAAACAATTTAAATGTTAATATTGTAAATAATTGCTGTAAATATTTTTGAAAATAGTGTGAAACGAGAGTGATGTTAAAGGCGTGCTTAGAATATTTTTATTGTCTTTGACAAATATTATAAACAATTTCCAATTGTTATAAATAATTTATCTGATTTTGTTATAAACATTTAAGAGCTAATTAAACATTTGGATTGAAGTTAACAAGTTTAAGAAAGTAATGTAATGATCCATTAGGATGTGATCAAAGTACTTGAAAGATTTGCGTAAATATAATGTGAGTTGTCTTGTAAGACATTTAAAGTTTTGAGAGAGCAGGCTGTGCTCTTACGTAACATAGCGTGTGAGAAGGGAGTGCATTTGACCAGTATGCGTCAGGCTGGAAGGTAGCCCGCAGCTGTGTCAACATATGGTTTTCAGAGAGTGAGGTCGTACACTCCGGCCTTGCGACTATAAATACCATTCTCTTGTTTATTAAAAGGAAACAAATGCTCTATATATGTCACACCCTGACGTCCTTTTCCAATCCAATAGTGTTATGAATATTACGGTATTTGGAGCTCTTGGGAGCTAAAATGTTTTATATATCATGTTGTATAATAATTTTGCAAGTCCTACTGAAGGACGTAGTCAGATTGACTTGGGCTACTGATAGCCACGTATATTTTGTTGTGTTAGGAAAATCATTCCCTTTATTAGAAATAAAGCTTTTGTACAGTTCAAAGTTCTCGTCTTCGTTTCTGGTTCATTTTTAAATGTCATGGCGGAGATTATTGTGTGAACAGACTTTTAGTGATCCTGTTGTCAACTCAAACCCCGAGATAATTAAGAGGTAAGCAACGGTAAGTATAACCCCCGTCTATTTTGGTGTGTTCCACAATGATTTCCTGTGAATTTCTGTGCTCTTATCTCGATAGTATCTGTCAGTGCCATTTTCATTGATGTAACTGTGCCGGTGCGATTGATAATTGGCAATCCGATTGAGGGGGCGGATATCTGACAGCCTACTATCCAGGTAAACGGGGACAGTACGAAGAAAAGAGCACAGAATTAAAATAAACCAGGAAACGTAATAAAAACAACAATAAAATAGGACCTATAAAACCAAAGAGGAACAGAAATAAAATATTACTATAAGAAGATATCGGAGCTCCATAACAATAAAATAATTAAATAAATTAAATTAAAAAAAAACGTACCTTACATCCTTCTCTGTGGAGACACAAAAATAATAAAATAATTAACACATAATTTTATGTTATTACATGTGCTTCACAAAAAATGGCAAACCCCGGCACATGCGTTGTTTGGGTCACAATCACAGGTCACATTCCACACGTCCACTTCACGGCGAAAAGATGAAAATTCATAGCCCGAAGAGAACAGGCAATTCCTTTTTCTAGAATATATATATATTTTGTAGAGAATGAGGGCTTAAAGCCCCCATTAGTGGAGACACTTTCCACGACCAGATAGCTTGATGTTTACTTCACGACCTCTAATGGACTCCACAAAAATGGCGGAGAATCGCTCGTCATTTATCGAACTGTCTTCATGTAAATAAATATTGTCCAATCACGAAGTGACACATCAAAACAACATTGTCATTAATAAGTTCATAATTTGGCGGTATCAAGAATACACACCGTTCTTTGTTTTATGACGTAGAATCATAATGGTCTTTCAATTATGTCATGCGTATATAGAGTTTATAAGGCGAAGCCCACACCACCTATTGGGGAGAAACAGGAACTATTTGTATCTTTGCAAAGTCCGACTGCAGCTACCATCTTGTGGTGACAGACGGTACTGAGCGACCAAGCGGTCATTTCAAGTGAGCAAATACATGTTTGCAAGCGTAGGGACGTGCCCTTGCACGTATCAGTCTCCCTCCCTTAAGCGTGAACACCGTTCACCAATATGCCAAGGCATAGACAGTACTCCTTAACTTGTCGATTCACCAGAGATGCTTCCCGAAGGTAATGTTCACCAGTTAACTCCAATTGATGGATGAAACCGCATCGTTTTGGTTAGGAAGAATGCAGGGTCAGATTATCAGTGAAGGGATAATTGATCACCTCGCAAACCACTTAGTTAACAGCTTCACTGTGTCCAAAAACCTTCAGGAACGCAGTACACCAGCACCAGCAGTGCTTTTCAGAGTCCGAGACACGTTAGGAAAAAATTTCAACAAGTCCAATGTAGGTCGTTTTAGACGAAGTAGGATGAAGCAATGTGCAAGATACGATTCGACGCGTGGGCAGCCATTTACAAAAATAGAAGTTAATCTAGTTTCAAAAAAGTATTACAGAATTTACAATATCTTACTACATTTTACAAAGAGAAACAAGTTTGAATTTAAATGAAGAAAATTTTTGACCAAAGCCCTAGATCCGTGCTTACAAGGTTTCATTAACAAGTTTACACTTTTTACAGATTCGAAGTACATTACAAGATTACATGAGTTAGACGACTATACATTTCGAAGGGACTACGGTAGAGGAAAGACCACTACAATTCCCAAAGGGAACAGGAATACAAGGTTACCATGAGTTAGCTCTCCCACCGAGCCCAACTTACATGTTAGCATCTCCTATGAAACATCAAAATTAGGTACACTTTTACAATTTACCATTACAATGGGAACTTCCCAACATTTACATTTTGTATCCCACCAGAGTTTTCAAATCCAATTAAATTCAAAATTCCACAAGGAACAGAGGCTTGAAGGCTTCCATGAAGGTTATGTATACTCTACATTATACAAGCTCAGTTTTACAAAATTTATGGTAGCATTTCCTTATTAGAAACGTCTCCACCTCGTTTAATGTGTGATAGATGCACTCTAGAAATTTTGTTGGCCTTAGGGTTTCGAACAAGAAGAGTAACAGGAGTCAAGAATGCCTCTACATAGCATGGGCCTTTAAAACGAGGGGTTAACTTGCTTGAGACAAGATTACTGACGCCCTTGGGCTCGAAATTGCGGACGTACACAACATCACCAATTTCCAAATCCGCTGGCTTGCGACAGGCATTGTGTCGCCTGGCAAGTTGGTCATGGGATACCTTAATATTCTCTCTAGCCTTGTCGAATTTCGCCCTCATATCCTCGGGCGTGAAACTGTCAGGAAGGAGATCGTGCAGGTTTCACAGATTAGACAACGGAGAATTAGCCATAAAGGAAAACATTAGCGAAAAAGGGGTAGCTTGCGTGCTCTCATGCACGGCGGTGTTGAAAGCAAAATTGAGCCAATGCAAATTAGAATCCCACTTGGAATGGTCGTCGTGGTGGAAAGCAATCAGAGCAGAACGGAGATTACGATTGACTCGCTCAGCAAGAGACGGGTTAGGAAAATAGGGAGTGGTGGTTACGTGCGAAATAGCATAATCAAACAAGAATTGACGGAACTGATGAGATACAAAGCACTTGGCATTATCTGACACCAGATACTGACACGGCCCAAAAGACGAGAAGATGGAATTAAGACACTTTATGACGGAACTGGTCGTAGCCTGTCTGGTGGGGAAAATCCAACTAAACCGGGAGAAACCGTCAGTGCAAACAAGCGCAAATTGGTTTCCCCGACCAGAGCGAGGGAACGGTCCAACATGGTCGATAAAAAGCCTCTCCATGGGTCTAGATGTCGGTTCAGATGCCAACAGGCCAACTTTAGTAGAAACCGGAGGTTTGCTAATACTGCATGCAGCACAATTCCTGATGAGCCTCCTGATGTCGCCATCCATACCTTGCCAAATGAAAAACTGTCTGATTTTAGCTCGGGTCTTGAATACTCCTAGGTGGCCACCAACAGGAGATTCATGATAGTAACGAAAGATTTCCGGAATGAGGATTGACGGGAGCACAATTTTAGGTAGGCGGTCATGACGAGACGAACAACACAACACACCGTCCTTCAGAGAGTAGGGCTTGATCACTTCACCAGAATTGATTCGGTCAATAAGGCTAGACAAGGAGGGGTCTTCTTTCTGGAATCGTCTTACATCCTCAAACAGCACAGGGGAATTGCTAAGAACGGCATTGACACAATTTACAGCAGATACAAGGTTTACAGGTTCACAATCCTGAACATCTTCTTCAGCTGTTTCCTCGTACATGCGGCTTAAAGAATCAGCTACCGCATTTTCGGACCCACGAATATGTTGGACAGTGAACTGGAACGACAGAATCCTAGTTGCCCACCTAGCAATTCTACCAGTTTTGCGGGGTTTCCCTAAGACCCAGCTCAAGGCTTGGTTATCAGTCTCAAGGAGAAACTTGGTGTGCTCAAGATACATACGGAATTTTTCTAGAGCGAACAACACAGCTAAACCCTCAAGTTCGTAAATAGAATACTTCCTCTCTGCGTCCGTTAAGGTACGTGAAGCGTATGCAATGGGTTGCCGACCCAGATCAGATTCCTGCAGAAGGACACAACCAACACCACGACCAGATGCATCAGTCTGCACAATGAACTGCTTCCCAAAATCCGGAATGGCTAACACAGTGGCGTTAGAGAGCGCAAGCTTAAGATCTTCGAAGGCTGCTTGCTGAGAGGGACCCCACTCGAACTTCACAGCCTTTTTGCGTAATTGGTTTAGAGGAGCAGCCCGGTCGGCAAAGTTACTGATAAACTTGCGAAAGAAGTTGACCATTCCAATGTAACGAGCAACACCCTTGGCGTTCTTGGGTGGTTTAAAATCTCTGATGGCCTGCGTGCGAGACTGGTCCACTGAGATACCAGATTCAGAAACAATATGACCCAAGAAGGAAATTTTGGGCTTGGCAAAGGAAACCTTGGACAATTTGACGGTAAGTCCAGCGTCACGCAACCGATCAAGTACAATTTTCAGATGATCAACGTGTTCCTCGAAGGACTCGGAATAGATCACCACATCGTCAAGGTAGTGGTACACAAACTTGAATTTAATTTCTGAAAATACCTTGTCCAGAAGTCTGCTCAACACAGCGGCTCCGGTGGATAGGCCAAACGGGACACGGGCATATTCAAAGAGGTTCCAGTCAGTGGAAAAAGCAGTAACATGCCTGGATTCAGGAGAGAGGGGAATTTGGAAGTAGGAAGAATTTAAATCGAGGATCGTGAACACCTTCGCGTTGCGAAACCAACTAAAACATGTGTGAAGGTCCGGCAAAGGAATGGACTGCAAAACAACCTTTTGATTAAGGGCCCTATAGTCGACCACCGGCCGAAAACCACCGTTAGGTTTTGGCACAAGAAATACAGGGGATGAGTAGGCAGAGATAGAGGGTTGGATTACACCTTCTTCTAACATCTTATCGATAATCTTACGAAGTTCAGCCATCTTGGGCGGGGCAAGGCGATACGGGCTGGAACGCACCGGCACAGAATCGGTTAGCTCAATCTTGTACTCCATCAAATGGGTTACACCCAGCTTGTCAGTAAACACATCGCCATATTCCTGACATAACCACTTAATGGCCTCCCTTTGAAGACTCGTTAAATTTTCCAGATCGAGATCCTCAATAGTCATAGGTTCAGTAACAGAATTGACAGCAGGAGAAGATAAAAGTGGGTTAAACGATAATTTACTCTGTGGATTAAACTTAAACCATAAGTTGCGAGCACCAAAATCAAGAAGCATACCAACGTGTGACATGAAATTAGCTCCAATGACCACAGCACAAGAAAGATTTCTGGCAACCAAAAATTTAAATTTCCAAGAAAAATTTAGAATATGAATTTTGACTGTCATACTACCCAAAATATTTAAGTTTGAACAATTTGCCGAAATAAAAGATTCATTGTTAGGCTCTAACTCAGGAAATTTGCAAACACTCTTCATAGATAAAAACCAGTCCTCGCTTATAAAGGATGCGACACTACCAGAATCAAGCAATGCGGAAACGGGCTCGTCATTAACACAAATTTCAATAAACGGGGATATTCCTTTAGCCACAGGAGAAATTCCAAAATCATTACTCACTCTAACACGATTACAAGTAGGTGACGAGGACACCCGCACCACAGGTTTCACACAACGTTTAGAATTAGGCTGACTTGCCACGCCATTGCTCACCGACAGGTTAGGTAGGCCAGCGACATAAGCAGAATTAGCACATGATGAACTAGCTTTCATAGAGTTATCAAGACTATCATTGGTAGGGCGACCAGAAACTTCACAGGGTTTTCCCAAATTCTTACACACAGAAATATCCTTGGAAGTAACACCCGAATTGGTCTCCTCAACGTTCTGTCATTGGCGATACACAGCCTGGTTACTCGGACACACCTTCTTGACATGTCCCACTCCACCGCACGAGTGGCACTTAATATTAGGTCGAGGATGAAACATAACCTTAGGTGGGGGACGAGACATCAAGGAAGGAGGGGGACAAGCCATCAAGGAAGGAGGAGGAACATTAACTACACGAAGGGAATCTGCATGCTTCACAGCCATAGCCTCTATAACGACCTGTTTCAGCTCGACGAATGACGAAGGCCTGGTACACATAGTCATGTATGACCTATATTGAGGCGAAAACCCATTCACAATTGATGACACCAACTGTCGCTCGGTTAAAGGGGATGCAAAAACCTGGGCATACACCTTAATGTCACTGACATAGTCGCTAAGGGACTCGTCCAGCCTTTGGACACGATAAAGGAACCTTTGCTCGAGAGCACTTAGGGCGCTCGCAGGGACAAAAAACCACAACACTTCCCTAATAAACATGGCTAAGGACATGCGGAGGTGGATAGCTTCAACAAGCTTATCGCGCAGCATACCGGATGCAACTGGATACAAAAGTTGGAAAATCTGAACTTCCGACATCCCAAAAATCGAGGCATGGTTACCCAACTCGACCACTTGCTTTAAAAATTGAACCACTTGGGTAACGTCATCAAGGTTGAAATGCTTTAATTTAGTTAAGAAACCAGAAATAGGATGAGGAATCGACCCATAATTAACGGTAGGTGAGAACGTAGCATTAGGAATAGAGACCTTGTTACCAGGGTAGCCCGCTTGCACACCCTCTACAGGCGACAAAACATTAATATTACTAGAGAAAGAACTGGGATGCAATGGGTCGGCAGGACCCAGGAAATCACTAGGTGACCTAACATGAGAAGAATGACCGTATGCAGGATTAAGTGGAATGGACGAGCCAGCGACAGGCAACAGAGGGGCAGGCAAACTACTACTGGTAATCGATCCCAAAACCTCAGACCTAGTAAACAGAGGTGATTCACGATCAACCCCAGAAGAACTCTCTAAATTCACAAGGTTATCGCTTAAGTCGATTAAATTGAAAACACTATTGTTGTCGGCCATTTTGGAAAACACAGAATGCAGACAACCAATATAGAAAGAAACAAAATTTCAGGAATTACAAGGACAGTTTACACTTTCACAACATTACTACAACCAGCAATTACCATCACCAAAGATTAGGCTGACACTCAAACACAGCCACCCTACTACACCAAATCATGCACCATGCTGTCCAGAACTGCACACGTCACCACCTGCTTGGCTCGAGAACAGGGAGCTAAATCACAAAAATAGGCACAAACAATCAGGCTACCAGCTTCCGACGGGGCTCCAGGATTCCTTCATACGCAGCATATAGGCTATTAGAACATTAAGAAATCCCATTTCCCATGCCAAGAACACATGTCAGACACTCACCGAGCTGCATCTTCATTGGGGATGTTGCACACAAACAGGGTAACATACAGGGGTAAACGCCTCGTTTAAAAACAGGACACCTTACATCCAGCATACCACATGGATATCCAGAGGCAACATGAAACACAATAACGACAAGGATTAGCAAAACATAACATTAAGTGCACTTTCCTGACAAAATCCCACCAACAACTGACCCATCAGTATTAGAGGGGTCCACAAAACAGCCTGTGGGTACTGGGGAGGGGATAGTTACGGAAGTGAACATGAGCGGGATCTGCTACCAAAATGCAACCCCCCCTTTACAGCACATGTTGGACGGCACTGGCCAGCAGCACGTCGGTTACTCGATAACCAACGCTTTGCTTACCAGAAAGGGACGAGTACGGGAAACGTGGATGGGCCAACTTACCTGTATTCAGGGGTCCGGGTCACTTCCGCAGCAACATCACCTCCAGATGACATGTCCCAACAGAAGAGCTCCAAAGGAGTGGAAGGAAGATGGAGAAGGGGACAACACACACAGGCTATCGTACAAACATCCCCCAAAAACCAACGGAACTGCCGTCGGTGAAATAATGCCACAACCAAAGATTAAAAAAAAATAAAAAAGGTTTAATATTAAAAATTTAAAGAACCTTCACCCAAACTGAACATGCATCAATCCACACAAAATTTACAAGAAGGCCAGATAGCGCCTAACATGCTTGCTTGCAAAAGCCAAGAAGAGGTAAGACTTAATTTAAAATAAAATAAAATTTAACAGCCCAAAGGTTAAAATAGAATTTACATGCACAACACAATGAGAACGGGCTTGATAAATTGCAAGGAAATGCAATCACGATCCGACATGCAGATGTTGAGGCCATGCCAACAAATTAAGGATTGAAATTAAATTAAACTTTAAAATAAAATAAAAATAAAATTGGATAGAAAATAAATAAATAAATGATATGCACGCCGGCGGAAAACACAAGGACATTACCAAAAATCACGAAATTAACATTAACAAGATTACATTAAAAAAGGATTAAGTTAATTCACAACACATCTGCTTTCGAGACCCGCGCCAAATTGACTGACACCGAGACCACAATGCATCACTGTAAACAAAAGGTATGGCCACACCAAAAACATGCCAGATCAAAATTACGGCAAACAATTAATAAAACTAAATTTAAACATTAGCGTAAAGAAAATGACGGCGGAAAATAATTAGGTCTAAATGCTATTACAATCGAGAAATGCACCGGATCATGAATAAATTACAATGTCAATCCCAAGATTGACAAAGGAATATAAATAATAATTTAAACGTAAAATAAATTGGAAATGTGTCTCCACAAGGTACTGCCCCCGTAATTGAATTATGTAAAGACCACGGTGGCTATATTTGAAATTATAATTAGAGTTATGGCTGTCATAGTTATGACGTGGGTAGTCATGACGTAAGCACGGATGACGTATATGTTATGCCAGCAGGCTACTTGAGCTGAGATTCTCAGTGACGTCAGCTTTTAGTCCAGAATGTTCCAAGATTTACGACGCAGTCGCAGGAAACGAGGAATTCTGCTGAGGAAGAAACTATGCTATTGGAGGAGAGGCTTGAACCAATCAACGATAGTTTAAAGGAAGACGGAGATTGCTGAAACTATGGTATTTTTATTACTTTTGGAATGCAGAATTATGGAAATCCATTTGCAGTAAAAGCATTGATTTGGAATTTTGGTGAAATTTATTTTCAGTCTTTGAATTTTGAAAATCCGTCATGTATTAACGAAGTTGGAACTTTTAGCGATGACGTAGTATCACGCTTTGGAAGGGATGGAAACGCCCCTCGAGAAGTTAATAAAAGGGCTTGCGCAGAAGAGAGGAGTCTCTTTCGTTCTCTGATCATTCTGAGATCTCATGCTCAGATCATCGAAGTATATTTGTGAAAGTTCTTTTCTTATACATTCATTATAGTGAGACGTCGAAGAGAACAGCAGTGAAAAGAATCGTCTTTATAACGCGTGGCGAGGCCACTATATTAACGAGATCCAGGTCAAACTAGGTGAAGTTGAAACGGACCTTAGAAAGCTTCTATAAGTTTAGATTCGAACAGTTAGCGGTCACCGATAAGATAATTGTATTGTGCAGTGCTACATGCAGTTATAGAGAAAAGCTGAACAATTTCGACCGAGTAGTTTAAAAGATATTAGCAGTTTTATACGACTGACAAAAGTGATTATCTCGCCACTAGAGAAGCACTTTTTGTATAGCCAGAATCAACGCAAGGCTGACGCTGTGAGTGGAGTAGAAAGACTTCAGATTGCTTGGTTACACAACGATACCAGTATAATGGAGCAATTGAATACGGCAGTTTGTTCTTCTGACACTACAATCGAAGAGCAGATGGAAGGCTAAAAGGGCTTATTGCAATTGGGACATACTTCAATGGAGTAAGATAGCGACATGGAACTTCGCTAATTGCTATTCCACACAAGCGAACATGCGGTGAATACCATCTACACCCATGTTTCGTAATTAAAGGCTGAATACCATCGAACAGCCATAGAAACAATTTCATACTCTGTATATGAATAATTTCTTCGGAAATTTCTACAAAACTTCATGATGATTGTCTACTGGAACGACAGGGAATTTTTCAAGAGAGGTCAGGGATATCCCGACTCACAAAGAAGATTATTGCCGGAAGGATGTCTATTCGTCTTCGAGGAGCAGAGCGATTCACGGAGAAGGAAGCAGTTCGATTCTCCGAGGGTGCTATTTCCTATTTCGAGGATGGAGCTCAATTTTAACGTGGTGAAATGGATCCATCAGCAGTCTTCTTTGGGGAATTTTCCTCTGGAACGTCAATCGGCAGATAAGGTAGTCGTGAACGTTTATTGTATTTGAGTTTACTAATAATGTTTGAGCAACCATTTTTCCCATATTTTTATCCTCATGTATTTTGCCCTATTTTCTTGTTGAGATTCTTATTCTCAGTACACCTTGATGAGTTTTGCATTTTTCGACGATTTATTAAGACATTGTGATGTCATGGGCATAGTTAACGATTTTGAATCAGTTGAGACTGATATTTGGATTTTTCAGTAATTAATTTTTTTTGTAGTCACGATTTGACTGTAAGTTAATGATTTTTATGGCAGATTTAAATTCAGACAGCGTGTCATTTTATTAAAGTAATTCTACCCCAGTTTAATTACTTTGACCAATTTTCTGTCATCATCAAGAATGAAGAACATTTAAATGATTTTAGAGCGTTAAATCTCTTACGTTGTCGACGATCTTGGAAATACTAGTCGTTATTTGAATTGATTGCAACACAGAGACATTTATCGTCAGTTATGAATGAACATTGCATCATAGACACTTTTGTAAAAGAGTAATGTTAATAATGAATTATTGAATGCATTAAAGTCAAGTACTTTTGTTAGGAGTTTTTCTCAATTAGAGATTTATATAACTATGTTTGCATTCCCCAGTCTAATTGGATTCTATTTGACTACTTTGCATTTTAGTCGCACTTTATTTGAAGATAGTATTTTTATACTACAATTTCTTTTGAGATGTTAATCTTAAATTTTGATAGACCAGACAGGCGTATATAAGCGTATTCACTATTAAATTTGTTTGTGATTGGCAAGTTTTGACTTCATTTCAGTTCATGAATGAAATCCACGAAGGTTAAAGAAAAGCAGTTTTGAAACAATTAATGATTATAAAAAATTTTAAGTGGAACTATGAATGTATAATCGCTAGTGCAGCGCGTGTTGAAAGTCGCTGAGGTATAATGCCCTTGAATATGAAGGAAGTTCCCACAGGAATAAATGTTAAAGAATTATTTGTGGAAGTTTTGTAAGTAGTGTGGAAGTTTTAAATGCCATATAGATTAATATATGATGATTTTGGGCATATTTTTAATGCAGATTGTGCATTAACTTGTTAGCGAAGGATTTTCCGCTGGAGTAAGATTGTCATAGTTCGTTGAAAATTAATCAAGTGATTTACTGTTATAATTAACACGAGTTTTGAAAGAATTTGAGATAAGATTTTGAATGAAGGTTGCCGTCACAAATCATTATTAAAAACTTTATTAAACCAGATTGTGACATTAACATGTATAACTAACCTTCATTGGTCGATTATATTAAACAGGATTATAAAATTACCAACCGAATGAACATGTGGTTAATGTATTTATTAAATTAATAATTTAAACAATTTAAATGTTAATATTGTAAATAATTGCTGTAAATATTTTTGAAAATAATGTGAAACGAGAGTGATGTTAAAGGCGTGCTTATAATATTTTTATTGTCTTTGACAAATACTATAAACAATTTCTAATTGTTATAAATAATTTATGTGATTTTGTTATAAACATTTAAGAGCTAATTAAACATTTGGATTGAAGTTAACAAGTTTAAGAAATTAACATAATGATCCAATAGGATGTGAGCAAAGTACTTGAAAAATTTGCGTAAATAATGTGAGTTGTCTTGTGGACATTTAAAAGCTTGAGAGTGCAGGCAGTATTCTTACGTAACATAGCATGTGAGAAGGGAGTGCATTTGACCAGTATGCAACAGGTTGGAAGGAAGCCCGCAGCTGTGCCAACATATGGTTCTCAGAGAGTGAGGTCGTACACACTCTGGCCTTGCGACTATAAATACCATTCTCTTGTTTATTAAAAGGAAACCAAATGCTCTATATATGTCACACCCTGACGTCCTTTTCCAATCCAATAGTGTTATGAATATTACGTTACTTGGAGCTCTTGGGAGCTAAAATGTTTAATATCATGTTGTATAATAATTTTTGCAAGTCCTACTGGAGGACGTAGTCAGATTGACTTGGGCTACTGATAGCCACGTTGATTTTGTTGTGTTAGTAAAATCAGACCCTTTATTAGAAATAAAGCTTTTGTACAGTTCAAAGTTCTCGTCTTCGTTTCTGGTTCATTTTTAAATGTCAAGGTGGAGATTATTGTGTGAACAGACTTTAGTGATCCTGTTGTCAACTCAAACCCCGAGATAATTAAGAGGTAAGTAACGGTAAGTATGAACCCCCGTCTATTTTGGTGTGTTCCACAATGATTTCCTGTGAATTTCTGTGCTCTTATCTCGATAGTATCTGTCAGTGCCATTTTCATTGATGTAACTGTGCCGGTGCGATTGATAATTGGCAATCCGATTGAGGGGGCGGATATCTGACAGCCTACTATCCAGGTAAACGGGGACAGAAAGATTGGCGACCCAAGAACGTGGGGCTGAGTCAACAGAAAGATTGACGCACCTAAAACGTTGGAGCTCGAATTCGACAAAACTGGATCACCAGGTTGAACAATAGAAAGATTCGCACCTAAAACGTGAGGTTCGATTAGACTCAAATAAAGAGGTTGATTCTTTGTTAGATGTCTAGGCCAATTGTAGAATTTAAGAGTGTGATTATATAGGAATTAAATGTTGTATTGTATTAGGAAAATTACACTCAGAAAAGATCAGATCTTATACAACTTGAGAAAGGTTAAATAGGCTGGAAACTTAGAAAAATCGCCTATAATCTGGAATCTTATTTTATTTGACCGGCTTATGACATTTCAGTCATATTAAAGATAAAATTAAATTATTTGGATTGTAAATGTAAATTATTTGTGTTAGGATATTTTAAAATGTGCCAGAGAAATTTGAACATGTTCTTGAGTTTGTTTCAACATGAAGTATCTTCGAAGGTTAATTATAAGGTAGTTATAAGTTAGATTTAAGACAGAAAATTGATCAAAATTATATATGGTGAAAAGTGTTGCTCAAATGTTGTTATTTTGCTCTTTTGATGTATGTCCCTACAGCAATCCATTTTTGAATAATATTGTAATGGCAGATGAAAGTTTGAAGAAAATGTTAGAGGAGATGTCTGTTAACATGAAGCAGATGGTGGAGGAAAATGCTAATTTGAAAGCAAGCATGAATAGTAGCATGAAGCAGATGCTGAATGAAAGCATGAAGGAGAATGTTAGTAATTTGTCTGCTAATTTGAATGCAAGGATGGAGGAGAATGCTAGTACTTTGTCTGCTAATTTGACAGCTAGCATGGGTGAAAGTTTGAAGGTTCTTCATACTAGTGCTGCCAATTTGGAGGATAATATGTCGCGTTTACAGATTAATACCCTAGGAATTGAAAATACTGTAAGTGACATCCGCACAAATGTGTCTGATGTTAAAAATGATGTGTCTAAGGTACAGAAAGACCTTACAATGTTAAATCTAGATGTAGCTAATGTCCGAGGGGATATTTCTTGTGCTAGAGCCGAAGTAGTTGTTGTCAAAAACGATGTAGCGACTGTCCAAGACAAGGTCGAGGAAGTGCAAAAAGAAATTCAAAAAGCTAGAACTGATGTATCCAATGTTCAGGTAGACATTAATAACATTCATGCGGATATAACTGAGGTGCAAAGTGACATAACTAAGATTCAGGTAGAGGTCAACACAGTTTTCGTAGATATCACTAAAGTCCAAACTGATGTAAATAAAGTCAGGGAAGAAATCGAAAACTCAAAAACTCTTTGTACGCGTAATATAACTGCATTAGCGACTAGGTTAGTCGATGAATCGGTTAGAACAACAACGTCTTTAGCAGAGTTGAAGTATGATGTAGAGGTCATGAGAACACAGGTATTAGACCACAATAGAGTATTAAAAGAGGATATCGAAGTAGACATAGCCGAAATGTTAACAGCAAACGTAGCGGTATGGGAAGACGAGTGGAATAAGTCAAGTGGGGAACATGTAACCCAAATTCAGGAAAGGATTGAAAGAAAACTTGCCAGTACGCAGATAGAAATTAACAATGAAGTAGTACAGATTAGGAAAGATTTAAGCGTCAGGATAAATTCGTTATCCGAAAAACAAGTTGACGATAGAACACAACTAGATCAGGATATGCAAACTTTAAAATCTACATTAGAGGAACAGATGCATAAAGTTGTCTCGGATGTAAATGAAACGACGAGTAAACTGAAAAATTTGAAGTTAGGAGAGGCTAGTTTAATGGAGAACTACAAAGAAGAGATAGTCAAGAAAGTCTTAACAGAAATCACCGACAAGGATACAGAAGGCTTAGCTTGCGAATTGAATAGGAAGTATACCAGAAGATGTCACCTAGAGCCAGAAGAAAGAGACGTGACTCCTGAAGAACGTGTATCCAGATTCAGAGAGGAGGATGACGAGAGGAATATGGAACCTGAGTGGAACTATCGAGATAGTGGGAAAAACTATCCGGATTCATATCCGAGGAACGTGACGGTCATTAGGAATTTCGAGGACAAACCACAAAAATTCAGTAACACTGATAGTTTGACACCTATAGAGTATGTAAGGAATCTCAAAGATTATTTCATCGAAGCTCACATTCCCAGAGAGAGAGAGATGAAGATAGTAGAGAGATATCTGATTGGAGGACCCCTTGAATGGTTTCGCGCATTTAGATACACATTCAGTAACTTTGACGAGTTTGCAGAGGCATTAATCAAACGATTTTGGTCCATAGAAGCGCAGAATTCGTTAAGAGCGGAGGTGTATTCAAGAAAATACTCAGGTACTCTTCCAACGAGGTACGCTGATTTCTTTACGAGTCAGTTGTCCCGCTTGAGATTTTTGCAACCCCCATTGTCCACGGAGCAACTTATAGATGCGATTTCTCGTATGCTGCCAGTTGAGGTGAGGAGACTTATAATTTCGTCCAACATCAGGGATTTATCCAGCATGGATGAATTACTGAGAAGGTTAGACTACACAAGTCCAATGCCTAACGTAGTCCAGAAAGGTCAAAGGCAGGAATTTAAAGAAATCAATACGGTATACATGGACCAAGTCCAACAAACTGACAAGCCAGAGCAGGAGAAAACTGACAATGTAGGTCCTCACAGGAATAATCAGTTTAGAAATTACAGATCACAAGGTTACCGACCGTATCAACAGAGAAGAGGTTGGAACTACAACCGAGGAAACTACAATGGAAGAGGCAGATATTACAACAATAATGGGTATAACCGTAACTATAATAGGAATAACCAAAACCAAAATAGAAACCAGAATACTCAAAGTCAGGTTATGACACCTGATCAATATCAGCAAAGAGAGAAGGAAAGCCAGCAATACTTAAAAGAATTAAGGGATAAAGAAGCTGACAATCAAAAGAAAAGGCAGGATGTTGTAATCGATCCTGGGCCTTCTACGAGCCAACAGAATTTTGAGGTCGGTAACACAAAAAAACGCCGATTTCTCAACGTCAGTGAGAACCTGTAAATACATTGCCACACGACACCTGATTACGATTAATGAGATATACGAAGTCACCGATGAAGATTTACTAGATGAAAGGGGTATTGTTAAAGAGGAAAGACCATGTGCATTACCTATTATTTCTGTACGGATAGATGGACAGCAGTACAAAGCCCTGATGGATACTGGTGCTATTATTTCCATCATTTCAGAGGAATGTTATCAAAGTCTGCTAAGAGGAGAGAACATGACAGTTCTACCTGTTTCTACCGTCAAAGTGAGAGGGATATTCCAAGATAAGGCAGTGAAATGCAAGATTCAAGTGTTATTGAACTTTGAGATCAATGGAAGGAATTATGAACAGATCTTCATTATGGTGAGCAAGATCAATTTTGATATGGTGCTTGGAATCGATTTTATATCGAAGGTCGGAGCTATTATTGACATGAAGAACAGAAGTATTAGCTTTAATGATGGGTACATAATCACAGAAGAGATAGAAGAACAGGACGTGAAAAACAGTCTGGAAATAGACCTTAGGGAAGAAATTTTGAATACAATAATTAATGAAGTGGAAAACTAAGAAGAAATACCCAGTAGAAAAACTGAAGGATTTGAAGAAATTCAGGGGGAATTTGAGGATCTGATAAAGGAATTCCAAGATATTTTCGATGAAAAGCCTGGATTGATTAAGGATTATAAGTACAAGATAAGACTGACAGATGAAACCCCTTACCAGAAGAGAATATACCCCATTCCTGAGAAATACTATCAAGAAGTACGAGGGTTATTCAGAAAAATGGAGGTAGACGGGATTATTAGAAAACAGGCGTCGTCTTATATAAACCCCATCACAGTAGTGAAGAAAAGTAATGGTCAGATACGTCTTTGTCTCGATGCCAGGACCATCAACTTGAAGATTCTTCCAGAAAATGACAGACCACCCAAGATTAGAGATCTGCTTCGGAAATTCAAAGGGAGAGCATGTTTCAGCGTTCTTGACTTGACGTCTTCATTTTATCAAGTTCAATTAGAAGAGGATAGTATGCAGTACACTGGATTCCTATTTGACCAGACGTCATGGGTCTTTGCCAGAATGCCTTTTGGAATGGTTAACAGTGGACCAGCACTTATTCGAGCACTTGATAGTAAGCTCACTGACGAAGTGAAAGAAAATGTAATCTGCTACATTGACGATTTAATCGTATCTTCACCCAGCGCCGCAGAACATTTAGTGCACTTGAGAAAGTTGTTCGAGAATTTAAGGGAGGCCAATATAAAGGTGAACTTTGGAAAATGTCAATTCTTGAAGAAGGAGATAAATTACTTGGGGCATACTATTGATAAAGATGGATATCATCCAAACATGAAAAAAGTAGATGCGATCACGAGATTTCCAAAGCCAACTAAGGTAAAACAAGTCAGAGAATTTGTAGGTGCATGCCAATTTATTAGCAGCCACTGTCCAAGATACTCGGAAATTATGGCTCCTCTGTATGACTTACTCAAGAAAAACAACAGATGGAAATGGAGTACCGCTGCAGACGAGGCTTTTGAGAAAGCAAAAGAGATGCTCAAAAATAATGTGAAACTGGAGTACCCAGACTTTGAGAAGGTGTTCTATATTGAGTCTGATGCATCAAGAATAGGCATTAGTGCAGTCTTATACCAGAAAGACGAGGCAGGCAACAAGCACTACATTGCGTTCACTAGTCGGAAGTTGAAAAAGCACGAGGAAAACTACTTCACGACAGAGCTTGAAGCGTTAGCTTTTGTGACAGCTTTACAAGCCTGGAAGAAAATCCTGCTGGGACATAAGGTCATCATTATTACTGACCATAAAGCACTACAGTTTATGTTGCAAACTGACATGTCGAGTGATAGATTGACACGTTGGGCTTTGTTCACCCAACAGTTTAACGCTACTATCGTCCACCAGCCTGGGAAAGATAACTTACTGGCTGATGCTCTATCACGTAACCCTATTAAAAATGTGCAGATACATCATGTACAATTGGAGCAAGAAGATGAAGAAACCGTTAGGAGGTTAGCCCGAATCGGTGTGTCACAGAAGAGACACGCTCCAATAAGGAAAATGTACAGGTTCCTCAAGGGTTACATGGACAATACGGATGTTGACTATGAAGCTACACGGAGAAATTCACGACACTTTGTCTTGAGTGGAGACATCGTATGCAAGTATGCTGACCCTGCGCATACAAAACTTCGAATAGTCGTGCCACCTAAACTTGTTGTCAATTTAGTGTGGGTAGCTCATCACGCAACTGGACATGCCGGTTTAGATAAAACTCTTAACACACTTAAAGAGAGATTTATCTGGACTAACATGCGTTCCAGCATTGCCAAGGTCATTCGATCCTGTGACAAATGTCAAAGAGCAAAGTATGCTTCTGCTTTATTAAAGGGAAAACCGAAGGCGATGATTCCTTCTAAGCCAAACGAACTCATGGCGACGGATATATTTGGCCCCTGTCCGAAGGGATACCAGGGTAACCAGTACTTATTAGTGACCGTGGATGTTTTCTCAAAATTTGTTACAATGAGTCCCATGCAGAAAGCTAACACGAGGAACGTAGTAAGCAGACTGGAAAATGCTGTATTTCCTAAAGCTGGTATACCGGAATATCTACTGTCAGATCATGGAACGCAGTTTACGTCCGTGGAATTTGCAGCGGATATGGAAAGGCTTGGCATTAAACACTTATTTTCAAGCGTGCGTTACCCTGAATCGAATTCCTCAGAAAGATATATGGCTGAATTTTCGAAATTCTGTCGAATTTTCTGTCCTAATGATCATTCTGGTTGGGTGAGATTTGTACACCTTATTGAGGAATGTCTGAACTCTACAGTGCAGGAGAGCACAGGAGAAGTGCCAATGCGACTTCATCTAGGAAGAAACCCAGAAAGGCCGTGGGATAATCTTTTCAACCACATACCGAGAGATCCCGACATAGGAAGACAGCAGAGGATTGACAAGGCAAAGGAACAACTCCAGAAAGCAGCAGAGAAACGATTGAAAAGAGTAGCTGGAAAACGTTTTGGTACACCCTTTCAAGTTGGAAATCTTGTATTATTACGCAGACCTGTCAAGGCTGATATGACCAAGAAAATATACCCCAAATTTGGATTAGTGTTCCTGGGGCCGTTTAGGATTACGAACGCCTATGGAAACAACTGTTATGAACTCTACGATGATGAGAATAATGTCGTTTACGGCAAGTTCAATGCTGGAAATTTAAAAAGATACTATCCTAGAGTAAGCCAGTAATAATTCAATTTCGTGTTCAAGAGAGTTGAGATACTTGTAACATTGGGTTTAAAAACAATTTGCAACTGTTTTTAAAACGTGGTGAGAGGAGAATGCCCCCGTAATTGAATTATGTAAAGACCACGGTGGCTATATTTGAAATTATAATTAGAGTTATGGCTGTCATAGTTATGACGTGGGTAGTCATGACGTAAGCACGGATGACGTATATGTTATGCCAGCAGGCTACTTGAGCTGAGATTCTCAGTGACGTCAGCTTTTAGTCCAGAATGTTCCAAGATTTACGACGCAGTCGCAGGAAACGAGGAATTCTGCTGAGGAAGAAACTATGCTATTGGAGGAGAGGCTTGAACCAATCAACGATAGTTTAAAGGAAGACGGAGATTGCTGAAACTATGGTATTTTTATTACTTTTGGAATGCAGAATTATGGAAATCCATTTGCAGTAAAAGCATTGATTTGGAATTTTGGTGAAATTTATTTTCAGTCTTTGAATTTTGAAAATCCGTCATGTATTAACGAAGTTGGAACTTTTAGCGATGACGTAGTATCACGCTTTGGAAGGGATGGAAACGCCCCTCGAGAAGTTAATAAAAGGGCTTGCGCAGAAGAGAGGAGTCTCTTTCGTTCTCTGATCATTCTGAGATCTCATGCTCAGATCATCGAAGTATATTTGTGAAAGTTCTTTTCTTATACATTCATTATAGTGAGACGTCGAAGAGAACAGCAGTGAAAAGAATCGTCTTTATAACGCGTGGCGAGGCCACTATATTAACGAGATCCAGGTCAAACTAGGTGAAGTTGAAACGGACCTTAGAAAGCTTCTATAAGTTTAGATTCGAACAGTTAGCGGTCACCGATAAGATAATTGTATTGTGCAGTGCTACATGCAGTTATAGAGAAAAGCTGAACAATTTCGACCGAGTAGTTTAAAAGATATTAGCAGTTTTATACGACTGACAAAAGTGATTATCTCGCCACTAGAGAAGCACTTTTTGTATAGCCAGAATCAACGCAAGGCTGACGCTGTGAGTGGAGTAGAAAGACTTCAGATTGCTTGGTTACACAACGATACCAGTATAATGGAGCAATTGAATACGGCAGTTTGTTCTTCTGACACTACAATCGAAGAGCAGATGGAAGGCTAAAAGGGCTTATTGCAATTGGGACATACTTCAATGGAGTAAGATAGCGACATGGAACTTCGCTAATTGCTATTCCACACAAGCGAACATGCGGTGAATACCATCTACACCCATGTTTCGTAATTAAAGGCTGAATACCATCGAACAGCCATAGAAACAATTTCATACTCTGAATATGAATAATTTCTTCGGAAATTTCTACAAAACTTCATGATGATTGTCTACTGGAACTTCAGGGAATTTTTCAAGAGAGGTGAGGGATATCCCGACTCACAAAGAAGATTATTGCCGGAAGGATGTCTATTCGTCTTCGAGGAGCAGAGCGATTCACGGAGAAGGAAGCAGTTCGATTCTCCGAGGGTGCTATTTCCTATTTCGAGGATGGAGCTCAATTTTAACGTGGTGAAATGGATCCATCAGCAGTCTTCTTTGGGGAATTTTCCTCTGGAACGTCAATCGGCAGATAAGGTAGTCGTGAACGTTTATTGTATTTGAGTTTACTAATAATGTTTGAGCAACCATTTTTCCCATATTTTTATCCTCATGTATTTTGCCCTATTTTCTTGTTGAGATTCTTATTCTCAGTACACCTTGATGAGTTTTGCATTTTTCGACGATTTATTAAGACATTGTGATGTCATGGGCATAGTTAACGATTTTGAATCAGTTGAGACTGATATTTGGATTTTTCAGTAATTAATTTTTTTTGTAGTCACGATTTGACTGTAAGTTAATGATTTTTATGGCAGATTTAAATTCAGACAGCGTGTCATTTTATTAAAGTAATTCTACCCCAGTTTAATTACTTTGACCAATTTTCTGTCATCATCAAGAATGAAGAACATTTAAATGATTTTAGAGCGTTAAATCTCTTACGTTGTCGACGATCTTGGAAATACTAGTCGTTATTTGAATTGATTGCAACACAGAGACATTTATCGTCAGTTATGAATGAACATTGCATCATAGACACTTTTGTAAAAGAGTAATGTTAATAATGAATTATTGAATGCATTAAAGTCAAGTACTTTTGTTAGGAGTTTTTCTCAATTAGAGATTTATATAACTATGTTTGCATTCCCCAGTCTAATTGGATTCTATTCGACTACTTTGCATTTTAGTCGCACTTTATTTGAAGATAGTATTTTTATACTACAATTTCTTTTGAGATGTTAATCTTAAATTTTGATAGACCAGACAGGCGTATATAAGCGTATTCACTATTAAATTTGTTTGTGATTGGCAAGTTTTGACTTCATTTCAGTTCATGAATGAAATCCACGAAGGTTAAAGAAAAGCAGTTTTGAAACAATTAATGATTATAAAAATTTTTAAGTGGAACTATGAATGTATAATCGCTAGTGCAGCGCGTGTTGAAAGTCGCTGAGGTATAATGCCCTTGAATATGAAGGAAGTTCCCACAGGAATAAATGTTAAAGAATTATTTGTGGAAGTTTTGTAAGTAATGTGGAAGTTTTAAATGCCATATAGATTAATATATGATGATTTTGGGCATATTTTTAATGCAGATTGTGCATTAACTTGTTAGCGAAGGATTTTCCGCTGGAGTAAGATTGTCATAGTTCGTTGAAAATTAATCAAGTGATTTACTGTTATAATTAACACGAGTTTTGAAAGAATTTGAGATAAGATTTTGAATGAAGGTTGCCGTCACAAATCATTATTAAAAACTTTATTAAACCAGATTGTGACATTAACATGTATAACTAACCTTCATTGGTCGATTATATTAAACAGGATTATAAAATTACCAACCGAATGAACATGTGGTTAATGTATTTATTAAATTAATAATTTAAACAATTTAAATGTTAATATTGTAAATAATTGCTGTAAATATTTTTGAAAATAATGTGAAACGAGAGTGATGTTAAAGGCGTGCTTATAATATTTGTATTGTCTTTGACAAATACTATAAACAATTTCTAATTGTTATAAATAATTTGTGTGATTTTGTTATAAACATTTAAGAGCTAATTAAACATTTGGATTGAAGTTAACAAGTTTAAGAAATTAACATAATGATCCAATAGGATGTGATCAAAGTACTTGAAAGATTTGCGTAAATAATGTGAGTTGTCTTGTGGACATTTAAAAGCTTGAGAGTGCAGGCAGTATTCTTACGTAACATAGCATGTGAGAAGGGAGTGCATTTGACCAGTATGCAACAGGTTGGAAGGAAGCCCGCAGCTGTGCCAACATATGGTTCTCAGAGAGTGAGGTCGTACACACTCTGGCCTTGCGACTATAAATACCATTCTCTTGTTTATTAAAATGAAACCAAATGCTCTATATATGTCACACCCTGACGTCCTTTTCCAATCCAATAGTGTTATGAATATTACGTTACTTGGAGCTCTTGGGAGCTAAAATGTTTAATATCATGTTGTATAATAATTTTTGCAAGTCCTACTGGAGGACGTAGTCAGATTGACTTGGGCTACTGATAGCCACGTTGATTTTGTTGTGTTAGTAAAATCAGACCCTTTATTAGAAATAAAGCTTTTGTACAGTTCAAAGTTCTCGTCTTCGTTTCTGGTTCATTTTTAAATGTCATGGTGGAGATTATTGTGTGAACAGACTTTAGTGATCCTGTTGTCAACTCAAACCCCGAGATAATTAAGAGGTAAGTAACGGTAAGTATGAACCCCCGTCTATTTTGGTGTGTTCCACAATGATTTCCTGTGAATTTCTGTGCTCTTATCTCGATAGTATCTGTCAGTGCCATTTTCATTGATGTAACTGTGCCGGTGCGATTGATAATTGGCAATCCGATTGAGGGGGCGGATATCTGACAGCCTACTATCCAGGTAAACGGGGACAGTACGAAGAAAAGAGCACAGAATTAAAATAAACCAGGAAACGTAATAAAAACAACAATAAAATAGGACCTATAAAACCAAAGAGGAACAGAAATAAAATATTACTATAAGAAGATATCGGAGCTCCATAACAATAAAATAATTAAATAAATTAAATTTAAAAAAAAACGTACCTTACATCCTTCTCTGTGGAGACACAAAAATAATAAAATAATTAACACATAATTTTATGTTATTACATGTGCTTCACAAAAAATGGCAAACCCCGGCACATGCGTTGTTTGGGTCACAATCACAGGTCACATTCCACACGTCCACTTCACGGCGAAAAGATGAAAATTCATAGCCCGAAGAGAACAGGCAATTCCTTTTTCTAGAATATATATATATTTTGTAGAGAATGAGGGCTTAAAGCCCCCATTAGTGGAGACACCTTCCACGACCAGATAGCTTGATGTTTACTTCACGACCTCTAATGGACTCCACAAAAATGGCGGAGAATCGCTCGTCATTTATCGAACTGTCTTCATGTAAATAAATATTGTCCAATCACGAAGTGACACATCAAAACAACAATGTCATTAATAAGTTCATAATTTGGCGGTATCAAGAATACACACCGTTCTTTGTTTTATGACGTAGAATCATAATGGTCTTTCAATTATGTCATGCGTATATAGAGTTTATAAGGCGAAGCCCACACCACCTATTGGGGAGAAACAGGAACTATTTGTATCTTTGCAAAGTCCGACTGCAGCTACCATCTTGTGGTGACAGACGGTACTGAGCGACCAAGCGGTCATTTCAAGTGAGCAAATACATGTTTGCAAGCGTAGGGACGTGCCCTTGCACGTATCAATAATGAAACATGGTACTTTAATGACCCCCATTATGGAATAGTTTTCTGACATATAATATTTACATATCGACATCGTCGAACATAAATATAATAATAATAGAGCTACACAGGGCTAATGACCTAAATGTCCCAAGCCTCAACAACGATAACAAACAAGAGATGCAGGAACTTGCTGGATCGGTGTCAGTGTGTAGCGAATAGGTTTCATAAATCAATTGAAAATAAAACCCAGCAAGTTTTACAGTGCATAAGATATAAGATATGTCCTATTAACAAAGCGAACGAAGAAAGTTATGAAGCAATTAAATGACACTTACGCTAGTAATTACGTAAGGTGGAGTTAGTAAATAAAGAGCTAACAGCTGCTCCTGTATACAAGAGTGATTACCCGGATTACATAATGCTGATGAATAAATATGAGGTTAATTAAATCACACTGTCCCCCCCCCCCCCCCCCCCAGGGACTCACATCTTGTGGGATGTGGGTTGGCGACCACGAGGCCCCAGCCGAGACCGGCATTGCTTCCACTTACTTGTGCCGGTCTCCTCTCCGTCTTCTTTCCTGAAGACCTCTCTTGGTCAACTCTTGTTCTCTTCCGACCCTGACGGATTCAGCTGGAGTCACCAATACACGTTCCACAATTTTTGAGCCTCTGGGGGTTAGGAACAAGGGAAGCTGAACCAAATATTAGGCTGAATTTGGAAGGTAGAATAATGAAGATAAGAGAACGGTCAAGGCATTTGTAGACTTAGAAAAGCCTCTTAGTAACGTTCATTTGAGTAATTTGTTCGACATTTTGAATTGATTGGAATAGAGCACAGGGATGGAAGGGTGCTCTACAATCTGTACAAAAACCAGATGGCCGAAGGACATGAGAGAACGGCTAGACAAGACTGCAACTTATCACCCACACTGTTCACTCTATTCATTGAACAAGTGATGAAAGAAATTCGAGGAACATTTCAAATAGGAGTAAAGAATCAAGGAGAAATAATTTGAACTCTGAGTCTTTCTGATGACATAGTTATTTAACCGATTCACCATAGAATTAGAAGATTTTAAAATGGTATGGACTCCGTCTTGAGAAAATCATTCATGATGAAAATCAATAAATGTAAAACAACAAGTAGTTCCGTGACGATCTAAACAGCCTACTTTTCTTAATCTAGAATAACCTATCTAGAATAACGACAAAATCCAATTGGTAATACCAACATTTCTAAGTACTGCAGTTTGAAATACATCTGAAATAGCGTAGCCTAATAGAGTAACTTATTACTCTTGGCAGCCCTGGTGACTCTGAATATATTCATGGATCCATCTCTTAAGGTATAGAATGCACATACAAAATTTGGTTGAATTCTAATGGATAGTATGGACGTTACGTGCTGTTCGATATTGGATTTATCATTGCGCGTAAAATCATGTTGGGAACAATGTCATATATGTGATGTTCAGAATTAATCTGAAATGTTACGATTTATTATAGTGCCAATTTTGGATAAAATCCATTTGTTAGTATAGAAGTTACATGTAAATAAAAGACGAAATTATCAGAAAGTTTAGAACCATGTTGACAGCACTGACGTATATAAGTTATACAGAACTAAGTTACAATTTTAGGTACTACACGTGTGCAAAGTTTGGAGCTGTTGGCTTGCATATTTTCTGATATATTGATATTATGGTTAAAACATAGAGAGAGCATTTATTAACAGTTGGCAGCCCTGGTGAGTCTTCAGAATACACACAGATATATGTGTTGTAGTACAGATAGTACATACGAAATTTGGTTGAAATCCAATCGATAGTATAGGAGTTACATGCATTTAGAAATTGGACATATTGGCAGGCTTAGAATCATGTAGGCAACACTGGTATCTATGAACTTCTGAAAATTCATCTGGAATGTTAATATCTATGGTGTGTGCCAATTTTGGAAAAGTTCGCATGCATAATTTCTGGGATATCCAATATAGAGCTCAAATTTAAATTGCGATTTTTCAGCAGCTGTGGCACTGAGGTCAATTTCAAATATGCCGTGAGATGTTCGGGTATAGGTCTTTACTCTTACCACATTTGGTTTCGATTGCTGCAGCCATTTAGGAGTTGACAGGGACACAAACACACACAGACAGACAGACAGACAGACACACATTTTCCCGTATCGATCTCACAAGTCAAATTTTCCCTCATTTTTGCAAAATGAGAAAAGTAGGCTAAAACAAGAAGTTGCATACTTTCTCATGTATTGATATTAGGGTAACAAAAATAGAGACAGCATTTATTAACAGTTGGCAACCCTGATTGCTCTTAAGAATACTTATAGTCATATCTGTTATGTTACACATAGCACATATGAAATTTGGTTAAAATCCATATGATAGTATAGAAGTTACATGTATTTAAAAATTGGTCCTATCAGTAGGCTTATAATCATGTAGGTAGAACTGACGTATGTAAGTTACTCCAAATTAATATAGAATGTCAGGTACTATACGTGTGCATAGTTTAAAAGCAGTCGGCTTGCATACTTTCTGATGTATTGGTATATGGATAAAAATTAGAGAGAGCTATTATTAACAGTTGGCAGCCCTGGTGGCTCTTAAGAATACACTCAGTCATGTCTGTTTGTGTACACATATTACATACACTATTTGGTTGAAATCCACTTGATAGTGTAGAAGTTATATGCATTTAAAAATTGGACCTATCAGAAGGCTTAAAATTATTTTGGTAACATTGTCATGTATGGCCTCCTGGAAATTAAACTGAAATAGTATTATCTACATGTGTGCCAATTTTGGAATAGCTCCCATGCATACCTTCCAGGATATCCAACTTGGAGCTCAAATTTCTAGTGCGTTTTTTCAGTAGTTGGTAGCACTGACATAATTTTCAAATATGGGCTTGAGATATTCCGGTATAGATCTTTACTAATACCAAATTTGGTTTCGATTGCTGCAGCCGTTTAGGTGTTGATATGGGGTTGGAGGGGGGGGGGGGGGGGGCACACACACAGCCAGCCAGACAGACAGAAGGACAGACAGACAGACACAGATTATCCCGGATCGATCTCATAAGTCTACTTTTTCCTCATTTTTGCAAAATGTGAAAAGTAGGCTAATAATGGATTGCAGCCGAAAGAAAAGAGAAACCCCTACGGACGTCAAATTAGCGGGTAAAATGCTAAAGGAAGTAAGAGACTTCTGTTACTTAGGAAGCGAAGTAACCAGTGATGGACGAAGCAAAGTGTATATAAAAAGTAGGTTGGCTCAGGAAAGCAAAGCATTTCATCAAAAAAGGAATCTGTTGACAACAAATATAGATTTAAGTATAAGAAAGTCAGTTTTGAAAGTCTTTATCTGGAGCGTAGTGCTGTATGGAAGTGAAACGTGGGCTCTTGGAGCAGCAGAAAAGAGGAGAATGGAAGCATTTCTTTGCAGAGTTGGGAAAACTTAATTCTGGCCTGAGCGCTGGAACGGTGTACACTACACTCTGCCTGTTGAGGATAAAGTTAGAAGATGTGGGTTTTGTTTCCACTTCAGCCATCTTGGAAGTGGTTTTCCGTGGTTTCCCACTTCTACTCCAGGAAAATGCTGGGATGATACCTAACTGAATGCCACGGCCACATTCTTCCCAATCCACACCTGAATTACAACAAGATGTTCAGTAAAGAACATATAGTCTACTTTCTCCTAAATGCATGCGTATTGTTATAACTCTTTGTCCTTTTCAAGGAGTATGATTGAATGTTGGTTGTAGTAGCTTGTTGAAATACAACGTGCTATAGGGATATTAAACATGAATATGAGGTGCCCTTTGCTAGTGCTACCTCTGTACCAAATTTCGTTCAATTCGGTTTCACCGTGTTTGAATTGATAGGGGGAATCGATTTGCACACATACTTGGCCACCATCTGCAAACTATTGGGCTGATGTTCTTGCAGTTTGGTCTGAATATGTTTCCCACGAAGCCTCCGTGGCTCAGGCGGCAGCACGCCGGCCTCTCACCGCTGGGTCCGTGGTTAAAATCCCGGTCACTCCATGTGAGATCTGTGCTGGACAGAACGGAGGCAGACAGGTTTTTCTCCGGGTACTCCGGTTTTCCCTGTCAAAATTTCATTCCTGCAACACTCTCCACTATCATTTCATTTCATCTGTCATTCATTTAATCATTGCCCCAGAGGAGTGCGTCAGGCCTCGGCAGCCGGCACAGTTCATATCCTCGCCGCTAGATGGGGGCTTCATTCATTCCATTCCTGACCCGGTCGGAGACTGGAAGCAGGCTGTGGATTTTCATTTATGTTTCCCACATAAAGATATGGTGTTGCAAAATTTGGTAGAGACCAGATTATTAGGTTGGTCGTAATTACATTTTAGCTTTTAACATTTGGGTGGCTACAATTACGTTTCCGTCAAGATAGCGGTGATATAAAACATGACACTGAGGTGCCCTTTGCTAGTGCTACCTCTGTACCAAATTTCGTTCCATTCGGTTTCACCGTGTTCGAATTGATAAGGGGAATCGATTTTCACACAAAGATGGCCGCCATCCGAAAAATATTAGGCTGATGACCTATTAGTTTGGTCAAAGGATGCTCCCTCCATAAAGGTATGTTGTTGCTAAATTTGCTAGAGATCGGATGATTAGGCTAATCGTAATTTGATTTAAGCTTTGAACATTTGTGTGGCCGCCATTACGTTTCTGTCAATATAGCGGCGATATAAATCATGACACTGAGATGCCCTTTGCTAGTGCTATCTCTGTACCAAATTTCGTTCCATTCGGTTCCACCGTGTTCGAATTAATAGGGGGAATCAATTTTGACATAAAGATGGCCGCCACCCGCAAACTATTCGGCTAATGACCTATTAGATTGGTCAAAGGATGCTCCCTCCATAAAGGTATGTAGTTGCAAAATTTGGTAGAGATCGGATGATTAGGTTAATCGTAATTTGATTTAAGCTTTGAACATTCGTGTGGCCGCCATTACGTTTCTGTCAAGATGGCGGCGATATAAAACATGACACTGAGGTGCCCTTTGCTAGTGCTACCTCTGTACCAAATTTCGTTCCATTTGATTTCACCGTGATTGAATTAATAGGGGGAATTGATTTTCACACAAAGATGGCCGCCATCAGCAAACTATTAGGCTAATGACCTATTAGATTGGTCAAAGGATGCTTCCTCTATAAAGGTACGTTGTTGCAAAATTTGGTAGAGATCGGATGATTAGGTTAATCGTAATTTGATTTAAGCTTTGAACATTTGTGTGGCCGCCATTACGTTTCCGTCAAGATGGTGGCGATATAAAACATGACACTGAGGTGTCCTTTGCTAGTGCTACCTTTGTACCAAATTTCGTTCAATTCGCATTCACCGTGTTCGAATTGATAGGGGGGGACAGACATTCAGAGTACACACACTCACACACACACACACAGACACACAGACACACACACAGACTCACACACACACACACACATACACACAGACAGACACACTTTTTTCGCCCTGTGTTGATCTCATAAGTCTACTTTCATTTTTTGCAAAAATCGAAAGTAGGCTAAAAACACACGTCATTACAAACACCATGCCATGCTATGTGGAGCAGTAATTTGGCCAACGGTACAGTCACAAAATAAGCGACTGAATGTAGTCGAAATGGAAATGCTAAGATTGATGTGAGTTGTTACGAGAAAAGACCACATCAAGAACATCTTAATACGGGGCAGATAGGTGACACAAGTATCCATGATACTCCAAGAAAGGCGATTGCTCTGGTATGGTAATTTTAAGCGCAGGGATGAGAACTAAGAAAGAAGAAGAGTGCTTGACCTTAAGGTGGAAGGAGGGAGGGAGAGGGGAACACCTAGAAGAAGATGGATGGACTGCGTGCGAGAGGAACCCGCAGGGAAGCAGTTACAAGAGAACACCATCTGGGACTGAGGGAAATGGAAAAGATGTGTCAAAAATGTCGACCCCGCATGAGCGAAAAAAGACGAAGAGGAAGAAGAAGATTGTTCTTGTTGTTGTTTGAGTCTTCAGTCTTTTGACTGGTTTGATGCAGATCTCCATGCCTCCCTGTTCTGAGCTAATCGTTTCATCTCTACATAGCTACCACAACCAACGTCTGAGGCAATGTGTTTAACATATTCTAACCTTGGTCTACCAGCGGCTTCGGTGGCGTAGTCGGTAGCATGCTGAACTGCTGTGCCCAAGATAGCGGGTTCAAACCCGGCCGAAGTCGTCGGATTTTTTAAGAGCGTTAAAAATCCTTCAGTATGCCTTCCTTCGGAGGGGAAGTAAAGCCGGCGGTCCCTTGTCATAGATTTATGGCATGTTAAAAATCCTTTCACAGACTAAACTTGTGTAGAGCAAAATTTGTTAGGTTAGATTTCGTCAGAACGCTCTATCAAAGTTCCAACGTTCACCACTAGGTATTATTGATATCTGGTGGCGAAAGTTGGAACTACTTGAAATTGAACGGATCTTGTAGCTCACCCTTTCGGGTGTCCGCTGGAAGCAGCTACAGACTCAGGCGAGGCGAACATGTTCTCGGACACTCCCGGCACTAAAAGCCATACGATAAATAAAGAAATAAATAAATAAATAACCTTGGTCTACCCCTACAGTTCTTGTCCTCGACCCTTTCATCCATAACTACTAAGATTGCTATTCCTGGGTGTCTTAGTGTGTGTCCTACCAACCTATCTCTTCCCTTCTTTAGCAGTCGCCAGAAATATCTCTCCTCTCCCACTCGTCTAAATACCTCTTCGTTTGTAACCCTATCTACCCATCTAATCTTCATCATTCTCCTGTAATACCACAAATCAAACGCTTTAATTCTCCTCTTTTCTGCTGCACCAATAGTCCAAGTTTCACTTCCATAGAGCGCCCCGCTCCAGACAAAGGCTTTCAAAAATGACTTCCTAACACCTAAATCTATATTCGATGTCAACAGATTCCTTTTCTGTAGAAATGCTTTCCTTGCCTGAGCTAACCTACTTTTTAGATCCTCTTTGCTTCGTCCATCACTGGTTATTTTGCTTCCTAAGTAACAGAAGTCTCCTACTTCATTTAGCTTTTCACCTGCCAATTTGATGTCCATAGAGGATTCTGATTTGTTTCGGCTGCATTCCAATATTTTTGTTTTACATTTATTACTTTTCATCATGAATTCTTTACTCAAGACGGAGTCCATACCATTCGAAAACTCATTCAAATCCTCAGGCGTGACGGCCAAGATGACTAGGCCTATGTCATTACATACTCTGAAATAACACAGGTTTACAGATAAATTCTACGCATATCCAAGTATACGGGGCTAAATGAGACGATGTCTAAGCCCTGAAATTAAGCATCAACAACAACGTTTAATATTACGCTCGTTAAAGAATTACGTAAATAATCTGCGTTAATAGTTTGTCGTGGTCCACGATGACCATGACGTCTTCCTAACACACAGCGTACTGCAAAATTGCTGAGATATGACCTATGAACCGTACACTGCGGCCGAGAGTACCAACACGCCAGCTCGTGCGTCCTTGGCATCAAAAGAGCAAGGTTTCGAATCGTACCTTGGCCGACCTGAACATGATTTTTCCATTAACACCACCAAGCAAATGCCGGGACGGTTACTTTCAACAGGTGCACGGCCGACTTTCTTCCAAAATCCTTTCCTTGGACCTTTCTAGACCCAAGTTAGTGGTCGACTGTCCCCATCCCCAGTTGTATCTCCTTCTTTTCTTGTGGCAGTAGAGGAATGATCCCTCTTTAATTAGATCCAAGTTGGAGGTCGCCTGTCACCATCCCCAGTTGTATCTTCATAAAAATGTGTTTAGCCACAAGACGCCGTCCTTGTGGAGTATAGGCATGATCCCTATTTAATTAGACCCAAGTTAGCGGCCGCCTGTCACCATCCCCAGTTGTATCTCCTATTAAGGGTGTTCAGCCGTAAGACACCATCCTTGTGGCAGTAGAGGAATGATCCTTCCTTAATTACACCCAAGTTAGCTGCCACCTGTCACTATCCCCAGTTGTATATCCTATCAAAGTGTGTTCAGCTCCAAGACACCATCTTTGTTGCAATAGAGGAATGATCCTTCCTTAATTACACCCAAGTTAACTGCCGTCTGTCACCATCCCCAGTTGTATCTCCTATCAATGAGAGTTCAGATCCAAGACACCGTCCTTAGGATGGGAGAAGGATGATCCCTCGCAGATTCCGTGGGTGAAACCCAGTCGGGAAGGAAAGCGATTTAAAATTAAATGTGCTATGAATGAATGCGAATACAAAATGCTGAATTACAGACACCCTTGCTTTGTGCTATTATACGAGGGCTATTCCAAAACTAAGGTCCGGTAAAAAAAAACACATCCAAAATCAAAATTGTCTCCAAAACAATAGTTTTATTGACATTCCTTACGTCTTTCTCTATTTTTCTACATAATTTCCATACTTATTTACACATTTGTCACATCGTTCCACAAGCTTTTGAATGCCTAAGTCGTAGAACTCAGCCGCCTGCGAAGCTAACCAGTCTTAAAACAGCTTCTTTCACTTCATCATCTGTGTCGAAGCGCTTGCCGCCAGGAAACTCCTTTAGGTAGCGGAACAGGTGGAAATCACTTGGCGCCAAGTCCAGACTGTACGGTGGGTGGTCCATCTGTTCCAATCCATATTTCTTGATTAGAGTTAGCGTGTCATTCGCAGTATGGGGTCTGGTATAGTCATGCATCAACAACACTCCAGACGACAAAAGACCACGTCGCTTATTCTGGATTGCACGTTGAAGTTTAGTCAGGGTAGCGCAGTAGGCGTCTTTATTGATCGTTGACCCTGAAATAGTGAATCGTCGATCTTCACGAATTTTGTAGTCAACCGCATGAACCAATTCGTCTGAAATCACTGATGGTCTGCCAGAGCGGGGTTCATCGTGCACATTTTCCCGTCCTTCATTAAAGGCTCGCACCCACTTGCGCAATTTACTGTCACTCATTATGCTAGGGCCGTACACTTCAGTAACCTGCCGATGAATTTCTGCCGCAGAAATGTTTATTGCAGACAGAAACCGTATCACTGCCCTTACTTCACAATCGGCGGGCTGATTAATTGTCTTAAACATTGTTTTTTTTTTTTTTTTTTCTTTTTTTGTCGTGTAGCCTCTTGAGAGGCCGCATGCAGGTCTTTCTAGTCGACGCACGTGGGCGACCTGCGCGTCGGGATGAGAGATGGAATGGATGAAGATGAATGAAACTGGGCAAGGATGTGGAAGGAAGCGGCCGTGGCCTGTCAGAAGGCACTGTCCCAGCATTTGCCTGGTGTCGAAAATGGGAAACCACGGAAAACCATTTCAAGGACAGCCGACGGTGGGGCTCGAACCCACGCGTCTACCGAGTCAGCAGAGAGCTTGGCCCCTTGTCCTAACGCAGCGCTTTAGCCCGCGTAGCCACTACTGTCGAACTGACACTATCAACAGCACACAGCAACAGTAACAACGCTACTGACGGCTTTTGCCGCGCAAGGCAGGCCAGGAGTCGGCGCGCATGCGTGTTTTGCCCTTGGCGACGTTACGGCGAATCGGACCTTACTTTTGGAATTACCCTCGTAATTTGCAACTGTACAGTAAAGTATCAGGAACTTGTTATGGCAAGTACTGGTAGGATCATTCTGTAGCAGCAGGTGATAGGGAGGAATGGGTCAGATTTTACGGGAAATGTAAATTAAACTGTTTAACAATTTACTGTGACTGCTATATGACACAGGTGAGTGCCCTTTAGAGGTCTCGGGGTAGGTATTGCGACTTCGGATTGACAGCTGCTTTGTTCGATTCTGGCAAATAGTACATTATGCAACGAGCCTATAATGGCAATAATTACTGTAAGAGTGTCTTAATTACCATTATTGGCGAGTTGCATACGACTGTTTATGTTTGACGATAATTATAACTTTATTATATGATTTAACATAAATATTCATACATACCTGCTGAGATTCAGTCACTTGAATGTTGTGATCGGAGTGCGAGCGCTGGGTTTGATATCTCTGTTTTCCAAGTTCTCTGACTGACCGACGCATGCGCTCTGTGTGCTTGGCAATGCCATACATATTCTTTGATGTCATATGTTTACAGCCTGCCGAAGTGCACCAGCATTCAGTCAAACTGTCACCGAAGTCGTTTGAAAGCAATGCGCTGTGTAGAAATTGGTGTTGGGGATATTAAGATACAGTGCTATTTCTTGTCTCATATTCGCCAGTTTATTTACGCGAACATATGGAGGGTGCACTTTCCCTGTCGGCAATGTATATAGACATTTTGGATTTTGAGCGCATGCGCGAAGGTATCCTTACGTAATTGGTCGATGAATGAGCTCTGATTGGCTAGAGAAACTGTAGCATAATGAAAACTTGTACTATAATGAGCCTCATTATGATACAGTTTTCTGACATATAATATTTACATTTCGACATAGTCGAACGTTAAATAATTAATTCTGGTCTGGATATTGGAGCAAGGTATACTCGAGCCTCATGAGGCAAAACTGAGAATAAATGGGTTCAATTCACACCTCTACTATTCTCTGGCAGTGACATGCAGGTCACCTTTGAAAGGTGACTGCAAGGAGAGGTAGAGTCTGGTGCCCGTAAACCGGGCTCCTTTTACTCTAGTATGAGGGGGAGAATTTTGGAGGATGATTAAAAATGTTAAAGAATTAAGTAAAATTTACTCTGGCTATGGTTTAATGAGTAACCGATAGCCAGAGTTTTTGCAGTGAAATGGGTTTTAGTTGTGAATAGGAATTAATTTATAAATATAATTAACTAATTGCAAGCAACCAGTTAATTATTTGGGGGCAGTGCGAATTTAAAAAGAGAATAGAAGTTCGTTTCAGCTTAAGTTCGGGTCAGGATGCGCCTGATGACCATTGTTGGCCAGTGCACACTCCTGCCGATGCTGTGGATGTTAATTACAGTTCGCTCGCCATGGTATGAATGTGTTTAGTTTTGCAGTGTGTATATTTGTTTAATATTTGAGCAGCAGCTTCGTAATTTTATTAGAAATGTAGCAGACCTTTAGTAGGTAGAAGTTAAATAGTGCTTTAAGAGAAGTGGAAAATAAAGACCCGTAGTGGGTATTGGATTGTTTTAAAACAATGCATTGCTATGTAAGAGCCTCAGCTACCGCCTCATGTTGTTAAAATTTGTGAGAGGAGTATGTAACTTGTGTTATTGTAGTGTATTCACACCTCAGCTGACCTAGAAGGGTGGTAATCTCCGGTAGATAGATGGATGAAATCGAGACTATACGCTATGTTTAACACTTACACTAAAAAATAATATCGTATGGCCTCGGGTGCCTGGTGCAAGCTTTGCTATTTGACACCCAGAGGGTAGCTTGCATGTCGAATTTCGTAGTTCCTTGACTATGAAAGTCAAGGAGGTTAGATGTTAGATATCTAATCTCCTTGAACACAATAGCGCTTTCTAGTAGAGAAATGAGGAACTTTGTGCTGGCGGAAACTCCCGAGGTTAATTTTGCCATTATGAACTCGGCCCACTGAATTCAAATGGGTTCTTTGACATGCCAACATCGTATGACATGCGTATCGTATTTTTGCCGCCTTTCAAAAATCACTTACCACGGTCAGGGGCAAACCTGCAATCTTCGGGTTAGTAGACCGACACGCTATCCACTCACCCACCGTGGCAAGCATGGAGAGAAGTACTGTAAGCAGGGCAGAACATCCGCATAATATTAAGGGACGACCACAGCGTACAAATTATGGGATATATTTTTAGCCTACTTTTCTCATTTTGCAAAAATGAGGAAAAAGTAGTCTGATGAGTTCGATCCCGGAAAATGTGTGTCTGTCTGCCTGTCCGTCTGTCTGTCTGTCCTTCTGTCTCTCTGTCTGTCTCTCTGGCTGTGTGTGTGCCCCCCCCCCCCCCCTCTTATCAACTCTTAACGGCTACAGCTATCGAAACCAAATTCGGTAAGAGTAAAGATCTATACCTGAACATCTCACGGCCATATTTGTAATTGACGTCAGTGCTACCAACTGCTGAAAAATCGCCATTGTATTTTGAGCTCTATGTTAGATATCTCAGAAGTTATGCATGCGAACTATTCCAAAATTGGCACACATATAGACAATAGCATTACAGATTAATTTTCAGAAGACCATACATGCCAGTATTGCCAACCTGATTCTAAGCCTGCCAATATGTCCAATTTCTAAATGCAAGTAGCTTTTATTCTATCGATTGGATTTCAAGCAGATTTCGTATGTACTATGAGTACAACAGCAGATATGACTGTGCGTATTCAAATGAGCCACAAGGGCTGTCAACTGTTAATAAATGCTCTCTCTATATTTTAATCCTAATATCAATATATCAAAAAGTATACAGGCCAACAGCTCTAAACTTTGCACACGTTTAGTACCTGTCAGTCTACCTTAGTTTGGTGTAACTTATATACATCAGTGCTGCCAACACGATTCTAAACCTGCTGATAAGTCCAGTATTAAGTGCATATTACTTCTATACTAACAAATGGATTTCAACCAAATTTCGTATGTGCTTTGTGTACCATAAAAGTTATGACTATGCGTATTCGTAAGAACCAGAAAGGCTGCCAACTGTTAATAAATGCTCTCTCTATTTGTTTAATCCTAATATCAATATATCAGAAAGTATGCAAGTTATCAGCTCTAAATTTTGCACACGTATAGTACCTGACATTCCAGATTAATTTGGAGTAACTAATATATCTCAGTGCTGCCAACATGATTCTAAGCTATCTGATAGTTTGAATTTTTAATTGCATGTAACTTCTATACTTTTTTTTTGTCGTGTAGCCTCCTGAGAAGCCGAGTGCAGGTCTTTCTAGTCGACGCCCGTGGGCGACCTGCGCGCCGGGATGAGAGATGGAATTGATGAAGATGAACGAAACTGGGCAAGGATGTGGAAGGAAGCGGCCGTGGCCTGTCAGAAGGTACTGTCCCAGCATTTGCCTGGTGTTGAAAATGGGAAACCACGGAAAACCATTTCAAGGACAGCCGACGGTGGGGTTCGAACCCACGCGTCTACCGAGTCAGCAGAGAGCTTGGCCCCTTGACCTAACGCAGCGCTTTAGCCCGCGCAGCCACTACTGTCGGTACTTCTATACTAACAAATGGATTTGATCCAAAATTGGCACTATAATATATCGTAATATTTCAGAATAATTCTGAGCATCACATACATGACATTGTTCCCTATATTATGATTTTACACGCACTGATTAATCCAATATCAAACAGCATGTGACGTCCATACTATCCATTACACTTCAACCAAATCTTGTATATGCATTCGATACCTTTAGAGATGGAACTAAGAATATATTCAGAGTCACCAGGGCTGCCTACTGTAGTACGTTACTCTATTTCTCTATTACTTGATTTCGCCATTATTCTTGATAAGTCTATATAGATTGGCATCAATCTGGAATTTTATGAAAAGTAGCCTCTTTAGTTCGTCACGGAACTACTTGTTTTAATTAATCGTGGTATTGATATATGGAACTCATTACCTGCCACAGTCTCATAGCCTTTCCCCTAACATATTGGTGTGTTTAAGAGAAGACTGATATTACAGTCGGTAATTTTCTGTAAGTGTAGAATTTGACATCAGGGATTTACCCCCATTTCCGCATAAAGTTAATGAATGAAAAAAAAAGTGGAAATTTCGTAATAGTTCCGAATATAAGGCCATAACCACCTCCTTCCAAATCCCAGGATCAAGTACAAATGTACACTACTATAGTCATCACAATAGCACTGGTTATTACCCTAACACATAATTATGTAGATCAAAGTGCTGTTTTTAGCGGCTTCGGTGGCGTAGTTGGTAGCATGCTGAGCTTCTATGCCCAAGTACGTGGATTTTTTAAGAGCGTTAAAAATCCCTCAGTATGCCTACCTTCGGAGGGGAAGTAAAGCCGGCGGTCCCATGTCATGAATTTATGGACTTTTAAAAACCTTCCACTAATTACACTTGTGTGACGCTAAATTATAGGTTGAATTTGAATAACGCTCTTAGTTTCCAACGTTCGTCGCCAGGAGCCAACTGCGGTGGCATATAGAAACCAAGTTCTGAACTAGTAGTCGTCGACGGTGGCGTTTGGTGGCAAATGTAGGAACTACATGAAAATTCAATGTCTGTATTCCTTACTTATTGAAAACAGATATCACACACTAATACCGCCGTCAAAATTAACACCGGTTATCAGACAGATTCTACACACACCCAAAGTACACGGGGCTACATGACCGCGTTGTCGTAGCCCCTAAACTGAGGAACCAACCAACCAAAGGGTTGTTTATATCTTGGGATAAAATATAACAAACAACGTATTATTTGCGTTGGCTGGCCGTAGGTTGGATACCCCTGATTTGTACTTCCTCACCCGATGCCAAGTTACTCTCTCTACACTTGTTGTCATTAAAAAACAAGAAGTTCCGTGAAGAACTATACAGCCTATTTTCATATATCCTACTTGTTAATTGCCACTATAAACATACAAAATTTCAGTTTGATTGCTGTAATAGATTCGCAGATATTGAGAACCGACTAAATATTGCGGATGGTCGCCATGTTGGATTTTTATATATGTAGGTCTTAGAGTTATGTACTCTTACGTGAAGATTATTGTGTTCGTGTAGTATTCAAACTTCAATCGCATGATTAGGACACAAGAAGTAAAAAAGATATTTTAAAATTTCGCACAGCTATCATCTTGTGGTTATGGAAACAATTGAAAAAAATAGATGCCAGTGGATTAACATTTGTATAAGGATTTACTGTACCAAGTGTCACTGCACTCGTATGGTTAAATTGCGAGAAACGACCATGTGAATATTTATACTTTGCGTCGCCTTAGCAGAATAATATAGAGAGGGATAATCTAACTACCGCCGGTAAATAAGTGTTGGTTGGTTCCTTAGTTTAGGGGTACGACTACGCGGTCATGTAGCCACCATGTTGGATTTGTGTCACCAGGTTATTGAAAGTCCGATAGGTGAACATATGTTCATAGCCCCTATGATTAAAGAAATCAGTTTGATTGCTGTAATAGATTCGTAGATATTGAGATCCATCTTAATATTTCGGATGGTCGTCATGTTGGATTGTTATATGTATGGGCCACAGAGCCATGTACCATTAAAGGAAAATTATTACGTTGGTTCATTATTCAAACTTTCACTTCGATCGCAAGATTACCACACAAGAAATAAAAACATAATATTAAAATTCGCCCAGCCGCCATCTTGAGGTTATGTAAACAATTTACCTAAATTAGTTACCAGTGCATTGCAATGTGTATAAACATTTCCTGTACCAAGTTTCATTGCGTTTGGATCATTAAATCGCGAGAAAGGTCTATTTAAAATTTTCAGCTTCGTTTTACCGCCATATTCGTTTTGTAGTTAACCGGTTCCTGAATGTCTTATAGATGAACTTTCAGTAGTGCCCTTTATCTCCGTAAAATATTTCAGGGTGATACCGCTATCAGTTTCAGAGATATAGATACCGTTGAAATATTTCGCACGTCCGCCATCTTGAGGTAATGTAAACAATTGAACGAAATTATATGTTTGTGCATTACACTGTGTATAAACATATACTGTATCAAGTTTTATTGCATTTGGTTGGTTAAATCGCGAGAAAAGTCTATTTAAAAGTCGAAAATTCGCTTGGCCGCCATGTTGGTTTTGTAGTTACCAGGTTTTCAAAAGTCACATAGTTGAACTTCTAGTAGATCCCTTTATCACCGTAAAAAATGCCAGGGTGATATCGGGAATAGTTTCGGAGATATTGAATGCTGGTGAAATATTTCGCACAGCCGCCATGTTGGATTGGTGAGACGTAACAAAATTTAAAGGGCACGGTCGGGGGCGCCCGGAATAGTGCTATGAACTTACCGAGTTTCATTGAAATCGCTTCAGCTGTTTAGAAGTTATTAGGGTGGAACACACACACCTCACACACACACACACACACGCACACACACACACAGACAAAAGGTGATCTTATATGCCTATTTTTTCAAAATTGAAAATAGGCTAATAAATACCCAGGTCAATGTGGGAGTGACAGTGGCATGTAACAAGAAAGAGTGGGAATTCCAAAATTCCTTGGCTTGTAATCAAGCTGCCAATCCCGAGAAGACAAATATCGTGTGACTGACAATACATTATTCAATGCTGAGAGTTGAGATACAATCTGCGCTAACTGTAACACTGACTCATTTCGTGTAACCGCTACTCGACACTTACATAATGTATCAACACTTTCTAGTGACTCGCTGCTTGTGGTTACTTGTTACTCAGGGTGCGTATTGTACTTTATGCTGAGGAGAGGGTGTGTAGCTGGAGGCTCAACATGCACTTAAGGGGGCCGGTACACCTAACAGCTTGAAAAATGCAATTTTTCTAATTAATTTTTAGACTACTTTTCACATTTTGCAAACATGTTGTTGTTACCCTAATATCAATATATCAGAAAGTATGCAAGCAAAATGCTCTAAACTTTGCACACGTATAGTACCTGGCATTCTAATTTAATTTGGAGTAACTAATATACGTCACTGCTGCCAACATGATTCTAAGCCTGCTGATAGGTCCTATTTTAAAATGCATGTGACTTCTATACTAACTAATGGATTTCATTCAAAATTGGCACAACAATAGATCATATTATTTCAGATTATTTCTGACCAACACATGCATGACATCGTTGCCACCCTGATTTTACGCACGCTGTTATATCCAATGTTTAACTGCATGTAACCTCCATGCTATCCATTGGACTTACAACCAAATTTTGTATTCTGTACCTTAAGAGATGGAACTAAGAATATATTCAGTCACCAGGGCTGCCAACTGTAGTGCTCTATTAGGCTACTTTATGCCAGGTATACTGTATTTCGAGCTATTTCGAAATTTCGATATTACCAACTTAATTTCGTCATTAATCTAGATAGATCCATATAGATCAGTGGTTCTGAATCCGTAGAAGTCTGCGAACCACTCAGTGAAATTGAATCGTGTACGGACCACCCCTCCATCCCCCTCAATACACCTTATCAGTCGTAACCCTTCCTCAATAACACTAATTTTAAAGATATTTCAATTCAAAACCTGATAGTCATCGCCGCGAATACATGAGGACGATTCTCGTTCAACGCACATCGTTTTTGAAATCCCCATTTATTGACCACTTTTTATACCTGCTGGTGGACCCTTTTCTCCCGCGGACCACTCCCGAGGCACTCGCGGACCACCAGTTTATAACCACAGATACCGGTATAGATTAATTATTGGCATGAATCTTAAATTTTAAGAAAAGTAGGCTCTTTAGTTCGTCACGGAACTTCTTGTTAAAATACAGTATAATCCTAGACAAAAATCAATGCTGCCCCTCAAAATATCACAATTCCTAACAGCAGAATATGTAAAACTAATTGCTTTAAATACCTAGGAGATGTTGGCAACTCTGCTTGTCCTTCAGCTGTTTTGTTTTGAAAGGAGGCTCTGTAACTGAAAGTAACAGCTTAAGACAACAATGCAAATTTTAGGTTATGGTGATTGTTGGTGCAATATATTGTTAATAGGGAGTAGCTAGGGAAGAGAAACTAGTTAGTTATTGTTGTTTTAAGGGGCGGAACAGCGAGGTCATTTGCTCCTAAATGTAGCTATTTCTCAACGATAATTTCGAAATGTTATTATACAACAAAATTAAATCCTTGCTTCCTTCATCATTTAGCGCCGTGCAGAGTAAAATCAGATTGTGTATCGATAATGGGGAACAGCAAGACATTTCTTCTCGTAAAGTTGCAGTTTTAATGCTCTTGTGGATGAAGGTAGATTTAATAAAAACAAGTGATTTAGTCTAATTACACAAACCAACAGTAAAAATGCTTCCGAAACAAAAACAGTCATTTCTAGTTTATTCAAGCATGAGAAATAATAATATAGCATTTAAAATGCTGAGTTAGCTCTATGTTCTGAGATATAGCGATATTTCATTAAATTGAGGGACTTTTGAAAAATACTAGGGACTTTTTATTTAAATAAATTGTAGGTTGGCAATCCTTGATAAAGGTAGATTTAATAAAAACAAGTGATTTAGTCTAATTACACAAACCAACATTAAAAATGCTTCCGAAACAAAAACAGTCATTTCTAGTTTATTCAAGCATGAGAAATAATAATATAGCATTTAAAATGCTGAGTTAGCTCTATGTTCTGAGATATAACGATATTTCATTAAATTGAGGGACTTTTGAAAAATACTAGGGACTTTTTATTTAAATAAATTGTAGGTTGGCAATCCTTGATAAAGGTACCTTGAGTCATTGTCAGCCATATTTTGTTTATTGTTTGTGAATAACCTTTGTTTTCGTCTTCTTATGGGACAGCAGGGATAAGTCTTCACATTACAACAGAATGGCCTGGTCTTCTAGGAAAGGGGCCGATGACCTCGATGTTAGGCCCCTTAAAACAACATCATCTTCTAGGGAAACTTTGTGCCATGGGGAAAAACGTAATTCACCTGTACATAGAATGAATTAAAACAATTGGTAAGTTTCTTCTGTTGTGTACAGATATCAAATTAATATAATATTGGTTTTTACTACAGAAGTTTTTTTTAACGTATGGCCTCGTGTGCTGGGTGCAAGCGTTGTTATTTGACACCCAGAGGGCAGCTTGCATGTCGAATTTCGTTGTTACTTGAAGCACTATGAAAGTCAAGGAGGTTAGCGCTTTCTAGTAGAGAAATGAGGAACTTTGTGTTGGTGGAAACGCCCGAGATTAATTTTGCCTTTATGAACACGGCCTACTGAATTCAAATAGGTTCTTTGACATGTCAACATCGTATGACATGCGTATCGTAAATTTTGCTGCCTTTCAAATATCACTTACCACGGCCAGGAGCGAACCTGCAAGCTTGGGGTTGGTGACCGACACGATAACCACTCACCCACCGTGGCAAGTTAACATGAGAAAAGAAACTACAGAAGTACATGTAGGCTATCACAAGTAGTGTATGTAAACAACTCGAGCTAATAAGCAAATTGTAAGGTCATAATCGGTTTTCCTGACCCAAATTTAGTAAATAACTAGAATTTTTTGTACAAGAAGCAAATAAAAAGCTGTGTTTTGCTTCCTATCGGGTGATAGAGGACACAACTAGATTTCTCACAGAAGCAGAGAAGGTGGGTTTGATAGTCAACAACTCAAAAACAAAATATCTGAGGGTGTCTCGTCGGACGAACAATCTTAATAGCATCAATATTGATAGATATAATTTTGAGATGTTAGAGGATTACAAATATTTAGGATTGTCGTTAGAAGCATACAATGATTGGACTTGAGTGTTGGGAACAAAGGAGGCAGGGTTGAGAGGTAGGAGTGGAAAGCAGGGGGTGGGATGGATGAGTGAGGAGAGAGTGCCGTTCTTATTTGTGAACAAAACAGAAAATATCATAGGTCTAACACAAGGCTAAGCATCTCTTGAAAAAGAAAAACAAAAAACAATATAAATTCGCTAACTCCGGGTTACGAGATTGATGCCCATTTTAGCCATTGTCAAGACAACGAACACCGGGCTTTTGGACTTTTTAGGCTTTATTACAGTGAATAATTAATTTTATCATCGCTGATAATTATATGCCTGTGTGTGACTGCATTTTGGCATTGAGCAGGTCATAATTTGTCAAAATTTGGATTTTTTACCTAAAAAGGCGCAAAAATATTCAACATTTTTGGATTTTTTACAGTGTACCAATTTACATTTTTTTGGGTACCTAAAATATTATTCTGCATACAAATAAATGTTAATAAGCCCAAAACAACCAGATTCTGACCACTCGTTTGCGATTTATAAGTGTACCAGGAAAATTCCAGGTTTCTCCAGGTTTTTCCAGGATATTTCAGGTATCCCATCAAGGAGGCCGTGGTACTTTTAGGATTATCTTATTTAAAGGTACTTACAACTATTTTTAGCCTATTTTCAATTTTGAAAAAATAGGCTTATGAGATCACCTTTTGTCCGTGTGTGTGTGTGTGTGTGCGAGGTGTGTGTGTGTGTGTGTGTCCCCTAATAACTTCTAAACGGCTGGAGCGATTTCAATGAAATTCGGTAAGTTCATAGCAGTATTCCGTACGACCCCGACCGTGCACTTCAAATTTTGTTACATCTCACCAATCCAACATGTTTGCTATGCGAAATATTTCACCTGCATTCAATATCTCCGAAACTATTCCCGATATCACCCTGGATTCTTTACGGTGATAAAGGGAACTACTAGAAGTTCACCTATGTAACTTTTGAAAAACTGGTAACTACAAAACCAACATGGCGACCACGCAAATTCGCGACATTTTAATGGACGTTTCTCGCGATTTAACCAACCAAACGCAATACAACTTGGTTCAGCATATGTTTATACACATTTTAATGCACAGATATATAACTTGGTTCAATTGTTTACATAACCACAAAATGGCGGATGTGCGAAATATTTCACCGGCATTCTATATCTCTGAAACTATTATCGGTATCACCCTGAAATTTTGTACGGAGATAAAGGGCACTACTGGAAATTCATCTATAAGACTTCCAAAAAACCGGTTAACTACAAAACGAACATGGCGACCAAGCGAATTTGAAAATTTTAAATAGACCTTTCTCGCGACTTAATCTTCCAAACGCAATGAAATCTGGTACAGGAAATGTTTATACACATTGTAATGCACAGGTATCTAATTTAGTTCAATTGTTGACATAACCTCAAGATGGCGGCTTTGTGAATTTTAAAATTAAGTGTTATTTCTTGTATCGTAAGCATGCGATCGAAGTGAAAGTTTGAATAATGAACCTACGCAATAATTTTCCTTTAATGATACATGACTCTATGGCCTATACATTAAACAATCCAACATGGCGACCATCCGAAATATTTAGACGGCTCTGAATATATACGAATCTATTATATCAATCAAACTGAATTTTAGGTAGATTTCATTAGAAAGCTAACTATTGCAATGGGTCCCATGTTTCGACTTCCGGAAAATTTCGACATATCTTCGCGTTTCACATCCCCCAGACCCCAAAACCACTGTCAGTTCAAAAGTTTATATATAATTTATGTATATATGTATCTATCTATATATATATATATCAGTTTCTTGTGGACACGATAACTGCCGTAATTTTGCACCAATCACTTTGAATTTTTTACATAATATGTATCCCTATAAAATCTCGGTCGAGTTCGTTAATGGGCAAAATCGGTCAAAGTGGGTGAAAATGGCGGGTTTTATTCGAAAAAGTGAAATATCGCTATAACTCTCTTAATACATGAAATATCGAATCCCTTCAAAGTTCATAATATGTATCGGATAAGTGCCAAAAATTTATGTCAAATAAGATTTTTGATAGCACCAACCATTGACCAAAGGGGTGGGAAAAAGTGGGTTTTTCGGGAAACATTAATCATATCTCTGTTAATAGGCACAATATCAAAACCGCACAAAATGGACAATATTCCTCCAATAATTACCTAAAACTTTTGTCTGAAAGAATTTTTGATATGACCCACCATTACGCCACGGGGTGAACAAAATGATTTAAATTATAAGAAAATGCCAAGTGCCAAGTGAGGTTGCCATGACAACTTTACTTTTAATTGATAAGGGATGAGCCATCAGCAGTTGCTATGACAACGCCACTGCACGAGATCACATTCAGTTTTCATATGTCTGTGGGAAGCGACTTCGGTATCGGAACTGGTAGCATGCTGAACTTCTATGCCCAAGGTCGCGGGTTCAAACCCGGCTGAAGTCGTCGGATTTACTAAGAGCGCTAAAAAACCTGAGTTTGCTTTCCTTCGGAGGGGAAGTTCCAACGTTCGTTGCGAGTTGCTGATTGAGGTGGCATCTAGTAGCCAAGTTCACAGCTAGGTGTCGTTGACGGTAGTATTTTAGGTAGATTTCATTAGAAAGCTAACTATTGCAATGGGTACCATGTTTCGATTTCCGGAACATTTTGACATATCTTCGCGTTTCACATCCCCCAGACACCAAAACCACCGTCAGTTCAAAAGTTTATATATAATTTATGTAATATATGTATATATCAGTTTCTTGTGGACACGATAACTGCCGTAATTTTGCACCAATCACTTTGAATTTTTTACATAATATGTATCCCTATAAAATCTCGGTCGAGTTCGTTAATGGGCAAAATCGGTCAAAGGGGGTGAAAATGGGGGGCTTTTTTCGAAAAAGTGAAATATCGCTATAACTCTCTTAATACATGAAATATCGAATCCCTTCAAAGTTCATAATATGTATCGGATAAGTGCCAAAAATTTATGTCATATAAGTTTTTTGATAGCACCAACCATTGACCAAAGGGGTGGGGAAAAGTGGGTTTTTCGGGAAACATTAATCATATCTCTGTTAATAGGCACAATATCAAAACCGCACAAAATGGACAGTATTCCTCCAATAATTACCTAAAACTTTTGTCTGAAAGAATTTTTGATATGACCCACCATTACGCCACGGGGTGAACAAAATGATTTAAATTATAAGAAAATGCCAAGTGCCAAGAGAGGTTGCCATGACAACTTTACTTTTAATTGATAAGGGATGAGCCCTCAGCAGTTGCTATGACAACACCACTGCACGAGATGACATTCAGTTTTCATATGTCTGTGGGAAGCGACTTCGGTATCGGAACTGGTAGCATGCTGAACTTCTATGCCCAAGGTCGCGGGTTCAAACCCGGCTGAAGTCGTCGGATTTACTAAGAGCGCTAAAAAACCTGAGTTTGCTTTCCTTCGGAGGGGAAGTTCCAACGTTCGTTGCGAGTTGCTGATTGAGGTGGCATCTAGTAGCCAAGTTCACAGCTAGGTGTCGTTGACGGTAGTATTTTAGGTAGATTTCATTAGAAAGCTAACTATTGCAATGGGTACCATGTTTCGATTTCCGGAACATTTTGACATATCTTCGCGTTTCACATCCCCCAGACACCAAAACCACCGTCAGTTCAAAAGTTTATATATAATTTATGTAATATATGTATATATGTATATCAGTTTCTTGTGGACACGATAACTGCCGTAATTTTGCACCAATCACTTTGAATTTTTTACCGAATATTTATACCCATAAAATCTCGGACGAGTTCGTTACTGGGCTAAATCGGTCGAAGGGGATGAAAATGGGGGACTTTTTTTTCGAAAAAATGAAATATTGCTATAACTCTCTTAATATGTGAAATATCGAATCCGTTCAAAGTTCATACTATGTGTCGGATAAAGCTCAGAAATTTATGTTTGAAACTTTTTTGATAGCACCAACCATTGACCAAAGGGGTGGGAAAAGGTGTTTTTTCGGGAAACATTAATCATATCTCTGTTAATAGGCACAATATCAAAACCGTACAAAATGGACAATATTCCCCTATTAATTACCTAAAACATTTGTCTGAAAGAATTTTTGATATGAGCCACCATTGCGCCAAGGGATGAGAAAAATGATTTCGGATTCATAAGAAAATGCCAAGAGCTATCAGTGGTTGACATGGCAACACTACTAAATTGATGAGGGATGAGCCATCAGACGTTGCCATGACAACGCACTTGCGCGAGATCAGATTCAGATTTCCATCTGACTAAGTGTGAAGCGGCTTCGGTGACGTAACTGGTAGCATGCTGAACTTCTATGCCCAAGGTCGCGGGTTCAATGCCGGCCAAAGTCGTCGGATTTTCTAAGAGCGCTAAAAATCCCTCAGTTTTTTTAGCGTATGGCTTTTAGTGCCGGGAGTGTCCGAGGACATGTTCGGCTCGCCAGTTTTGTAGCTGCTTCGAGACGGACACCCAATGGGTGAGCTACAAGTACCGTTGGGGAGGGAAGGAGGGAAGTTGGAATGTAAGGACGAGGAATTGGAAGGTAGCGGCTGTGGCCTATAGTTAGGGACCAACCCCGGCATTTTCCTGGAAGGAAAATGGGAAACCACAGAAGACCATCTTCAAGGGTGCCGGCGGGGGGATTCGAACCTCCTCGCCTCCCGGATGTGAGCGACTGCCATCAGTCATGCCGTAACCACCACGGCTAACTCACCCGGTACAATCCCTCAGTAAGCTTTCCTTTGGAGGGGAAGTTCCAACTTTCGTTGCGAGTTGCTGATTGAGGTGGCATCTAGTAGCCAAGTTCACAGCTAGGTGGCGTTGACGTTAGTATCTGGTAGCAACATTAGGAACTACTGCTTGAAATTTAGCGTCTGCATTCCTTACCTGAATTACAGACTAATACAGCCATCACAATTCACACCGTTTATCAGACAGATTCTACACTCACCCATAGTACACGGGGTTATATGACCGCGTTGTCGCAGCCCCTAAACTGAGGAACCAACCAACATCTCTGCGGGAGATGTAATTTTGCGTGAAGAAGTAACAGACCGTTACATAGTTACACATCAGCGTCGAAACCTTGCATAAGGACAGTGTGACCACAAGTATAACAAGTAGTTCCGTGAAGAACTGTACAGCCTATTTTCATACATCCTGCTCATGTTAATTGCCTCTATCAACATACAAAATTTCAGTTTAATTGCTGTAACAGATTCGTAGATATTGAGAACCGTCTAAATATTTCAGATGGTCGCCAGGTTGGATTTTTATTTTTGTACTATTATATTAAGATTATTGTGTACGTGTGGTATTCAAACTTCAATCGCATGATTAGAACACAAGAAGTAAAAACGAGATTTTAAAATTACGCACAGCAGCCATCTTGTGATTATGCAAACCATTGAAATAAATTAGACGCCAGTGGATCAACATTTGTGTAAGCATTTAACGTGCAACGCTTCACGGCACTCGGATAGTTAATTCGCGAGAAACGTCCATTTAAATATTTATACTTCGCGTCGCCGCCATGTTGGATTCGTGCTCACCAGGTTACTGAAAGTCCTATAGGTGAACATATGTTCATAGTCTCTATGAACATAAGAATTTCAGTTTGGTTGCTGTAAAAGATTCATAGATATTGAGAACCGTCTAAATATTACGGAAGCTTGCCATTTAGGATTGTTATATGTATAGGCCATAGAGTTATGTACCATTCAAGGACACTTATTGCCTAGGTTCATTATTCAAACTTTCACTTCGATCGCATGATTACGACACAAGAAATAAAAACTTAATTTTAAAATTTCGCACAGCCGCCATCTTGAGGTTATGTAAACAATTGAATTAAATTAGATGGCAGTACATTACAATCTGCAAAATCATTTACTGTACCACATTTCACTGCGCTCAGAGAGTTAACTCACGAGAAAAGTCTATTAAAATATTTCAAATTCGCTTGGTCGCCATGTTCGTTTTGTACTTTACAGGTTTATGAATTATACATAGGTAAACTTGTATCAGTACCCTTTATCACCGTACAAAATTGCAGGGTGATATCTGTAATAGTTTCGGGGATATAGAATGTCAGTGAAATATTTCGCACAGCCGCCATTTTGAGGTTATGAAAACAATTGAACTAAAATAGACTCCAGTGCATTGCAATGTGTATAAATATTTGCTGTACAAAGTTTCATTACGTTTGGATAGTTAAATCGCGAGAAAAGTCTATTTAAAAGTCTCCACTTCGCTTGGCCGCCATGTTGGTTATGTAGTAACCAGGTTTTTGAAAGTCTCATAGGTGAACTTCTAGTAGTACCCTTTATCACCGTACACAATTTCAGGGCGATATCGGTAATAGTTTCGGAGATACTGAATGCTAGTGAAATATTTCGCACAGCCGCCATGTTGGATTGGTGAGACGTAACAAAATTCGATGGGCACGGTCGAGGTCGCCGGGAATAGTGCTATGAACTTACCGAGTTTCACTGAAATCGCTCCAGCCGTTTAGATTGTATTAGGGTGACACACACACACACCTCACGCACGCGCACACACACACGGACAAAATGTGATCTCATAAGCCTATTTTTTCAAAATTGAAAATAGGCTAAAAATGGACTCCAAATGACAAGAAGGTTACCGTCCCCATAAGACAATAAAATGCTTAAAATATTTTTAAAATGAAGAAAAACAAAGTTAATTAATCTCCAATTATAAAATACTTTCACGCGATAAATGAGGTCTGATCCTTCTACGAAAACCTGCATATTCTGCCTATTTTCGCCTATCTCCAAGTTTGTCCGGTGAAATCTACCTCCGCCTTCCGGCGTGCCGAGAGGACTTTTTTTTATGTTCATAGGGGCTATGAACTTAAGTTCACCTATAGGACTTTAAATAACCTGGTGATCACAAATCCAACATGGCGGCGACGCGAATCATAAATATTCTCATGGACGTTTCTCGCAATTTAACCATCCGAGTGAAGTGAAACTTGGTACAGTAAATCCTTATACGAATGTTAATCCACTGGCATCTAATTTATTTCAATTATTTGCATAACCACAAGATGGCAGCTGTGCGAAATTTTAAAATCTCGTTTTACTTCTTGTGTCCTAATCATGCAATTGAAGTTTGAATGTACACGTACACAATAATCTTCATGTAACAGTACATAACTCTAGGAACTACATATATAAAATCCAGCATGGCGACCATCCGAAATATTTAGTCGGTTCTCAATATCTACGAAACTATTACAGCAATCAAACTGAAATTTTGTATGTAGATAGAGGCAATTAACATAATTAGGATATATGAAAATAGGCTGTATAGTTCTTCACGGAACTACTTGTTTCACATCCGGACTTGTTATTCTAAATTTCCTGGTTAAACTCTAATTGCACTGGGCTATTTTCGATGAGGAATGAGATAGCAAAGGAAGTACAGCAAAGGATAAAGCGAATCGTGTTTTCTATAACTTGGACATTTTTTTTTTCAAATCACGTTTGATTCCACAGGAAAATAAAGTACATACCTACGTGACCTTGTTGAGACCTGTGGTCCAATATGGCTGTGAGACCTGGGCCACGCTTGAAGAACGTATCTTCGTTTTTGAAGGGAAGGTCTTGCGGAAAATATATGGTCAACAATATAATACAGAAACAGAAAGGTGGGAAAGATGATCTCACAAAGATCTTTATCATCGCTTTGGGAAGACGAGCATCAACCGGATTCTGGAGAGGAGGAGGTTGCAATGGTTGGGACATGTCATTCGAACTGAGGATTCCATATCCAATCGTGTTTTCAGCTCGACACCAACTGGGAGACGCCCGAGAGGCCACCCTAGAACACGATGGAAGGGTCGAGCGATAATGTCACTGGTAAAGGTGGCACCAACATCAACTGTGGAGGATGCAAGGGACAGAGAAAGGTGGAAGATCATCTGCGACCGATAGGCCTACTTGTGAAGAGTCTCAGTCCCACCTGTTGTAATACCTGTGTTGTTTTGTATATGAGTATTTGTTTATGCTCTTATTGTCGCTCCTGGGTCTTAATGGCCTGTTAATGCAAAAAATAATGATGATTATTTATTTATTTATTTATTTATTTAGCGAATGGCTTTTAGTGCCAGGAGTGCCCGAGAACATGTTCGGCTCACCTGAGTCTGTAGCTGTTTCCAGCGGACACCACTAGGGTGAGCCTCAAGTTCCGTTCAATTTCAAGTAGTTCCAACTTTCGCTACCAGATATCAGTGGTACCTAGTGGTGTACGTTGGAACTTCGATAGAGCGTTCCGACGAAATCTAACCCAACAATTTAGGTTTACACAAGTTTAGTCTGTGAAAGGATCTTTTTCATGCCATAAATCTATGACATGGGACCGCCGGCTTTACTTTCCCTCTGAAGGAAGGCATACTGAAGCAATTTTAACGCTCTTAAAAAATCCGACGACTTCGGCCGGGTTTAAACCCGCTATCTTGGACACATAAGTTCAGCATGCTACCGACTACGCCACCGAAGCCGCTATATGATGATGATGATGAAGTACTGTCCGTCCACCAGCTTAAGATCCGTGGCAGGAATGCAACGAGTCAGCAGTAGACAGCTGGCCTCGGCGCGATCGACAATGGTGCCAACCTCAGATACTTATGCGCTCTACTCAGCACAGGCTGTGTGGCAAACACTTTTTTTTATGTGGATGGTGTTGACACAGCACAGTGAGATTTCTAAGTAATATTATCGCACTAGTTTAGAATGTGTATTCACGCTTAGATTAAAGATGAAAGCAAAGAGGTCGCTGAAAATTGTGAAACTTAAACGTTATTCAGTTCATGCTGTTTAGGTTATAACTAAAGCCCTGTGTGGATACGGATATCCGCGGATAAACCTGCGGATATCCGCAAAAGTTTTCGCCATGCGGATTTAGTTTGCATGGCTGTGTGTATAAGCTGCGGATAATGTTTGGAGTAAATTTGCGGATAGTTTTTAGAATACAATCCGAACTTGTTGAATATCATTACTTAGACCCGGATGTTTATGACATATCATATTTTTAGCCTACTTTCGATTTTTGCAAAAAATGAAAGTAGACTTATGAGATCACTACAGGGCGAAAAAAAAGTGTGTTTGTCTGTGTGTGTGTATGTGTATGTGTGAGTCTGTGTGTGTGTGTGTGTGTGTACTCTGAATGTCTGTCCCCCCCCCCTATCAATTCGAACACGGTGAATGCGAATTGAACGAAATTTGGTACAGAGGTAGAACAAGCAAAGGGCACCTCAGTGTCATGTTTTATATCGCCGCCATCTTTACTAAAACTGAATGGCGACCACTCAAACGTTCAAAACGTAAAATCAAATAACGACTAACCAAATCATCCGATCTCTACCAAATTTGGTAACAACATACCTTCAAATAGGATGCGACTTGTGACCAAACTACAAGATCGTCCGCCATACCATTTCAGGATGGCGGCCGTGCGAATTATGCAAACTTTATAATCCATATCATGGGACCCACCAGTTCCGATTATCGAGCACAGAATCGTTTTAACTGTTCTAAAGGAAGAGGCACGTTCGAAATTAAAAGTTTATTTTGTAATACTATAGTGCAGACGTGATTTTAAAAAGCTGAGCCAATTCCGTAATAAGACAAGATGGCAGCGGATATCTTGTGCCTGACTTATATTTCATTAATTTGAGTATTGCATGCAATATAGCGTACTGATACAAAATAAATAAACTTTGTATGAAATGCTTTATATATAAATAATATACTCCAGTGATGAAATCGTTTAGTATAAATCATTATTTGCTAACAAGTTCTATGTAAGTCATTTTATATAGATCGATATTCGTTGACACAATTAGCTCAGTGGTAGAGCGTTAGCCTATCGCTCAAATGCCTATGGTTCAAACCCGATCAGAGCTAGGTTTTTTTGCTTGAAATGTTATATGTTTATTGTTTTGTAATGACTCAGACGTTTTAAAATTAAGCGTTATATTGTGCATATTATGGTGTAAAATATATATTTAATTAAAACATAATTCGCCAGCAGATTTACTCGAGACATCTAGCTGCCAAAAAGGTAACTGCACGCCGACCTACTTATTAACTTCCAGATTTTATTGAAAAGTTTCTTCTTCTGGCCGCTAGAATGCACTCGCCCTGTTAGGATTATATTGTTCGATATTTCACCACTAGATGTCACGACTAGTCTACGTGGGGCTCCATTGATTGCTATACCATTGGCATTCTATGCGCATCGAATTTGAAGAATGACAAAATGATACTACGATACATTTTTACTTTTTATTTTAAAGGGTTTGTAACAGCCTATTTTGCGTTACTTGAAAATGTTATTTGAAGTAAAGAACAAAACGATTTCACATAGTAACTGAATTCAAGCCGTTGGTGTTAGTTCAGGTTATTAATTACTATTTTTATTTCAGGCAAATAGCAATCGAAAATATCCACATAGTTTGTATACACACGTCTCTGTAGGGTCATGGAAAGATTTGTTAATTCAATTAGGGTTGTGAAAGCCATGCACAACCAGACGTGTAAAGACATGCCTCAACTCAATGTTGGATGTTGCCCACGGCAGGTCGTATATATAATAATAATAATAATAATAATAATAATAATAATGTTAATGGTTTTACATCCCTTTTCACTACTGCTGCTTTTAGAGACACCGGGGTGCCGGAATTTTGGCCCGAAGGGGATCTTTAATGTGCCAGTAAATGTACTGACACGTCTCCCTCGCATTTGTGCACCCTCAATTGCCACCTGACTGCGCCAGGATACGAACCTGCAACCTAGGGCCCAGCAAGCGAGAACGTTACCGCTGGGCCACGCAGCCAGTCCGCTCGATTGTGTCTCCAGATCCATAACATTCTTGATATACTTCTTATCTTTCTTTCTTTCTTTCTTTCTTTCTTCAATGATGGTAGCAGTTTTTATCTACAGTAGGTTGTGGGGTTTGGTAGAGGTAAATCGTTTCTAAGGTCTTCAACAAAGAATAGTTCTATTATACTCTTTGATAATAACAACGAGTTATAACTATACTCATACATTTAGGAGAAAGTACGCTGTATGTTCTTTACTGAACATCTTGTTCCATTATGTTTTTTTCTCATGACAAATGTAAGATGATGATTTACGCTAATCTCATTAAAATTATGTCAAGGACAATTAACACTCCGAACTGAAAAGGGTTGAAATTCTGCCTGTATAACATTCATTTTAAACATGGAACGAAAATATTATTGTAATGCCAGTAGATTTGGATAAAAAACGTCCGAATCGGGATAAAAGTCGTGCGGATGTCGGGCGGATGCAGATAACAGTCGCGCGGATGTGGGGCGGATGCGGATAACGTTTTGTTTATCCGCGCAAAGCTCTAGTTATAATAATCATCGACACACTTTTCACCACTTACATTTATATCAAAAGAAATCTCGAATGTTTTGAAGATTTTCACCATTCTGGAGCCCCTAACTGAAGACAAAAAGCCTTCTAAACTAAAGAAAACTGTGTCAAGTTCCTGATGACCTTCAAACAATGTGAACCGTGCGAGCAAGGCTCGAACTCATGGCTGCGGCACAGTCCAAGGGTAAGTTACTGTAAGACTAAGCACCTAAGTGAGGGAACATATCGCGTGTTGTTTTGTTTCTCGCGGCTGAAGCAAGTAGGTGGAACTCTGGGAAACAGAGAAAGTTTTGTTTCCAACCAATTCCCACCATTAAATTATTGTCAAACCAGAGTAAGGTCTTGGAAACACTTTTTGTGAGCATTTCATATTTTTTCACAACTTAACCCGTATCTGTTTAATAGGGCCACCAAAATACCGCTGAGTTAATGATGATGTGGGAAAACACCCGGCGATGAAATCCCGCCATAGAAATGATACAACCCATAGGTAGAGCCCCGCGTGAATAGAGAAAACATTATCCGCACCCGCCCCGCATCCGCCCGACTGTTACCATCATCCGCCCCGCATCCGCATGACGGTTATCAGCATCCATCCTGCAACCGCATGACTGTTATCAGCATCCGCCCCGCATCCGCACGACTGTTATCAGCATCTGCCCCGCATCCGCACGACTGTTATAAGCATCCGCCCCGCATCCGCCCGACTGTTACCATCATCCGCCCCGCATCCGCATGACTGTTATCAGCATCCATCCTGCAACCGCATGACTGTTATCAGCATCCGCTCCGCATCCGCACGACTGTTATCAGCATCTGCCCCGCATCCGCACGACTGTTATAAGCATCCGCCCCGCATCCGCACGACTGTTATCAGCATCCGCCTCGCATCCGCACGACTGTTATCAGCATCTGCCTAGCATCCGAATGACTGTTATCAGCATCTGCCCCGCATCCGCATGACTGTTATCAGCATCTGCCCCGCATCCGCACGACTGTTATCAGCATCTGCCCCGCATCCGCACGACTGTTATCCGCATCCGCCCCGCATCTGCATGACTGTTATCAGCATCCGCCCCGCATCCTGTTATCCGAATCTACTGACATTATAATACAATTTTTAGCCTATTTTCATTTTATGAAAAAAATAGGCCTATGAAATCACCTTTTGTCCGTGTGTCTGTGTGTGCGCGCGTGTGTGTGTCTTCCTAATAACTTCTAAACGGCTGGAGCGATTTCAATGAAACTCGGTAAGATCATAGCACCATTTTGGCCGACCCCCACCGTGCATTTAAAATTTTATTGTCTCTCACCAATCCAACATGGCGGATGTGCAAAGTATTTCACCAGCATTCAGTATCACCGAAACTATTACCGATATCACCCTGAAATTGTGTAGGGTGTTAAAGGACACTACTAGAAGTTCACCTATGAGACATTCAAAAACCTGGTAACTACAAAACCAACATGGCAGTCAAGCGAATTGGACACTTTTAAGTAGACTTTTCTCGCGATTAAACCATCCAAACGTAATGAAACTTGGTGCAGCAAATGTTTATACACATTGTAATGCGCTGGCGTCTAAGTTAGTTCAATTGTTTACATAACCTAAAAATGGCGGCTGTGCGAAATATTTCACTGGCATTCTATATATCCGCAACTTTTACTGAAATTTTGTACAGTGATAAAGGGCACTGGTACAAGTTAATCTATGTAACTTTCATAAGCCTGTAAAGTACAAAACGAACATGCCGGCCAAGCGAAGTTGAAATATTTTAATATACTTTTTTCGATATTTAACTCTCTGAGCGCAGTGAAATGTGGTACAGAAAATGATTATACATATTGTAATGCACTGGCATCAAATTTAGTTCAATTGTTTACATAACCTCAAGATGGCGGCTGTGCGAAATTTTAAAATTAAGTTTTGATTTCTTGTGTCGTATTCGTGCGATCGAAGTGAAAGTTTGAATAATGAAGCTACGCAATAATTTTCCGTTAATGATACATAACTCTATGGCCTATACATATATCAATCCAAAATGGCGAGTATTCGAAATATTTAGACAGTTCTCAATAACTACGAATCTTTTACAGTAATCGTACTGATTTTATGTTCATAGAAGCTATGCACATAAGTTCACCTGTAGGACTTTCAGTAACCTGGTGATCAAAAATTTAACATGGCGGCGTCGCGAATTATAAATATTTAAATGGACGTTTCTCACGATTTAACCATCCGAGTGCAGTGAAACTTTGCACGTTAAAAGCTTATACACATGTTAATCCCCTGGCATTTAATTTATTTCAATTGTATTCTTAACCACAAGATGGCAGCTGTGGAAATTTTAAAATCTCGTTTTTACTTCTTGTGTTCTAATAATTCGATTGAAGTTTGAATACCACACGTTCACAATAATCTTCATGTAATAGTACATAAATCAAAATCGAACCTGGCGACCATCTGAAATATTTAGACGGTTCTCAATATCTACGAATCTATCACAACCTTAAAACTGAAATTTTGTATGTACTTTAGATAGAGGCAATTAACATGAGTAGGATATATGAAAATAGGCTGTATAGTTCTTCACGGAACTACTTGTTAATTTATTAGATAAAGCATAAAGCATTCTAGGGGGCTGCGTGGCGCAATCGGTAGAGGCGCTGAGCTTCTAAATGAAAGGGAGTGGGTTCGATCCCCACCCTGGTAGTGGATTTTAGAGACAACACCATCACTTTCGGATACGCAAATAGCCCTGGGGTTCACTCAGCCTACACCAGAAATGAGTACCAGGTTAATTCCTGGGTGCAAAGACGGCCGGGCGTGGAGCTGACAACTCCATCCCATCTAGTGCCGATGTCACGAAAAGTAGAAGCCTCTACCTTCCACTACTCCCAGGGCCTCCATGGCTTGTACGGAGTTGGCTTTTTTTATAAAGTATTAAAGCAACACATTTAGACATTTGAGGAGAAAGTAGTTCCCCTAGGTTATGTGCGCCATGTGCTAAGTTTAGATTTTAATCTGTTCCTCTGAAGTTCGAACTAACAGCTCCTCATTTGAGATTGTCTCAGGCCAATTGTAAATTCAAAATCCTTCTCAGACACCTATTAACAAACACCTGTAATCGACTGATAATTTGGATGCTAACTTTCCAAGACTCTGACCCATACAATAATACTGCCTTGACATTACTTCTAAATATGTGTAGTTATATTTTTACTTTTCCAAATCGGATACAGTTGTACAAAGACAACCCAGATGTTAGACCCCTTGAAACAACAAAAAAGTCATCTCGGCACGCCGGAAGGCGGAGGTAGATTTCACCGGACAAACTTGGGGATAGGCGAAAATAGGCAGAATATGCAGGTTTTCGTAGAAGTATCAGACCTCATTTATTGCGAGAAGGTATTTTATAATTGGAGCATAATTAACTTTGTTTTTCGTCATTTTATGCTTATTTTAAACATTTTATTGTCTTATGGGAACGGTAACCTTCTTGTCATTTGGGGTCCATTTTTTAGCCTACTTTCGATTTTTGCAAAAAATGAAAGTAGACTTATGAGATTAACACAGGGCGAAAAAAGTGTGTCTGTCTGTGTGTGTGTATGTGTGTGTGTGAGTCTGTGTGTGTGTGTGTGTGTGTGTATGTGTGTGTGTGAGTCTGTGTGTGTGTGTGTGTGTGTGTCTGTGTGTGTGTGAGTGTGTGTACTCTGAATGTCTGTCCCCCCCTATCAATTCGAACACGGTGAAACCGAATTGAACGAAATTTGGTACAGAGGTAGCACTAGTAAAGGACACCTCAGTGTCATACTTTATATCGCCGCCATCTTTACCAAAACAGAATAGCGGCCACTCAAATGTTCAAAACGTAAAATCAAATTACGGCTAAACTAATAATCCGATCTCTACCAAATTTGGTGACAACATACCTTTATATAGGACGCGTCTTTCACCCAAAATTCAAGGTCATCGACCATGCCATTTCAGGATGGCGGCCGTGTGAATTATGCAACCATTTTAATAAATAGCTTAAGACCCACCGTTATTTATTATAATTTAATATTATAATATTATACAGTATGAGTGGCTTAAAAGAGCTGAGCCGTTTGTATCACACGACAAGATGGCAGCTGTCCTCATGTGCCTGTCTTATATTTCAGTAGTTTTAGTATGTTGTATGTGATATACCGTACTGATACAATAATATAAACTTTGTATGAAATGACCTTTAATGAAGATGTACTGCAGTGAAGAAATCGTTTATTTAAAGTCATTATTTGCCAACAGTTTGTATCTAATATGTCAGTTAAGAACACTTGACGTCATGGATACGGTTAGCTCTGGGCTAGCATGTTAGTCTGACACGCAGTTGACTGAGGATCGAGTACTGCTACAGTTAGGTTTTTTTTCTTGAATTCTTTTACAAATGATGTGCACGAGCTTTTTACACAGATACTGAATAAAATGTCATTTAGCTCAAAGGAGAGGATAAAGTATACACTCGTATATTAATAAAATCACAGTCCCAGCATCGCACATAAACAGAAGACATTAGAAAAAGGAGAATAGATACACGTTGTCATTAACCACAGCCTTCTTAATGCCTCTGTACGGTGCTGTCCTCTTGTGGGTTATGTGGGTAATATTGTTCCAAACATAACGCTGTGTAAATGCCTGAGCTGGCCTCCTGAAGTATGGCAATTTTGTAATACTGGTAGTTCAACTATTAGCCACGATCGCGCTCCGAATACCTTTAAACACTGCCAGCTGGATCGCCTCCCTCTTGGCTACTTTAAACTGCCTACTCATTCAACACCCATAGAACACTGTACATTACGATGGCAGTGCATAGGCGTACAAGATAAAGATTAATTCACTGATAGGTCGCAGCACCACCTACTGTGATTGGGGCGGAAGATTCTTAATTTTGCAGGCTGGCTTAATATAGAGATTAACGGACGTGAATGCATTACAATAAGTTAGTAGTTTTGTTATTCAATCATCATAAAGTATATAATATTGATCTTGACACTTACTGGCTTATTATCAATATAAAAGAAAACAAACAATACATTGTGGTTGGGGTGATTGTTTTAGGGATGAGGACAAAGAGTCATAAAGATACCCTTACATTTAGGAGAAAGTAGGCTATATGTTCTTTGCTGAACATCTTGTTATATTTGTGGTCACACTGTCCTTATGCAAGGTTTCGACACTGATGTGTAACTATGTAACGGTCTGTTACTTCTTCACGCAAAATTATATCTCCCGCAGAGATTTTGGTTGGTTCCTCAGTTTAGGGGCTGCGACAACGCGGTCATGTAACCCCGTGTACTTAGGGATGGATGTATTAGTCTGTAATTCAGGTAAGGACTGCAGACGGTCAATTTCAAGCACTAGTTCCTAATGTTGCTACCAGGTACAACCGTCAACGACATTTACCTGTGAACTTGGCTACTAGATGCCACCGCAACCAGCAACTCGCAACGAACGTTGGAACTTCCCCTCCAAAGGATAGCATACTGAGCGATTTTTAGCGCTCTTAGAAAATCCGACGACTTCGGCCGGCATTGAACTCGCGACCTTGGGCATAGACATTCAGCATGCTTGCTACCAGTTACGTCACCGAAGCCGCTTCACACTTAGATGGAATTCTGAATATGATCTCGTGCAAGTGCGTTATCTTCGCAACGTCTGATGGCTCATCCCTCATCAATTTAGTAGTGTTGCCATGGCAACCACTGATAGCTCTTGGCATTTTCTTATAATTCCGAAATCATTTTTCTTATCCCTTGGCATAATGGAGGGTCATATCAAAAATTCTTTCAGACAAAATTTTAGGAAATTATTAGGGGAATATTGTCCATTTTGTACGGTTTTGATATTGTGCCTATTAAGAGAGATATGATTAATGTTTCCCGAAAACCCCAATTTTTCCCACCCCTTTGGTCAATGGTTGGTGCTATAAAAAAACTCTTCAAACATACATTTTTGGGCTTTATCCGACACATAGTATGAACGTGGAACGGATTCGATATTTCCCATATTAAGAGAGTTATAGCAATATTTCACTTTTTCGAAAAAAAAGGCCCCCCATTTTTACCCCCTTCGACCGATTTAGCCCAGTAACGAACTCGACCGATATTTTATAGGTATACATATTCGGTAAAAAATTCAAAGTGATTGGTGCAAAATTACGGCAGTTATCGTGTCCACAAGAAACTGATATACATATATATATAGACTACACATATACATACATAAATTATGTATAAACTTTTGAACTGACGGTGGTTTTGGGGTCTGGGGGATGTGAAACGCGAAGATATGTCGAAATTTTCCGGAAGTCGAAACATGGTACCCATTGCAATAGTTAGCTTTCTAATGAAATCTACCTCTGGTTGGTTCCTCAGTTTAGGGGCTGCGACAACGCGGTCATCTAACCCTGTGTACTTTGGGTGAGTGTAGAATCTGTCTGATAAACGGTGTGAATTGTAATGGCTGTAGTAGTCTTAATTCAGGTAAGGACTGCAGACAGTCAATTTCAAGCAGTAGTTCCTAATGTTGCTACCAGGTACTACCGTCAACGACACCTAGCTGTGAACTTGGCTACTAGATGCCACCCCAATCAGCAACTCGCAACGAACGTTGGAACTTCCCCTCCAAGGAAATCATACTGAGGGATTTTAGCGCTCTTAGAAAATCCGACGACTTCTGCCGGCTTTGAAACCGCAACCTTGGGCATAGACATTCTGCATGCTACCAGTTACGTCACCGAAGCCGCTTCCCACTTAGTCAGATGTCAAAGTCAACCCCTGGCACCATCCAGCCCATGACGGGCTAAGGCCGACCAAGCGACCGCTGCCCAGCCATTTGGCCTGCAGATATTGGGGTGACGCATGATCAGCGCGTCGGGTCCCCTCGGCTGTTAATCTTGGTATTCGTGATCTGGGTGCTGTCTCACTGTCAGACAGCTACTCAATTGTCCTCAAGAGGCTGAGTGCATCCCGTTCCAACCCTCACGTCAGTTTTAAAATCCCTGACGGAGCCGGGGATCGAACCCGGGGTCTCCGGGTGAGAGGCAGGCGCGCTACCCCAACACCACGGGGCCGGCTTAGTCAGATGGAAATTTTGAATCTGATCTCGTGCAAGTGCGTTGTCATGGCAACGTCTGATGGCTCATCCCTCATCAATTTAGTAGTGTTGCCATGACAACCACTGATAGCTCTTGGCATTTTCTTATAATTCCGAAATCATTTTTCTCATCCCTTGGCGTAATGGTGGGTCATATCAAAAATTCTTTCAGCCGAAAGTTTTAGGTAATTATTAGGGGAATATTGTCCATTTTGTACGGCTTTGATATTGTGCCTATTAAGAGAGATATGATTAATGTTTCCCGACAAAACCACTTTTTCCCACCCCTTTGGTCAATGGTTGGTGCTATAAAAGACTCTTCAAACATAAATTTTTGGGCTTTATCCGACACATAGTATGAACGTTGAACGGATTCGATATTTCACATATTAAGAGAGTTATAGCAATATTTCACTTTTTCGAAAAAAGCCCCCCATTTTCACCCCCTTCGACCGATTTAGCCCAGTAACGAAATCGATCGAGATTTTATAGATATACATATTCGGTTAAAAATTCTAAGTGATTGGTGCAAAACTACGGCAGTTATCGTGTCCACAAGAAACTGATATACATATATATATATATATACATACATAAATTATATATAAACTTTTGAACTGACGGTGGTTTTGGGGTCTGGGGGCTGTGAACCGCGAAGATATGTCGAAATTTTCCGGAAGTCGAAACATGGGACCCATTGCAATAGTTGGCTTTCTAATGAAATCTACCTAATTATCAACAAAATGTTTTTTTTTTCTCCAAATAACGATGGCCTGGCGCGAGTATTGTGCGGTACATAATATGTTATGTATTAGTTCGAAATCAATTGTGCGCAATCTAATACTGAACATGGCCTAAAACCCGAGAATTTGTTCCGAAGATAACACACATGGTACCCACCTATTGCAATGGGTACCATGTTTCGACTTCCGAAAAATTTCGACATATCTTCGCGTTTCACATCCCCCAGACCCCAAAACCACCGTCAGTTCAAACGTTTATATATAATTTATGTATATATATATATATATATATATATATATATATATATATATATATGTATATCAGTTTTTTGTGGACACGATAACTGCCGTAATTTTTCACCAATCACTTTGAATGTTTTCACCGAACATGTATACCTATAAAATCTCGGTCGAGTTCGTTACTGAGCTAAATCGGTCGAAGGGGATGAAAATGGGAGGCTTTTTTCGTAAAAGTGAAATATTGCTATAACTCTCTTAATATGGGAAATATCGAATCCTTTCAAAGTTCATACTATGCGTCTGGTAAAGCCCAAAAATTTATGTTTGAAGAGTTTTTTATAGCACCAACCATTGACCAAAGGGGTGGGAAAAAGTGGGTTTTTCGGGAAACATTAATCATATCTCTCTTAATAGGCACAAATTCAAAACCGTACAAAATGGACAATATTCCCCTAATAATTACCTAAAACGTTTGTCTGAAAGAATTTTTGATATGACCCACCATTACGCCAAGGGATGAGAAAAATGATTTCGGAATTATAAGAAAATGCCAAGAGCTATCAGTTGTTGCCATGGCAACACTACTAAATTGATGAGGGATGAGCCATCAGACGTTGCCAAGATAACGCACTTGCACGAGATCATATTCAGAATTCCATCTGACTAAGTGTGAAGCGGCTTCGGTGACGAAACTGGTAGCATGCTGAACTTCTATGCCCAAGGTCGCGGGTTCAAAGCCGGCCAAAGTCGTCGGATTTTCTAAGAGCGCCAAAAATACCTCAGTATGCTTTCCTTTTGGAGGGGAAGTTCCAACGTTCGTTGCGAGTTGCTGGTTGCGGTGGCATCTAGTAGCCAAGTTCACAGGTAGGTGTCGTTGACGGTAGTATCTGGTAGCAACATTAGGAACTACTGCTTGAAATTGACCATCTGCAGTCCTTACCTGAATTACAGACTAATACAGCCATCACAATTCACACCGTTTATCAGACAGATTCTACACTCACCCAAAGTACACGGGGTTACATGACCGCGTTGCCGCAGCCCCTAAACTGAGGAACCAACCAAAATCTCTGCGGGAGATATAATTTTGCGTGAAGAAGTAACAGACCGTTACATAGTTACACGTCAGTGTCGAAACCTTGCATAAGGACGGTGTGACCACAAGTATAAAAATGGACTCCAAATGACAAGAAGGTTACCGCCATCATAAGACAATAAAATGTTTAAAATATGTATAAAATGACGAAAAACAAAGTTAATTAATCTCCAATTATAAAATACTTCCTCGCAATAAATGAGGTCCGATCCTTCTACTAAAACCTGCATATTCTGCCTATTTTCGCCTATCCCCAAGTTTGTCCGGTGAAATCTACCTCCGCCTTCTGGCGTGCCGAGAGGACTTTTTTTTTTCTTCATAGATGCCTTGTTTATTTAGGCACTTGTCATACCTTAAAACTAAGTTCTGAAATCCCTTTGCTTAAAAGTTTGCCGCCTGCTCTGACAACCAAGAATTCACGGCTGTTTTCACTTGTTGATCGTCGCCGAAGCGCTTCCCACCAAGATGACGAAGGGCTATACGGTAGGTGATCCAAAACTTCCCACCCAAAAGAGTCAATCATTTCCCGAGTCCGGGCAGCAATGTGAGGTGTGGCCACGATCTTGCGCTGTGACGGTAAAGTGCGAAAGTGGGTACGCGAGTTCAAAAGTGTCCGTGAAAATGTTCATGGCATTATCCCCAAACACCTCACTAAACTGACTTGTTTCTTGCACTCAAAAAACGTATCACAAATCGTAACTTACACGCGGCGGGCGAATCAATAATCTTGAACATTGTAAAGATGCACAGTTCAGCGTACAGGTTAGCTACACAGCTGCAACTGACGCCTGCTTGTTCGCAAAGGATGCCGGGAGGTAGGGCACACGCTTGTTGAGGCGTGCGCATTATCTATGGGCATTAAAACAATGGCCCTTACTTAAAACACAGCCCTCGTATGAGCCTCATAGCAAGCCATATTTCATACTGCTACGACCACCCATGCCCGAGAAAAAGTTGGTTTACAAACTTAACAACAACTACTGTATTTTCAGAACCGTAAGATCACATTAAAACTCCGTATACACGTTAAAAATAAGTTCCTTCAAGACGCGGTAAAGTTTCATTACGATCTGATTAATACTTTTAATGTTATGATCTTCCTAAGTGAGCGCCAAACAGTCACACAAATTTAAGGAGTTACAACACCATTACCATTTCGTTGGCACCTGCAAACCACAATACACCGTTGTCTTCAAATTTGTTATTGTCGCCGCATATATTCGGAAGAATTAGACCATATGACTGTTTCCCAAATCAAGACTGCACAATACAGTGATCTGCAGGAAAGGGTGACATTTTAGAGTTGGTACATATTGTGTTTTGGTTTTCAAATTTGAACTATTTCTTTCCTTCTCTCTTTCTTTCTTTCTTTCTTTCTTTCTTTCTTTATATTCAGTCACTAATTTTTAATGTATCTTTGGGGTAAGTATCTTCCACCTTTCCTTATGGTGTACCATAATAGGGTTATTGATGGGAATGTTTTTAGTGTTAAGCTTTCCAACCACCTAATTCCCTAGTTATTTTAATGTAAAACTACTGATGAAGGGGCCAAAACAATTAGGCCTCGAAACATGTACCCAATGACCACAATGTGATCATTTATCAAAATAGAGGTACTGTATTGATTAGGCGGAACTTTTGCCACAATTATTATTATGTATGAATGTCCACCCCTTATTATTCCCGTTTTCCAACGGGGTCGGGGAAGAGATGTGATGGAAGTTTTTGTGGCGATGGTTTTTACGGCCGGATGCCCTTCCTGATGCCAACCTCATGATAGGATTTAATGAGAGATGAAAAGAATGATGGTGAATGAAACTGGGCAAGGTTGTGAAAGGAAGCGGCCGTGGCCTGTCAGAAGGTACCGTCCCAGCATTTGCCTGGTGGTGAAAATGGGAAACCACGGAAAACCATTTCAAGGACGGCCGACGGTGGGGCTCGAACCCTCGCGTCTACTGAGTCAGCAGAGAGCTTGCTCCATGACCTAACGCTGCGCTTTAGCCAGCGTAGCCACTACTGTCGGTTGTCGTACATTGTGTTATTATTAATTACAATACAAATGTTTGCTCTACATAGCTAAACGAAGAATAAAATAAGGAGAAGTTTGTTGTAGCTTGTTTTTATATAAAGCTACGGATAACGATTTTATTGACGTCTAAACTCGAGTATCTATAATTCTTTCCTCGACAGTACACCAATACATTGCAGAGTAGGTTTCACATGTGTTACGTTCCTTTCTCGCAGCTACAGTGTGTTTACTTGACAAGGTGAGGAGAGGTCCAGGAGAATGTTCTAGATAAAGGTGTGGTGCGATGCAGTCGAATGCCTTTCACCTTCACTGCTTGACTTCTCGAACCACTACTTACACTTCTGTCCTTATTGGATCGAGATGAAGGCCAACAATTGTCATAATATACTGTACAGTAGTAAGTGCCATACTAATCGGCACAACTTAGTGTGTTTATGAGGTCGCTCTCTACGACAGCTGCGTTCAGTTTCTACCGTCAACAAGGTTGCTTTACACACGCGCTGAGAATACTCAACCACGTCATCACAAGCCAATGTTCTCACCTTTTTTTTCATCTAGTGGGACATGGGTTGGCGCCCACGGGACCCCAGCTGAGTCCGGGATTGCTTCCAGTTACTTGTGCCAGGCTCCTCTCCGTCTTCTTTCCTGTCGACCTCCCTTGGTCAACTCATGTCCTATTCCGTCCCCGACGGTATTAGGGTATCCGAGGGCTCGGATGTCTTTCACTTTCTCGCCTTAATTGGCCCTTGTCTCATCTTTCCTGATACCCTAATTCTTCGAGGGGTCAGCCTTCTTTTCCTTTTCATGTGCCTTCTGCACAATGCCCTCAAGGAGGCAGGGTGTATGTAACCCCACCACTTCTGGTGGATAGTGCTACACCCTCAAGGACTCACGGCTGGTGAATTTGGAATTTGGCGACCCTGAGGGATTCCTGAGCTGGGTCTATTTTGGTCCCCTTTTTCCTCTGACCTTGGGGCGGGCACTATCCTCCTTCTCATTCCTATCTGCCTTTCATGGCTCTCCTTCCTTCCAAGTCCCTTAATCCTCATTCTTCGAGGGTTGAGGGCATTTCTTTTTCTCCCTATCCTTTATTTGCCTTATCCTTTATTTGTTTACTATTTCTTCTTCTAGTATGTAAGTCTGTAGTTAGTATTAGTTATAGTTTACATTCTCATCTCATCTTTCACTATCACCCAAACCATAGTAGTGTAACTCGAATGATAGAAAAACAAGAAGTTCCGTGACGAACTAAAGAGCCCACTTTTCATAATTTTTAAGATTCATGCCAATGATTAATCTATATGGATCTATCTAGAATAATGACGAAATTAAGTTGGTAATATCGAAATTTCTAAATAGTTCGAAATACTGTATAGGCCTACCTGGCATAATGTAGCCTAATAGAGAACTACAGTTGGCAGCCCTGGTAACTGAATATATTATTAGTTCCATCTCTTAAGGTACAGAATACAAAATTTGGTTGATATCAAATGGAAACCATGGACGTTACATGCAGTTAAACATTGGATCTAACAGCGCGCGTAAAATCATATTAGCAACAATGACATACATGTATTGGTCAGAAATAATCTGATATAATATGATCTATTGTTGTGTCAATTTGAATGAAATCCATTAGTTAGTATAGAAGTTACATGCATTTTAAAATTGGACCTATCAGCAGGCTTAGAATCATGTTGGCAGCACTGGCGTAAGCCTATTTTAGTTACTCCAAATTAATCTAGAATGCCAGGTACTATACGTGTGCAAAGTTTAGAGCTATTGGCTTGCATACTTTCTGATATATTGATATTAGGGTAACAAGAATAGAGACAGTATTTATTAAAAGTTGGCAGCCCTTGTTACTCTTAAGAATCGGCATAGTGATCATATCTGTTATGGTATACATAGTACACACGAAATTTGGTTTAAATCCAAATGATAGTATAGAAGTTACATGTATTTAAAGTTGGACATCTCAGCAGGCTTAGAATCATGTTGGTAGCACTGACGTATATAAGTTACTCCAAATTAATATACTCGTAGAATGCCAGGTACTATATATACGTGTGCATAGTTTAAAACTGTCGGCTTGCATACTTACTGATATATAGGTATTTGGATTTTAAAAAATGAGAGCATTTATTAACAGTTGGCAGCCCTGGTGGCTCTTAAGAATACGCTCTGTCATATCTGTTTATGTACACATAGCACATACGAAATTTGGTTGAAATCCAATTGACAGTGTAGAAGTTACACGCATTTAAAATTTCAACCATCAGCAGGCTTATAATCATTTTGGCAACACTGGCATGTATGGCCACTTGGAAATTAAACTGCAATATTATTATCTATACGTGTGCCAATATTGAAATAGGTCTCATTCATACCTTCCAAGATATCCAACATGGAGCTCAAATTTAAATTGCGATTTTTCAGCAGTTGGTAACACTGACATCATTTTCAAATATGGCCGTGAGATATTCAGGTATAGATCTTTACTCCTACCAAATTTTGTTTTGATTGCTGCAGCCGTTTAGGAGTTGATAGGGGGGACACACACACACAGCCAGCCAGACAGACAGACAGAAGGACAGACAGACACACATTTGCCCGATCTCATAAGTCTACTTTTTCCTCATTTTTAGCCTATTTTCAATTTTGAAAAAAAATAGGCTTATGAGATCACCTTTTGTCCGTGTGTGTGTGTGAATTGTGTGTGTGTCCCCCCCCACCCCTAATAAAATCTAAACGGCTGGAGCGATTTCAATGAAACTCGGAAAGTTCATAGCACTATTCCCGGCGACCTCGACCGTGCCCTTCAAATTTTGTTAGGACTCACCAATCCAACATGGCGGTTGGGCGAAATATTTCGCCAGCATTCAATATCTCCGAAACTATTACCGATATTACCCTGACATTTTCTATGGTGATAGAGGAAACTACTATAAGTTCACTTATGTGACATTTGAAAACCTGCTAACTACAAAACCAACATGGCGGCCAAGCGAATTTGCGACTTTTAAATAGACGTTTCTCGCGATTTGACCAACCAAACGCAATGAAACTTGGTACAGTATATGTTTATATACATTGTAATGCACCGACATCTAACTTCGTTCAATTGTTTACATAATCACAAGATGGCGGATGTGCGAAATATTTCACCGGCATTCTATATCTCTGAAACTATTAGCGGTAAAACCCTGAAATTTTGTACGGAGATAAAAGACACTACTGTAAGCCCATCTATAAGACTTTCAAAAACCGGTTAACTACAAAACGAACATGGCGGCCAAGCGAATTTCAAAATTTTAAATAGACCATTCTCGCGATTTAATGTTCCAAGCGCACTGAAACCTGGCACAGGAAATATCTATACACATTGTAATCCACTGGTATCTAATTTAGTTCAATTGTTTACATAACCTCAAGATGGCGGCAGTGCGAATTTCAAAATTAAGATTTTATTTATTGTGATGTAGTCATGCGATCGAAGTGAAAGTTTTAATAATGAACCTACGCAATAATTTTCCTTTAATGGTACAAGACTCTATGGCCTAAACATTTAACAATCCAACATGGCGACCATCCGAAATATTTAGACGATACTGAATATCTACGAATCTATTTTAGTAATCAAACTGCATTTTTAATGTTCATAGGGGCGATGAACTTAAGTTCACCTATAGGACTTTAAATAACCTGGTGATCACAAATCCAAAGTGGCGGTGACGCGTATTATAAATATTCACAGGGACGTTTCTCGCAATCTAACCATCCGCGTGCAGTGAAACTTGGCACAGTAAATCCTTATACGAATGTTAATCCACTGGCATCTAATTTATTTCAATTGTTTCCATAACCTCAAGATGGCAGCTGTGAAAAATTTTAAAATCTCCTTGTTTTTTCTTGTGTCCTAATTATGCGATTGAAGTTTGAATACTACACGTTCACAATAATCTGCATGTAACAGTGTATAACTCTAGGACCTACATATATAAAATCCAACATGGCGACCATCCGAAATATTTAGTCGGTTCTCAATATCTACGAATCTATTACAGCAATCAAACTGAAATTGCGTATGTTGATAGTGGCAATTAACGTAAGTAGGATATATGAAAGTAGGCTGTATAGTTCTTCACGGAACTACTTGTTGTAAAATGTGAGAAGTAGGCTAACTAGGGAGGGAATCTCTATAAGATATAAGGACGAAATCCAGACTATACTGTACGCTATGTCACCCTTTATTCCTGTCTGACACCGTGTACACCTCGTTAAGGGTCACCCTGTATTCTTATCTGGCATCGTGTACATCTCTTTAGGAGTCACCCTGTATTCCTGTCCAACACCTTGCACACCTCTTTAGGAGACACCCTGTATTCTTATCCGGCATCTTGTATATCTCTTTAGAAGTCACCCTGTATTATTGTGTGACATTTTTTACACCTCTTTAGGAGTCACCCTGTATTCTTGTCTGACATTTTGTACACCTCTTTAGGAGTCACCCAGTATTCTCGTTTGACTTCTTGTGCACCTCTTTAGGAGTCACCCTGTATTCTTCTCTGCCATCTTGTACACCTCTATATGAGTCACCTTATTTTCTTATCTGGCATCTTGGTTATCTATTTAGGAGTCACCCTGTATTCTTATCTGGCGTCTTGTACACCTCTTTAGGAGTCATCCTGTGTTCTTATACGACGTCTTGTATATCTCATTAGGAGTCACCCTGTATTCTTGTGTAACATCTTGTACACCTCTGCTTGGTGTCCTAGGCGAAACCCCACACAAGACACGGCACAAACCTAGAAGAATTGCTGAGTTTTAATTCACCGGCCGTGAAAGCCAATATACCATCTTTTCTTCTTAGGTTTGTATTTTCTCCCCATATGAAGATAAAAAAAAAGTCAACCCCTGGCACCATCCAGCCCATGATGGGCTAAGGCCGACCAAGCGAACGCTGCCCAGCCATTTGGCCTGCAGATATTGGGGTGACGCGTGATCAGCGCGTCGGGTCCCCTCGGCCGTTAATCTTGGTATTCGTGATCGGGGTGCTGTCTCACTGTCAGACAGCTACTCAATTGTCCTCACGAGGCTGAGTGCACCCCGTTCCAACCCTCACGTCAGTTTTAAAATCCCTGACGGAGCCGGGGATCGAACCCGGGACCTCCGGGTGAGAGGCAGGCGCGCTACCCCAACACCACGGGGCCGGCCTATGAAGATAAAGGCCAACATAAAATCTTCAGATTTAGCTTAGAGTGCTAATATATACTACTATTTATCATATTATTGAAACTGATCACCGAAAATAACGTGTGCGATTTCATCAGATTGAATAACTGTTTGGGCTACATTCGTCGTTCCGGAAGAACAATGACATAACTGTCAAAACTGCAAATGTACAGGAGACGCGAACCACCCATTGATGTTTTGTTAAGATTCAATTACGCAGAAGATTAGTTTTGTAGGAAATTTTAACCAGGGAATATTGTAACATATACTAGCTATAAGGTACAAAAATGTTTTCAAAATATTTTTTTTTTAATTTTCGCTCAAATTTGACCCCTTTCCTGTAAATGCGTCATTGTTCTTCTGAAACTGTGATCAATATGTAATGAAGTTTGTCAGGAGTACCTGAAAAAAATCTGCACGTTTCAAAAAGTACACCCCCCAAGGGCTCACATCTAGTGGGACGTAGGTTGGTGACCCACCGGACCCCACCTGAGTCTGGCATTGCTTCCACTTACTTGTGCAAGCTCCTCTCAGTCTTTTTTTCTGTCGACCTCTCTTGATCAACTCTTGTTCTCTTCCGACCCCGACGGTATTAGGGTATCCAAGGCCTAGGGAGTCTTTCACTTTCCCGCCTTAATTGGCCCTTGTCTCATCTTTCCTGATACCCTCATTCTTCGAGGAGACAGCCGTCTCTTTCTTTTCATGTTATCTCCTGCCTTCTGCACAAGACCCTCAAGGAGGCAGGGTGTGTGTAGCCCCACCGCGTCTGGTGCACCCTGGATATTGCTACACCCTCAGGGGCTCACGGCTGGTGTGTTTGGAAGTTGGTGACCCAGAAGGATTCCTCATCACAAGCCAATGTTCTCACCTTTTTTTCATCTAGTGGCACGTGGGCTGGCGACCACGGGACCCCAGCTGAGTCCGGGATTGCTTCCAGTTACATGACAGTCTGTACACCAATCATTTATACAACTCTTCACCGTACTTTTCATACAGTAGAAAGGTGGACATAGGGAAAAACGTCTCCAAATACATGATAAAATAGGCGAAATACAAAAATTATCCTATAAGGACGAACGAAGCATATGTTGCACTTCTCAATGTTAGACACAAAATTTGAGAGTCTACAAAGGGTCTCCGAAAACCACATTTTAAGGCCCTTAAATTAACAGTGTGTGTGATATTCCCAGAAAACTAACTTCGTTCTGATGTACTTATGAAGGAATGACAAACCGCTAACCATTGCAACAGTAGCTCAATTGATAATGTCCCCTTTAACCTCTGACCTTGGGGCGGGCCCTCTCCTCTTTCCCTTTCCTATCTGCCTTTCATGGCTGTCCTTCCTTCCAAGCCCCTTAATTCTCATTCTTCGAGGCTCGAGGGCATTTCCTTTCCTCATGTCTTTTGTTTCCCTTATTCGAATTTTTAGCCTATTTTCAATTTTGAAAAAAAAATAGGCTTATGAGATCACCTTTTGTCCGCGTGTGTGTGTGAGGTGTGTGTGTGTGTCCCTAATAAAATCTAAACGGCTGGAGTGATTTCAATGAAACTCGGTAAGTTAATAGCACTATTCCCGGCGACCTCGACCGTGCCCTTCAAATTTTTTAAGGTCTCACCGAATCTCTTTAAAAAGGCAATGGAAATCTCGTCGAATGACTATAAGTGACGCTGATTATCTAAATCGCGATTTTTCTCCGTGTTCTATCGTGAAAACTACGGGATGCTCGTCAAACGACTGAGACCAGCGCCGATCGTGTAACATCTCGATAATTCTCCGTATTTGTCTGCGAAGACAGAATTCGGTGACGATCGCGTAACATTGCATACATTTCTTCGCGACCTACCGCGGAGACGAAGGAAATCTCGCCAAATGGTCAAAAGCAGAGTAACCTCTTTGTACCGTAATTATAACAACATATTGTGCACAAGACGACATATTAGCTGAAACAACTCATTGGATATTAAATATCTACTAACTTCTATATTTATTATTTTTAAAATTTTTATATCATCATGTGAATTTCATTTAAAGCGGCTTCGGTGGCCTAGTTGGTAGCATGCTGAACTGCTGTGCCCAAGATCGCGGGTTCAAACCCGGCCGAAGTCGTCGGATTTTTAAAAGCGTTAAAAATCCTTCAGTATGCCTTCCTTCGGAGGGGAAGTAAAGCCGGCGGTGCCATGTCATAGATGTATGGCATGTAAAAGATTCTTCCACAGACTAAGCTTGTGTGAAGCTAAATTGTTAGGTTAGATTTTGTCTGAACGCTCTATCAAAGTTCCAACGTTCACCACTAGGTATCATTGATATCTGGTAGCGACTTGAAATTGAACGGAACTTGTAGGTCACCCTAAGGGTGTCCGCTGGAAGCAGCTACAGACTCAGGTGAGCCGAACATGTCCTCGGACACTCCCGGCACTAAAAGCCATACGATAAATTAAAAAATCTCTTTAAAAACAGTTCATTGTTGTTTTTCTTCACCGCGTGATGAGCAGACCGCAGACGTATCTTGAATTCAAAGGTAACTAAAATTAACTAAAAGGTAACTAAAAGGTACCTAAAAGGTAACTATTTTTTAATTCATCCTTACAGTAGACACCCTGATAATGATATTGAATTGAGCAAATATCTCAAAATTAAGATTGATATAAATGTTCAAGCATAATTTTCATAAGTTCATTATACAAAGCTCTATCGAGAGATTGACCCAGTTACGAGCACAATGAAGAAGAAATGAATCTGTTATTTCTTTCACATCCTACGATTACCAGAACACAGGATTTTACGACAACTAGTGATGAGAAATCTGGGCATTGGATCAAAGAAGTTCAAGTGGATCTCAAAACAGTTGGGCTCAAAATTACAGATGCCGAGGACAAGAATAAAATTACCACCCTTCTTAAGAATCACAAATTTTCAGCAGAAATGATGCACAGACGAATTAAGAACACTGCGATCAGAACGAATGAAGAAGTACTGGGCAGATAAGAAGAATCAAACAATACAACCCCCAAAGAAAAAGTGTACATGGAAGACTCAAGTGGTCCAATGTGGCCAATAAACTTATCTTTGTTAAGAGGGGCAGATGACCACGCTGTTCCGCCCCTTTAAACTACAATAACTAACACTAGTTAGTTTTAGTTGTAAGTATGAAGTTAATTTGTTTATTAGATATATGTCATTGTTCTATTAGACTGTGGTGTGTGAGTGTGTCTGGTGAGGGTGCATGTGAGTGGGCCTGGTGACAGACTGTTTTAGTGGTAGTATTTGTTTGTTGGTGAAACTTTCGTATTTTTTTCGTTAGTAGAATTTTGGTATTTAATTGTTAGTAGAAGGTTAGTATTTTGTAGTAGAACTGCTCTTTACTTATTCTGAAAGGGAGTAGCAGCCTTTCAGAATAAATCAATTCTTTACTAGTCTAATAGACGGTTAAGATATTGATAATATAAGCCAACTAATGGCTACACTGCGTTCTGCTGCACGGCTGAAAGCAACGGGAAACTACAGCCGTAATGCTATTCCCGAGGATATGCACCTCTCTATGCATAATTACATGTGATGATGGCCTCCTCCCTTGTAAAATTTCAATCCGGAGGTAAACTAGTCCCCCGTTCGGATCTCCGGGTGGGGACTACTCGAGAGGGGGTTAACATCACAGAAGTGACAAAGAGGAAATCTGACATTCTAAGGATCGGAGCGTGGAATGTTAGAAGTCTGCTAGGAAGTGGAAAGTTAGAAAACTTAGAAAGGGAAATGGATAGGTTGAGGTTGGATTTGGTTGGGATTAGTGAAATGCGCTGGGAGGAAGAGCAGGACTTTTGGTCAGGAGATTATAGGGTCATTAGCACTTAATCAAACAATGGCCAAGCAGGGGTTGGTCTCATATTGAGTAGGAAACTTGGACAGCGGGTGGAATATTATGAGCAATACAGTGAACGGATTATTGTAGCAAAAATCAATACTAAACCTACGTGCACCACAGTGGTACAAGTCTATATGCCTACCAGTCAAGCTGATGATGAGGATGTTGAAAAGGTCTACGAAGAAATAGATGACATTCTGAGGTATATCAAAGGTGATGAAAATGTTATAGTAATGGGAGATTGGAATGCTGTGGTAGGAAAAGGGAGAGAAGGGAAGATAGTAGGAGATTTCGGATTAGGTGAAAGGAATGATCGAGGAAGCAGGCTGATGGAATTCTGCACCGAACATGAGTTGGTCAAAGCTAACACCTTGTTCGATAACCACAATAGAAGAATATACACATGGATGAGACCAGGAGATACAGGGCGTTACCAAATCGACTTCATTATGGTCAAGCAGAGGTTTCGAAACCAGATTTTGGATTGTAAAGCATATCCTGGTGCTGACATAAACTCTGACCACAGTCTGGTTGTAATGAAATGCAGATTAAAGTTGAAGAAACTGAAGAAAAGTCAAAAGCCAAAAAGGTGGGCAATAGACAGACTGAAAGTGAAGGATGTAAACGAAAGATTCAAGAAGAGTATAAAGGAAGGACTAATCAAAACCCCTAAACAAACTTCAATTGCAGACGAATGGGCACTTTTGAAGAATGTAATAACAAAATCCGCAGAAGAAAACATTGGTAGGAAAGAAAGAATAGGTAGAAAACCGTGGATCACTCAGGATATACTAGAATTGATGGATGAAAGGCGGAAACACAAGAATCTAAGAGATGAAAAGGGGAAAGCAGAATACAGACGTCTGAGAAATGAGGTTAACAAGAAGTGCAAGGAAGTGAAAGAAGAATGGTTGAAAGAGAAATGTGCAGGTATAGAAAATTGTCTGAAATTAGGAAAAGTAGACACAGCTTATCGAAGGATTAAGAATACTTTTGGGGAAAAGAAGACTAAGTGCTGTAATATTAAGGACACAAATGGAAAGCCTTTAACAGATAGGGAAGAAAAGGTTGAGAGATGGAAAGCTTACATAGAGTGCTTGTATAAGGGAAAGGACATTGAGAATCATGTAATGGAAAGGGAGGAGGAAATTGATGAGGATACAAAAGGAGATTTAATATTGAGATCAGAGCATTAGAGGACTTGGGCAGGAACAAAGCACCAGGCATAGACGATATACCGATTGAGTTGCTACGCTGCATAGGAGATGAAGGTCTGATCAGGTTATTTCACTTGGTGTGTAGGATTTATGAGACAGGTGAGGTACCCCCTGATTTCAAGAAGAATGTTATCATCCCTATACCAAAGAAAGTGGGAGCTGACAGATGTGAAGATTGCCGTACAATCAGCTTGATTACTCATGCTTCAAAGATCCTGTCTAGAATAATTTACAAGAGGATTGAAAGCCAGATAGAAACGGAGTTGGGTGAAGACCAGTTTGGTTTCAGGAGAAATGTAGGAACAAGGGAAGCTGTACTAAGTCTTAGGCTGATTTTGGAAGGTAGAATAAGGAAAGATAAGAGAACGTTCATGGCATTTGTAGACTTAGAAAAGGCTTTTGATAACGTTGATTGGACTAAATTGTTTGACATTTTGAAATCTATTGGAATAAAGTACAGGGATAGGAGGGTGATATACAATCTATACAGAAACCAGACAGCAGTCATTCGAGCTGAAGGACATGAGAGAGAAGCTGGTATTCAGAAAGGTGTAAGGCAAGGCTGCAACTTATCACCCATACTTTTCAATCTTTACATTGAACAAGCAATGAAGGAAATTGGAGAAAAATTTAAAGTGGGAGTGAAGATTCAAGGAGAAATAATTTCAACTCTGAGATTTGCTGATGACATCGTCATCTTGGCCGACAAGCCTGAGGATTTGAATGAGTTTTTGAATGGTATGGATTCCGTCTTACGGAAGGAATTCATGATGAAAATTAATAAATGTAAAACAAAAATACTGGAATGCAGCCGAAATAAATCAGAAACCTCTATGGAGATCAAATTGGCAGGTGAAAAGCTGAAGGAAGTAGGAGACTTCTGTTACTTAGGAAGCAGAATAACCAGTGATGGACGAAGCAAAGAGGATATAAAAAGTAGGTTGGCTCAGGCAAGGAAAGCCTTTCTACAAAAAAGGAATCTGTTGACATCGAATATAGATTTAGGTATTAGGAAGTCATTTTTGAAAGCCTTTGTCTGGAGCGTAGCGCTCTATGGAAGTGAAACTTGGACTATTGGTGCAGCAGAAAAGAGGAGAATTGAAGCATTTGAAATGTGGTGTTACAGGAGAATGATGAAGATCAGATGGGTGGATAGGGTTACAAACGAAGAGGTATTAAGGCGAGTGGGAGAGGAGAGATGTTTCTGGCGACTGCTAATGAAGAGAAGAGATAGGTTGGTAGGACACATACTAAGACACCCAGGAATAGCAAGCTTAGTTATGGAAGGAAGGGTCGAGGACAAGAACTGTAGGGGTAGACCAAGGTTAGAATATGTTAAACAGATAGCCTCGGATGTAGGGTGTGGTAGCTATGTAGAGATGAAACGATTGGCTCAGGACAGGGAGGCATGGACAGCTGCATCAAACCAGTCAAAAGACTGAAGACTCAAACAACAACGATCCAACATGGCGGCTGTGCGAAATATTACACTAGCATTCAATATCTCCGACACTATTACCGATATCGCCCTGAAATTGTGTACGGTGATAAAGGGCACTACTAGAAGTTCACCTATGAGACTTTCAAAAACCTGGTGACTACAAAACCAACATGGCGGTCAAGCGAAGTTGAGACTTTTAAAAAGACTTTTCTCGCGATTTAACTATTCAAATGTAATGAAACTTGGTACAGCAAATGTTTATACACATTGTAATGCACTGGAGTCTAATTTAGTTCAATTGTTTACATAACCTCAAAATGGCGGCTGTGCGAAATATTTCACTGACATTCTATATCTCCGAAACTATTACAGATATCACCCTGCAATTTTGTACGGTGATAAAGGGTACTGATACAAGTTTACCTATGTATATTTCAAAAACCTGTAAAGTACAAAACGAACATGGCAACCAAGCGAATTTAAAATATTTTAATAGACTTTTCTCGTGATTCAACTCTCTAAGCGCAGTGAAATGTGGTACAGTAAATGATTTTGCAGATTGTAATGCACTGCCATCTAATTTAATTCAATTGTTTACATAACCTCAAGATGGCGGATGTGCGAAATTTTAAAATTAAGTTTTAATTTCTTGTGTCGTAATCATGCGATCGAAGTGAAAGTTTGAATAATGAACCTAGGCAATAATTGTCCTTGAATGGTACATAACTCTATGGCCTATACATATAACAATCCTAGATGGCGAGCTTCCGAAATATTTAGACGGTTCTCAATATCTATGAATCTTTTACAGCAACCAAACTGAATTTTTTGATGTTCATAGAGACTATGAACATATGTTCACCTATAGGACTTTCAGTAACCTGGTGAGCACAAATCCAACATGGCGGCGTCGCGAAGTATAAATATTTAAATGGACGTTTCTCGCGAATTAACTATCCGAGTGCCGTGAAACGTTGCACGTTAAATGCTTTTACAAATGTTAATCCACTGGCATCTAATTTATTTCAATTGAATGCATAATCACAAGATGGCTGCTGTGCGTAATTTTAAAACTCGTTTTTTCTTCTTGTGTTCTAATCATGCGATTGCAGTTTGAATACCACACGTACACAATAATCTTAATGTAATAATACAAATTTAAAAATCCAACCTGGCGACCATCTGAAATATTTAGACGGTTCTCAATATCTACGAATCTGTTACAGCAATTAAACTGAAATTTTGTATGTTGATAGAGTCAATTAACATGAGCAGGATATATGAAAATAGGCTGTATAGTTCTTCACCGAACTACTTGTTGGTTTCCATTTCCCCTTCTAGTATGTAGGTATGTAGTTAATTTAAGGTGTAGTATCATTTACATTTTGATTAATACCCAAACCATTAGGGACCGATAACCTAGATGTTAGGCCCCTGCTTATCGTGTCGGACTTCTAACCCCAAGCTAGAGGGTTCGCTCACAAAAATCACGGTATGCATGTCATACGTTTTTGGCATGTTAAAGAACTCATTTGAAATCATTAGGCCGTGTTCATAATGGCAAAATTATTCTCGGTATTTTCCGCTAAAGTTTCTCTCCCCCAGGGGCTCACATCTAGTGGGACGTGAGTTGGCAACCACGGGGCCTCAGCTGAGTCCGGCATTGCTTCCACTTACTTGTGCCGGGCTCCTCTCCGTCTTCTTTCCTGTCGACCTCACTTGGTCAACTCTTGTTCTCTTCCGACCCCGACGGTATCAGGGTATCCGAGGCCTAGGGAGTCTCTTCTTTTCCCGCCTTAATTGGCCCTTGTCTCATCCTTTCTGATACCCTCCTTCTCCGATGGGTCAGCCTTCTTCTTGTTTTCCTGTTATTTCCTGCCTTCTGCTCAAGGCCCTCAAGGAGGCAGAGTGTATGTAGCCCCACCACTTCTGGTGCACCCTGGATATTGCTACACCCTCAGGGGCTCACAGCTGTTGAGTTCGGGAGTTGGCGTCCCCGAGGGATTCCTGAAGTGGGTCCGGTTTTCCCCCTTTTGTCCCTTACCTGTGGGGACGGACCCTCTCCTCTTCCACTTTCCTATCTGCCTTTCATGGCTCTCCTTCCTTCCAAGTCCCTCAATCCGCATTCTTCGAGGGTTGAGGGCATTCCTTTTCCTCCTGTCCCTTATTTGCCTTATTCTCCTTTTGTTTTCCATTTCTTCTTCTAGTATATAAGTTAGTAGTTCGTTTTAGTTATGGTTTACATTTCATTTTCATCTTCACGATCACCCACACCATTAGGGACTGATAACCTAGATGTTAGGCCCCTTAAAACAACAATTATCATCATCATCAAAAGTTCCTCCTTTCTCTACTAGAAAGCGCTATAGTGCCAAGGAGCTTAAATATCTAGCCTCCTTGACTTTCATAACGTTCCTATGAACGACTAAATGCGACATGCAAATTTTGAGGCTCGAATCGCCCCTCGTAGATCATTGTAAATCTAAACACATCTCGTCGTTGATCATTATTGACGTGTCTCACGAGAGAATGGTGAATACTAGAGGTAGTGAAACTATATTATCCCATATATGTCACTGCCTTCTAGAGCATGAACTCGGTCATTTCCATTCAGAGGAAGGAACTAATGTACGTCAGTTACGAGCTCTCCCTTTCCAGGACCTCACAACAAGTGGCGACCACAGGGCACCAGCTGAGCCCAGCATTGCTTCCACTTACATGTGCTGCTGTTAATTCATTTAGGGGCATTGCCACATCGTGGTCTTGTAGCCCATGTACTTGGGTGTATGTGAGAGTTTTTTGTCTGATAATCTGTGCTATTGTAGTAGCTGTATTGTTGTGTGTATTTCTAATTCTTTACATTATTTAAATTATTCATGGTGGTTCCGTATTGATATGCTAAAATAGTTAAACCTAATATGGTGCACCATATTTTTAGGTTATAAAAATTAGAATAAAATGTAATGAAATATAGTTGGTGACGGTGTTCAGCCTGCAGGTGCTAAAGAATATGTGTGACGAACAGAAGACACTACTTTCATAGTTCCGTATTGAGAAGGTCAAAAGCTTGAAATGGTAGACTTGGAATATCAATACTTCACTAATCCGTGTATAATTAATTAAGAGCCTGTATGCTAATTTTTATAACCTAAATATATGGTGCACCATATTAGGTTTAATAACATATCTTATTACAGTGCTACGTTTTACTTAGTTTTTCAATAGGTTTTTTTAACTGATAAAGGGGATAAAATTTGATTAATCCCTGAAACATGTACTAGAAACATGTTTTAATAATTAATTTTCTTTATAGTATTGATTCAGGCGGATGTACAATTCTTATTAGGAACTATTTGTATTTTTCACAAAAAATTTGGTGGCAATAAGTATTCTTAAATAATACTTCATTCAAATTTGGAGCTACTGAATGAAACCCAGCAAGAAGTTGGAAGGAGGCGACCTTCCCGTATTTTAAGTGACCGTCTCAGCATTAGCCTGAATTTGAAAATGAGAAATCACAAGAATCAATAATGGAGGGGATGGATGAAAGTACAGTAGGCGTAAATAAAAACAGAGTACTATCTGGAAGTCACAGTTTTTATTCTTGTTTGTTGACAATATATGTAGTGACTTGCGGGCTTAGCTGCGTGTACTTTGGTGAGTGTAGAAACTGTCGGATAAACTGTGTGTGCTATTGTGTTACTTTTAGTAGTGTATATACGGTATTTGTGCTGGCCCCGTGGTGTTGGGGTTGCACGCCTGCCTCTCACCCGGAGGCCCAGGGTTCGATTCCCGGCTCCGTCAGGCATTTTAGAAACTGACGTGAGGGCTGGAACGGGGTGCACTCAGCCTCGTGAAGACAATTGAGTAGCTGTCTGACAGTGAGGCAGCGCCCTGGTCACGAAAACCAAGATTAACGGCCGAGGGGACCCGATGCGCTCACAAAGCGTCACCCCAATATCTGCAGGTCAAATGGCTTGGCAGCGGTCGCTTGGTAGGCCTAGGTCCATCAAGGGCTGTAGTGCTTGGGGTTATTATATACATTATTTGTATTTGAGGCTAGGATTGAGAAGGCGGTAGCCACACCCTTAAGTTAGAATATCCCGGCATTTGCTTGGAGTAAAAGAGGGAAGCTTGACCTTGATGTTCCGCCCCTTAAAACAACTATTTGTACAGTGGTGTGCAAATTATTAGAATCAAATCAAGAATCAAGAATGTTTTATAGACCTACTGCTCGCATCTTTTCTTACCCTAACCTTTTCCTTTATGGGGTTTGAAGCCATTTTTCAGTGTTGCCTTAGTAAACAAAAGTTGGGTGCTTTTCAGTCGGTCAACAATAATGTACCCAACAGAGTTGGGTTATACCCTAATCCTGAAAAAAGAAATTACATTAGATAAATAAATACACTAGGATGACCACCGCGTGAGTTAACCGTGGTCGTTACGGCATAACTGCTGGCAGTCGCTCATATCCGGGAGGCGAGGAGGTTCGAATCCCCCCCGCCGGCTTCCTTGAAGATGTTCTTCTGTGGTTTCCCATCTTCCTTCCAGGCAAATGCCGGGGTTGGTCCCTAACTATAGGCCACAGCCGCTACCTTCCAACTCCTTGTCCATACAAACATTCAAACTTTCCTCCTCAGATAACACTCCATACGCGACGGTAAGTGTAGCTCACCCATTGGGTGTCCGCCTCGATGCAGCTACAAAATAAAACTGGCGAGCCGAACATGTCCTTGGACACTCCCGGCATTAAAAGCCATACGCTAAAAAAAACAAGGATGTCCAGTTTCGATCATCAAGCGATCATCATCAGGTCCATTACAATTCGGCTATAAAATCTATGTTTGAATATACAGGTGAAAATATTTACAATATGTACAATTATTTCGTTACAGTATTAGTAATGCAACTTGTCGGTGTATGGTAATTGTAGTATACAGTATAAGATGTTAGGTGAAATGGTAAAATGGTGATAGAAATCCGGAATTTGTCTGTTTGGAGTGTCTATATGGTTGTAAAAGTCAACTATGGTTGTACTGCATAGTGCAGGTTACTACTTATCTGGTTGGGTGTCCGCTCTCTAGCTGTGAGCAGTGCAACTTCACTCATGCACCAGTGACTGTCATATTATCACCTGTATTTTCAAACATAGATTTTATAGCCTAAGTGAAATGGATCTGATGATGATCGCTTGACGATCGAAACTGGTCATCCTAGTGTATTTATATAGCTCATGTAATTCGTTTTCAGGATTAGGGTATAACCCAACTCGGTTGGGTACATTTGCGTTGACCGACTGAAAAGCACCAAACTTATGTACACCTTTTCTCATAAGGAAATGCGTCTGAAAACTTTTTGAATACGGGATTCCGAGAGATACCTGAACTGGGTCCGTTTTCAATTTTTCATTGACTTGGGAATGTACCCTCTAATTCAGGTCATTATTCAATCCATGGTTCAAGAATGTTTGAATAGTTCAAGAGTGGATCATCAGTAAAAGAAGACTCCAAATCTCTCAGCTCTAAGTTCACACGAAAGTAGAGCGACGTAATCAAAACAAAATGTGTGGCATTTTGAATTAGCTAGACTACTATGTTGGTAGAAATTCTATAAAAAAAAAACATTTCAATTTTAGTTTCTATAAGTCAAATATAATTAAGACATACGGTTAAACATTTGATGTAAATTCACCGCCTTGCAAATATATTTTAGTGCCGTGAAAAGTATGGTTGGTTGGTTCCTCAGTTTAGGGGCTGCGACAACGCGGTCATGTAGTCCGGTGCACTTTGGGTGTGTGTAGAATCTGTCTGATATCCGGTGTTAATTGTGATGACTGTATTAGTGAGTGTATCTGTTTTTAATTCAAGTAAGGACTGCATACATTGGATTTTCAAGTAGTTCCAAATTCTGCTACCAAACGCCACCGACAACGACCAACTAGTTCTGCACATTGTTACTAGATGGCACCGCAGTTGGCTCCTGGCGACGAACGTTGGAACCCAAGAGCGTTACACATAGATAACCTATAGCCTAATTTAGCTTCACACAAGTGTAATTAGGCTAGTGGAAGGTTCTTTATCATGCCATAAATCTATGACATGGCACCGCCGGTTTTACTTCCCCTCCGAAGGAAGGCATACTGAGGCGTGAAAAGTATAAAAAGGAATTTTGGAAAACTGCCGTCTAATCTAATAATTTGTACACCTCTGTAACTATAGCAGGGGGCTGCGTGGCGCAATCGGTAGAGGCGCTGAGCTTCTAAATGAAAGGGAGTGGGTTCGATCCCCACCCTGGTAGTGGATTTTAGAAACAACACCATCAGTTTCGGATACGCAAATGGCCCTGGGGTCCACTCAGTCTACACCAGAAATGAGTACCAGGGTAAATCCTGGGAGCAAAGGCGGCCGGGTGTGGAGCTGAAAACTACATCCCATCTAGCGCCGATGTCACAAACAGTAGAAGCCTCTACCTTCCACTACTCCCAGGGCCTCTATGGCCTGTAGAGAGTTGGCTTTGCCTGTGAAAGGACTGCATACATTGGCTTTTCAAGTAGTTCCAAATTCTGCTACCAAACGCCATCGTCAACGACCAACTAGTTCTGCACTTTGTTACTAGATGCCACCGCAGTCGGCCTCTGGTGACGAACGTTGGAACCCAAGAGCGTTACTCAAAGATGACCTATAATTTAGCTTCACACAAGTGTAATTAGTGGAAGGTTCTTTATCATGCCATAAATCTATGACATGGGACCGCCGGTTTTACTTCCCCTCCGAAGGAAGGCATACTGAGGTGTAAAAGGTATAAAAAGTAATTTTGGAAAACTGCCGTCTAATCTCATAATTTTTACACCTCTGTAACTATAGTAGGAAGCCACGGAAAACCACTTCCAGGTTGTCTGAAGTGGAAATCGAAACCGCCTCATTTTAGTTTCATCTCACGAGGCTTAGTTAACTCTATTCCAACCCTCAGACCAGAATTACATTTCTTGGTAAAGCCAGCATTCCAAGCCAGGACCAATCTCAATAGCTAGTAGGTCTGGCACTTTTAACCGACAATTTTCAGTTATCGAGTAATCGATTCATCGAAGCTGAAAAATTGATTAATTGCAACAAATAACGATCTACTGAGCGTTTATTCGATTATTCGGTTGATCGAATAATTTCATTCTTGTCTTGTTGACTAATCGATGTACTTCGATCCTTTCACTACGCTTTCACAAAAGTAAAACAGACATCCATTCATTAAAATATACTAGTATTAGCCGTCGCGGCTTCGCCCGCGAATATTCTAGTTGTAAAGAGTACACTCAGCAAAATCTCAATCATGAATGCTATGACTGATTTATCCTTGGTATGAATAATCAGACTTTTTCAATTCAGCTACAGGTGCAGTGGTTAGGGGATTGTCATTCCTTCATAGGTATATTAGAGCGAAGTTAGTTTTCTGGGAATATCACAGACACTGTTAATTTAAGGGCCTTTAAATGTGGTTTTCGGAGACCCTAGTCGGGTGAAAAAGACCTTTCGTACCACACACACACGTGAAAATTGCGTGAAAAATTTCTAGTGCCCCTTGACCCCCTTAAGCGCATTATACTGTAGCCTATGTGAAAATGAAAATCCACAGCCTGCTTCCAGTCTCCGACCGGGTCAGGAATAGAATGAATGAAGCCCCTATCTAGCGGCGAGGATATGAACTGTGCCGGCTGCCGAGGCCTGACGCACTCCTCTGGGGCAATGATTAAATGAATGACGGATGAAATGAAATGATAGTGGAGAGTGTTGCTGGAATGAAATGTTGACAGGGAAAACCGGAGTACCCGGAGAAAAACCTGTCTGCCTCCGTTCTGTCCAGCACAGATCTCACATGGAGTGACCGGGATTTGAACCACGGACTCAGCGGTGAGAGGCCGACGTGCTGCCGCCTGAGCCACGGAGGCTCACTGTAGCCTATGTATTGATGAATTTTACAGCTTAATTTGGTTCAGTGATAATCTTATAACCGTCTGGAAACTTTCACAGTAATGTAATAATTGGAATTGCATTGCGTCTTACAGAAATAGATGGACCTGTGAGATTCTGTTACCATGGTTACCGTGTTGCATTCTTTCATTATTTCATTGTAAATATACTAGACAGAAATGTCTACCGTCAGAAGATAAATAAATGGGTGGTACAGCCAGAGAATGAAGTCCCCAGAAGATCGGGGACTAAGTGGTCAGAAGAAAGGAAACAAGCGCACAGTGAAAGAATGAAAGCAATATGGTCTGTTAGAAAGGCGAATCATAAATGTAATGCGTGATCCAATAGGGTCCATACGCACATAATAATAATAATAATACATGTTTTAAGGTATTTATTTAATTGTGAGGCATTTAAAGAGTAAGTGAGTGCGTTTCGCTTACGCATTGGGTTATGCTGAACCTGTAGGTACCCCATATGATTGTGTAGGTTGGTGTTAATGGGACGTTATTTTCGATACAAAACTGGAATGGGATCTTAGGAGAATAATATAGAGAGGGACTGTATCAAATTTTTTAAAAAAATAATGTGCCTTCTTTGTAAAAACGAGGCTAAAACAAAGTAAAACAAAAATATTCCTATCCTAAATTATAAACACTGAACAAGACTTCAAAAAAGATGGTATATTGGCTTTCACGGCCAGGTTTGCGCCGTATATTGTGTTGGGGTTTCGCCTTGGAACACCAAGCTGGCTCATCAGTGAGCTCTTGGTGAACCGCCTGGACCCCCACAGGAGTAGTGAACTGCACGCTAGCTCCCTTTTTATGAAGCACACCTGCGCCTCTTGACTGCGAAAACTAAAAGCTCAAGCAGCCATAATCTCTCTATGAAGGCTTCCAAAACGATGATATATTGGCTTTCACGGCCAGTGCTGCCAGTGCTGCTTGAGCTTTAATTCTCGTAGTGAAGAGGCGCAGGTGCGCTTGAGAAAAGGGGAGGTTGACTGCAGTTCGCTACTTCTGTGGGGGTCCGGGCGGGGACCCCAAGAGCCCGCTGATGAGCCAGCTTGTTGTCCTAGGCGACACCCCACACAATACACGGCACAAACCTAGAAAAGTTGCTAAGAATTCAAAATCTTTGCTGAAAACTCCTGGTTTTCTTTTTTTCGAAACCCTTCCCAATTAGATTGATGTTTGTTCTTCCACTGTCACTGACTCTTATTTGGTTATTGTTAACATAAACAAGGAAGCAGACTGTATATTTTGGCAAAAGGTAATATTTATAGATTTCTATGCATCATTCCGAAAACAAGCGTAAGTCAACTTAACTTAACCGTTAATAGGGCAAAACTATTTTATTTGTATGTGTTCTTACATTTTAATTATTAATTATGTTCTTATATATTTAATTTTGATATCTTTCTATTGAATAATTAATTAACCAATTTCCGATTGATTTTACAATATCTTCATAATTTTTTATAGTTATGTTTATTATTTCAATTTTCATACTTCTTTTATTATTGTATTTTTATATTTTATTTCTTTATTTATATTTTTTTTCTCATTAATTGTTAATGTTTTTAGTTTTTTTAATGTCAAGTAGATACGTATATAATATTTGATTTTTAGAAATACTAGCACTTCGGTATGAAAATTCTCCGAAATTTGGCTTAAAGATTCAACTAGCAACATCTTTGAAAGCATAAACTGACCTTATGACAGGTGGTTAATATCCTATCCCATAAAGGGTTAAACTTCTTATTAGCCTACTTTCGATTTTTGCAAAAAATAAAAGTAGACTTATGAGATCAACACAGGGCGAAATATTGTGTGTCTGTCTGTGTGTGTGTGCGTACTTTGAATGTCTGTCCCCCCTATCAATTCGAACACGGTGAAACCGAATTGAACAAAATTTGGTACAGAGGTAGCAATAGTAAAGGTCACATCAGTGTCATGTTTTATATCGCCGCCATCTTGATTGAAACGTTATGGCGAACAACCTAATGTTCAAAGCTTATATCAAATTACGACTAACCTAATTCTCCGATCTCTACTAAATTTTTCAACAACATATTATATTTATTTGGCGAACGTTTTTTGACTAAACTACAAGATCATCAGCCCAATAGTTTGCAGATGGCGGCCATGTATGTGAGCAAATGGATTCCCTCTATCTATTCAAACACGGTGAAACAGAATTGAACGAAATTTGGTACAGAAGTAGCACTAGTAAAGGGCACCTCAATGTCATGTTCTATATCACCGCCATCTTGACGCAAACGTAATGGTGGCCACCCTAATGTGCAAAGCTTAAATCAAATTACGACCAACCTAATCATCTGATCTCTACCAATTTTTCATATTTTATCTTTATGTATGAAGAATATTTTGACCTAACTACAAGGTCATCAGCCGAATAATTTGCAGATGGCACCCATGTATGTGTAAAAATCGATTCCCTCTATCTCTTCAAACACGGTGAAACTGAGTTGAACGAAATTTGGTACAGAGGTAGCACTAGCAAGGGAAACCTCAATGTCATGTTTTATATCGCCGCCATCTTGACGAAAACGTAATGGCGGTCACCCAAATGTTAAAAGCTCAAATCAAATTACGACCAACCTAATCATCTGATCTCTACCAAATTTTGAAACATTATACCTTCATGTACGAAGAATTCTTTGACCGAACTACAAGGTCATCAGCCCAATAATTTGGGGATGGCGGCCATGTATGTGTGCGAATGGATTCCCCCTATATATTCAAGCACGGTGAAACCGAATTGGACGAAATTTGGTACAGAGGTAGCACTGACAAAGGGCACCTCAGGGTCATGTGTTATATCGCCGCCATATTGACGAAAACAGAATGGCGGCCACCCAAATTTTAAAAGCGTAAATCAAATTACGACCAACCTAATTATTTGATCTCTACCACATTTTGCAAAAACATACCTTCTTGTGGGAAGGATATTTTGACTATACTACAAGGTCATCAGCCCAATAGTTTGCATATAGCAGTCGTGTATGTGTGCAAATCGATTCACCATATCAATTCAAACACGGCGAAACCGAATTGAATGATATTTTGTCCAGAGGTAGCACTAGCAAAGGGCACCTCATATTCATGTTTAATATCCCTATAGCACGTTGTATTTCAACAAGCTACTACAACCAACATTCAATTATACTCCTTGAAAGGGACAAAGAGTTATAACAATACCCATGCATTTAGGAGAAAGTAGGCTATAATATGATCCTTACTGAACATCTTGTTTTTATCTAGTGTCTACTAACCAATTAATCGATTCTTCGCTTAGCCGATTAATCTATTTTTCGGTTAGTCAATTAATCGATTTAACTTGCAGTTTTCGATTAAATTCAAATTATTCGATTATTCGATTATTTATCGATTAACTGAATATCGTGTATCACCAACTTAAATAGGTAAGCCTACTTCGAGAACACACAAAGTGCTACTACGTATTGAGCTGACGCAAAGGAAGAGGTTTAGGAACAGAATTTACGTAAGACATAGGACTAGATCTCACTTCTAGTTTCCTCTCCCGGTTGGTTCGGGAAGTTGCGTATGTTTCCATGATTTAGCATGTAATGCTAATGCTGACCGCCAAAAGAAAGTTGAAGTGCGCGTGCCATTTAAACGGATGCTATGACAACCAGGGGGAGCATAACTCAGTAGATGTTGAAACCTTAAGTACTGGATGTCAGATTCTTTGTGTCTGACATCCCCAGGCGATATGTTACATGAAAGTTCATCGTGTTGAAATAGCAGACAGTATAATAGCCTATTTTATGACGTACTTAGCTTCATCTCAGTGTTCGTTAAATCAGTGATGTAGATACGCCCCTATGCCGAGTGGTGCCAACTGAGGCAGGCTAATAATTTTGCGTAACTTTTAATCCCATCAAAAATACCCAGGTTCTTATAGATATGAAACTAGTCATATCTTCAGAATAAAATTGGATCGGTATTATCATATAGGCTATATACGCGAATAAACCCGTGGATATTCGCAAAATTTTCTGCCATGCGGATATATTCGGCATGGCTGTGCGGATAGCGGATAATGTTTGGAGAAAAATTGCGGATAGGTTTTAGAATACAATCCGAACTTGTTTAATGTCATTACTAGTATACGGATAAGCCTCCGTGGCTTAGACGGCAGCACGCCGGCCTCTCACCGCTGGGTCCGTGGTTCAAATCCCGGTCACTCCATGTGAGATCTGTGCTGGACAAATCGGAGGCAGACAGGTTTTTCTCCGGGTACTCCGGTTTTCCCTGTCAACATTTCATTCCAGCAACACTCTCCACTATCATTTCATTTCATCTGTCATTCATTTAATCATTGCCCCAGAGGAGTGCGTCAGGCCTCGGCAGCCGGCACAGTTCATATCCTCGCCGCTAGATGGGGGCTTCATTCATTCCATTCCTGACCCGGTCGGTCGACTGGAAGCAGGCTGTGGATTTTCATGTCATTGTAATGCCAGTAGATTCGGATATCCATCGTGGGAATGCGGAAGAAAGTAATGCGGATGCGGATAACAGTTATGCGGATGCGGGGCGGATGCGGATAACGGTTTGTTTATCCGCGCAGGGCTCTTGCTATAGGCCTACGCCGGGTGATTCAGGAGCCTCTCCCAAGATCATTTGCTGCAACCCAACTAGCGCGTGTTGACAGAAAGGTCGATAATTCTCTGCTTGCATTCCGTATGGTAAATGGGAGCAATGGCTGGAAGGAACTCATAATAAAGAGATAAGTTAGAAATGAACACCCTAAATGAAGATGTTCGTATGAGCCGACTGAGATGGTGGGTTCTTGAGAAGGGAATCAGAGTGGAGTGATAACCTAATTTGTTAGTAAGCTCGACTATAGAGGGTAAGAGCAGAAGAGGCAGGCCTTAGGAGGCGATGGTTAGATTTAGTGTTGAACGATTTCAACGTGAGAGGTGTAAAAACAGAGGTCACAGTGCTCACTGCTAATAGGGGATCGTGGAGCCGATTTGTTCGCAAACAGAGTCTTGCAGACTAGACTGGACGCTGAAAGGCAAAACAGTATAAAATTAAAATTAAAATGAATGAATGTTCAGTTCTACAGGCAATTGCTGGGATGGTAAGTTAGCCTCATTCTAAATCCTAGGTCTAGTTACAAGATAGTACACTATGCGAAAGGAGATTTAATATTGAGATCAGAATTTGATAGAGCTTTGGAAGACTTAAGCAGGAACAAAGCACCAGGCATAGATGATATACCGATTGAGTTGCTACGCTGCATAGGAGATGAAGGTCTGATCAGGTTATTTCACTTGGTGTGTAGGATTTATGAGACAGGTGAGGTACCCCCTGAATTCAAGAAGAATGTAATCATCCCTATACCAAAGAAAGTGGGAGCTGACAGATGTGAAGATTACCGTACAATCAGCTTGATTACTCATGCTTCAAAGATCCTGTCTAGAATAATTTACAAGAGGATTGAAAGCCAGATAGAAACGGAGTTGGGTGAAGACCAGTTTGGTTTCAGGAGAAATGTAGGAACAAGGGAAGCTGTACTAAGTCTTAGGCTGATTTTGGAAGGTAGAATAAGGAAAGATAAGAGAACGTTCATGGCTTTTGTAGACTTAGAAAAGGCTTTTGATAACGTTGATTGGACTAAATTGTTTGACATTTCGAAATCGATTGGAATAAAGTACAGGGATAGGTCATACGAGTTGAAGGACATGAGAGAGAAGCTGGTATTCAGAAAGGTGTAAGGCAAGGCTGCAACTTATCACCCATACTTTTCAATCTTTACATTGAACAAGCAATGAAGGAAATTAGAGAAAAATTTAAAGTGGGAGTGAAGATTCAAGGAGAAATAATTTCAACTCTGAGATTTGCTGATGACATCGTCATCTTGGCCGAAAAGCCTGTGGATTTGAATGAGTTTTTGAATGGTATGCACACCGTCTTACGGAAAGAATTCATGATGAAAATTAATAAATGTAAAACAAAAATACTGGAATGCAGCCGAAATAAATCAGAAACCTCTATGGAGATCAAATGGGCAGGTGAAAAGCTGAAGGAAGTAGGAGACGTCTGTTACTTAGGAAGCAAAATAACCAGTGATGGACGAAGCAAAGAGGATATAAAAAGTAGGTTGGCTCAGGCAAAGAAAGCATTTCTACAAAAAAGGAATCTGCTGACATCGAATATAGATTTAGGTATTAGGAAGTCATTTTTGAAAGCCTTTGTCTGGAGCGTGGCGCTCTATGGAAGTGAAACTTGGACTATTGGTGCAGCAGAAAAGAGGAGAATTGAAGCATTTGAAATGTGGTGTTACAGGAGAATGATGAAGATCAGATGGGTAGATAGGGTTACAAACAAAGAGGTATTAAGACGAGTGGGAGAGGAGAGATGTTTCTGGCGACTGCTAATGAAGAGAAGAGATAGGTTGGTAGGACACATACTAAGACACCCAGGAATAGCAAGCTTAGTTATGGAAGGAAGGGTCGACGACAAGAACTGTAGGGGTAGACCAAGGTTAGAATATGTTAAACAGATTGCCTCGGATGTAGGGTGTCGGAGCTATGTAGAAATGAAACGATTAGCTCAGGACAGGGAGGCATGGAGAGCTGCATCAAACCAGTCAAAAGACTGAAGACTCAAACAACAACTATAGATTTTGTAAATGTTATTAAATCGTTTATGTTCGACGATGTCGAAATGTAAATATTATATGTCAGAAAACTGTATCATAATGAGGTCATTATAACACTAATTTTCATTATGAAACAGTTTTCCCCACCAATCAGAGCTCAAGAAACAGTTGTGTGACTAATTAGGTAAGGATAGCATCGCACCTGTGCTGAATTCCACGGCCTCCTATTTTAAAGTTTATTGCGTGGCTAGTGTCATAGTGTGGTAATTGAGGAGGCCATGGTCAAATACCAGGTATTCTCTGCGTCCCATGCGCTCTGTTCAGTAAATAAAACTGGCGAAATCTCGACAGACATTTATGAATATTTATGTTTGAACATAAAATAGTTATAATTATCATCGAACATAAACAGTCGTATGCAACTCGCCTATAATGGTAATTAAGACACTCGTATGGACATTATAAAACTCGGTTCGCTCGTTTTATAAACATAGGCTACTCGTGTCTTAATTATTGCCATTATAGGCTCGTTGCATAATGTATTACTTCGGGACTTTGTGACATCGTGGCAATATAGCCCCGTGTACTTGGGTGTGTGTGGGGGGGTTGTTTCAGAATAACCAGTGTCACAGTGATGGTTGTATTAGTGTGTGTATTTGCGGTTGGGGCTAGGGTAGGATACAAGGTGGCCGTGCCCTCTTGCGAGATGAAATCCTGGCATTCACCTGGGATACAGTAGAATTGAGGGTGGTTGGTACGTTCCTTAGTTTAGGGGCTGTGACAACGCGGTCATGTAGCCCCGTGTACTTTTGGTGTGAGTAGAATCTTTCTGATAACCAGTGTTAATTGTTACGGCTGTATTGGTGTGTGTTATATGTTATTAATAAAGAAAGGACTGCAGACGATATTGATGTGTAACATCTTTCCACTCGGTTGCTGGATATTTTTGTGGGAGTGATTTTGAAAAATGGGACGGAAGTGGATCGGACGGAAGTGTGTAAGACGCACTGCCAGCTGGATCGCATCCCTCCTGGCTGCTAAAGCATGTGGAATGTATGTAACATACGGATTACTTCAAGGTTTGGAGGCGCCATTACAGATATTTCTACAATTAATCATCTTCAAGTTGTCGTTCTTTGGTGTAAAAATATTCATTATATCATAATTGCTGAAAACAATTATGATTTATTAAGAGACTGTTTTTCAATCTCTGGTTAAAAGTGATAGGCATCCACTCCACGAGAAACTTTGATTAACACTTTCATATTGAACGGTAAACGCTCATGCGAACGCTGGTGTCTACTGATTGAAACACAAACCACATGTTAAAAATTCTTCGTATCAGTATGTATATGATGATATGCTTTAATTTGAAACACTGTAACTAGTCGGTGAAGCCGGTATTATGTTTCTGCACAATGGCTAATCAGATATTAACCCACATTGCGGTAATGCAGTGATCAATGTAATATACCGTATATCGTTGTTTTTATACGGAAACTGGGCTAGCCTTTCGTAGGTATTCCCTTTACTGTCAAGTGGGCGTATGCATAACTAATTTAAAACTCAATTCCACGCAGGAACATTATCGAAAAAGAGCAAAATATTAATTGAGCATACAAAATTACTTCCATACTATTACCGGCACGTGAAAATAAGTAACTGCCTTGTGCCTATAATATCTGTGGTTGTAATGGCTGTGTGGATAGCCTCTTGGAGTGGGAATTATGAGATCTCGGGTTCGAACCCCAATCCCGGCAAATGTTTTTGCTACCAGATTCTCGATTTAAACGATATCTATCATAACATTATGCGTCATTTTAACAGAATCTACATGAAATTACGATTTATCTAATTTTAATTACAATAGTTTGCACCAAGCAGAAGTTGGGAAATCTGATTGTATTGAACATTATTTCTAGTAGTCTATAGATAGGCTAGAGACTATGGGTTCATTCCTCCTCTTAATTTACAATATAAAATGTGGTGTTTGTTCCAACAAGTGTGACAGTAGCATATCTCCAATTCAATCTATACATTCATCATTCATTAACATTTTAACAATGTCCAAGCTGTGTAGTATATGAGTAGGATAACATGTTACACATCATATGCGACTACCGTAAGGCTCGTATCTTTTTCTTTTTTCATGACAAATGTAAGATGATATTTACGCTAATCTCATTCAAATAATGTCATTAACCACAATTAACGCTCCGACCTGAAAAGGGTTGCAATTCTGGCAGTACAACATTCATTTTAAACTTAGTACTTGACATACAGTGCCTACCATAAGTTTAAGACCAGTAGCTTATTTTCAACAAAAGCTTCCTGGTCTTATGTGTTTGATTAAAATTTTGCCAAATATCTTATGAAAATACTTTGATCTAATATGCATCCCCCTTTACCAAGAACATTGTAATATGGCTTTCAGTTTTATGAGTTTCAATTTTTAATACAAGTGGAGTATCGAAGAAAAACGCAATTTTCAACCACACTAAACCAATGGAGTTACCATATTAATTATTTTATAAGTATTGTAGAATGTATAGAAACGTTTTGGTAAATGAAAAGAAAAACTTTTCTTGTCATTTGGTAGTGATTTTAGTACACCTGGCTTCTCAGAATAGACGAGGGAAACTGATTCCAGGTACTCGGAGTGTTGACCTGGGAACTGTCTCTTTATCTGTTGACAACATGCTTTGCTGTGCCTGGTGAAAGTTTGGGTCCGCTAGCTCGACACTCACAGAAGCTATTAACCAGTGAACGCTTATCAGGCTTATCTTCAAATCATTACCTTTTACAAAAAGTACAAAAATCACTATCAAATAGCAAGAACATTTTTGGGATTTTTTTTTTCATTTAGCAAAACATTTGTATACATTCTAAAATACTTATAAAAATAATTAATAAGGTATCCCCATTGGTATAGTGTCAACAAATTAATTTGTGGTTGATCATTGCGTTTTTCTTCGATACTCCACTTGTATAAAAGAAATTGAAACTCCAAAACTGAAAGCCATATTACAATATTCTTGGTGCAGGTGAATGTTTTTATATCAAAGTATTTCCATGAAATATTTGGCAAAATTAGAATCAAAACTTTCTTTTTTGGAAATAAGCTAGTGGTATTAAACTTTTGGTAGGCACTGTACATAGCTTATGGGAACGACTTTCTCTTCAGATGTAGAAATGTATTGCTTTAATATGTTATTTAATTAAAATAATATTGAAATGCCAGTACATTAAAAAAAACGTGCGGATGCGGATAAAAGTCGTGTGGATGCGGGGCGGATGCAGATGACAGCCGTGCGGATGCCGAGTGGGTGCGGATAACTTTTTGCATCTCCACGCAGGGCTCTAACTATGACCTTAATGCCCAAACTATCCAATGAAATTAATACTTTTTTCTCTTCTGAATGACTGTTTGATTACCTTTTCAAACAAATCGTAAAATCTTCTTCCGCATTCTCTTTTAAGGAACACATGTGTTTGGAATTTAATAGCATATCGTTACATGGAATATGGACATGATAAAGTTCCGAGGTTCAGTGACCCTACACACAGGTGTTTTTCCTGATGAACAGTCAAATGTTGAGAGTAGAGCAAATAAGCGATGTTTGGGTAATCGTTTAATAAAATCGATTAATCGAATTATTATTATTATTTTTTTTAGCGTATGACTTTTAGTGCCGGGAGTGGCCGAGGACATGTTCGGCTCGCCAGAGTTTGTAGCTGCTTCTATGCGGACACCCATGGGGTGAGCTACACGTACCGTTACGTGTGGAGTGTTGTCTGTGGAGGAAAGTGTGATTGTAAGGACTAGGAGTTGGAAGGTAGCGGCTGTGGCCTTTAGTTAGGGACCAACCTCGGCATTTGCCTGGAAGGAAGATGGGAAACCACAGAAGACCATCTTCAAGGTTGCCGGCGGGGGGATTTGAACCTCCTCGCCTGCCGGATGTGAACGACTGCCTGCAGCCACGACGAAACGACCACGGCTAACTCACCGGGTAATTTGAAATTAATCAAAAAGATAAACTGGCAAATCAAAGAATCGATTAATTGATTAGAAGACAAGAGATAAGAAGAGAAGTTTAAAAGAGACGTCATAGTTTAAGTTGAGTTATGATTATTTTTGGAATGATGTACTGTAAACAAATTTACTAAAGTTACTCTTTGCCTAACTATGCCAAGTTATCTTTAACTGTTTCCTAGAGTAACCTTAAAAGGCGCACGGACGGCAGGCCCCAGACGTAATTGAGAAAAGCTGAGGTGAACAGCGAAACTCCAAACACATATACTCTTCCAGAAGTCTTAACTCGACATGACTCGACAGTTAGATCCTGGCCGAAGGCTGTAGTGATAGGCTTGCTTGCTAGCTCATAAACTCGCTCCAAAGCTAGTAATTTAAATTTCCACTGAATGGAGATTGTTGGAAGATATGAAAACGGAAAAACACTTATAATGGGCGATGTATTAAAGATAGAAATATGCTGTTGCAGACTTTTTTTTCTAGTAAATAAATAAATAAATATCGGATCTCGAAAATGGAGAGAGGATATTTCTTGGTAAATGACATCTACAATAAGAAGTGTCTGTATACCAGTGAATGCCTCTCCATGAACTACACGCTGGGGAAGCTAGAACTCTTAAAGAAAAATCCTCGGAAAAATTACGGAAGAAGTTCACACTGAAAGTGGATTGAAACTTTGGAACAACAAAGAAGTTTACCAGAAGGTGGAATGAATCTCGGAGGCCATGAAGAAGAGGAAACGGGCCAAACGAGAAAGTTCAATCTCTGCGAGATCGATCAGAATTGTGAGCTGTTTGCCCGGCTGCATCAAAGCAGTCTGGACACTGAACTCCTACCTAAAGAATAGGTGGTGTGCTGCGTTATTTTCATGTCACCTAAATTCATGGACGCCCTCTAGGCCATAGACCACGATGTATACTTATAACTTGTACTTCCGGTTCAAGTCATGACTGTTACAGCCTCGAATATTCGGTCTCTTGAAAATGAACATTTGCAGCTCAGGGGAATATCAGGCTTGTCAACGTAGAGTGCACATTCATGGCAACTTTTACTGCCGCTCAAACAATAAATAAATAAATAAAAAATGAATTAATATATAAATATGTTCCTTTCTTTCTTGATTCCTACCTTCTCCCTTCCTTCCTTCCTCCCTTACTTCTTTACTTCCTTCCTCCCTTCCTTCCTTCCATTCTTCTTTTCTTCCTTCCTTCCTCCCTTCCTTCCTTCTTTCCTTCCTTCCTTCTTTCCTTCCTTACTTATGTTCCTCCGCCCTTCTTGCCTTCCTGCCTTCTTTTCTCTTAATAGGCACAATATCAAAACTATTTACAATGGTCAATAGTCCTCTAACAATTATTACTGTACCTAAAACTGTTGTCTGAAGGAATTTTGTATAAGACCCACCCTTACGCCTAGGGATGAACAAAATGTTTTTGGAATCATAACAATGTGGAACTTCTCATATGCTAAACATCTGAGACTTTTTCAGGTACCCAACAATTGGATAATTTAGGAAACTCGAAACATATGCCTATTTCTTTGCCGGATGAAATCTACCTCCGTCCTCCGATGTGCTGAGAGGAATTTTTAAAATTTTTATTGCTAAAATCTAAACTGTAAAATCTATAATCTAACATTTAAAATCTAAAAATCTAAAATCTTAAATTGTAAATATTAAGGCCCGTTCTTACAATCTCCAGTAAAGTGACAGTAAACTCTAACTGACAGTTGGCTTTACGGTCGGAGTAAAGTCCCGGTAAACATTTCATCCTTCTTACCATGTTCCGGTTAATAATAATAATAATATCGTATGGCCTCGGGTGCCTGGTGCAAGCTTTGTTAATTGACACCCATAGGGTAGCTTGCATGTCGAATTTCGTCGTTCCTTTGAACGCTATGAAAGTCAAGGAGGTTAGATATCTAAACTCCTTGACACTACAGCGCTTTCAAGTAGAGAATGGAGGAACTTTGTGTTGGCGGAAAATCCCGAGATTAATTTTGCCATTGAACACGGCCTACTGAATTCAAATGGGTTCTTTAACATGCCAACAACGTATGACATGAGTATCGTGATTTTTGTCGCCTTCAAAAATCACTTACCATGGCCAGGGGCGAACCTGCTATCTTGGGGTTGGTAGTCCGACACTATAACCACTCACCCACCGTCGGTAGGTTAGCAGATTTCCGCATAATTTTCAACAGTTGGTGCATATTCCTGGTTCAATTTGCAGATTTCTTGATACCTCTCAATAGTTGGCGTGAGTGGATCTGCGTCATGGAGTAAATAATAAATATATATTTTATATTCCTTGATCTTGATCTGTGTTCTTGACGCAATATGTTTGTAAGGTTACGATTATAAAGAAAAATATTAGATATGGAAGGACATTATCTCCAAATGAGGCAAATAAAGGACTCAAGAGGAAAAGCTTCGTCAAACGGAATCGTCTAAATAAGTCTTGATCATCTTACTCCTCGTAATAATCACTTCGATTCTTATGTACTTTTCGTCTCCTTCTTTGAACAGCATCAGCATTTACGAAACCCATGAACTTAGGGATAATTCTAGGCATATTGACGATGTATGTAATCAACTGGCGTTGAGATTATAATAGAAAATCTGGCAGTAAAGCAGTTTACGGGAGGAGAATCCTCTGGTAAAGTTCACTACCTGTTAAGGCTTATTTTACTGTCAGATTGTCACTGGGGAGCGTGATGGCGCAGTGGCTTAGCTGCTCGTCTTTCACCCGGACGGCCGGGGCTCGAATCCCGGTGACAGCGGGGTGGAATTTTCACCTGAAAAATCACGTGGCGTCAGGAAGGGCATCCGGCCTTAAATCCCCGGCCAAAACCAAAATGAGCCTGGTTGGCTCCGGTGACCTCAATTAATTGGGAAAAGCCGAAGAAAGTTTATTGTCACTAACCGGGTATTGTAAGAATCAAGTTCCAGTAAACTTGCCGTAAAAGTGCCAGTAAAGATTTAACCGGATATGGTATGAACGGGCCCAAATGTAAGTGTTATTCCCTAAACATGGAAGAAATTGAATTAATGCTCATGTAATTAATTGATATCTCATATACAACCGACAGTAGTGGCTACTCTGGTTAAAGCGTAGCGCTAGGCCATGGGGCCAAACTCTCTGCTCTGCTGACCCGGTAGACGCGTGGGTTCGAGCCCCACCGTCGGCCGTCCTTGAAATGGTTTTCCGTGGTTTCCCATTTTCAACACCAGGCAAATGCTGGGCCGGTACCTTCTGACAGGCCACGGCCGCTTCCTTCCACATCCTTGCCCAGTTTCATTCATCTTCATCCATTCCATCTCTCATCCCGACTCGCAGGTCGCCCACGGGCGTCGACTAGAAAGATCTGCACTCGGCCTCTCAGGAGGCCACACGACCAAAAAAAAACCTCATATACAGTATTTGTGTTCCAGGTTTAGGGAATACACTGATAACCATTGGGTATAATCGTGTTGTTTCACTTGAAGGGTTCGGACATGTAGCCCCGTGTACTTGGTTATGTGTCTAATAACCTGTGTTATTGTGCTTGCTGTATTAGTGTGTGTATTGGTAATTCATGTGATGATTGCGGTGGTGGCCGTAGCCTAAGGAGAGGAACTATTACGATATTTGCCTTAGTAGAAGTATCCATCGAAACCAGGACTTTCGGATACTGTGTTTTAATCCGTACCCCGCGACTACAGAAGGTGGCAAAATAAAATGAATATTGAAGACGTGCACTCACTAGGGAATATTATTGATGTCCCCTGTATTCTTCCCACACGCTGTCAGACTTCTCTTTCAATTCGAGCACAGCTCATCAGGAATGCATGCAGCTATCTTCATTCATCTCCGGATGTTACATATTACACTAAGGAAGCCCTCAACATACTGTAGAACTTTCGATTTCTTTTGGCATCACATACTAACTTTTTATTTTCTCCTTCCCACTCCACTGGGTGTTCTGAGAAAGTATGGATATGTAAGGTTAATGTTATTCAATAGAGCAAGCAATCTGTTCGTGAATGCAAAATACGCTGCGTTTTATGGAGATGAGAACCGCATTGATGCGCTGCATTTTCCACTTAAGTGGCGATCAATCATTGAGAGTTAACACTCTTGTCCGATGTCACTGTAAGCGACAGTTTTGTGTGAGAACAAGTCTCAGATTTACCCCAAGGCACCGGACTGAACGCCAGTTATGGGTTCTGAAGCCATCTTTCAGTGTTGCCTTAGTAAACAATAATTTGGTGCTTTTCAATCGGTTAACATGAATGTACCCAAATAAATTTGGTTATACCCTAATCCTGAAAAAAAAATACTAGAGATGAATCAATACAGTTGGATGACCAGTTTCGATCGTCAAGCGATCATCATCAGGTCCATTGCACTTATATAAAACGTATGTCTGAAAATACGGGTGAAAGTATTTACAATATGTACACTTATTTAGTTGCAGTGTCGATAATGCAACTCATCAGTATTTGTTAGTTGTGGTCTATGTGATGTTTTGTTGAGATGCTGGAAGTGGTGATGGAACTCCGGTATTTGCCAGTTTGGAGTGACTATGTGGTTGTTGTAAATGGTTATTACTGTATTGTACAGGCTACTTATCTGCTTAGGGTCTTGTGCAGTCCGGCAGCGAGCAGTTCACTTGAACACTAGTAACACGCGACTAGGGAATATTATTGATGTCCCCGGTCTTCCGATATTTCATTTAGGCTTGTCATGACTTAATCCACTAAATATAAAATGACATAAAATTACCATGATAACCCGATTCACTATTGACGTATTAATTATTATAATACACTATGTATTACCTTAAGTCAATATATTGTACATTGAAACCAAACCGTCCCGGTTTCAGTCACATTGCGATCTTCCTCAGTGTGGTATAGGATAAATAACTGTGCAGTAGCATACAACTTAATACAATTTTAGCCTACTTTTCACATTTTGCAAAAATGAGGAAAAAGTAGACATGAGATCGATCCGGGAAAATGTGTGTCTGTCTGTCCTTCTGTCTGCCTGGCTGTGTGTGTGTGTGTGTCCCCCCCTATCAACACCTAAACGGCTGCAGCAATCGAAACCAAATTTAGTACGAGTAAAGATGTATACCGAAATATCTCAAGACCATATTTCAAAACTATGTCAGTACTACCAACTGCTGAAAAAACGCAATTGAAATTTCAGCTCCATGTTGGATATCTTCGAAGTAATGCATGGGAGCTATTCCAAAATTGACACACATGTAGATAATACTATTTCAGTTTAATTTCCAGGAGGCCATACGTGACAGTGTTGCCAAAATAATTTTAAGCCGACGGTTAGGTCCAAATTTAAATGCATATAACTTCTACACTATTAATTGGATTTCGTCCACATTTTGTATGTAATATGTGTACATAAACAGATATGACTGAGTGTATTCTTAAGAGCCATTAGGGCTGCCAACTGTTAATAATTGCTCTCTCTATTTTCTTCATCCAAATACCAATATATCAGAAAGTATGCAAGCCAACAGCTCTATAGTTTGCACACGTATAGCACCTGACACTCTAGATTAATTTTGAGTAATTAATATAAGTCAGTGCTGCCAACATGATTCTATGTTTGCTGATATGTCCAATTTTTGAAATACATGTAACTTCTATACTAACAAATGGATTTCATCCAAAATTGGCACAACAAGATATCTTAAAATTTCCGATTATATCTAACCAGCACACGCATGACATTGTTGCCAACATGCTTTTACGCATGCTGATAGATCCAATGTCTAACTTCATGTAACGTCCATTGGACTTCAACCAAATTTTGTATTCTGTACCTTAAGAGATGGAACTAAGAATATATTCAGTCACCAGGGCTGCCAACTGTAGTGCTCTATTAGGCTACATTATACCAGGAATATTTGGAACTAATTAGACATTTCGATATTACCTACTTAATTTCGTCATTATTCTAGATAGGTTCATACCGACAGTAGTGGCTACGCTGGCTAAAGCGCAGCATTAGGTCATGGGGCCAAGCTCTCGACTGACTCGGTAGACGCGTGGGTTCGAGCCCCACCGTCGGCCGTCCTTGAAATGGTTTTCCGTGGTTTCCCATTTTCAACACCAGGCAAATGCTGGGACGGTACCTTCTGACAGGCCACGGCCGCTTTCTTCCACATCCTTGCCCAGTTTCATTCACCATCATTCATTTCATCTCTCATTAACTCCTCTCATGAGGTTGGCGTCAGGAAGGGCATTCGGCCGTAAAAAACCATCGCCACAAAGACTTCCATCGCATCTCATACCCGACCCCGTTGAAAACGGGAATAATAAGGGGTAGACATACATACAATTCTAGATAGGTTCATATACTGTAGAATAATCATTGGCATGAAAAGTAGGCTCTGTAGTTCGTCACGGAACTTCTTGTTTGTCATAATAGAGGATACTATAAATATTTTTGTTCCAAAAGCTCACAGAGTAATATTTCATAAACCAGATCTGTTACAAATATGTTGTTAATAAAGCATAACAAATCGTGATAAAACAAGACTATTGATGCTTTATTAACAAAATAAAACAAGACTTTCTATCCGAAATGTTCTTATCACTTTTCGTGCATCTCCAACGTTTAGCGAGTAAGACCTATGTGTGTGCTATAAAACACGGTCAACGCCGAGCGGTGTAGTTGGACAAAATATTCCATCCTTACTCTCCCTCCGCGCAGCACCTCGCCTATCCCCCGTGTTAAATGTCACCTTCATATTTTTACTTATTCATGACCCGTAACGAAGCACGGGTACTTCCGCTAGTTATTCATATTTATTTATTGAAAGAAACGCACACAAACTGTGCAAAATTACAATACATAATTAGACTGAATAAATGTGAGTTTAGGCAATAGACTAACTTACTATTGACTCCACACGTATATCACATGACACAGCATGATAAAACGCCATCAAAAGTTTGCTACTTCATAGCGTTCTCTTTTTATTTGAAATGGAAGTATGAAAGTTTGAAACCAAAGGGTGTAGATACGTCACTAAAATGGTCGCCATCTTGAAATAGTGCAAAGTATCGAAATCAAAAGTAGCCTATATGTTAACCAGGTTCATATAAATCGGACCAGTGGATCTTGCGTGATTGAGTAATACACAGACACACACTATCTCATTTTTATATATTAGTATAGATATTTAGCGTACACTCTCGTTTCAGTCTGTCAATTAGACATTAATTCTAAGCTTTGCGCAGTTTACGGCAACATTTGCTTCACTTTAAACATAAAAAATATATAGAACCATATTCAAGCTATTAAAAACTAAAAGAAAAACAAGATGTTCAGTAAAAATTATATAGCCTACTTTCTGCTAAATGCATGGGTCTTGTTATAACTCTTTGTCCTTTTCAAGGAGTATAATTGAATGTTGGTTGTAGTAGCTTGTTGAAATACAACGTGCTATACGGATATTAAGCATGAATATGAGGTGCCCTTTGCTAGTGCTACCTCTGTAAAAAAACATTCAATTCGGTTTCACCGTGTTTGAATTGATATGGGGAATGGATTTGAACACATACATGGCCGCTATTTGCAAACTATTGGGCTGATGACCTTGTAGTCAGTCATAAGATGCTTTCCATAAAAAGGCATGTTGTTGAAAAATCTGGTAGAGATCAAATTATTAGGATGGTCGTAATTTGATTTAAGCTTTTAACATTTGGGTGGCCGTCATTCCGTTTCCGTCAAGATGGCGGTGATATAAAACATGACACTGAGGTGCCCTTTGCTAGTGCTACCTCTGTACCAAATTTCGTTCCATTCGGTTTCACCGTGTTCGAATTAATAGGGGGAATCGATTTTCACACAAATATGGCCGCCATCCGCAAAATATTAGGCTAATGACGTATTAGTTTGGTCAAAGGAAGCTCCCTCCATAAAGGTATGTTGATGCAAAATTTGGTAGAGATCGGATGATTAGGTTAATCGTAATTTAACTTAAGCTTTGAACATTTGTGTGGCCACCATTACGTTTCCGTCATGATGGCGGCGATATAAAACATGACACTGAGGTACCCTTTGCTAGTGCTACCTTTGTACCAAATTTCGTTCATTTCGCGTTCACCGTGTTCGAATTGATACGGGGGGGACAGACATTCAGAGTACACACACTCACACACACACAGACTCACACACACACATACACATACACAGACAGACACACTTTTTTTCGCACTGTGTTGATCTCATAAGTCTACTTTCATTTTTTGCAAAAATCGAAGTGGGCTACTATGTTTTTCAAAACATAGCAGTCTAGCGGTTGACTAATTCCGGTTCTAATTCGAATTGACCACCAATTATTACGGTAGTTAAGTCAACTTCTATGTTCATATATTTTTAAAGGCTATATGAATTGCAGCCGAATGGCCAAATTGTATTTTGACTGAACGCTCGAGGGCTCCTAACAAGTTCAATTTCAAGTAGTCCCAACTTTCACTACCAAATGCTACTGTCACTAATGTTATTGTTTGAGTCTTCAGTCTTTTGACTGGTTTGATGCAGCACTCCATACCTCCCTGTCCTGGGCTAATCGTTCCATCTCTACATAGCTACCACACCCTACATCTGAGGCAATCTGCTTAACATATTCTAACCTTGGTCTACCTCTACAGTTCTTGACCTCGACCCTTCCTTCCATAACTCAGCTTGCTCTTCCTGGGTGTCTTAGTATGGATCCTACCAACCTATGCATTCTCTTCATTAGCAGTCGCCAGAAACATCTCTCCTCTCCCACTTGTCTTAATACCTCTTCGTTTGTGACCCTATCTACCCATCTGATCTTCATCGTTTTCCTGTAACACCACATTTCAAAGTCTTCTATTCTCTGCTGCACCAATAGTCCAAGTTTCACTTCCATAGAGCGCCACGCTCCAGACTAAGGTTTTTAAAAATTACTTCCTAATACCTAAATCTATATTCGATGTCAACAGAATACTTTTCTGTATAAATGCTTTATTTCCCTACTTCTTAAATCCTCTTTGCTTCGTCCAACGCTGGTTATTTTGCTTCCTAAGTAACAGAAGTCTCCTACTTCCTTTAGTTCTTCACCTATCAATTTGAAGTCCATAGGGGATTCTGTCACTAATACCTAGCGGCAAACGTTGGAACTTGATAGAGCGTTTCTTTTTTGCTATTTCTTTTTTAAACAAAGACAGTTGGAAGTGCGTTACCAGTAGTTCAATTCGAAACTCCACAGAAAAGATGAGTTCTAAGGAAAATAACTCCCATGTTGCTGTAGATAAAGTGTCGGTAAACAACGAAAAAGCCGGTGGAGATGGAGAAGCAGAAGTTAAGGGCATGAAAAGGCCAGCAAAGGCAAAAGTGAAGACGTGAACTAACATAAAAAAGAGGAAAATCGTGAGGAAGAGGAGGATGTGGAGGATGAAGAAGATGTAGATGAAGTAAAGGAGGATGAAGAACTAAAGGAACACATCGATGAGGGAGAGGCGGAAGAAGACAATGAAGGGGAAGGGGAGGGATAGGGGGAAGACGATGACGATTATGCATAATGAAAAGAGTATGGCAAAGACTTATTATTCTGAGTGAGTGAATATGTTCTTTCTTGCTTGCTTTCTTGATAAAGCTTGGAACTATGGAGTGGGTCACGGTACCCTCATGCGAGTGACGACGATGGATAGACATTCTCATCCTGACTTTTTGTTTTGTCTTTCTTTTGTCCAATCCACCACTTACCAACATCCATTTTTATTATTACATAAACTTAGACAACTATATTACGTCAGCCTTTATGCAGAATTTTGCGACCAGTAAGTTATATCACATGTTTAAAAAATATAGCCTATCAAGTCTCTCCTATGAACTTACTGAAGAATGATTCTCTATAGAAGACAAAACAATAAAACACGGCATGCCATCTACCGTGAATTCAGAGAAAATAATCAAAGACAGACAACGAAAAAGAACAAAAATAAGGGGCGAATTTTACTCCACTGACGCCATGACGGCCAGTGACCGGAAGCAAACTAACTTCAACTTGAGACACATCCCGACAAGATTCGCTACCCATGGATTCCATCACAAGTCTCCATGCCCCAAGACAGGACTGTGTGTGTGAAACATGTAAACTTCAATGTGACAGATATCACGCTATGTACTGCGAACTCAGAGCAGAATCTCGAAAAAAAATCTGTTCCTCCCTGCAATCTTTTGCACATTTTGTGCATTTCCTAATTTTAAAAACATTCTTCCTGGGTATCTCCGTTACTCAAATTTTCGATAAATCGAATGTATTTCGACATCCCCTAACAATTCAATATATCGATGTTTGATTATATTTATACAATTTAAACTTACGAGTACAATGATTCAGATCAGTCCCTTGTAAAGTGTTAGTTGGTGAGGCGTGACAGAGCGCTAACATGTAGTGACTACCACATTTCCTGGTAGCGGCCGAGGGCATTCAATGGTGCTCAGAAAAAGAGCATTTCTTCATCTGGTTGAAAGTGAACGTTGAAGGAACTGCCTTGCAGAAGGTCATATCTGTAACATTCCTTGTCAAACAATGTCGTACATTGTTACAGTTTTAATAGGAGACCTTCAGCTTGGCTTAGTAGCTCTGGTGGGTGATTTATCCTTGTCGGTCTAACAGGAAGCCGAATTTAATTCTGAATGGAAACTGATATGCATGTCTCAATGTGCTAGGTAGCAAAGTACGAATGGATATGTATGTAAATAGCAGGGTTTAGCAATTTGCTTTATAGCAAGTAGTTCTGTGATAAACTAAAGAGTCTACGTTTCTTACAATTTAAGGTATATAGACTTAGGGGAAGATCTCAGGGCAGCTGAGAGTCGGCCGATTGAATGGCTGAAGAACCTGAGGGACTGGTATGAGATGAACACAGCAATTCGTTTCCGTGTGGCAGGCTCGAAGAATAGAATAATCGTGATGACAGCCAACCTTCGATTGAGGATGGCACGGCAAGAAGAAGAAGACTTATCTACCTAAGAATCATAAATTGTACTACAGAATTATGTTGGAAATACTGGCTAGTAGGCTATGGTTTGTTAGAAATATAACTTACCTGAGATATTGTTGCTCAGAGCATTACAGTTTGTTACAAATAGTTTCCTTCGATGGATTCTGACATACTGAAAGTCTACGGCTCAAATGCTCAGATAGAACTATTAGTTAGTTGGTTGGACTGCTTACTCTGAAAATGCGCACAATTATATTCCTTACGGCATACATTGTACGGTATCTATAATTTTGTTACCTTTCCATTCATCATCATCATCATCATCCTCATTTCCCCTTTTCCAGTTGACACTGGGTGGGGGCAAATATGGTTCCTCTCCACTTTGCTCTGTCGTTCCACCATTCCTCCTCCGACTCAGTGTTCCAATCCAGGTTCCGTTTTCTAAAACAATTCTCCAACGAGTCCATCCAACGCATTCTTGGTCTTCCTCGTCCTCTCTTCCCAGTCATCCGTCGTTCCAGTGCTCGTCTTGGTAGCCTTACTTCATTCATCCTTTTGACATGTCCAAACCATCTCAATCTGTTTTGTTCCAGTTTGTCATTTAGTTTCTGTACTCCCAGTTCTTTCCGTATATATATAAAAGTTACATGCAGTTAAACATCGAACCTATCAGTGCGCATACATTGACGTTGGCAGCACTGTCCTATATCCGTTACTCAAAATTAATTTTTATTTATTTGATCTACATGTGTGCAAAGTTTCGAACTTTTGGCCTGCGTGCTTTCTGATATATTGAGACTAGGATATAAATTATACATATCATTTATCAATAGCTAACAGTCCTGGTGACTCTTAAGAATAGGCATAGTTATCTGTTACGGCACATAAAGCACATACGAAATTTGGTTGAAATCCAATTGATAGTATGGAAGTTACAATAAATTACAAATTGGACTTAACAACACACGTAATATCATGTTGTGCAAAATTTCTATTGGATCAACGACGTAAATTCATAGTCCAACCTATGCTTCCTTCCACAAGGAAGCTTTATTCTCGTAGAAAACACACTTAACATGTTGACCATCTCAAGATAGTATGGACACAAAAGTAAACTTGAGGCTGAGTGTACCCCGTTCCAGCCCTCAGACCAGAACAATATTTCTTGGCAGAGCCGGGAATCGAACCCGGGCCTCCACGCATTTTGTAGTGTTTGACTTCATTTTAATGTATGTGGTTTCCTGCCTGTTCTATTTTTTCTTTTTTACTGCTAGGCCATTTTGTAAGCTGGCTTGTAACTTACGGCAATTGTTAATATTTATTTAGCGTATGGCAACAAGTTAGATACATATACAGGTTGTATCTTAATTATATCGACAAAAAAATCAGGGACGCTCTGCGGTTATGTAAAAGACGATGCCGCAATCGGATTGGCGGAGAAAAGTTTTCCCTCCGAGAAAATGAGGTTACATTGTTACTTCTGGGCGCGCGATTCAAATCTACGAACTCGCCGTATTTGCTGAGCTAGAGAGCAAGCCGCTGGCCACCGCTGTGCTTCAAGCAAGGGAAGGGAGTGTGATAGAAGGTGACAGAGATATGCTGCCGGGCATGCGCAAGATTCCTCGATCGCCTCGGCTTGCAGCATGCCCGCCAGCATATCTCTGTCTCCTTCTATCACACTCCCTTCCCTTGCCTGAAGCACAGCAGTGGCCAGCGGCTTGCTGCCTGGCTCAGCAAATACGGCGAGTTCGTAGATTTGAATCGCACGCCCGGAAGTAACCTCATTTTCTCGGAGGAAAAAATTTTCTCCGCCAATCGGATTGCGGCATCGTCTTTTACATAACACGCAGAGCGTCCCTGATTTTTTGTCGGTATAATTAAGATACACCCTGTATACAAGTACAAATATACACAGACAAGAAACATGTTTCCCGGGAGCAAGATTTAATTATATTGCAATGTCCAGTTGGGTGATCCACTGTATGGCTTCCTCTGTACGTTCCAGAAAGTCATTTGAACTACCTGTATGGGAACGTCACACACATTCACTTACAATATGGTGGATTGTTTGTTGAGAGGCACCTTATTCGCACTCCTGTGATGTAATACAGGGTGGTTCTTTTGCTGGAGCGGGGACGGCGACCGGCTGCCGGGCGCGCGCGCCTTCCGCCAGCCAACCGAACTCGCACCGTGGATTGCGCGCAGGTGGAAACCGTAGCTAAGTACATTAATTAATGGTAAATTTACCAGCAAATCATGATTAAAGTACTTATCTATCCACAGGAGATGCTGAGAGTGTTCTCCTTCACCTGACCGACAGACGTTGTACCGTGTAAATAAATTAGCGTATATACGTTGTGATTCCCTTCTGTTGTGAGGGATATCTGCTGCCGTATATTGTTCTCCAGCTCCACTAGAGTACATGTAATTGATCTGTACACTTTGTATTTTAAATTAACCCACAATTGAACATCAAACGGCATAGGTCCATGCTTCTATTAATTACAGTAAACACGCAGGTGGGTGCAGGAGTAGCTACATAATGTAACAATGTAACTTCCAAAGTTACTGTCTGTCAGCTGAAGGAGAACATTTTCAGCATCTTCTGTGAAAAGGTAAGTTCTAACCTTTAACTGGTGACGTGAGATTCTCAAGAAATAAATAAACAATTGTGCTTCTTTAATTAAATCTTGCAGCTGTTGTTTATGTTACCTTCTTATCTGTGCACTGACACTACACCCCTCGTTGATGAAAGTTTAGTGAATTAATGACTTTTATGTTCGACCCTGACTATTATATGTCAGAAAACTGTATTATAATGATGGTCATTATAACACTATTTTTCATTAGGAAACAGTTTCTCCCACCAATCAGAGCTCAATAAACAGTTGTTTGACCAATCAGGTGAGGGTAGCAACATATCTGCGGTGAGTTCCAAGGCCTTCTAATTTAAATTGCACTGCCTGGCCTAGTGTCATAGTGGGGAAATCGAGGAGGCCATGGTCAAATACAAGGCATTCTGCGAGTCGCATGCGCTCTGTTCAGTACATAAAACTGGCGAAATCTCGACAAATATTTATGAATATTTATGTTCGAACATAAAATAGTTATAATAATTATCGTTGAACATAAACAGTCGTATGCAACTCGCCTATAATGGTAATTAAGACACTCGTAAGAAAATTATAAAACTCGCATACGCTCGTTTTATAAACATACTCGTGTCTTAATTATTGCCATTATAGGCTCGTTGCATAATGTACTATAATGGCCCTGGTTAGCTTGCTTCTGCCTCGCGCAACCCTGCGGGCTCGGTTGGCTGGCGGAAGGCACACGCGTCGGCAGTCGGCCGCCGGTCCGGCTCCAGCAAATGAATCTCAGTGTATATTTCCATTTATAAAGGGTGTCCCTACATCGTCCATGATTTGTTCTCACCCGATTCGGTGGGGACCAGAGATTACGCGGTAGATGATGTCCACTAGGAAGATGCTCACCAGAAAAGATGTTGTGTGGGGAACTGACCGTGGCAACTTCCCAATGACTTCACCATTCTTCTCCAGGGTAGAAATTCCCATCGGCAAAAGCGACAGCATCACGCAAAGATTGATGACGTGACTTGAGCCTCGGTATCTTGTAGTGGGAATATCACCCAGAACAGGCAATTGAGGGTTCATTTCAATCTTCCTGTACTCTCGTATGAGAGCATTTGATCTTCTTAAATCAGGCGGCATTATATCTGACAGAATTGGAAGCCAATACAGTGGTGTGGGCTGGATAGTACCAGATATTAACCGCATGCTAGCAATGGTGCCAACCAGTAGCTCACGACTTCAATTCCGGTGATTTAATTCTGTTTTCAGTTATTAGAATGGTATCGTTGTTCCAAACGGTGTCAATTTATAAGACGTGCTTGTTGTGGTTGTTAATTCATGTGATGGGCTTGGGCTCTCTTAGTCATCAGCCCCGTGTAATTGGGTGTGTGTTGAATTTTTCTGATAACCTGTAATTATGTGATGACTAGAGACCGGAATTTTTGAAAATGCATATGCGCATATGCAAATTGATATTCATTGGATTTATTGCATATTCTGATCATAACAGCATATTTTAGCATATGAATTTTAAATTAAGTACAATTTAAAACTTCTTGAACAAAATTGGTTTCGCCTGCGTGTTTGGACATCCCATGTAAGCAACTTTCTCAGAACAGATAACGTGATAACATTATTTAACGCCTGGCATTTCAAAAAATAGATGGGGTGGGACATTCCTTTCACCGTCTGGGTAGTAGGCTATCCCCTGTAAGCAACTTTCTGAGGAACAGATAACGAGATAACAGTATTTTACGCAAATATGCTGCCTCAAAATGCCTAAAGAGAAGAGCAGCAGAAGTTTATTTAATAAATCAGTAGGTGTCAGATAATAGTGATTAATAGGGCTCGGATTTTTAGGTGCTAAAAATCGGGATAATATTTATTTTTTATGTATTAAAAATACCTGAAATATTTGACAAAAAAGTAAAGATATTTAATTATAATTTAGTTTATTAACGTGAATAAGATATAAACAATATGCAGTACTCACGAATGCAATTTATGCTACGTCTCATTGACTGCTGAACCATTGCAATAGTTAGTTAGTTATTGTTGTTTTAAGGTGCGGAACTACGAGGTCATCTGCCATTACAATGCACAACGAGATACATCTTCAGGTTGTCCATAACAAATGACCAACGATTATCGCGAAACACTTCTTCTGAAGGCGTGAAACTGCGGCAATATGTTTCTTGCCCTTGAGGTGTTGTGTAACTTGAGATCGCTGTTCAGCCTTGATTGCTTTTCCACATGGTTGGCAGAACAGAACGCCTCCATCAGAAGTAAAATTACCTTTAAATTCTGCAACAGACGATAACTTGTAGATGTTTTTACTTTAGGCATCGTAAAACTGGCTTACACTTCACAGTGCCTGCCAGAAATCAACTGACACTGGTTCCGGGCAGGTAGCTGGGGGAGTGAGGAGGTCTAGCACGTAATGCAATGTGGCTATGGACAAGGAAATCCCCGGCTTCCACAGTGAGTGGCACGGGGCGACAAGTTAAGAATAACACAGTTGCAAGCTGACATACGCTCTGCGTGAAGATTAGATAGCTCACAGGTTCTTCCCAGTTGAAGTAACACAACAAAAATGCAATTAACTGAAAGGACTGGTTTTCAAAAATTGTAAATATTATGTCTTTTTATGTGGTAATAAGTGAAAATCAGAAATTTATGTATTTATAGAAAAATGCTTAAAATATGTATTTACATACAAAAATATTTATTTACCTAAAAGTCCGAGCCCTAGTGATTAATCAACTATGCCCGAAGGAAGTGAAACGTGAAAAGAAATTTCAACTTAAACATGCAAAAGCGATTGCACATATTACGTCAAAGGTAGGAAAGAAGAGTAAATAAGATTGGTTCATTGTTAAGTGCATATTTTTCAATTTTATGCATATTTTCCACATGTTTAGAGCATAATTGCATGCATATTTTAATCGCGTTTAGTGCATAAATGTCCGGTCCCTAGTGTAATAGTGAGTGTAACTTTATTAGGAACAGGGATTGTGTAGGTGTGCCGGGACTTCAAGTAAGGTACGATCCTGGCAGTTGCCTGGAGTGACTGTGGGAAAGCACGGGGAGAAACCGCTGTCAGCGCCGGGACTCGAACCTATGATCTCATGACTTTCTGCAGCTGCCCGCATGGCCATGGTGCACGATTTAACGAGCATGGCTATTCCGGGGAGCCCGAAGACGTGCATCCGGCAGTGGATAATAGACTACATTTTAATTTTAGCCTATTTTCAATTTTGAAAAAAAAAAATAGGCTTATGCGATCACCTTTTGTCCGTGTGTGTGTGCGTGTGTGTGTGTGTGTGTGTGTGTGTCCCTAATAAATTCTAAACGGCTTGAGCGATTTCAATGAAACTCGGTAAGTTCATAGCACTATACCGGGCGATCTCGACCGTGCCCTTCAAATTTTGTTACGTCTCACCAATCCAACATGGCGGCTGTGCGAAATATTTCACCAGCATTCAATATCTCCGAAACTATTAACGACATCACCCTGGAATTTATTACGTTGATAAAGGGAACTACTAGAAGTTCACCTATGTGACTTTTGAAAAACTGGTAACTACAAAACCAACATGGCGGCCACGTGAATTTGCGACTTTTAAATAGACGTTTCTCGCGATTTAACCAACCAAACACAATAAAATTTGGTACAGTATATGTTTATACACATTGTAATGCACCGACATCTAACTTGGTTCAATTGTTTACATAACCACAAGATGGCGGATGAGCGAAATATTTCACCGGCATTCTATATCTCTGAAACTATTAGCTGTATCACCCTGAAATTTTGTACGGAGATAAAGGGCACTACTGGAAGTTCATCTATAAGACTTTCAAAAACCGGTTAACTACAAAACGAACATGGCGGCCAAGCGAATTTGAAAATTTTAAATAGACCTTTTTCGCGAGTTTATGTTCTAAACACAATGAAATCTGGTACAGGAAATGCTTATACACATTGTAATGCACTGGTATCTAATTTAGTTCAATTGTTTACATAACCTCAAGATGGCGGCTGTGCGAATTTAAAAATTAAGTTTTTATTTATTGTGTCGTAATCAAGCAATCGAAGTGAAAGTTTGATTAATGAACCTACGCAATAATTTTCCTTTAATGGTACATGACTCTATGGCCTATACATTTAACAATCCAACATGGCGACCATCCGAAATATTCAGACGACTCTGAATATCTACGAATCTATTATAGCAATCAAACTGAATGTTTTCATGTTCATAGGGGCTATGAACTTAAGTTCACCTATAGGTATTTAAATAACCTTGTGATCACAAATCCAACATGGCGGCGACACGAAGTATAAATATTCACATGGACGTTTCTCGCAATTTAACCATCCGAGTGCAGTGAAACTTGGTACAGTAAATCCTTTTACGAATGTTAATCCACTGGCATGTAATTTATATCAATTGTTTCCATAACCACAAGATGGCAGCTGTGCGAAATTTTAAAATCTCCTTGTTACTTCTTGTGTCCTAATCATGCGATTGAAATTTGAATGCTACACGTGCACAATAATCTTCATGTAACATTACATAACTCTAGGACGTACATATATAAAATCCAACATGGCGACCATCCGAAATATTTAGTAGGTTCTCAATATCTACGAATCTATTACAGCAATCAAACTGAAATTTTGTATGTTGATAGTGTCAATTAATATAAGTAGGATATATGAAAATAGGCTGTATAGTTCTTAACGGAACTACTTGTTAGTAATGAGGCCAATCATAATCTCGTTCGAATTTAATACAGTTTTTCGAGAAATGACGGACAGTCTATACAGTCATATACTAGCAACCCGCCCCGGCTTCGCCCGGGAACAGTTATGAATGCATAACGTGAAAAGCGCCTTTTTCTTCAATTTCAATGAACTACGACCTACATCCGTTTTACGTCTCGGCTATTAATTATATTATCATGGAGATGCATGTGCAACAAATTATTGTCAGATGTAATTGACGAATGGTGAGGCGCATTAAACACAAATCCCCCTTCAGTCCAATCTAAACTTAACTGTGAATTTTGCGGAACGAAAAGTTCACAGACGAAATGATGAAAAGCCGAGTTGTATTTCCATGGAAACTCCAAACACAATCACTCTTCTCTGAAATCTTAACTCAACACGACTCGACAGTTTGCTGCTGGCTGTATCTGGAGTAATACGCTCACCCGCTATCTAGGCTGTAACTGGGATCATAGACTCGCCCCTAGCTAGCTGGGAAACTGTCGCCTCAATAATTGATTGGAGATTGTTGGAAGAAATGAAAACTTAAAAACATTTATAGTGGGCGATGTATTGAAGATAGAGATATGCTCTCATGAACTTTTTTGTAGAACGTTTCATGCTGAACAATTTTTACACTCATAGTATACTGATATTTTAACGGTTTGCCCATCGTAAACTAAAAGCGCACGGACGCCAGGTTTTTTTCGACTTTTTCACTGAAATCGTTACTGCTTGCCTTTCTTTGATCATAAATAAAGTATTTTCTACAGAAACCTTTCTCGGGATATCCTTTACAGAATGGTGAAAAGCGCATGGAAATCCATCCAGTGGTTCTCGAGATTACCCGCGACATCCAAGAATCGGGGACTTTGTTTTATACTAAGTAGAGATTCACACACACATTCCGAGCGACGTGGCAACCTGACATTCTTCTGGAAAAAGTAGTAGCGAAAACAGAAAGAGAAACTTTACAGTAGTTATGGTGTTTCTTCTTTTCGGGGATGAAACATTGAGATTATCTGTCTCAATTCTTGAATGTTTTTAAGATACTAGTAGGGAAGAAATTCCTCACGGATCCTCTCAAGTTCCTGCGGTCAAAACGGTGATGTGAACATCTGTTTCCTGTCTCTACTTGTCTTTCATCGCACGTAGTACGATCGTGGGCTGAGGAGCAAGCAATGCCGAGAATGTTCTTCAACAGCTACTGTTTTACCAAGAAACCTTACTACTGTATGGAGTATGGACTCGGTCTATTTTCATTTATGAAAACATAGGCTTATGAGATCACCTTTTGTCTGTGTGTGTGCGTTCGTGTGTGTGTGTCCCACCTAATAGAATCCAAGCAGCTGGAGCGATTTCAACGAAGCTCGGTGACGTCATAGCACAATTTTGGCCGAACCGATCGTGCCCTCCAAAGTTTATTACGTCTCACCAACCCAACATGGCGGCTGTGCGAAATATTTCACCGGCATTCTATATCTCCGAAACTATTACAGAAATCATCCAGAAATTTTGTAAGGTGATAAAGGGCACTATTACACGTTTATCTATGTAACTTTCAAAAACCTGTAAATTACGAAACAAATATGGCGGCCAAGCGAAGTTGAAATATTTTAATAGACTTTTCTCCCGATTTAACCATCTGAGCACAGTGAAATATGGTACAGTAAATGTTTATTCACATTTGAATGCACTGACGTGCAATTTAGTTCGATTGTTGACTGTGATTGTTGATTTTGCACTATCTACGTTCTCCCTACTCCTGTGGGGGTCCGGCGCAGAACACCAAGAGCCCGCCAATGAGGCAGCTTGGTGATCCTGGGCAAAACCCCACACAAGACACGGTATAAAACTAGAAAAATTGCCGAATTTTAATAGTAATAATAATGTTATTGATGTTACGTCCCTTTTAACTACTGCGACTTTCAGGGACGCCGGGATGCCGGAATTTGTTCCCGAAGGGGATCTTTGACGTGCCAGTAAATCCACTGACACGACTGGGACCTTTAGCCCTTCGACGTTTGGCACAATTGAGGACAGTGAATAATTTTTCGTTTTTGTTAAGATGGGGACCCTTTACTTTGTCTACTAAGAAATGATTTCTACATTGAAACACGTACAGAAATTTGTATAGACTATTATAAACAAATAGGATATAATGAAACACCAAATATATAAATTGGCAGCCACAAAAAGAAATCTACAGGTGGGATTTTAACCGCTTTAAATTGATTACCTCATCAAATGTCAAGCACGCTATTTTCTAGACCATTATTACATGCTATAATAAGACATGCGTAACATAACTTCATTGCAGTATAAGCTTCAGATACGGTACGTAAGGTCTCCGACATATGAAATCTGTCTGTAATAGTTGTGCTGCCATTAAGATTATACATTATTAGGTTTATTTATCAGTATGTTGGAGATGGACTGACAATATCTGAGAAGATCTGAAGGAGAAAAGTTAGAGGAAGATGATGTGTGGGTCAGGATAAAGTGAAAAAAAAAAGAAACCGGCTAGAAACATTGATCATGTTTGAAGTGAGGTAAGATGAAGAAGAAATAGAAGAGGATTTATGAGTAGTTGGGTAGAAGTAGTACATAGCCAAACATTTTATGACTGCAGCGCTGGGTACCACCTGGGAGATCAAGGTAGAGCTTCGTTTACGTTCATTACTTACGTCAGTTTTATTAATACTTGGAGTCATGAAATATTAAATTAATAGTTTTGCGGTACGCCCTGTGTCTTGACGCTTCTGATGAATACTCATTCATGTTATTCTACTACAGTAAAACCTGCCTAAGCCGGACCGTTTATATACCGGAAACCTGGACAAACGGAAATCAACATTCGGAACGGAGGTATTTCCTATGTGAAATGATACAGTAAACTGGAAAACTGCCTAACGCGGAAACGGAAAGAAATTCTGAAACTGTAGCCGTAAATAATCTGACTAAGACGGATTATCTTATCCATAATACAAAGTTATGTACAGTACGAAATTTTGAGTGCGACTGTACTTGCACCAAAGGGCTAAGAAACATTAACGACTAAAGACATTCGAAGTGCAGCTGATATTGTAGCCGAAAACAGCAGGTGTGAAGTCATGGAAGAAATGGACGACGACGATGGAGACAACGAAAGGGAGCTAAACACACACACTTTTGGAAAGGCACTATCTGTTGTGAGTGAGTGACCTTCAGGAATTTCCAGCTTTCAAGAATGTTCCAGAACTCCTTGAGTAAATGCAAGGTGCAAAGGAGATGATACAACGTTCTCTTGTAAAGAAGTCGTGACAATGCATGTGGAAACAAAGAAACGTGCAGAGAAACTGAAATTCTTGTACATAAGTTGAAAATAGAGTGTAATACATGTTATCCTATTTTCTTTTTTATTTACAGACCTATTTTTTACATTATTACATTTAAGCTAAAATTCCCCTACAGGAGAGCGATTAAATTGATAACATGATGTCATTTGGCGGTGTGCCTCCTCCGCTCCTCCCAAAACCTCTTCATTCTCGCGGAATGTTCCCTCTTCCTCTCATCCGTTCACTTTTTTCCAGGTTGTCGTAATGATCTTGGTTCAAACTTAACATTCGCGATTTTCGTCTGGCACTCAGTTCGGTCTTCGAAATTTTGTATACTGATTACTTGTACCTCTGTACCTCTTCAAACCATTCTGTGCCGCATTTGCTCTGTGTTATGATACCGAGTAGTTTCTTGGGCAATCTGGAGGTGGCAATCCTGTGGATGTGAGTGTAAAATTTGGCTCTGCGTTTTCTAATATCGTCTGTTATCGTAATAGTGTTTTGATAGAGTTCAGCACTAGGTCTCTTCATCCTAATGCCGTTTCTGTTGATTGCTCCGTAGATCTTCCGGAGAATTTTTCGTTCCTGCTTTTCCAGTTCCCTAATCTTGGAATGACCATTGATTACTATTGTTTCATCCGCATATGTTGCTTCTGGCAGAATAACTGTTTTATAATATCGTAATTTGGCGTTCGTCAAATTGCATTTCTTGTTGTAATGAGCCCACGTAAGCCTGTAGGCCTTCTGGAGCTTAGTGATTCTGTCTTCATTGGCGATTAAATTATTATTTCATTGTAATTATATACGATAACACAGTATTTCTTGGTAGTGTATTTTGTCATTTTAACACTCAACCCTTTCTAAAACGGAAACCTGTGAAAACGGAAAAATAAATCCGGAACGATTGCTTTCCCCTTTAGGCAGGTTTTACTGTATGTAGTTTCCTAAACGTGTGTCCCGAACCGACTGCAATCCTTAATGGGATAATTTATAGGGCATTATTATTATTATTATTATTATTATTATTATTATTATTACTCTTATTCGTTGTGTACAACTAAGGAGGGCGTTTGAACTTATTACCACTTTTTCTTCTTCCCTTCCCAATATATCTTCATCGTCTCACTGTGTTCCCATTTACACTGTTCTGTCCATCCTGTATTTTGTCGGGTGGGCTTCTCAGAAAATGTGTATTAGTGAATTAAATTTTAGAATTTTGTTCTGTCTTGAATGGTTCTTTCTTGTCGGCCAATTTCATTTATGTCTTCACTAATTTCCTTTAGCAAGTTGTTTTGACTTTTCATTGATAAGGCTAGGTTGAAAATTTTCTTTGTGAGTCTGTTATTATCCATTCTATATACTGTAGGTGTCCGTAAAATATTTGTGAGTAGTTGGGTGGAAATAGGACATAGCCAACCATTTTATGACTGCAGCGCTGGGAATTATAATAATAATAATTATTATTATTATTATTGTCATAAAAATCTGGTTGTAATGGTAGACTCCGTCAAAATCTTGCAAGCCAACATGTTAGAACTTGAACAGAAAGGTAGGGAGTATGGCATGGAGATCAGCATTGCAATGACGAAGGTTATGTAAGTAGGAAAGAAACGCAAGAAAGTAGAATGCCAGACAGGGGGAACTAAATGGGAGCAGGTGGAACATTTTAAATACATAGGCTGTGTATTCTCTCAGGATGGTTATAAGGGGAAGGAAATGGAGTTCAGGTGTAGAAATGCCAATGCAGTGAGTTCTCAGTTGCAATTTACAATATTCTGCAAGAATGAAGTTAGTGTAGCGATACAACTCTCCCTACATCGCTCAGTATTTAGACCGAACTTGCTGAATGGAAGTGAGAGCTGGTAGGCTCAGAATATCTGATGCATAAACTAGAGGTAACTGATATGAGGGTAGCACGAATTATTGCTGGGACGAATTGATGGGAGCAATGGCAGGAAGGTACTCATAATGAAGAGATAAAGGCTCAGTTAGAAATGAGCACGCTAGATGAAGCTATTCGTATGAGTCGACTCGGATGGTGGGGTCATGTGAAGAGAATATGGGAGGACAGATTAGCCTACCTAAGAGGTTATTGAGTTCCTCTGTAGAGGGTAAAATAAGTATAGGTAGACCTAGGAGGCTATGGTTAGATTCAGTATATTGGCTTTCACGGCCAGTCAATTAAAACTCAGCAGTTTTTCTAGGTTTGTGCCGTGTCTTGTGTGGGGTTTCGCCAAGGACTCCAAGCTGGCTCATCACAGCGGGCTCTTGGTGTCCGCGCCCGGACCCCCACAGAAGTAGCAAACTGCGCGCTACCTCTCGTTTTATAAAGCACACCTGCGCCTCTTCACTTCGAGAACTAATTGCCCAAGCAGTCCGGGCGGGGACACCGAAAGCCTGCTGATCAGCCAGCTTGGTGCCCTAGGCAAAACCCCACACAAGACACGGCCACAGCCTAGGAAAATTGCTGAGTGTTAGATTCAGTGTTTAACGGTTTCAATTATAGAAGCAGAAGAGGCCGCAGTGCTAACTGCTAATAGAGCATCATGGGGGCGACTTGTTCGCAAACAGAGGCTTACAGACTGGACTGCGCGATGAAAGGCAAACCAGTCCCAAATGAAAATGTATGTACATTAATCGGCAATCGAACCCAGCCCATCTTTGATGGGAGACAAATAATTTGACCGCTTGATTTGAACCTCCCCCCAGAGGCTCACATCTAGTGGGATGTGGGTTGGCGACCACCGGGCGCCAGCTGAGTTCGGCATTGCTTCCAGTTACTTGTGCCGAGCTCCTCTCTGTTACCTTTCCTGACGACCTCCCTTGGTCAATTCTTATTCGTTTCCGACCCCGATGGTATTAGGGTATCCGAGGTCTAGGGAGTCTTTCACTTTCCCGCTTTAATTGGCACTTGTCTCATCTTTCCTGATCCCTCATTCTTCAAGGGGTCAGACCTCTTGTTTTCTTTACATTGTATCTCCTGCCTTCTGCTCAAGGCCCTCAAGGGGGCAGGGTGTGTGTAGCCCCACCCATTGTGGTGCACGCTAGATTGTGCTACACCCTCACGGGCTCAGGTCTGGTGAGTTCGGGATTTGGCAACCCAGAGGGCTTCCTGAGCTGGGTCTGGTCTTTCACCTTCTTTCATTGCCTTTGGGGCGGTCCCTCCCCTCTTTCCTGTGTGCCTTTATTGGTTCTCCTTTCATCCAAGTCCCTTAATTCTCATTCTTCGAGGGTTGAGAGCATTTCCTTTCCTCGTGTCTTTTGTTTCCCTTATTCTTTTTCTTTTTCCTTATGTCTTCCACTTCCTCTTCCAGTATATAAGTATGTATTTAGTGTTAGGTTTCATTTCATTTCATTCACATTTCCGCCCAAACCAATAGGCCCCTTAAAACAACAATTATTATTATCAACATCATGATTTGAACCTTAGATTTCTTATCTAGTGATCTCATCGTTAGAATTCGTTACAGGGTTCGTAATTTTTGGTTGATGTTTATCAAGTTTTGTGTGACACGTTACTCAAGGGTGCCGGATGACATTGGCACGCCACACTGTTGTGTCATAGCAAGGTGAAGGTAGCCCCATGCTCGTTCACTATTGCAGATGTTGTTGTCATACAGAGATCTCAAGCGCGCCTTTCACTGTGCTGGGAGAGGACTGCTATATAACAGCGAGGAATCGTACAGCAGGTATCAGTCAATCCTCAGCAACTCCGCTACCAACACCACCATGAAGGTCCTGGTAAGTATACACACAACCACACAGCATCACACTTCACATAATAATAATATCGTATGGCCTCGGCGCCGGGTGCAAGCTTTGTTACTTTACCCCCAGAGGGCAGCTTGCATGTCAAATTTTACAGTATTTTTATCGCTCCTTGGAGCAGTATGGAAGTCAAGGAGGTTTGATATCAAAACTCCTTGAGACTAAAGCACTTTCTAGTGGAGAAAGGAGGATTTTTTGCGTTGGCGGAAAATCCCGAGATTAATTTTGCCATTATGAACACGGCCTACTGAATTATAATGGGTTCTTTAACATGCCAACAACGTATGACATGCGTACCGTGATTGTTGTCGCCTTTCAAAAATCATTTACCACGCCCAGGAGCGAACCTGTAAGCTTGGGATTGGTAGTCCGACACGATAACCACTCACCCACCGTGCAAGCACACTTCACATAAACTGGCCAGATCTTCTATGCCCAAGTTCGTGGGTTCAATCCCGTTAAATTTCGTCGAATTTTTTAGGAGCGTTAAAAATCCCTCGGTTTCGGGGATGTTGCTTCCATGGCAAGTAAAGCCGGCTGGCCCATGTCATAGATATGGCATGTAATAGAACATTCCAAAAACTACAATTGTGTGAAGCTAAATTTCTAGGTTAGATTTGATTAATGCTTTATTAAGTTCCAACATTCGCCGCCAGGTGCGGTAGCATCTAGTAGCCAAGTTCACAGCTAGGTGTTATTGACAATAGCATTTGGTAGCAAAAGTAGGAATTACTTGAAATTGATCGTCTGCAGTCCTTTCCTGAATGACAGATAACACACACTAATACAGCCATCACAATATTAACACCGGTTATCAGACAGACTTTACACCCACATAATGTACACCCGGCTACATGACCGGTTGTCGCAGCCCCTATACTCAGGAACCAACCAACCAGCCGGATCAACGTGGATATACTCAGAAAATCACTAGCTAGAGTCTAGGAATTCGTACTGAGCTTTCGGTCTCAATTGTTCTGGATTCATTTCTCCGTGGCTAAGCTAGGATTTGGCCTCAAGGGTCCTGCATTCGATTCTTTGCCGAATTGTTTTAACTTCCTGCAGCTACTGTAATTTCCCAGGCTCAAAACCTGGATATTAGTGACGTCATCGTAAATTGAAAGAAATGAAAATAAAAATAAAACACACAGACAAACGAAACATATTAATAAAAAATTATACAAAAGTCAAAATGTATTTTGGCGGGAATACTTGGCTGTCACCGTGGACACCCGGGTTCAATTCCCGGCTCTGTCAAGAAATTTAATTGTGGTCCGAGAGCAGGAACGGGGTAAAATTAGCCTCGTGAGGCAAAACTAAGAAGAGGCGGTTTTCTATTCCTACCTTAGCCATCCTCGAAGTGGTTTTCCATGGTTTCCCACTTCCACTCCAGGCAAATCCCGGGACGGCTCCTTACTTAAAGCCACGGCCGCCTTCTTCCCAATCCTCATCTGATTTACAAATACACACACTAATACCGCCATCTTAATAACACAGGTTCCCAGACAAATGCCACACACACACACAAGTACATGGGGCTACATGACAACAATGTCACAAAGCCGCTAAAATCAATCAACAACAAAAATGTATTTTTCAAATATCATAGTTAGTGCAAAGTGCAGTGTTAGTGTTAGTGTTAGCACAGGTACACCTCACTTGTAACCCAACAATTTATCATATTGTATTGAATCCAATCGGGAAATGTAGCAAGTTCGGCGATTGAAGCAGCCATCCTGTGAGGTTTTTCTCCTGCTGTTTCTCCAGTCACTGTATTTCAAGTCTAGGGTCATCTACTCCAAATTAATCTCCCAATATTACAGTTAAATGATAATAATAATAATAATAATATCGTATGGCCCTGGGTGTCGGGTGCAAGCTTTGTTATTTGACGCCGAGATAACGGCTTGCATGTCAAATATTTGTCGTTTCTTGGAGCGCTATGAAAGTCAAGGAAGTTAAATAGCTAAGCTCCTTAACGCTCCTTTCTTGTAGGGAAAGGAGGAACTTTGTGTTGGCGGAAAACCCCGAGATTAATTTTGCCATTATGAACACGGCCTACTGAATTCAAATTGGTTCTCTAACATGCCAACAACGTATGACATTCGTGGCGAGATTCTTTTTGCCTTTCAAAAATCACTTACCACGTCCAGGAGCGAACCTGCAAGCTTGGGGTTGGTAGTTCGACGTGATAACCACTCACGCACAGTTGAACACACTTGAATGCTAGGGGTTGATCAGCCAGAATATCTTAAGTTCATAAAATAAGACAACAACCCATTGAGACTCTTGTCTCAATGGTCTTGGAATCTATTCCAGATTCTGGTCTGAAGTTTCAGGTCTCAGGTTTTCCTCACGAGGCATAGTGTACGCCGTTCCAACCCGCAGACTGAAAGTAAGTTTTCTTCAGAACTACGAATCGATATCGGATTTCAGATAACTGTAATTAATTTGACCTACAGCTGAGGTAGATTTCTCAGGACTTGAAACAAGGGAACATCGTAGCGTTTATTTAGAGTGAGTTTTGAAATTCCTGGGAAACACCACAATTAGTAAGGCAAGTAAACTATGTCGGAAATCAAATCTTGGATCTACAAATTTGCAGCTCCCCAGTTTCAGATGTGTAACGAGTTTCAACACACTCAGCTACATAGCTAGTTAGATTCATTTGTGGAATACTGTATTTTAAATGCACCGCTTGCTCATGGGAACAACCTATTCTTACCGAGTCGACTAATGACAGGTTACGTGCAAATGCGAAGACATTATGTAACTATCCTCATTAGGACGCTTCATGCGTACACTAAACATGGACACGTTTGCTATGAGCGATCCAGATCTCTCACATGAGCCTCGGTACATTCATTAGTTACTCTCACTTTGTGTGGTTATACATGGTGACGTTCTTTAAACGAGGACTAGACAGGTGTATGAACAATTGCGCCCAAGAATAAGACTCTCGGATACATTTAACGTATTCATCGGAACTAGTGAATAGATTTGATTGCACATAATCCCACTTTCATCAAAATTATAATTTGGATTCTAAGGACATAAACTAGCATATTTCTAGTAAAATATAAAATAATTTCTTGAAGATAAATTTCAAAATAACACGTAATTTCGGAGTTTAATATCTCCGTTTATATTAGGACGACTTGGCTCTTTGTTGCAGCAAACTGCTCTGAAACACGTTCCGAATTATGTAAAACAGGAACGTTCCTGTTTAGCTTTGATAGAGGCTAAAATATTAATGTATTTTATTATACTTTATTCTCGTAGAGTATTGACTGGGAGATCACAGCCAGCTCCTCTTAGATGGTAGCAACGGCTGCATGGTTGCGAGTGACGATTTCGGCCAATATGCATTGTTAACAATTATTTTTTATCGATGCTGCCAATCTATTCCCTTTCCAGGACGGGTCACGGAAGGGATTTTGAAAGGAAATCGGCAGTGGACCTATTGAAAGGAACCGTCCCGGTAATTGCCTGGTGGAGAAAATGGGAAACCATAAAAACAATTTTCTGGACGGCCGAGGTGGGATTCAAACCCACGCTCACCCGATGCCAGCGAGGCACTAACTAGCTCGTTAGCACTTTTGGCCACTGTAAATGTGACTGTTAACAATACAACTGTGATATCGTGGAGGTCATATTAAGGCATTTCAAGTGATATTCAGACACCACCGAAAACTACATGGCATTCCCTTCCCCATTCACATCGGGATTTTAAAAAAATACGATTTCTGCCCTAATTGACTTGTCTTGATATCTTATATTATTGGGCGCCATTTTCGTGCGCTTTGTATACGTTATTTTCTTTGGTAGTTCGCCATAAGAAGGTCTGAAAATCAAAGAATACTTTTGACATTTTGGGTCAAAGTGACTGGTGAATATTTTTGACGCTAAAACGGTCATGATGTTTCATTTTTCATTTAGAGGTTTGGAACATGTTGGCCACTCGGCCCCGTGCACTCGGGTGCGTTAAAACTGTCTGGCTTACCTATGATTCTGTGGTGATTTTAACCGTATTAATGTATACACTTGGTGCTAGTATAAGAAAAGAGGTGGTCGTGGCCCTAATCTGTGTACTGCCTATCTCGACACTCACCTATTATCGAAATTAAAATCACGGGGAAACACTTCAAGTAGCATTAGAATCCACCCCTCTTTTGGGTTGTTTCTACGAGGGTGAGTTTACCCCATTCCAATCTTCAAGCCGGGATTCTAATTTTCAAGGCAGAACTGAAATTCAAACCCAAAATAACTGAGTGGGAAGCCATAATATTATATTAAGGAAGAGATTGAACATTATTTTGATATTTTTCAGCAAATTTTAAAGATATCTTACATATATTCGAACGTACTTATTTTCAACAGAGATTAAAATAAACGTAAGAAGCGTGTTTGGTGATTCAAAACATTTGCATTTTAAGGATTAAAAATTAAAATAAAAGAAACAATTGCTCAAAACAGTTGTTTCAGCAACTATTTAAATTATTTTTGTATAATAGAGTAGAATATCGAAGTTATTAATATAAGAGACCATATAAAATTAATACGGAAATATGTCTCAGGGTGGTTTTTACTTTGCATACCACATTTCATTGGCCATTACTGAGTGTTACATAATTTAGTTATATTCGTATTTAGGGCTTATACTCCCCTGATTTTGATAAAGAAAGTAGCTAATTTAACTTCTGCATTTATATAAATTATGAATTTTTACTCAGAAATGTATAGATATTCGTATTTTGGCCTTCATATTCCCCTGAATTTGATCAAGAAATAGCTTCTTCCTTGATATAAATTATGACCTTTTACTCACTAATTTATAGACATTCTTTTTTGGTCTTCATATTCCCCTGTTTTTGATCAAAAAGTAGCTAATTTTAGTTATGTACTGATATGAATTAAGAACTTTTATTCAGTTTGTTCAACAAAAATTACTTTTTCTAACTACAAGTATTTATATAAAATTGGTTTGGTTGGTTGGTTCCTCAGTTTAGGGGCTGTGACAACGCATTCATGTAGCCCCGTGTACTTTTAGTGTGTGTAGAGTATGTCTGATAACCTGTGTTAATTGTGATGACTGTATTAGTATGTGTTATGTGTTTTCAATTCAAGTAAGGACTGCAGACACTGAATTTTTCAAGTGTTCCTACTTTTGCCGCCAAACGCCATCGTCAACGACTACTAGATCAGAACTTGGTTACCAGATGCCACCGAAGTCGGCTTTTGAAGACGAGCGTCGGAACCTAAGAGCGTTTGTCAAATGCTTAACTTATAACTTGATTTAGCTTCACACAGGTGTAATTAGTGGAAGATTCTTTAACATGCCATAAATCTATGACATGGGACCGCTGTCTTTACTTCCCCTCCGAAGGAAGGCATACTGAGGGATTATTAACGCTCTTAAAAATCCGACGACTTCGGCGCGGGTTTGAACCCACGTTATAAAAAGTAGCATACCCCTTTTAGTAATGACCTAAAACATAACTTAATAATGCTCTAATTTCCCTGGATTTCCTTAGCTCTTATAAATATCGTACTACGTAGCAGACAATGAAATGTACTGTACAGTTCGTGACATTGGATGCAGCATGAATGACCAAGCACATTCACGCTTCATTGAGATCGCTGAAACAGTAACTACGTCCATGGATATGATTGCCTCTTACTGAGGTCGAGCGATTACACAATATTACACTGGAAAGTAAATCATTGATTATCTTCAAGAATGCGGATCGAACTAAGTGCTGTTATACCTCAACATTCTCTCGAATTCCTCAGGCAATTTTTTGAATTTTAACGTACGGTTCAGTCCAAGCCTATCGAAAATTCCTCCTTGAGAAATTGTTAATATTTTGCAACAAATTAACAATGTTCATGCTGAAGGAACGTGTCACCACAATGATTACAATGGAATTAGACAAATTACTACACACGTAATGAGGAAGGTTCGATTTTGGGACCTGTCTGTTTTACTTTTAAAAAATCATGTCTAAAGCTCGAATGTTGGCGGCACCACCAACACCATCCATATTACCTAGCAACATATTCAAATGTATTTGGGGAGATCCATGGTTCCAATACCGATGCTAATATTCCTATTGTTGTTGTGTTTGAGGCTTCAGTCATTTGACTGGTTTGATGAAGCTCTCCATGTCTCCCTGTCTTGACCTAAGCGTTCCATCCTTAAATAGCTAGCACATCTTACATCCGAGACAATCTGTTTAACATATTCTAACATTGTTCTACCTCTACAGTTCTTGTTCTAGACCCTTCCTTTCACACCTAAGGTTGCTATACGTGGGTGTCTTAGTATTAGTCCTACCAACCTATAATTTGTTACTTTATCTACCCATCTGATCAATCTCCTGTAATGCCACATTTCCAACGCTTATATTCTCCCCTTTTCTGCTGCCCCAACAGTCCAATTTTCACTTCCAAAAGGCACCATGCTCCTTTACCACGACATAATAATACCCATTAAATCTACTGGGACAGTTCAGTCATTACAGATAAAACAAATCCAACTAATTGATCAGATATCGTTCTACGAAAACATACATTGCATTTAACACAATATCCAACACGAATATACGAAAATAACCGATGCATTACATTCAGACAGTTCAGTAATTAGGGCTGCCTCTTCTAAAAGCGGATTCGGATCTCTGCAATAAGTACGTAAATTGAATTTACCTACTCTACTGAAGATTTATCTGAAAATTTTTAAATATACAGTAGTATAGCTATGTGACCCTCAATTGTATTTTTTATTGAAATTTTGTATACTAGAGGACCCGTGCGAGAACTCTCGCATAATGGGTTGTGTGCGCCCCATGTGTACAGACTTTCCACCGGGCCCTAGTGCTGTGTGGGCTTCACGTGAAACAGTTCTGCCAGGGGCTATCGTCTTGTTTATTTGTGTAAAAGCAGTTTATAAACATATAAATATATATCCGTTGACTTTTCAAGAAATACAAGATTCTTCCTGTACTATTGAGACGATTCGGAAGATATTGGTACAAACCACACCTTCTAACTCCATCTGGTTTAGGAGCTTGAGGTTTGTGAAACATACGCCTTAGCGTGTTATAGATAGATGCAACACTACCAATAAAGATAATTAAAAAACTTGAATTGTAACTAACACTGCATCTTTAATGGTATGAATCTGAAGAGCATAATGTAGTTCTCTGTAATAACTAGATCAATATCGTACAGTAAAAATCACAAAAACAGAATTGCAGATTTTAGATTACAAAATTGAAAGGTAGGCACTGTTTATAGGAAAATGTATCATAGCTACAGAAAATATACGGAGGAAATTAAAGGACAGGGTATTTCAAATGTTATCTTCGAATTATTCATATCACAAAAAGTCATTTATTTCGGAGAGGGCCACAGTTCCGGAGCCCTATAATTACAATCACACACACTAGTGGAGACACTACAATAACACAGTTCATCACAGTTATAGCCTACAATGCACATAGAATCATAGGAGAAAAAAGATGACCAAGGACGTCCCCCCTCCCGAATTAAAACAGGAAAACAATACTTTTAGGAAAGGACATTATTATGTCTTTGTGTTTAGGCTACTCTCTTTTGAGGAAAATCATGTTTCGATTCCATCCTTGAAGTGGTTTCCCATGGTTTCCAGCTTCTACTCTGGATTAAGGTTACGCCCATCTCCTTCCAGATCAGGCATACACACAAGTATAGCGGGCTGAAATGACCATGGTGTCCAACACTTGAAAAAGAAACAACAAATATAACGTATATCCAGAGACTTGAACGCTTGGATAACACAGTATCTCTGACTGCAAGATGTGGATTATTATCAGGTTTTTAATTCTGTATTCCAGGCTTGTATTGTCCTTACTCTGGCCGTCAGCGCTTTCGCTGAGGAGCTAGCAGAGAAGAAGCAGGAGAAGAGAGGAGTACTTGGTCTGGGTTATGGTGGCTATGGAGGATATGGAGGATATGGAGGTTATGGTAGCTATGGTGGGTATGGACATGGTCTGGGACTCGCCGCAGTAGCCGCTCCTGCCATCCACGCCGCCCCCGTCGCTTATGCCGCACCCGCCATCCACGCCGCTCCTGCTGTCGCTTCCATCTCCAAGGTTAGCTACGCCACGACGCACGTAGCTCCTGCCCCCATCGTGCACGCCGCCCCTGCTGTGGCTTACCACGCTGCCCCTGCTGTTTCCTACCACGCTGCTCCTGCCATCGCTAAGGTTGGAGTCGCCAGTCTGGGCTACGGACACGGATTGGGCTATGGCGGATACGGTCTTGGACATGGTTTGGGCTACGCTGCCGCCCCTGCCTTGTCACTTGGACACGGATACGGTCTGGGCCATGGTCTCGGCTACGCTGCCGCTCCTGCCCTCTCTCTGGGATATGGTCATGGTTACGGATACCATGGTTAAGAAGACCAAACTCGTCAAAAATAACCACCTCGCACTATACCAAACTAATGTATGACCACTGACAACCTCATTATTCTTCATCATCACTTCCTTTCCTCCCACACTCTTCTTCATCTACCCTACCATTTTCCCTCGAAACGCTTAATATGTAATTATACTTTCCTCATAATTTATTGTGAGCGATGGACTGACGATTACGATTGTACAGTATGTCTTATGTTATCACACATCGTCTTTGACACTGTAAATTTATAAATAAATTTATATAAAAACAGAAAACAATGGTTATTTATTTATTTATATAGAAGTACCTGGACTGTGAAGGCAAATGACAAGAGCCGAATAGATGCCTTTGAGATGTGGTGTTGGTGGAGGGTGCTACGTATACCATGGGCAGAGGGAAGAACTAATGCCTCCATTGTAGAAGAACTGAGCATCACAAAACGTTTATCTTTCCGTGTTAGTGAAAGTTACCTCCAATTCCTGGCAAACACTTCGAGGAGAGAAAGAGACAATTTCGAAAAGACCATTCTACAAATCAAAATTGAAGGTAGCAGACCAAGAGATAGAACAATAAGTAGATGGTTAGACCAAGCAAAGAAGATCACAGGCCTACATCTTCACGATATCTTACGAAGGGCTGAAGATCGCTTAAGATTGAAGCGTCTCGTCAAGGATGTAGTTACTAATGATGATAATTGAGTCTTCAGTCTTTTGACTGGTTTGATGCAGCATTCCATGCCTCCCTGTCCTGAGCTAATCGCTTCATCTCTGCATAGCTACTACACCCTACATCCGAGGCAATCTGTTTAACATATTCTAACCTTGGTCTACCCCTACAGTTCTTGTCCTCGACCCTTCCTTCTATAACTAAGCTTGCTATTCCTGGGTGTCTTAGTATGTGTCCTACTAACCTATCTCTTCTCTTCATTAGCAGTCGCCAGAAACATATCTCCTCTCCCACTCGTCTTAAAACCTCTTCGTTTGTAACCCTATCTACCCATCTGATCTTCATCATTCTCCTGTAACAACACATTTCAAAAGCTTCAATTCTCCTCTTTTCTGCTGCACCAATAGTCCTAGTTTCACTTCCATATAGCGCCACGCTCCAGACAAAGGCTTTCAAAAATGACTTCCTAATACCTAAATCTATATTCGATGTCAACAGATTCCTTTTTTGTAGAAATGCTTTCCTTGCCTGAGCCAACCTACTTTTTATGTCCTATTTGCTTCGTCCTGCACTGGTTATTCTTCTTCCTAAGTAACAGAAGTCTCCTACTTCCTTCAGCTTTTCACCTGCCAATTTGATCTCGATAGAGGTTACGACGCTCAGAAATGTGTAAAACGCCTATTGATGATGTTAGAAGTACCGAGCTACAAGCTATTCAAACTGCTTATTTGAAACAGAACTTAAGTCCCAAACATATTTATTTCTACTCCTAAATTGAAATTTATATTAAATACAGAGGTGTGTACATTATCTTATATATTAAAATAGTTTTCAAAAAACTTCACCCTTTACTAAAACTGTATCTCGAGAAGTATTTGCGCTACGACGACGTTTGTTGCCTTAAAATGTAATGCCCGTCACGCATTATCGATTGATACCCAACTTACTTGATTATATCATCCGTGTATTAAAATAATTGCGAATATTACTTCCTTCAAGGTCACACGAAAATAGAATCGAATGACTTGAAGGACATATTGTCGCTAGGCGACAACTACTAACACCGTATCATGATATTCAACGCCTCTCCAATAATAAATCAAACTTGATGGATTGTCACTAGGCGACAACGACTTACTATGTTTCATGATAGTCCGGTAAAGTAGAGTTCACATCTTCATTGTGGTTTCCATGGTAGTAATGTGAATCCACGAAAACATCTTCATATTAACAGAGATCAAATCTCCATGGGGACATAACGCATTCACTTAAAAATCTTCGATGCGATTTGAATCACGCCAAAACAGAATATTTCTTCATGCAATTTTTTGTTTTATTTCTTTCGTTTGTTGTTTCAATACATCCAATATAATTATAACACTGGTATAGGGCGATCAGTTCCCTAATTACGTCATGATATCGTTAACTTCTACCTGCTCCACTCGGGCGCTAATTTCCCATGTATCCATACATTATATCGTTAACTTCTACCTGCTCCACTCGGGCGCTAATGTCGCATGTATCCATACAATAAGCGGAACGGGATTCGCAAGCCATAAATTCGTATATATATATATCCTGAAACACCAGTACATTACGTCTGGAATAAGAGCAACTGCCAGTGGCAAAAAAAAAACTATAGGCAGAATGTATAATGTTTCGCCTACAGAAACAGAAAGGTATTATTTATGCCTGTTATTGCTTCACGTCATAGGTGCTACCAGCTTCCAGGATCTACGAACATACAAAACCGTTGTCTATTCTACTTTCAAGGATACTGCTAAGGAGCGAGGTGTGCTAATTGATGATTCTGAATGGCAGCGTTGTTTGGCAGAAGCGTCACAATTTCGGATGCCTTCTCAGTTACGACAACTGTATTCTTACATTTTTGTATCTATCAGACCCCTTCAAACGTAAGACAATTATGGGACATTTTCAAGAGTTCATTATCAGAAGATTATCTGCAGTTTCACGAACCTAACATTGCATATAAGTTCACTCTTATACATATTTTAATACATTAAAGCTCCATGGTCTTCCCATTATTTCTCTGGAATTGCCAGCTATTATTGTTAATTTCCCTCAGACAAATTTACCAATGAATTATCCAAAAATTAATGAGGATGAATTAGGTCGGATGATAAACCAAGCAAATGAAAACCAAACGGCTATAATTACAAAAATTTTGGGATTAGTACAAAACAGCAATGAAAGGATGAGTAATGCATATATCATTGACGGTCCAGGGGGCACCGGGAAAACATTTCTTTACCGATGCTTGATTCACAGTTGCACAAATTTGGGGTTAAATGTAGTTTCTGTTGCATGAACTGGTATTGCAGCAATGTTACTATATCAGGGGCGCACTGTGCACAGCCAGTTCAAGTTACCTCTATATTTACATGAATGTTCTGTATCAGGAATAAAAGTTAACAGCAAGGAAGCTTTTTATATTCGTTCAGCAAACCTTAACATCTGGGATGAAGCCCCTATGGCTAATAAGCACGGGTTGATGTGTGTAAATCGGCTGCTCAAGAACATTATGAATAACGACGTGCTTTTCGGAGGAAAAATTATCATTTAGGTGGAGATTTTAGGCTGGGCCTATTGCCTGTTGTGCCTCACGCATCTAGAGCAGCTTCAGTCCAAATGTCAGTAAGGTCTTTTGTGGCCATTATTCAAAATGTTTTAACTCAACAAAAATATGCGATCGGATACAGATCAACGTGACTTTGCAAACTTCTTGATACAAATTGGTAACGGTGAATACCCTCAAATGTTGGAAACAATGTCTTACTTCCTCGCCTTGACCTTACGCCATCAGATACTTCTATGCCGTTCTCCTTCAAAAGGAGGCAGTTTTCAGTACGTTTGGCTTTTTGTATAACTATCAATAAAGCTCAAGATTAAACACTAGATCAAGTAGGCATTTATTTACCTCAACCGGTGTTTAGCCACGGACAACTGTATGTCGCACTATCGCGAGCAAAATCATTTCATGATGTCAAAGTTCAAATACGGCAGAAAGATCTGACGGTTTTTAAATCACAACATGAGAAACATTTTAAATGATACGAACTCTTTTATTACTTATAACAGCAAGGTGCACATGTCAATTAATGGAAAACATGAAAGAACAATAGATTTTAACTTTCAAAATTTGAAGATAACGTCTTTCAAATGATGCCCATCTTTTGCCATGCATTCTTCCAGTCTTGCACTGAAGCTTTGCATAGTCATTAGGCTTCAACTGCTCACTGTTTGATCAGGCATTTGCAAAGCAGCAGCTTGTTTACGAGCCGGCCACCGTGGACTGGTTTCCACAGCTTGTCTCACTCGCTCAACATTTTCTGGTGTCCTGGCTGACCTTGGACGGCCTGTCGACGTACGTTTTAAGGCTGAACCTGGAGCTCTAAAATTACTCACACATAACAAAATTGTGTTACGAGATGGAACGCGTCCTGTTCGACTCGCTCATCCGTACAACGACATAAACCGTCAGATCTTTTTGTCGCATGGTAAAAGATGGGCATCATTTGAAAGACGTTATCTTCAAATCGTAAAAGTTAAAATCTATAGTTCTTTCATGTTTTCCATTAATTGACATTTACACCTTGCTTTTATAAGTAATATATGTTAGTATGATAAAAGAGTTTGTATCATTTAAAATATTTGTGTTGTTGTGATTTAAAAACCGTCACATCTTTTTGCCGCTGCCTGTAGAACCAAAAGGCAAGCGAACAGCAAATGTCGTATGGAAGGAAGTACTATTAGAATGTTCAAACGAATGTTGCGGAGGAGCACAGACCTCAGCAAATGGGGCACAGATTAAATAACAATTATACAAGGACGACCGCATCCCTAATACGATATCTGTCCTGTGGTAATGGTAAAAAAGTGCTATTGTCCTACATCGGTGATTACTATCCTACATCCTGTTCTTTCATTGCCTCAGTTCTATAACTAAGATATACTCAATCAAATTTACAGCTTAATAAATATTAATTCCTTCTGTTTGAGTTATCTTTTCATTTCTCATCAATCGCCTTTACTTACTAATCTATCAATAGCTGTATTTACAGAGGTGTGCAAATGATTAGATTCGATGTCAGTTTTACAAAATTGCATTCTTACTTTTCACGGTTTAATGCACTAAGTTTGTTTACAAGGCGATGTAATTACTTCAAATATTGAACCAAGACTCCTAATTAAATTTTCATTTAAGAAACTCAAATTAAAATGATTTTTTTTTAGAATTTCCACTAACAGAGGAGCCTTGCAAATGCAAAATGCCACGTGTTACGTTTTTATTACTTCACTCTACTTTACGTGTAAATTTAGAGCAGAGTGATTTGGGATCTTTTAACTGATGAACGCTATTGAACTATTCAAAGATTCACGAACTATGTATTGAAATCACCTGACTTAAATTCTAAAGTCAATGAAAAATTGAAAACGGACCCAGCTCAGATAACCCTCGGAATCCAATAATCTGAAAGTATTCAGACGCAATTTCTTATGGGAAAAGGTGTAATTCCACAGGAGAGGAAACACTACTAAGTAGGACAACAAAAGAAGTTGGTCAATAAAATGATTTTGAATAAAAGAAATTATGACTAATTTAAATTATTTTATTTAATTCTATTAATTTGCACACCTCTATATGTTACCCAAGAGTTACATCTCTAAATTCAAATATAAGCGACCCAACTTTTATTTTAAATTTTTACCATTGGTATCATAAGTAGACAGAACACCAAATTGTACCACTGTAGCCTTAAATTGTGTGGATATCTACTTAGTATAAAACAAAGTTCCCAGTTCTTGGATGTAACGGGTAATCTCGAGAGCAACTTGATGGATTTTGATGCGGTTTTCACCATTCTGTGAAGGATTTCTCGATGAAGGAATAGGTAGAAAAACATTTATTTATGACCAAAAGAAGCCGAGCAGTTACGATTTCAGTGAAACGAGTTGAAGAGAAACCTAACGTCTATGTGTCTTTTAAGCTTACGCTGGGTAAACCGTTAAAAATATTGATATACTCTGAGAGTTGTTCAGCATGAAGTGTTCTGCAAGAAAGTCCGCGACAGCTCCCACATCGACCACTGTATGTGTGTTTACGTTTTCATTTCTTCAAGCAATCTCCATTCAGTGGACATTTAAATTACTAGCTTCAGAGTGAGTTTACGAGCTTGCGAGCGACCTATCACCCTAGCTTCAGCCAGCATCAAACTCTCGAGTCATTTCGAGTTAATACTACAGGGAAGTGTATATCTTATGTATTTGGAGTTAGCTGTTCACCTCGGCTTTTCAGAATTGCGTCTGGAACCTGACGTCCGTGCGCCTTTTAAGCTTACGCTGGGTAAATAGTGGGACACACACACAGAGGACAGGCAGACACGCACACATTTGAACTCATAAGTCTACTTCATCATTTACCTAAAAGCGACGGTACCGTAAATGTCTGTTCAGGTCAATAGCATGAAGACATGCAAATGTCATATGGACAGAAGTGCTGTAGGATTGTTGAAGTGAATGCTGCGGAGCAGCACGGGTCTTCTAGTTATACTTAAATGAAAATGAAAATCCACAGCCTGCTTCCAGTCGACCGACCGGGTCAGGGAATGGTATGAATGAAGCCCCCATCTAGTGGCGAGGATATTAACTGTGCCGGCTGCCGAAGCCTCTCGCACTCCCCTGTGGCAATGATTAAATGAATGACAGATGAAATGAAATGATAGTGGAGAGTGTTGCTGGAATGAAATTGCGACAGGGAAAACCGGAGTACCCGGAGAAAAACCTGTCTGCCTCCGCTTTGTCCAGCACAAATCTCACATGGAGTGACCGGGATTTGAACCACGGACCCTGCGGTGAGAGGCCGGCGTGCTGCCGCCTAAGCCACGAAGGCTCAGTTATACTTAAATAATGAATTTAAATTAGTCACAACTATTTTTTATTCAGAATTATTTTATTTTATTTTTATTCCCCTGTGGACTTACAGCGTTTCCTATAAGGAATTTATTTTGGAAGTTTTTGAAATTGGAGATTCTGAGGGGCACCTGAGCTGGGTTCTGTTTTTATTTCTTTCATTGACTTTGGAATGTATCATCTGAATAAGGTGATTTGAATCCATTGTTATCGAATCATTGATTAGTTTTAGAGTGGGCAATCAGTAATAAAAGACTACCCATCACTCCAGCCTAATTACCACGAAAACTAGAATAGAGCAATCAAAAGAGAATGTGTGGCATTAGCAAGGCTCCTCTCTTGTAGAAACTGTAAAAATATAGTTTACTGTCAGATTCTTTAAAGAAATGTTATTAAAATTATTGATGAAACATCTTATATATTAAAATAGTTTTAAAGAAATGTCACCCTTTACTAAAACTGAAATATCTCAGGAAGTATTTGCGCTACGACGATGTGTGTTGTCTTAAAATGTAATCTCCATCAGTCAATATCGATTGAACCCCACCTTATTAAAATAATTGCGAAAATTCATTTATTCAAGGTCACACGAAAATATAATCTAATAACTTGACGGACATATTGTCCCTAGGCGACAACGACTAACACTTTATCATGATAGTCAACGTCGCACCATTGATGGACAGGTTGTCACTAGGCAACAATCATTTACTCTGTATCATGATAGTCCGGTGGCCATGTTGCTCCGAGTACATGGGTGTGTGTGTAGAATGCTTGTGATAACCTGCGTTAATGCGATTGTTGCGCAATCGTGTGTAAATTGGAGATAGAATATGGTTTTTGAAGCCATTTTTCAGTGTTGCTCAAGGATTTATTGGATGGTAGTATTCTCTATACTATCGTACGCACAGTTAATCAGCATATTAGCATGCTATCCTGTCAGAGAACAAGATGTTCAGTAAAGAACATATAGCCTACTTTCTCCTAAATGTATGAGTATAGTTATAACTCGTTGTTATTATCAAAGAGTATAATAGAACTATTCTTTGTTGAAGACCTTAGAAACGATTTACCTCTACCAAATGCCACAACCTAGATAAAAACTGCTACCATCATTGAAGAAAGAAAGATAAGAAGTATATCAAGAATGTTATGGATCTGGAGACATAATCGACCGGACTGACTGCGGGGCTCAGCGGTAACGTTCTCGCTTGCTGGGCTCTAGGTTGCAGGTTCGTATCCTGGCGCAGTCAGCTGGAATTTGAGATGCACAAATGCGAGGGAGCCGTGTCAGTACATTTACTGGCAAGTTAAAGATCCCCTTCGGGCCAAAATTCCGGCACCCCGGTGTCTCTAAACGCAGCAGTAGTTAAAAGGGATGTAAAACCAATAACATTATTATTATTATTATTATTATTATTATTATTATTATTATTATTATTATTATTATTATTATTATTATTATTATTATTACATATACGACCTGCCGTGGGCAACATCCAACTTTGAGTTGAGGCATGTCTTTACACGTCTGGTTGTGCATGGCTTTCACAACCCTAATTGAATTCAAATAACATTTTCAAGTAACGCAAAATAGGCTGTTGCAAACCCTTTAAAATAAAAAGTAAAAATGTATCGTAGTATCATCTTGTCATTCTTCAAATTCAATGCGCATAGAATGCCAATGGTGTAGTAATCAATGGAGCCCCACGTAGACTAGTCGTGACATCTAGTGGTGAAATATCGAACAATATAATCCTAACAGAGCGAGTGCATTCTAGCGGCCAGAAGAAAAAACTTTTCAATAAAATCTGGAAGTTAATCTAGTTACCTTTTTGGCAGCTAGATGTCTCGAGTAAATCTGCTGGCGAATTATGTTTTAATTAAATATATATTTTACACCATAATATGCACAATATAATGCTTAATTTTAAAACATCTGAGTCATTACAAAACAATAAACATATAACATTTCAAGCAAAAAACCTAACTCTGATCGGGTTTGAACCATAGGCATTTGAGCGATAGGCTAACGCTCTACCACTGAGCTAATTGTGTCAACGAATATCGTTCTATATAAAATGACTTACATAGAACTTGTTAGCAAATAATGATTTATACTAAACGATTTCATCACTGGAGTATATTATTTATATATAAAGCATTTCATGCAAAGTTTATTTATTTTGTATCAGTACGCTATATTGCATGCAATACTCAAATTAGTGAAATATAAGTCAGGCACAAGATATCCGCTGCCATCTTGTCTTATTACTGAATCAGCTACCGGGTGAGTTAGCCGTGGTGGTTATGGCATGACTGATGGCAGTCGCTCACATCCGGGAGGCGAGGAGGTTCGAATCCCCCCGCCGGCAACCTTGAAGATGGTTTTCTGTGGTTTCCCATCTTCCTTCCAGGCAAATGCCGGGGTTGGTCCCTAACTATAGGCCACAGCCGCTACCTTCCAACTCCTCGTCCTTACATTCCAACTTCCCTCCTTCCCTCCCCAACGGTACTTGTAGCTCACCCATTGGGTGTCCGTCTCAAAGCAGCTACAAAACTGGCGAGCCGAACATGTCCTCGGACACTCCCGGCACTAAAAGCCATACGCTAAAAACAATGAATCAGCTCAGCTTTTTAAAATCACGTCTGCACTATAGTATTACAAAATAAACTTTTAATTTCGAACGTGCCTCTTCCTTTAGAACAGTTAAAACGATTCTCGGCTCGATAATCGGAACTGGTGGGTCCCATGATATGGATTATAAAGTTTGCATAATTCGCACGGCCGCCATCCTGAAATGGTATGGCGGACGACCTTGTAGTTTGGTCACAAGACGCATCCTATACGAAGGTATGTTGTTACCAAATTTGGTAGAGATCGGATGATTTGGTTAGTCGTTATTTGATTTTACGTTCTGAACGTTTGAGTGGCCGCCATTCAGTTTTAGTAAAGATGGCGGCGATATAAAACATGACACTGAGGTGTCCTTTGATAGTGCTACCTTTGTACCGAATTTCGTTCAATTCGCATTCACCGTGTTCGAATTGATAGGGGGGGACAGACATTCAGAGTACACACACTCACACACACACACACACACACAGACAGACTCACACACACACATACACACACACACACACACAGACTCACACACACACATACACACACACAGACAGACACACTTTTTTCGCCCTGTGTTGATCTCATAAGTCTACTTTCATTTTTTGCAAAAATCGAAAGTAGGCTAAAAATAGTGGCAAATTTTCCTACATTCCCCTATCACCATTTTGCAGTTTTCATGTGTAGGCAGTTGTTATTTCATTTTCGGGGCTTAGAAATTGTGGTCATTTTGCCCTGTGTACATGGGTGTGTGTGTATAATTTTGTGATAACCTGCGTTATTGTGATTATTGCACTAGCATGTTTAAATTGGAGATAGGATATGGTATTTAAAGCCAATTTTCGGTGTTGCTCAAGGATTTATTGGACTGTTATATTCCCTATGCTATCGTATGCACAGTTAATATTTCATTTCCGGGGATTAGATATCGTGGTCATGTTGCCCCGTGTTCATGGCTGTGTGTGTGTTGAATTTTTGTGATAATCTGCGTTATTGTGATTGTTGCACTGGCATGTATAAATTAGAGATAGGATATGGTATTTAAAACCATTTTTAGCCTATTTTCAATTTTGAAAAAAATAGGCTTATGAGATCACCTTTTGTCCGTGTGTGTGTGCGCGCGTGTGTGTGTGTGTTCGTGTGAGGTGTGTGTGTGTCCCCCCCCCTAATAACTTTTGAACGGCTGAAGCGATTTCAATGAAACTCGGTAATATAATAGCACCGTTCTGGCCGACCCCGACCGTGCCCTTCAAATTTTATTGTGTCTCACCAATCCAACATGGCGGCTGTGCGAAATATTTCACCAGCATTCAGTATCTCCGAAACTATTACCGTTATCACCCTGAAATTGTGTACGGTGATAAAGGGTACTACTAGAAGTTCACCTATGAGACTTTCAAAAATCTTGTACTACAAAAGCAACATGGCGGCCAAGCGAACTTGAGACTTTTAAATAGACGTTTCTCGTGATTTAACCATCCAAACGTAATGAAACTTGGTACAGCAAATGTTTACACACATTGTAATGCACTGGCATCTAATTTAGTTCAATTGTTTGCATAACCTCAAAATGGTGGCTGCGGGAAATATTTCACCGGCATTCTATATCTCCTAAACTATTACAGATATCACCCTGAAATTTAGTACGGTGATAAAGGGTACTGCTATAAGTTTATCTATGTAATTTTCGTAAACCTGTAAAGTACAAAACGAACATGGCGGCCAAGCGAATTTGAAACATTTTAATAGACTTTTCTCGTGATTTAACTCTCTGAGCGCAGTGAAATGTGGTACAGTAAATGATTATACATATTGTAATGCACTGGCATCTAATTCAGTACAATTGTTTACATAACCTCAAGATGGCGGCTGTGCGAAATTTTAAAATTTAGTTTTTATTTTTTGAGTCGTAATCATGCGTTCGATGTGAAAGTTTGAATAATGAACCTACGCAATAATTTTCCTTTAATGGTACATATTTCTATGGCCTATACATATAACAATCCAAAATGGCGAGCATCCGAAATATTTAGACGGTTCTTAATATCTACGATTTTTTTACAGCAATCAAACTGAAGTTTTTTTTATGTTCATAGAGGCTATGAACATAAGTTCACCTATAGGACTTTCAGTAACCTGGCGAGCAGAAATCCAACATGGCGGCGACGCGAACTATACATATTTAAAAAACGTTTCTCGCGATTTAACTATCCGAGTGCAGTGAAACATTGCACGTTAAATACTTACACAAATGTTAATCCACTGGCATCTAATTTATTTCAATTGTTTTCATAACCACAAGATGGCAGCCGTGCGAAATTTTAAAATCTCGTTTTTACTTTTTGTGTTCTAATCATGCGATTGAACTTTGAATACCACACGTACACAATAATCTTCATGTAATAGCACATAAATAAAAATCCAACCTGCGAACCATCTGAAATATTTAGACGGTTCTCAATATCTACGAATCTATCATAACATTCAAACTGAAATATTGTATGTTGATAAAGGCAATAAATACGAGTAGGATATATGAAAATAGGCTATTTAGTTCTTCACGGAACTACTAGTTCAGTGTTGCCATAATAATCGAAATTTAATGTTTTTCGGTCAGTCAACACGATTGTACCCAAATATAATGGGAGTTTGTCTAATCCTGAAATAAATTATTGCATGGGATTAATAAATACACTTGGATGATTGACGATTGAAACTGATCATACAAGTGTAGCCTATTTATTAATCTCATGTAATATTCTTCAGGATTAGGGAACCACCAATAACAATTGGGTACAATCATGTTGACCGACTGAAAAACATTAATTTTCGAATAAGCATGCAATAATAAAAAGAGTGGATAGGAACCTATGAAAAGTTGGGGGGGGGGGGGGGGGTCGGCCTGGGCATTGGTGCTTTACGCTAAATGCGATTATTTTGTTTACCAAATTAACTTCTTCATGTTCGGGCCAGTAGCAGACGCCGCCACAGTCGAATGTTGGAACCGCCATTCGTGTTCAACAAAACGATGATCCATATGATGAGTGAGAGAAAAATGAAAATCCACAGCCTGCTTCCAGTCTCCGACCGGGTCAGGAATGGAATGAATGAAGCCCCCATCTAGCGGCGAGGATATGAACTGTGCCGGCTGCCGAGGCCTGACGCACTCCTCTGGGGCAATGATTAAATGAATGACAGATGAAATGAATTGATAGTGGAGAGTGTTGCTGGAATGAAATGTTGACATGAAAAACCGGAGTACCCGGAGAAAAACCTGTCTGCCTCCGTTTTGTCCAGCAGAGATCTCACATGGAGTGACCGGGATTTGAACCACGGACCCAGCGGTGAGAGGCCGGCGTGCTGCCGCCTAAGCCACGGAGGCTTCGATGAGTGAGAGACGACCCTCAATTAAAAATGTTATAAAAATTAAAGGTGACGGTAATTGTTTGTTCAGGTCATTGGCATATTGTGTGTACAACATGCATAGTTTATGAATTGTTAAACATGTTACAGACCACTGGAATAATTATTCTCCTTTTATTATTGGCAACAGCGATACGTACGAAAATTCTATGCAAACTTCTTGATACAATATGGTAATGGTGAATACCTTCACGTCGATGGAGAAAATTCAGAATTAGTCGGCTTTCCACCCTCCATCATTGCTAAAACTGATATCATCACTGAAATATATGGAAACGAAATTTCCACGCTGAAAGATATTTCACTTTTTTTAATAGCGATTTTGTCACCTAAAATGAACACTGTAAAGAAAGGAATGACTAAGTTTTAGAGCTAATCCCATGATCATTGAGAACTTACATCAGTGTGAACAATTTTAATGATGAGAGTGAACTTCTATAATTCCCAACAGAATTTTCAGACAGCTTAGACATAATGGGATTGCCACCTCATAACCTTCGACTAAAAGAAGGCTGAATTGTGATTTTGTTGAGAAATATCGTTGTTACCCAATGTATGTTGAACAGTAATAGACTGTTAGTTCGGAAGATGCATGACAATTGCTTACACCTGGAAATTATTACTGGCGTAAATATTGGAAACAATGTCCTACTTCCTCGCCTTGACCTTACGCCATCTGATACTTCTATGCCATTTTCCTTCAAAAGGAGGCAGTTTAGAGTATGTTTGGATTTTTGTATAACTATCAATAAAGCTCAAGGTCAAACACTATATCAAGTAGGCATTTATTTTCCTCAACCGGTGTTCAGGCACGGACAAGTGTATGTCGCACTATTGCGAACAAAATCCTTTTATGACGTTAAAGTTCAAATAGAATCAAAAGGCAAGCGAACAGCAAATGTCGTATGGAAGGAAGTACTATTGGAATGTTGAAACAAATGTTGCGGAGGAGCGCAGACCTCAGCAAACGGGGCACAGATTAAATAACAATTATACAAGGTCGTCCGCATCCCTAATACGATAACCGTCCCGTGGTAATGGTAAAAAGAAATGCTATTGTCCTACATCGGTGATTACTATCCTACATCCTGTCCTTTCATTCCCTCAGTTCTATAACTAAGATATACTCATTCTAATTTACAGCTTAATAAGTATTAATTCCTTCTGTGTGAGTTATCCTTTCATTTCTCATCAATCGCCTTTACTTACTATTCTATCTGTAGTGGTGGAAGCGGTATGCGATGCTATCCTTACCTAATTGGTCAAACGGCTGTATCGTAATGAAAATCTTGAGCTATGATTGGTGAAGAAACTGTATCATAATGAATCTAGAACTGTAATGAGCCTCATCTCATAAGTCTACTTCATCATTTACCCAAAAGCGACGGCACCGTAAATGTCTATTCAGGTCACTAGCATAAATACATGCAAATGTCATATGGACAGAAGTGCTGTAGGATTGTTGAAGTGAATATTGCGGAGCACCATTTTGCAGTTTTCATGTGTAGATAATTGAAGGTCACACAGCTTGCGAGCGACCATATCACCCCAGCTTCGGCTAGCATCAAACTGTCGAGTCGTGTCGAGTTAATACTTTAGAGAAGTATTTGGAGTTTCGCTATTCACCTCGGGTATCAGAATTGCGACTGGGACCTACCGTCCGTGTGTATTTTAAGCTTACGTTGGGTAAACCGTTAACGATAAGGTGGGACACACACACACACAGAAGACAGGCAGACGCCCACACATTTGATCTCAAAAGTATACTTCATCATTTAACCAAAAGCAACGGTACCATAAATGTCTTTATGTTCGACCCTCACTATTATGTGTCAGAAAACGGTGTCATAATGATGGTCATTATAACACTTATTTTCATTATGATACAGTTTCTCCAGCCAATCAGAGCTCGTTCATTGACCAATTAGGTAACGATACCTTCGCGCATGCGCTCAAAATCCAACATGTCGGACATAAACACAACATCGAACTATAATAAATTACCGACATGGAATACGCACCGTCCGTATGTTCGCGTAAATAAACTGGCGAATATGAAACAAGAAATAGCACTGTACCTTAAAATCACCAACACTAATTTCAACACAGCGCATTCAAACAACTCCGGTGACAATATTACTGAGGGACGGCAGATGTAAACATATGGCTTGCATATGTCATTGCAAGGACACAGAGCGCATGCGTCAAAGATCTTGAAAGACAGAGAGATGTCTCGCGCTCGCTCTCCGATAACAAAATTCTTGTGGCTGACTCTCAACAGATATTTATGAATATTTATGTTAAAACATATAATAAAATTATAATTATCGTCGAACATAAACAGTCGTATGCAACTCGGCTATAATGGTAATTAAGACACTCGTATGGAAATTATAAAACTCGCATACGCTCGTTTTATAAAAAAATCTCGTGTCTTAATTATAGCCATTATAGGCTCGTTGCATATGTACTAGTTCAGGTCAATGTCAAAAAAGGCAATTGATCAGCAAATGACACATGGAAAAAAGTGCTGTAGGATTGTTGAAATGAATGCTGCGGACCCATGTGTGAACTCTCGCATAATGGGTTGTGTGCGCCCCATGTACTCGCTCGGCTCTAGTGCTATGCGGGCGACACAATTCTGCCATGGGCTATCGTCTTGTTTGTTTGTTTAAAAGCACTTCCTAAACAAATAAATATATTTCCGATGACTTTTCAACAAATGCAACATTTTTCCTGTACTATTGAGACGATTTGGAAGATTTTGGTACAAACCACACATTCTAACTGCCTCTGGTTTAGGAGCTTGATTTTTGCGAAACATACATCTTAGCGTATTACATAATACTAGCAGTAGTGCCCGGCTTCGCCCGATGGATTTATTTCTTTTATGGATGATAATGAATACTACTACAGAACTGGCACATGATACTTAACTAACAGAAACCAATATTTTAAAAATATATATTTTTGTGGTGGTGGTGGTGGTGGTGGTGGTGGTGGTGGTGGTGGTGGTGGTGGTGGTGGTGGTGGTGGAGGTGGTGGTGGTTGTAGTGGGGGTGATAAGTAGTACAGTATAATGGACGTAACATTCAGGTCATTTCCCGTAATGATAATTATGAATAGGGAAACAGCCAATTACTAACTACAGCACTGACACACGTAATTTACACACAAATTTACAAAAAAAATATAAAGAACATTAAGTGAAATAAAAGACACTGCCTAGAGCCTATATCTCATTGGCTGTTAGAAATGAAGAGACCAATAGTGTCGTCTCTAGTCGCATAGCGCCGTAGGAAAATAATCAGAACACTTTGGAAAACTTCAGCTGTCCCAAGCTACTGAGGTAGCAATAGTATCATTTATCGCCACATAGCGCTCAACGATAAGGTTCGGAATAAATGAAGGTAAATTTGAAAGCACCAACGCTTATTGCAGCTTGTAACCTCAGTGTACTGCGCCAACACCATTGCAATTATACAGAGGCATAATATTCCCATGATGATAACTGTTTTATGGGGCCTAAGAGATCCTTTTGCACTAATTACTCCCCGTGACTGCAATTTATAAACAACGCAAGATGCAACTATTTTCGCAATTCTGCACCAGAACACTGGTAGGGGCGACGTGATGTAGCCCGAACTGCCCGTCAAAAATAGACTTAGGCCTATTAAAATACTCTTACAGTTACACTACTACGGACATGAATGGTTCTAGGGCCTTAATACGTGGTTTTCAAGTTTATTTTGTCTGTTATTCTAAATGTAGAGAATGGAGAGCGTTGTCCAAAATATCAAGTGGACACTGTTACCAGCAGGGTTTCGAAGTGTATGTAAAATTTGGTGCAATTAGGAGAAACGGTGTAGATTTGTGATAAAGGGCCTAAATGCAGGGAATTGATTGGCTGTCCAAAATTTAAAATGGACTGTGTCACCGCAGGGTACCAAAGGGTACGTATACAAAATGTGGTTCAGATCGGTGAAGCGGTAGAGATTTGTGCCAAAGGACTTAAATGAAGGGAATGGAGTGGTCAGTTCAAAATTTCAAGCAGACAATGTTACTCGTCGGGTTCCAAATGGCAAGTATGTAAAAGTTGGTTCAGATCGGTAAAACGGTGTATATTTGTGCCAAAAGGGCTAAATGCAAGGAATGGAGTGGTCTGTCATAAATTTCACGTAGACAGTGTTACTCGCAGGGTACCAAAGGGTAAGTATACAAAATGTGGTTCAGATCGGTGAAACGGTGTATATTTGTGCCAATGGGCCTAAATGCAGGGAATGGACTTGTCTGTCATACATTTCACGTAGACAGTGTTACTCGCAGGGTTCTAAAAGGTAAGTATACAAATTTTGGTTCAGATAGGTGAAACGGTGTACGTATCACTAACCATAACGCCAGCGCATGCGGATTGAGCAGTTCGGGAGCGTTTGTTCTACCGACTTACTGAACAAAAATCAATCTTTAAGGTTACCTGAGAGTTGTAGCCTAATACTACATAGCCTAAACTATTCCTTTTGAATTTGGCTATCATATAAAAAAAGAATGCTTCGAATCGGACTGGTAGTTCCGGAGATTAGCGCGTTTAAATCACAAACACACGGACAAACTCTTCAGCTTTATTATATGAGTATAGCTAATATAATATAATATAATAATAATAATAATAATAATAATAATAATAATGCCACATATATCCAAAGACAGCAATGTGACAAGGCGAGTCAGTGCCGCCATAAGCACTAGCCAACAGCGTCTGTACTCCATGTTAGGGGCGGCTGTGAAAGGCGTCTGTACCCCATGTTAGGGGCGGCCTAAATGAAATCCTGGCAGTAGGTATAAAACGCAACCCATTGATAATGGAGAAAATGTCAAAGAATAATGAGCCTCGGAAAAGGACGCTACCCGAGGTGCGTCGGGGCACGTTTGGAGCTGGTGCTGAACGTGACAGCAAGCGAACCACCAGTGACATGATGCTGAACAGGCGGGCACATGTCGGGTCACCCGAAAATTCTACAGCCGACAACGCAGATAGGAAAACCCAACAGCCGTCATCTCCCCCTGTCGAAAGTGTTTCAAACATTCAACTGACCACTAAGGCAGGCAAACTGAGGCAGCGCTTAAAATGGACTGATGAGATGAACAAATTCATAATGCGCTCCTACTTTATTGTTACAAACTTAGAGAGAGACCTCACAACATATAGGAAAGATTTGCACAAGTTGTTTGTGGAGAATTTTCCTGACTACTCTTTCGTTACAGAACAAAGAATTGCAGACCAAAGACGTGTAATAGTGAGGAACAATAGACTTCCTGCAATAATGATTCAAAGTCTTAAAGAGGAAGCAGCAAAAATTCTAGCTTCAGAATCCAACAATGAAAGCAGATCCACATTATTGATTCAAGCTGTTCAGGAAGTAACCTGCAGAAATGACACAGGGGAAGAGGGAATTATTGAACCAACTATCCCTACTAATATCTCGAGTTCTGATGAAACAAGTTCTATTGAACATGTGTTTAAAGAGGCAATGACAGAATTTATGGGCCTTAAAGTAGACTATCGACCAAAGCTGCCCAAACTCCTAGAAACAGCAAAGAGTAAATCTCTTGTCAGTATGACAAATAACATCCTAAAACAGTATGTGGAAACATCCGATAATCTAGAAGAAACAAACTCTCTTGTATATTGCGCAGCAGTAACTGTGATAAGGCTGAACAACCAGAAACTAATACCTTTGTCTGGAAGCTCTCGTGGAAAAGGTGCAGATGCAGAATACATTCCACCCTGGCAGCGTCGATTAGAAAATGACATCAAGGAACTGAGGAAAACCATAGGCCAACTAACAGCATATTTTAACAATAAAACTAAACCCAAAACCAATCGAAAGCTGAGAAATATATTCAGAAAAATCAACAGCCATATAAAGGAATATGATCACACAGAAAAAATCAAGGAATACATTGACAACCAAAAGCTAAAATTATGCGCAAAAGCAGCGAGACTCAGGAGGTACAAGGAATCACGAGCGAGGAAAACACAAAACAAACTTTTCTCCAACAATGAAGGTCAGTTCTACAGAATGATCAAACGAAACAAACAATCCATGACAAAAGCAGAACCTCCTAGCACGCAAGAAACGGAAGATTTTTGGAGAAGTGTATGGGCTGCAAAGTCACCGCACAATGAAAATGCAAATTGGATCAACGAAGAGCGAAATAGCAATAATGTATATGAAGAAATGGATTTTGATACCATTGAAGAACGGCATGTGTATGATGCTATAAGGAGAACTCAGAATTGGAAAGCGCCGGGCACAGATAAAATTCACAATTATTGGTACAAACATTTCACGTGCGTGCACCAGAAGATAGCCCAGCAATTTACTTACCTCATCCATCATCCTGAGGAATGTCCTGATTTCCTTACTGCTGGAATTACATATCTAATCTCAAAAGAAAGTGGAAATACTAAAGACCCATCAAACTACAGACCTATCACCTGTCTCCAAACACTTTACAAACTATTTACGTCCATAATTGCGGACGAAATATACAAGTTTCTCGACAAACATAACATTTTGGCTGAGGAACAGAAAGGATGCAAGAAGCTGTCTCAAGGATGCAAAGAACAGATAGTTATTGATTCTGTGATAACACAACAGGCGATACATAATCAAAGGAATCTATATACGGCATACATAGATTACCAGAAAGCATTTGATTCAGTCCCGCATTCATGGCTGAAAGAAATCCTCCATATGTATAAGATTAACCCTGCTGTAATTCACTTCCTGGAGGTCACGATGGATAATTGGAAAACAGTACTGTATACTAAGACAGACAATGAATGTGTCACATCTGACACAATAAAAATTGAGCGTGGTATCTATCAAGGAGACTCGCTAAGCCCATTATGGTTTTGCTTAGCCATCAATCCTCTCTCTAAAATTCTAAAATCCACCGGTTTCGGATTTGACATCAAATACTACAATAGGAAATACAGAATATCCCATCTCCTTTATATGGATGACCTCAAAGTATATGCACACAGTGAGACTCAAATGAATGCCATGCTAAATATAATAGATTCATATTCATCCGATGTCCGAATGTCACTGGGAGTGAAGAAATGCAAGCGTCTGACAATTGAAAGAGGTAAATATGCAACTTCTGAACCACATGAGCTACGCAAAGGATCTCTAATTGAAGGAATGACTGAAATAGAAACCTAAAAATATCTGGGATTTGCTCAAAATACAACTTTGGATCATAAAAGCATCAAAGATGAACTCATTGGAAAATATACCACAAGACTACATCAAGTGCTGCGAACCAGTCTATGTGCAAAGAACAAAATTAAAGCTATCAACACATACGCTATACCAACCCTAGTATATTCATTTGGTATTCTGAAATGGTCAGCAACAGAAATGGAAAGCCTGCAGAGAAAAACAAGGACCCTTCTCACTACTTACCGTTTACACCATCCAAACGCCTGTAAAGAAAGGGTCACTCTTCCACGAAAGATGGGAGGTCGAGGAGTACTGGATTTACAAATTTTGCTCCAGAACCAAATTAAAACCCTTAGAAGATATTTCTATCAAAGAAAGGAAAACAGCATTCTCCATAAAGCCATTGTACTTGCTGATAAACACACAGTATTGAACCTTCGTACATCCTCTGATGATCATATCAGCCAGCCACTACACTTACATGAAAAAGAAAAGGCATGGGGAGAAAAGACCCTCCATGGAAAATACTACAGCAACCTATCCCAACAGAGTATTGATAAAAACGCATCGTGTATGTGGTTACAAAGTGGTCGACTGTTTGGAGAAACAGAGGGATTTGCAATTGCCATCCAAGATCAAGTCATTGCTACAAAAAATTACAAGAAATACATCATCAAAGATACCAGTGTAATTTCAGACAAATGCAGGCGATGCGCCATTCATCTCGAGACCATTGACCATGTCACTGCAGGTTGCCCAATACTAGCATCAGTTGAATATACAAAGCGGCACAATCAGGTTGCAGGCATCATTCATCAAGCACTCGCACAGAAATATAAATTAACTGAGGAGTATATCCCTTACTACAAGTATCATCCACCATCCCTCCTCGAAAATGAACTGTGTAAAATATACTGGGACACTGGTATTGTGACAGATAAAACAATAGATCACAATCGACCAGACATCATAGTAGTAAATAAGGCTGATGGCACTACATTTATAATAGACATAGCAGTCCCCAACGACACCAACATCGAACGTAAACACAATGAAAAAATCTCCAAGTATAGACAGCTTGCAGAGGAAATCAAGAGGATATGGAAGATGAACTGCGTCCGGATAGTGCCTGTAATCTTGTCAGTCAACGGCCTCATACCTCACACACTCCACAAGAGTCTGAAAGAATTGGATCTTCCGCCGACCATCTACAAGAGTATGCAGCATTCGGTCCTATTGTCCACATGCAATATTGTGCGATCCTTCCTTGCTAATGAATGAGTGATTATGAACTCTTATATTTTGTATATACATGATATGTATTATAGTTTGTATTATAGTTTTTATGTATTGTTGTAAAGCACTTGGTTTAACCCGTGCTTTAGAGTAACCCATGTTTGTAATGGTGAATTGAATAAATAATAATAATAATGACATATAAAACAAAATCCCCGATTCTTGGATGTAACGGGTATACTCTGAGAAGGGTGGTTGTGTTTGGAGTTTCCCTGGAAGTGCAAATCGGGTTTTCTTCATTTCGCCTGTGAAACACAGTCAAGTTAAGATTGGACGGAAGGCGGATTTAAGTTTCATTCACCTCGCCATTCCCTGGATGTGCAGCTCTCATTTCGCTAGTGAACTATTCGTTCCGAAAAATTCACAGTCAATTTAAGATTGGACGGGAGGGGGATCATAATATATTAAAGTATACTGATTGGCGTATAATCTCTACTTAGTATAAATCAAAGTCCCCGATTCTTGGATGTCACGGGTAATCTCGAGACCAATGAATGGATTTTGATTCGGTTTTCACCATTCTGTAAAGGATATCTCGAGGAAGGCTTCTGTAGAAAATAAATTATTTATGGCCAAAGGAAGTCAAGCACTAATGATTTCAGTGAAAAGGTAAAAAAAACCTGGCGTCCCTGCACTTTTTAAGCTTGTGCTGGGCAAACCATTAAAAATATCTAAATACTATGAGTGTGAGAATTGTTCAGCATGACAAGTTCTAGAAAAAAATACGGGAGAGCATATCTCTATCTTCAATACATCGCATACTGTAAGTGTTTTTACGTTTTCATTTCTTCCAACAATCTCCATTCAGTTACTGAGGCGACAGTTTACGAGCTAGCTAGGGGCGAGTCTATTACCCAAGTTACAACTTAGCTAGCGGACGAGCTTTTTGCCCCAGATACAGCCAGCAGAAACCTATCGAGTCGTGTTTAGTTAAAAATTTAGAGAAGTGGTTGTGTTTGGATTTTTCCTGGAAGAGCAACTCGGCTTTTCTTCATTTCATTTGTGAACGTTTCGTTCCGAAAAATTCACAGTTAAGTTAAGATTGGACGGAAGGTGGATTTGTGTTTCATGCACCTCGCCATTCTTAAATTACGTCTGACAAGAATTTGTTGCACATGCATCTCCATGATAATATAATTAATAGTCCAGTCAGTGATTTCAACCCATCATGCCGAGACGTAAAACGGATATTGGTCGTTGTTCATTGACATTGAAAAAAGAGTGCTTATCACGTATTGCATTCATAATTGTTCCCGGGCTAAGCCGGGTCGGGTTGCTAGTTATATAATAAGATAGGAGTAGTATAGTTCCAAAACCTGCCTTGTCCACTTTCACAAATTTTTCAGGAGAGAGGAAAAACCGTTGCTATATGATGCTGATGAATTAATGATACATGGCTTATAGCACTGAAACCGCTATGAATTGTAGAATCAGGAAATGTTAAATATATTTGCTTTAGGGAGCCCTGTTATTCAATATGTAACGATTAAGTATGGATAAGGCACGTTTTGGAATTGGCGGAAGACTGTTTTTTGGAACAAACATGGTTGGATAAGGCACTTTATGGAACAATATAGAGAAATATGCAGAAGGCATGTTTTGGAACTAACAAAGGAATAAGCATTTTCTGGAATAAACTTTGGTGGTGTAGACTGGTTTTGGAACGAATACAGTGAAGGGTAAAGTGAGTTAAAAGATTAAATTGTCAAGGTTAATTTATTAGGTACACATAAAAAGATTACCAATTATTATATAACAACTAGAAATGTACAACTTTAAATGATAAACAGTATTAACAGGTACTAACAATGCAGTATAGGTTGCATAAACCTAGACTCTCATATCATTGTATTCAAAACAGTCTTCTGGATGTTCACATTGCTTGTCAGCTCCTATATCATCTGCGGGGGAGTTATTCAAAACGTCTACATACCATGACAGATCATTCAAGATTTTCCAATCATCACCGTAATGACTTTTAAACAAATTGTCAACATCTGTAAGTTTTGCAGGTTTGACGGAATTCCGTTTATGTATAGGAACTGGATCGATGTCACTAATTACTCCGTTCTTCTGAGTTACAGATTGTGGTTTGTTAAGATCACTCCGATAAAAAACTTCTCCCCTTACCAACGTATTTGTCCTACTTTTGTTTCGACTAACGATGCACCTATTTGAAGCATTAAGTTAAACAGAAAATGCCATTTTCCCGGTGGCTTATGGACCTCACTGACAGCTTCTTTCCAATATTAAAGTTTGGGCAGTCAGATCCAAGTTTAAACTGTGTACAGTAATTAGAGTAAATGTCCCTATACTCCTGGGGTGAAATAATTGTGTCCTTCTTGCGGATTTCTTTTTCAAAGAAAGCGAACACGCGAACTGAGGGCATAAAGGAGTGGCCAGGAACAGGAAAGATAAGCTCAACTTTAAAGATATTTGCAGGTGCAAGATCAAGTAACCATTTTGATACCATTGCGATGATAATATTGCTTTATTTTGGCCCCCACAGCCATCAGCGAAGAGGCGCACTGTCTTAATACTAGGACTTATAGCTGTAGTATTGAGGGCTTGGAAAACAGCACGTGCGATTTCGTTAGAGCCTTTTGGGTGTTCATGTTCACACCAGGTGTAGGAAAGACGTTTTCTCTGCCAATCTTGTCTCGTGACGAACCTTCGACAACTGTGAAATCGTACATGTAATGTAGTCGGGAGTAGTACGCTCTCTGATCAGGTACCTTAGGTAGTACCTGATTTTTCTGGCAATCATACGAGAGGACTAAAGTGTCTTCAGTTGTGTTTTGCCCAAGCATTTGAAAAAGTGCTTTTTCCTTGAAGGCTATGAAGTCCTTTTGAGTCACAAGGTTTTGTTTATCAATTGCAGTTTTTGCACGTTTCAATTGTTCCTTCAATCGTAAGCAGCGTGAGTATACATCCACTGCTGGAGCCCTGAATCATATATTATAATTCCTATTTAAATGATATCAGAAGAAAGATTTTTTGACTTTTAAGGTTACATCTCCATCTTTTTCACACCGTGAGTTGTAAAGTCTCCACAACTTATTTATAATTAAATCACTAACCAAGTATTGTCTTTGTGATTTACCCCTGCAATAGTGCTTTTCTTTGGCTCATGAATTTATCAATTGCTTCTCTTTTAGTGGTATACTTTTTAGACCTGGTGTCCCCACCTCGTTGTCGTTCATGAAGCGACCTTGTATGTGCTTCCTGCAAACATTTTGAATCCTTGTCTTTTTAATGTTCAGAATTTTCATGAATGTCTTTTGACAAACTTGTACATTGGCTGGAGCTCTAGGCTTCAGGGTTGTTTTTTTTTTTTGACAACAGAAGCAATACTCATACCTTTCTTTGAGCTGTGTTCTAACGTTTTCCTACATCGTTTTGGTGGTGCTATTTGGCAGTATTTCACAATAAATTGGCCTTGAAAACTCTTCTTAGGAGTAAAATAAAACGTCCTGTGGAAGTGTTGTACATCCCTTTTAGTAAGTGACTTGCATTTCATGTTATTGCTGTTGTGACCACAATCAAGATTAGCTGGAAGACCTTGAGATGAGTACCTACAACAAAACCAAGGAATATAATACTATACTTATATAAAATTACATGATAACACTTCAATACTGTAGTTGTGGTTATCACTAAATGAGTACAATGTACTGTACAAAGTTTGAGGATAGGCCTAGGCTAGGTTTGCGCAACATAACCTGTTTATGACTAATGGACCTTACCTCTCTCTCTTCTCTTTATTTTTCTCAAATTTTCAACATCTCTCACTCGTTTTCTTCCTCTTTCTTGCATGCTGAGCCCAGGATTGCAGGTTCGAAACTTGGCGCAGTCAGCTGGCATTTGAGGGTGCGCAAATGCGAGGGAGCCGTGTCAGTACATTCACTGGCACGTTAAAGATCCCCTTCGTGGCAAAATTCCGGCAACCCGGCGTCTCTAAAAAATAATAATGTAATGTTATTGGGTTTACGTCCCTTTAACTACACTGGCTTTTAGAGACGCCGGGGTGCCAGAATTTTGCCCCGAAGGGGATCTTTAACGTGCCAGTAAATGTACTGACACGGCTCCCTCGCATTTGCGCACCCTCAAATGCCAGCTGACTGCGCCAGGTTTCGAACCTGCAACCTTGGGCTCAGCAAGCGAGATCTCTAAAAAAAGCCAGGGTAATTAAAACCAGTAACATTATTATTATTATTATTATTCTTTCTTGCAGAACAACAAAGCTGGAATTATTATTATCCATTGCAACGGAAAAGGATTAGCACCTCAAAACGATAACAACAGAAAACAACAAACGTAACGGATCAGTATAAAATAGGGAAATGAATTACTGCTGGTTAACTAACAACTAACAACTGTTTACCTCCAACAGTCTGGCAAACTCCTAAAACAAAAATATTGGCCAAACTATACGTTCAAAATGTAACATCAGTAAACTGGATAAGGCTTCATTTGGAACAAACTATCAAATGGTACAATGGAAGGCAATGGGAGTAGACTGCTTTCGGAATTAAATGGACAAGGCATTTTTTGGAATTAATTTTTGGTGGAGAAGAATGCTTCTGGAAAAAACGTTGATTTTCTTATTGGATTTCCAATAGGAGAAGATTTTTTTGGAACATACTCCTGGTTTTAAGCGATGCAGTTTAGAGTGTACAACAATATGACTACTCTAACTCAATTTTAGATTTTTGTGGAGAAGGCAGGTTTTGGAACTATACTACTCTCAAGTCAGTGATTTTAACCCAGCATGCCGAGATGTAAAACGGATATAGGTCGCAGTTCATTGATATCGAAAAGAAAGCGCTTATCACGTAAAGCATCCATAACTGTACCCAGGCACTTGATTTGACCTTAGATTTCATAACTAGAGAAGCTTCTTAAGTCAGTGATCTCATCGCTAGAATTCGTTACAGGGTTCGTAATTTTTGGTTGATTTTTATCAAGTTTTGTGTGACACGATACTCAAGGCTGCCGGATGACATTGGCACGCCACACTGTTGTGTCATAGCAAGGTGAAGGTAGTCCCATGCTCGTTCACTATTGCAGATGTTGTTGTCATACAGAGATCTCAAGCGCGCCTTTCACTGTGCTGGGAGAGGACTGCTATATAACAGCGAGGAACCGTACAGCAGGTATCAGTCAATCCTCAGCATCACCGCTACCAACACCACCATGAAGGTCCTGGTAAGTATACACACAACCACACAGCATCACACTTCACATAATAATAATATCGTATGGCCTCGGGCGCCGGGTGCAAGCTTTGTTACTTGACGCCCAGAGGGCAGCTGGCATGTCGAATTTTATTTTATCGCTCCTTGGAGCACTATGGAAATCCACCAGGTTAGATATCAAAACTCCTTGACACTAAATCACTTTCTAGTAGAGAAAGGAGGATTTTTTGCGTTGGCGGAAAATCCCGAGATTAATTTTGCCATTATAAACACGACATATAGAATTTTAATGGGTTCTTTAACATGCCAACAACGTATGACATGCATACCGTGCTTTTTGCCGCCTTTCAAAAATCATTTACCACGCCCAGGAGCGAACCTGTAAGTTTGGGGTTGGTAGTCCGACACGATAACCACTCACACACCGTGGCAAGCACACTTCATATAAACCAGACAGATCTTCTATGCCCATGATCGCGGGTTCAAACCTGGTTGAAGAAAGGTAGGCACTGTTTCATGGAAAATGTATCATATCTACAGACAATATACTGAGGAAATTTATGGACAGAGGATTTCAAATTTTATCTTGGAATTCTCTATATCACAAAATGTCATTTATTTCGGGGGGGGGGGGGCACAGTTCCAGACCTTTTTAAGAAAGGACATTATTATGTGTTTGTCGTTAAGCCCCTTATGGGGTTTTATTTTTTGAGAAATTCATGTTTCGATTGCCATCCTTGAAGTGGTTTTCCATGGTTCCCGCGTCTACTCTGGATTAAGGTGACAGCCATCTCCTTCCAAATCAGGCACACACACATGTATAGCGGGCTGTATTGACCATGGAGTCCAACCCTTGAATTGAAACAACAACCACAACAACAACAAAATAACGTATATCCAGAGACTTGAACGCTTGGATAACACAGTATCTCTGACTGTAAGATGTGGGTTTATATCAGGCTTTATTTCTGTATTCCAGGCTTGTATTGTCCTTACTCTGGCCGTCAGCGCTTTCGCTGAGGAGCTAGCAGAGAAGAAGCAGGAGAAGAGAGGAGTACTTGGTCTGGGTTATGGTGGCTATGGGGGATATGGAGGATATGGAGGATATGGTAGCTATGGTGGGTATGGACATGGTCTGGGACTCGCCGCAGTAGCCGCTCCTGCCATCCACGCCGCCCCCGTCGCTTATGCCGCACCCGCCATCCACGCCGCTCCTGCTGTAGCTTCCATCTCCAAGGTTAGCTACGCCACGACGCACGTAGCTCCTGCCCCCATCGTGCACGCCACCCCTGCTGTGGCTTACCACGCTGCCCCTGCTGTTTCCTACCACGCTGCTCCTGCCATCGCTAAGGTTGGAGTCGCCAGTCTGGGCTACGGACACGGTTTGGGCTATGGCGGATACGGCCTTGGACATGGTCTGGGCTACGCTGCCGCCCCTGCCTTGTCTCTTGGACACGGATACGGTCTGGGCCACGGTCTCGGCTACGCTGCCGCTCCTGCCGTCTCTCTGGGATATGGTCATGGTTACGGATACCATGGTTAAGGAGACCAACACGTCAAATCTAACCACCTCGCACTACACCAAACTCATGTATGACCACTGACAACCTCATTATTCTTCATCAATCACTGCCTTTCCTCCCACACTCTCCTTCATCTACTCCTTACCGTTTTCCCTCAAAACGCATAATATGTAATTATACTTTTCTCATAATTTATTGTGAGCGATGGACTGACGATTACGATTGTACAGTATGTGTTATGTTATCACACATCATCTTTGACACTGTAAATTTATAAATAAATTTATATAAAAAGAGAAAACAATTGGTTATTTAATATTTATATATAAGTACCTGGACTGTGAAGGCAAATGACAACAGCCGAATAGATGCCTTTGAGATGTGGTGTTGGTGGAGAGTGCAACGCATACATGGTCAGAAAGAAGAACTAATGCCTCCATTGTAGAACTGAGCGTCACAAAACGTTTATCTACCCGTGTTAGTGAAAGTTACCCCCAATTCCTGGCACACACTTCGAGGAGAGAAGGACACAATTTAGAAAAGACCATTCTACAAGGCAAACTTGAAGGTACCAGACCAAGAGGTAGAACAACAAGTAGATGGTTAGACCAAGCAAAGAAGATCACCGGCCTACCACTTCACGATATCTTACGAAGGGCTGAAGATCACTTAGGATGGAAGCGTCTCGTCAAGGATGTAGTTACTAATGATGTGAAGAAATGAGGTTGCGACGCTCAGCAAAGAGTGAAACGACTAATGCTGATGATAGAAGTACCGAGCTACAAGCTATTCAAACTGCTTATTTGAAACAGAACCTAAGTCCCAAACATATTTATTTCTACTCCTAAATTGAAATTAAATTAAATACGGTATGAGCTACTGAGGTGCGCAAATTATTATACTTAAATAATGAATTTAAATTAGTCACAATTATTTTTTATTCAGAATCATTTTATTTTATTTTTATTCCCCTGTGGACTTAACAGCGTTTCCAATAAGGAATTTATTCTGGAAATTTTTGAAATTGGAGATTCTGAGGGGCACCTGAGCAGGGTCCTGTTTTTCCTTCTTTCATTGACTTTGGAATGTATCTTCTGAATCAAGTGATATTCCCCTGTGGACTTACAGCGTTTCCAATAAGTAATTTATTCTGGAAATTTTTGAAATTGGAGATTCTGAGGGGCCCCTGAGCAGGGTCCTGTTTTTCTTTCTTTCATTGACTTTGGAATGTATCTTCTGAATCAGGGGATTTGAATCCATTGTCAACGAATCATTGAATAGTTATAGAGTGGGCAATCAGTAATAAAAGGCTTCCAATCACTCGATCCTAATTACCACGGAAACTAGAATAGAGCAATCAAAAGAGACCATGTGGCGTTAACAATGCTCCTCTTTTAGTAGAAACTGTAAAAAATTAGTTTACTGTCAGATTCTTTAAAGAAATATTATTAAAATTATTGATCAAACATCTTATATATTAAAATAGTTTTGAAGAAAGTCACCCTTTACTAAATCTGAAATATCTTGGGAGGCTTATATTTGCGCTACGACGACGTTTGTTGTCTTAAAATGTAATGTCCGTCAGGCATTATCGATTGAACCCCACCTCACTTGATTATATCATCCGTGTATTAAAATAATTGCGAAAATTCATTTATTTAAGGTCACACGAAAATAGAATCTAATAACTTGACGGACATATTGTCGTTAGGCGACAACGACTAACACTGTATCATGATAGTCAACGCCGCACCACTGATGGACAGGTTGTCACAAGGCAACAACGATTTACTCTGTATCATGATAGTCCGGTAAAATTTGCTAAAGGACACATCGGAAAACTGAAGATTGTGAATCAAGGATTGTAATGGACTGTAGTATTCTCTATGCTATCGTAAGCACAGTTTATCAGCATATTAGCAAATGTAATGTAATGCTATCCTGTCAGGGAAACATAGTGACAAACATTCCTACATTCTCCTATCATCATTTTGCAGTTTTCATGTGTAGACAATTATTATTTCATTTGCGGGGCTTAGACAGGTTGGTTGGTTGGTTCTTAAGTTTAGGGACTACGACAACGTGGTCATGTAGCCCCGTGTACTTTGGGTGTGTGTATAATCTGTGTGATAACCGGTGTTAATTGTGATGATTGTATTAGTGCGTGTTATCTGTTTTTTAATTCAAGTAAGGACTGCAGGCCTTTGAATTTTTCAAATACTTATAGTTCCTACTTTTGCTGCCAAACGCCACCGTCAACTACTAGTTCAGAATTTACCTACCAGACGCCACCGCAGTCGACTCTTGGCAACGGGCGTAGGAACTTATGAGCGTTGTTTACATTCTTAAACTATACAATTTAGCTTCACACAGTTGTAATTAGTGGAAGGATCTTTAACATGTCATAAATCTATGGCATGGGACCTCCGGCTTTACTTCCACTCCGAAAGAAGGCATACTGCGGGATTTCTAACGCTCTTAAAAATCCGACGACTTTGGCCGGATTTGAACCCGCGATCTTGGGCATAGAAGCTCAGCATGCTACCAACTACGCCACCGAAGCCGCCTGCGGCTCAGACATCGTGGTCATGTTGCCCCGTGTTCTGCTCGGTTCCAAGCTCTGTGAACTTGCGGGATGAAGGGCAGAGGCAGGGTAGGAGCATGCGAGAATTGAGAAGCCTGTCGACAGCCCGCCGTGTTACCTGACATTCTCGTCTATTCCAATACTGCTAACATGGGACTTTTCTGAAACCAGTGTGGCGTTGGGAATGAGTGACTGAGTCACCGACTAATGTATTTGCTTCTGTTACCACGCAAGGACCGAGAAACCTCATCACTCGTCACCTCCACTACTCATAGTCTGCGATACACATTCCTCTCAGGTCCACGCAGCTTAGACTCGAGCAGCACATGGGTATGTGTGTAGAATTGTTTTTTGAAAACCTGAATTATAATGATTGCTGCACTAGCATGTGTAAATTGGAGATAGAACATGGTATTTGAAGCCATTTTTCAGTGTTCCTCTAAGATTTATTAGACTGTACTATTCTCAATGCTATCGTATGCACAGTTAATCAGCATATTAGCATGCTATCCTGTCAGAGAAAAGTAGTGGCAAACATTCCTACATTCTCCTATCACCATTTTGCAGTTCTCATGTGTAGACAGTTGTCATTTTATTTGCGGGGCTTAGACATCGTGGTCATGTTTCCCCGTGTACATGGGTGTGTGTGTAGAATTTTTGTGATAACCGGCGTTATTGTGATTGCTGCACTAGCATGTGTAAATTGAAGATAGGGTATGGTATTTGAAGCCATTTTTCAGTGTTGCTCTAGGATTTATTGGACTGTAGTATTCTCTATGCTATCGTATGAACAGTTAATCAGCATATTAGCATGCTATCCGGTCAGAGAAAAATAGTGGCAAACATTCCTACAATCTCCTATACCATTTTTCAAGTTTCATGTGCAGACAGTTGTTATTCATTTGCGGTGCTTAGATATCGTGGTCATGTTGCCCCGTGTACATGGGTGTGTGTGTAGAATGTTTGTGATAATCTGCGTTATTGTGATTATTGCACTAGCATGTTTAAATTGGAGATAGGATATGGTATTTGAAGACAATTTTCAGTGTTGCTCAAGGATTCATTGGACTGTAGTATTATCTATGTTATCAGTATGCACAGTTAATATTTCATTTGCGGGGTTTACATATCGTGGTAATGTTGCCCCGTGTACATGGGTGTGTGCGTTCAATTTTTGTGATAACCTGCGTTATTGTGATTTTTGCACTAGCATGTATAAATTGGAGATAGGATATGGTATTTGAAGCCATTTTTCAGTGTTGCCCTAATAATCGAAATTTAATATTTTTCATTCGATCAACACGATTGTACCGAAATATAATGGGAGGTTGTCTAATCCTGAAATAAATTATTGCATGGGATTAATAAATACACTTGGATGATTGACGATTGAAACTGATCATACAAGTGTAGCCTATTTATAAATGTCATGTAATATTCTTCAGGATTAGGGAACCACCAATAACAATTGGGTAAAATCGTGTTGACCGACTGTAAAACATTAATTTTTGAATAAGCATACAATAATAAAAAGAGTGGATAGGAACCCATGAAAGGTTGGGGGGGGGGGGGCGGGGCATTGGTGCTTTATGCTATACACGATTATTTTGTTTACCAAATTAACTTCTTCATGTTCGGTCTAGTAGCAGATGCCGCTACAGTCGAATGTTGGAACCGCCATTCGTGTTCAACTAAACGATGATTCATATGATGAGTGATGATGATGATGATAATTGTTGATTTAAGGGGCCTAACATCTAGGTTATCGGCAACAATATGATGAGTGAGAGGTGACCCTCAATTACAAATGTTATAAAAATTAAAGGTGACGGTAATTGTTTGTTCAGGTCATAGGCATATTGTGTGTACATGAATCATAGTTTATGAATTGTTAAACATGTTACAGACCACTGGAATAATCATTCTCCTTTTATTATTGGCATCAGCGATACGTATGAAAATTCTATGCAAGCTTCTTGATACAAATTGGTAACGGTGAATACCTTCACGTCGATGGAGAAAATTCATAATTAGTCGACTTACCACCCTCCATCATTGCTAGAACTGACATCATCACTGAAATATATGGAAACGAAATTTCCACGCTGAAAGATATTTCACTTTTTTTTTAAATAGCGATTTTATCACCTAAAATGAACACTGTAAAGAAAGAAATGACTAAGTTTTAGAAATAATCCAATGATCATTGAGAACTTACATCAGCGTGAATAATTTTATTACTGATGATGAGAGTGAACTTCTAAAATTCCCAACAGAATTTTCAGACAGCTTAGACATAAAGGGATTGCCACCTCATAACCTTGGACTAAAAGAAGGCTGAATTGTGATTTTGTTGAGAAATATCGTTGTTACCCAATGTATGTTGAACAGTACTAGACTGTTAGTTCAGAAGATGCATGACAATTGCTTACACCGGGAAATTATTACTGGCGTAAATATTGGAAACAATGTCCTACTTCCTCGCCTTGACCTTACGCCATCTGATACTTCTATGCCATTTTCCTTCAAAAGGAGGCAGTTTAGAGTATGTTTGGATTTTTGTATAACTATCAATAAAGCTCAAGGTCAAACACTAGATCAAGTAGGCATTTATTTACCTCAACCGGTATTTAGGCACGGACAACTCTATGTCGCACTATCGCGAGCAAAATCTTTTATGACGTTAAAGTTCAAATAGAATCAAAAGGCAAGCGAACAGCAAATATCGTATGGAAGGAAGTACTATTGGAATGTTGAAACAAATGTTGTGGAGGAGCGCAGACCTCAGAAAACGGGGCACAGATTAAATAACAATTATACAAGGACGTCCGCATTCCTAATACGATAACCGTCCCGTGGTAATGGTAAAAAGAAATGCTATTGTCCTAAATCGGTGATTACTATCCTACATCCTGTCCTTTCATTCCCTCAGTTCTATAACTAAGATATACTCAATCAAATTTACAGCTTAATAAATATTAATTCCTTCTGTGTGAGTTATCCTTTCATTTCTCATCAATCGCCTTTACTTACTATTCTATCTGTAGTGGTGGAAGCGGTATGCGATGCTATCCTTACCTAATTGGTCAAACAGCCGTATCGTAATGAAAATCTTGAGCTATGATTGGTGAAAAACCTGTATCATAATGAAACTAGAACTGGAATGAGCCTCATCTCATAAGTCTACTTCATCATTTACCCAAAAGCGACGGCACCGTAAATGTCTATTCAGGTCACTAGCATAAAGACATGCAAATGTCATATGGACAGAAGTGCTGTTGGATTGTTGATGTGAATGCTGCGGAGCACCATTTTGCAGTTTTCGTGTGTAGATAATTCAAGGTAACACAGCTTGTGAGCGACCATATCACCCCAGCTTCGGCCAGCTTCAAACTGTCGAGTCGTGTCGAGTTAATACTCCAGAGAAGTATTTGGGGTTTCACTATTCACCTCGGTTTTTCAGAATTGCGTGTTGGACCTGCCGTCCGTGTGCCTTTTAAGCTTACGTTGGGTAAACCGTTAAAGATAAGGCGGGACACACACACAGAAGACAGGCAGACGCCCATACATTTGATCTCATAAGTCTACCTCATCATTTACCAAAAAGCAACGGTACCGTAAATGTCCGTTCAGGTCAATGTCATGAAGACATTTGAACAGCAAATGACACATGGAAAGAAGTGATATAGGATTGTTGAAATGAATGCTGCGGATCCGTGCGTGAACTCACTCATAATGCGTTGTGTGCGCCCCATCTGTATAGACTACCCGCTCGGCTCTAGTGCTATGCGGGCGACACAGATCTTCCATGGACTATCGTCCTGTTTATTTGTTTAAAAGCACTTTATAAACAAATAAATATATTTCCGTTGACTTTTCTAGAAATGCAATTTTTTTCCCTGTACTATTGAGACGATTTGGAAGATTTTGGTATAAACCACAACTTATAACTTCCTCTGCCTTAGGAGCTTGAGTTTTGCGAAGCATACACCTTAGCGTATTACATAATACTAGCAGTAGTGCCCGGCTTCGCCCGGTGGATTTATTTGTTTTATGGATGATAATGAATACTACTACAGAACTGGCAAATTAAACTTAAACTAACAGAAAAAATATTTTAAAAATATAACTTTTTGTGGTGGTGATGGTGGTGGTGGTTGTAGTGGGGGTGATAAGTATTACAGTATAATGGACGTAACATTCAGTTCATTTTCCCGTAATGATAATAATTAATAGGGAAACGGCTATTTTGTAACTACAGCACTGACACATGTAATTTACAAACATTTTTTAAATTGATTAGAAATAGGAGTAAGTGAAATAAAAGACACGGCCTAGGGCCTATATCTCATTGGCTATTAGAAATGAAGAGACCAATAGCGTCGTCTTTAGTCGCATAGTGCCGTAGGAAAATAATCAGAACACTTTGGAAAACTTCGGCTGTCCCAAGCTACTGAGGTAGCAATAGTATCATTTATCGCCACAGAGCGCTCAACGATAAGGTTCGGAATAAATGAAGGTAAATTTGAAAGCACCAACGCTTATTGCAGCTGGTAACCTCAGTGTACTGCACCAACACCATTGCAATTATACAGAGGCATAATATTTCCATGATGATAACTGTTTTATGGGGCCTAAGAGATCCTTTTGCACTAATTACCCCCCGTGACTGCAATTTATAAACAACGCAAGATGCAACTACGTATTTTCGCAATTCTGCATCAGAAAACTGGTAGGGGTGACGTGATGTAGCCCGAACTGCCCGTTAAAAATAGACTTATTAAAATACTCTTACAGTTACACTACTACGGACATGAATGGTTCTAGGGCCTTAATACGTGGTTTTCAAGTTTATTTTGTCTGTAATTCTAAATGTAGAGAATGGAGAGTGTTGTCCAAAATATCAAGTGGACACTGTTACCAGCAGGGTTTCGAAGTGTATGTAAAATTTGGTGCAATTCGGAGAAACGGTGTAGATTTGTGATAAAGGGCCTAAATGCAGGGAATTGATTGGCTGTCCAAAATTTAAAATGGACTGTGTCACCGCAGCGTACCAAAGGGTAAGTATACAAAATGTGGTACAGATCGGTGAAACGGTAGAGATTTGTGCCAAAGGACTTAAATGAAGGGAATGGAGTGGTCAGTTCAAAATTTCAAGCAGACAATGTTACTCGTCGGGTTCCAAAGGGTAAGTATGTAAAAGTTGGTTCAGATCGGTGAAACGGTGTATATTTGTGCCAAAGGGCCTAAATGCAGGGAATGGACTGGTGTGTCATAATTTTCATGCATACAGTGTTATTCGCAGGGTTCCAAAGGGTAAGTATACAAATGTTGGTTCAGATCGGTGAAACGGTGTAGATTTGTGCCAAAGGGCCTAAATGCAGAGAATGGAGTGGCCTGTCATAATTTTCATGTAGGCAGTTTTACTCGCAGGGTTCCAAAGGGCAAGTATACACATTTTGGTTGAGAGCGGTGAAACGGTGTACGTATCACTAATCATAACGCCAGCGCATGCGGATAGAGCAGTTCGGGAGCGCTTGTTCTACCGACTTACTGAACAAAAATCAATCTTTAAGGTTACCTGAGAGGTGTAGCCTAATACTACATGGCCTAAACTATTCCTCTTGAATTTGGCTATCATATAAAAAAAGAATGCTTCGAATCGGACTGGTAGTTCCGGAGATTAGCGCATTTAAAGACACAACTCACACAGACAAACTCTTCAGTTTTATTATGTTAGTATAGATAATATAATATAATAATAATAATAATAATAATAATAATAATAATAATAATAATAATAATAATAAGATATAAAACAAAATCCCCGATTCTTGGATGTAACGGGTATACTCGAGAACCACTGGATGGATTTGAATGCGGTTTTCACCATTCTGTAAAGGATATCTCGAGGATGATTTCTGTAGAAAATAATTTATTTATAATCAAAGGAAACCGAGCAGTAACGATTTCAGTGGAAAAGTCGAAAAAGGAACTGGCGTTCGAGCTCTTTGTAAGCTTACGCTGGGCAAACCGTTGAAAATATCTAAATAGGCTACTATGAGTGTGAGAATTGTTCAGCATTAAAAGTTCTACAAAAATAGTCCGCGAGAGCATATGTCTATCTTCAATACATCGCCCACTATAAGGGTTTTTACGTTTTAATTTCTTCCAACCGTGTCCATTCAACTACTGAGGCGACAATTTACGAGCTAGTTAAGGGCGAGTCTATCATCCCTGTTACAGCGAATCTAGCGGGTGAACCTATTGCCCCAGATACAGCCAGCAGCAAACCGTTGAATCGTGGTGAGATAAGACTTCTGAGAAGGGTGGTTGTGTTTGGAGATTCCCTGGAAGTGCAACTCGGGTTTTCTTCATTTCGCTTGTGAAACACAGTCAAGTTAAGATTGGACGGATGGCGGATTTAAGTTTCATTCACCTCGCCAATCCCTGGAAGTGCAGCTCTCATTTCGCCAGTGAACTTTTCGTTCCGCAAAATTCACAGTCAATTTAAGATTGGACGGGAGGGGGATCATAATATATTAAAGTATACCGATTAGCGTATAATCTCTACTTAGTATAAATCAAAGTCCCCGATTCTTGGATGTCACGGGTAATCTCGAGACCAATGAATAGATTTTGATGCGGTTTTCACCATTCTGTAAAGGATATCTCGAGGAAGGTTTCTGTAGAAAATAAATTATTTATGGCCAAAGGAAGTCAAGCACTAACGATTTCAGTGAAAAGGTAAAAAAAAACTGGCGTCCCTGCACTTTTTAAGCTTATGCTGGGCAAACCATTAAAAATATCTAAATACTATGAGTGTAAGAATTGTTCAGCATGAAAAGTTCTAAAAAATACGGGAGAGCATATCTCCATCTTCAGTACATCGCCTAATATAAGTGTTTTTACGTTTTCATTTCTTCCAACAAGCTCCATTCAGTTACGAGGCGACAGTTTACGAGCTAGCTAGGGGCGAGTCTATCACCCAAGTTACAACTTAGCTAGCGGACGAACTTTTTGCCCCAGATACAGCCAGCAGAAACCTATCGAGTCGTGTTTAGTTAAAAATTTAGAGAAGTGGTTGTGTTTGGATTTTTCCTGGAAGAGCAACTCGGCTTTTCTTCATTTCATTTGTGAACGTTTCGTTCCGAAAAATTCACAGTTAAGTTAAGATTGGACGGAAGGTGGATTTGTGTTTCATGCACCTCGCCATTCTTAAATTACGTCTGACAAGAATTTGTTGCACATGCATCTCCATGATAATATAATTAATAGTCCAGTCAGTGATTTCAACCCATCATGCCGAGACGTAAAACGGATATTGGTCGTTGTTCATTGACATTGAAAAAAAAAGCTCTTATCACGTATTGCATTCATAACTGATCCCGGGCTAAGCCGGGTCGGGTTGCTAGTTATAATAAGATTGATAGTCAAGTCAGTGATTTTACCCCATCATGCCGAGATGTAAAACGGATATAGGTCGTAGTTCATTGATATAGAAACGAAAGCGCTTATCACGCAAAGCATCCTTAACTGTACCCAGGCTCTTGATTTGACCTTAGATTTCTTAACTAGAGAAGCTTCTCAAGTCAGTGATCTCATCGTTAGAATTCGTTACAGGGTTCGTAATTTTTGGTTGATGTTTATCAAGTTTTGTGTGACACGTTAGTCAAGGGTGCCGGATGACATTGGCACGCCACACTGTTGTGTCATAGCAAGGTGAAGGTGGTCTCATGCTCGTTCACTATTGCAGATGTTGTTGTCATACAGAGATCTCAAGCGCGCCTTTCACTGTGCTGGGAGAGGACTGCTATATAACAGCGAGGAACCGTACAGCAGGTATCAGTCAATCCTCAGCATCACCGCTACCAACACCACCATGAAGGTCCTGGTAAGTATACACACAACCACACGGCATCACACTTCACATAATAATAATATCGTATGGCCTCGGGTGCCAGGTGCAAGTATTGTTATTCGACGCCCAGAGGGCAGCTGGCATGTAGAATGTTACAGTATTTTTATCGCTCCTTGGAGCGCTATGGAAGTCAAGGAGGTTAGATATCAAAACTCCTTGACACGCCCTACTGAATTCAAATGTGTTCTTTAACATGCCAACAACGTATGACATGCGTACCGTGCTTTTTGTTGCCTTTCAAAAAACATTTACCACGCCGTGAAGTGAACCTGTAAGCTTGGGGTTGGTAGTCCGACACGATAACCACTCACCCACCGTGGCAAGCACACTTCACATAAACTAGCCAGATCTTCTATGCCCATTATCACGGGTTCAAACCTGGTCGAAGAAAGGTAGGCACTGTTTCATGGAAAATGTATCATATCTACAGACAATATACTGAGGAAATTTATGGACAGAGGATTTCAAATTTTATCTTGGAATTCTTCATATCACAAAATGTCCTTTATTTCGGGGGAGGGGTGGGGGGCACAGTTCCAGACCCTTATAAGAAAGGACATTATTATGTGTTTCTCGTTAAGCCCCTTATGTGGTTTTCTTTTTTGAGAAATTCATGTTTCGATTGCCATCCTTGAAGTGGTTTTCCATGGTTTCCGCGTCTACTCTGGATTAAGGTGACAGCCATCTCCTTCCTAATCAGGCACACACACAAGTATAGCGGGCTGTATTGACCATGGAGTCCAACTCTTGAAATGAAACAACAACCACAACAACAACAAATATAACGTATATCCAGAGACTTGAACGCTTGGATAACACAGTATCTCCGACTGCAAGATGTGGGTTTATATCAGGCTTTTAATTCTGTATTCCAGGCTTGTATTGTCCTTACTCTGGCCGTCAGCGCTTTCGCTGAGGAGCTAGCAGAGAAGAAGCAGGAGAAGAGAGGAGTACTTGGTTATGGTGGCTATGGAGGATATGGAGGTTATGGTAGCTATGGTGGGTATGGACATGGTCTGGGACTCGCCGCAGTAGCCGCTCCTGCCATCCACGCCGCCCCCGTCGCTTATGCCGCACCCGCCATCCACGCCGCTCCTGCTGTCGCTTCCATCTCCAAGGTTAGCTACGCCACGACGCACGTAGCTCCTGCCCCCATCGTGCACGCCGCCCCTGCTGTCGCTTACCACGCTGCCCCTGCTGTTTCCTACCACGCTGCTCCTGCCATCGCTAAGGTTGGAGTCGCCAGTCTGGGCTACGGACACGGTTTGGGCTATGGCGGATACGGTCTTGGACATGGTTTGGGCTACGCTGCCGCCCCTGCCTTGTCTCTTGGACACGGATACGGTCTGGGCCATGGTCTCGGCTACGCTGCCGCTCCTGCCCTCTCTCTGGGATATGGTCATGGTTACGGATACCATGGTTAAGGAGACCAACACGTCAAATCTAACCATCTCGCACTATACCAAACTAATGTATGACCACTGACAACCTCATTATTCTTCATCATCACTGCCTTTCCTCCCACACTTTCCTTCATCTACCCCCTTACCATTTTCCCTCAAAACGCTTAATATATAATTATACTTTTCTCATAATTTATTGTGAGCGATGGACTGAAGTTTACGATTGTACAGTATGTCTTATGTTATCACACATCGTTTTTGACACTGTAAATTTATAAATAAATGTATATAAAAACAGAAAGCAATTGGTTATTTAGTTATTTATATAGAAGTACCTGGAGTGTGAAGGCTAATGACAAGAGCCAAATAGATGCCTTTGTGATGTGGTGTTGGTGTAGGGTGCTATGTATACCATAGACGGAAGGAAAACCTTTTAGTGCCGGGAGTGTCTGAGGACATGTTCGGCGCGCCAGTGTTGTAGTTGCTTCGAGGTGGACACCCAGTGGGTGAGCTAGAAGTACCGTCGCGTGTGGAGTGTTGTCTGGGGAGGAAAGTTTGAATGTAAGGACGAGGAGGTGGAAGGTAGCGGCTGAGGCCTATAGTTAGGAACCATCCCCGGCATTTGCCTGGAAGGAAGATGGGAAACCACAGAAGACCATCTTCAAGGTTGCTGGCGGGGGGATTAGAATCTTCTCGCCTCCCGGGTGTGAGCGACTGCCAGCAGTCATGCCGTAACGACCACGGCTAACTCACCCGGTAAAGAAGAACTAATGCCTCCCTTATAGAAGAACTGAGCATGACAAAACGTTTATATTCCTGTGTTGGTGAAAGTTACCTCCAATTCCTGGGATACACTTTGAGGAGAGAAGGAGACAATTTAGAAAATACCATTCTACATGGCAAAATTGAAGGTACCAGACCAAGAGGTACAACAAGTAGATGGTTAGAGCAAGCAAAGGAGATCACCGGCCTACCTCTTCACGATATCTTACGAAGGGCTGAAGATCACTTAGGATGGAAGCATCTCATCAAGGATGTAGTTACTAATGATGTGAAGAAATGAGGTTACGACGCTCAGCAATGATTGAAACGACTAATGCTGATGATAGAAGTACCGAGCTACAAGCTATTCAAACTGCTTATTTGAAACAGAACCTAAGTCCCAAACATATTTATTTCTACTCCTAAATTGAAATTAAATTAAATACGGCATGAGCTACTGAGGTGCGCAAATTATTATACTTAAATAATGACTTTAAATTAGTCACACTTTTTTATCTTTTTATTCAGAATCATTTTATTTTATTTTTATTTCCCTGTGGACTTACAAGGTTTCCAATAAGGAATTTAATCTGGAAATTTTCGAAATTGGAGAATCTGGGGGGCACCTGAGCTGGGTCCAGTTTTTCTTTCTTTCATTGACTTTGGGATGTATCCTCTGAATCAGGTGATTTCAATCCATTTTCAACGAATCATTGAATAGTTCAAGAGTGGGCAATCAGTAATAAAAGACTTCCAATCTTGCCTAATTCACACGAAAACTAGGAATGGAACAATCGAAAGAGAACGTGTGGCTTGAGCAAGGCTTCTCTTTTAATAGAAACTGTAAAAAATTAGTTTATTATCAGATTCTATAAAGAAATGTTATTAAGACTATTGATTAAACGTATGAAATAATTTCAGTGCCTTGCAAATTATTTCTACTGTATTAAGTCACTAAACGTACAGGGTAAATGTTGGAAAACTGGCATCGAGTCTGATAATTTGCACACCCCTGTACTTATACAAATAGAATAATATAAATATTATATACAGTATTATGTACTGTATATACGAGGGTGGATCGAAAAGTATTTGCCCCTATTTATTTAGCCAAAAATAATACATACAGGTACAGTAGAACTCCTCTTATCCGCCCTCGGTTAGTCCGTCGCTCCGGTTGGTCCGACCGTGCTTGAGCTGAACTTGCCCCGACTAGCGGCGACACACTACACGTCGTGCCATCGTTGTTTACAGGTACTTGTTGGCTTGTCAGTTTTAATGCTCCGTCATTCTCTCCTTATCGTTTCTGTTGTTGTCCGTGTTTTGTACAGTACGTAGTCTACTCCACTGTGAAGTTTTTGTGCTTACTGTTCTTTGGTTTTACGACATTGTTCTTCTATGTTTGTTACAGTACTATACAGTAATTTGTTTACTGTACGTTGTGTGTACTGTACAAGTGTGTGTATTTTGCAACATGTCAGGAGTGAAACGAAAACAAGTTACCCTTTCATTAAATAAAAAATTAGCAGTGCTACAAAGACTGGACAAAGGGGGATCACTCAATAAAATTGGCAAGGAACTCAATGTAAGCGTTACGGTAATTAAGGAATGGAGAAGAAATCAGAAAGACATTGGATCATGTGCAGTGACGATAGATGACGAAAACGCTCTTATGAAACACAAAACATTGAAAATGCCTAAACTTGAACTGCTCGACAACGCATCGTGGATGTGGTTCTACTAAGAAAGAAGGAAAGGAACCCCGATATCTTGAGTTCGGAGATTTTAATGTAAATCCGTATTTTTCTGTAGTTTCTGATAATCCGACCTTTTTTGCATTCCGACCATACCCTCAGTCCCAAAGGTGACGGATTACAGGGGTTGTACTGTAATTACAAATATACATACTGAACCCGCTGAGCTATGGTTCATGTGATATTTTTTTATGACAGAGCATTTATGATGGGATGTTGTACTTTTGAACACACCCAGGAAGCCACGTGAAGCTGAGAGATCACGCGATACTTTGAAGTAGCGGTGAATCGCACTTTTGACTTTGGTGTAAACTGCTAATTATTATCTGAGGTCTTATTAATTATTTTTATATTTCCTACGAGACTCAGAATATTCCATTTCGTCATGCTGCATTATTAAAACATTTTGGAGAATGTTTATTTTTACTTTAGGTAAGGTAATACCCTTGCAGATACGCAAAAAGGAACGTAAGTAGTCGCTCAACGTTTTCGTTTTGACGACCTACTTTCTAGAGACACCCAGTACCGGAGCACTGCGTCTTGAGAATCCGCCTTGTGTAGGCGTGGAATTACATTTGTCCTACGAGACGTAGAAGAATATCCGCTGTTTAGCGTTAAAAGTGATTATAAGGTGCCATCGAGCAAGCAAATACTAATTCACTGTCGATGAAGTCCAGTGAATTAAATAAGAAGCTTGGGAAATAATTATTGGCAAGTATAGTGTATTGCACAACATTGCTGTGACATCACATATTACCCACGCGTATGTGGAGGGCAGATGCCTAGTGGAAATATACAGGTAATAGTGTTACAATTATCCTGAATAAGTGTGATTATAATTGTATGAGATATTTAAATTGCCAAAGTGGAAACTTCATCTTTGAAACGTCGTATAATTCACGGATGCTGCGTGATACAAAAGTAGCGTCACTAGCACGTGCAGCATTATAAAATAGTGTTAGCTCACATGCTAATCCACATCTGCAAGATTAAGGCTGTGTCGTATTTTATAATTGGAGCCTATAATAGTCACGACGGACATTATAATTTTGGAAGTGAGAGGATGAATAATCACGCAACTTATTTCGCTACCCACGTGATTGGACTTTTCTTCACCACGGTTGAAGCAGTGACCATGGGATAATACCATCCCGGTATGGGGGGGGGGGGTGACGTTTCTACAGGAACCAGCATGATGGTGGAACTTCCAGAACGATGAACGAGAGGGAAGGAGCCAAAATGCCATTTCCAGGCATATCCACGAAGATGTAGACAGGGACAAATCGAACCCTGGTCTTTGGGGGAGTCCAGATGGGAATCCTGATGAGGAGGATACCGATCCAGAGAGCCAGAGAGGTTTTTGTACAACCCTTGTTGTGGAATAGAGAGCTGAGTGAGAGCTCCTCCATTTCGTGAGTTTTTGTCACACCCCTTCTTTGTTCTAGTTTCTGGTGGTATAGTAGTTTTAATGTAGTTTGTGAATCAACCACACTCAGTGTCAGCCATTTTTCTAGGTAGGGATGTAACTAGATTAGTTAGATGTCATTTATTTCAGTTTAGAGTGAGACACCTGTGGGGTCAGACATTTTGGTCAGCCCTGGTGCAGCTTGGTGAACGTCGTGGAACGTCAATGCCTACCTTTTTGCTGAACCTGATCGTAGTCATTTTGAGGCTATTTTGTTCAACCCTACTTGGGGTAATTTTCAAGTCTTTGCTGACTGTAGTTATGGCAATCAGATGCCTTGGTTATTAATTGACTGCATTCTTCGCAGCCATCCTTTGTTACACCCCTGACTGTCGTTAGAACGGTCGTATCATTTAGGTAGTCGACAGTAACTACCAGTTTGTAAATGCATTATATTTCATTTTGAATAAGCTCAGAAGCTATTCTTGGTCATGTTTGAACCTAACAACTAGAAGGAATGTTTCGTTGCCTAGCATCGAACGCGGTTCCCAACGTATCATTAAGCAGATCTAGTGTGTGAATCTGTGCCACATTTATCATATTTTTTTCTTGTGTCGTGTGAGACACGTTTTTATTTGATGTTCTAGCAACTACTGAGTTGCATTTTTAAAGCAAAGAGCTTCAGTTATTGTAAGTTTACTTTCATTTAGACGTCTTTGGTAGAAAGACGGAAGTGTATTACTATACTCAGATTTATAGCGTGCGTTTGATACACGGACTCTGTAGAGATCCGTAACCTATGGTAAAGTTTTTTATGAACCGGCCAGGTGCAGGTTTTGTATTGATTAAATCGCCGGCCTTGAATAAACTGGTTAGGTAACCCAGTGACCTAGAGCACGCCTGCTTCATTGTGAGACAAAACTACTATAGACGAGGACAGAGTACAATTTGTATTCGCTTTTCCTTTCATTGCTATTTTGCTTATGGAAATCAGTTTCCACTCTTGTATTTGATCACTTGTTTTATGGATCGGTTTTTGTTAGTTTAACGCTCTGTTGCGTGTATTGTCGTATGACAGGTACAGTTATGTAAGGTTTTCTATAGGATGGTGAAGTCTACCCTGTTATAGCAGGATGTTATTGTATGCTTTGTCCGGGGATGATCCCGTTGACCAGATGTTATTGGAAGGTAACTGTTGTACAGGCCTATCCCAGAGTTATTGAACGCGAGCTTAGCGCCGCTGGTAACCCGTGTTATTGTGTGTCCGAGTTGTTATACTCGTTGATTATATTCCGACTGTTGAGTCGAGGCTTTTTGGTGGAGAATGATCTCAGTTGGAGACACTCCGTGCCCAGGCTATTGTCAATGTTATTCGCCATAAACCTACGATAAACCTATAAACCGACATTCTAATAATAAGACGCATAATTGTTGTAAAACAAGCCTAACTAACGATTCTTTCTATCTAACTTTGTTCTTTGCATTCTGGAACTGTTGACATAGCCGTGCAGTTGAAGATAATTTCCTTGTGAGGAAATGACTAGGACAGTTGACATTTTTGTAGCGACCTGAAGCATGTGCGAACCTAGAGTTCGTAGCTTGTGGAGCTCAGGCCATGCGATGTCAGACGTGGTCTCAACTGCGCATTCGTCACCGTAACTATACACATTAGATGACTATGGTTTACAAAGAGTAAACCAAGGTGTAGGCAGGAATTTTTAATAAAACTACTGTGTCTATTTCGTTATTAATTTATGATGTCAAGTGTATTAAACCCTACAAGTTACTTTATTGTGTGCTGTTAGCACATAGTTATTAAGCATAATTAAATTGTTTGTTTTTCATGGCTGTACACTTAGCTTTTGGATGTAATTGTTCTCTTTTACGGACGTCATCGCCGTAAATTTTGTTAATTGATAGGACTTAGCTAGTTGAATTAATGTTAAATTTAAATGTCGAAATGGTACCATCCTAACTTAGATTTGTTTTGCTACCCTGTTAAATGTAAATTCAGATATTAGCTTGATCTTGTAACTTGAACTAGGGACTTGCGTCGTACCATATTCCTAGCGTTGCTGTTGTTGCTTTATCATTGTGAGTTAGATCTTTCGCGAGGGTTTTCAGTAACTTCTCAGGTAGGGGACCTGTTCTTTATCTTTGTTTATTTATTAATTTGCGGACTAGCCGATTATAACCCTCCGAACTAGGCTAGGGGCTTGTGAATTTTAATAAATTTTCACGGTGTTTTACATGAGTCTGGATGTTTATTTTCTCAGTCTAGTTTTAAGGTGAACCTTTCCTTAGGCGGTCTATGACCATCGTCACCATGTACCACGATCCCTGTGGACTACGGACTCTCGTGCCGCTTTAGCCTTTATGGAAGGTCACCTGATCCTCACGGTACTTTTTATTTGATTTATGTGTCGTTAGTTGAGTCATCGTGGTTGTTGACTCAACTAAACGGTCTCATAAAATGGCGCACAACGTTGTGGGCTTGACTTGGACGTCATAAAATGGCGCCCAACTCATGTGCCGACGTTAACGTGGTGACCCTCAGTACCATGTTATTTTTTTTGAGGATCTTAATGTTGATTATTGGTAAATTGACAGGACTGGGACGAACTTAGAAAGTCGTACTGCAGATCAATTGACCGCATGGCATTCATGTTTGATAGAAGTCCATGGGGTGAGGCTTTAGTGTTGGATAAATGAAGGATAGGATTTTCTTTGATGATGCCTCATCCTAAGTAAATGTAATACTTTGCTTTGCTCACCGTTGTCTTTGTAAATGTAGAAGCACTTAGTTTGCATACTCCAGCTGTACTCGTGATATTTATATAAATGAAGCAAGCTTTATACCACCAAGTAACTAATCATAGCTGTAAGTTCCAGTAGAAATTGATCCCTCACTTTCTCATATATTTCTTATCTATGGATGAGGAAACTATTCGTCGTGTGTTTGGAGAGATGATGGCAGGTGTGAATGCCAATCTTCAAAAGATTACTGCTGACTTAGGTCAGAATACTCAGGCTGTAAATACTGTAAGTGGTCATGTGGACCAGGTTAGACAGGAAGTCAACAATGTCAGTGGTCATGTGGACCAGGTTAGACAGGAAGTCAACAATGTCAGTGGTCATGTGGACCAGGTTAGACAGGACTTAGAAATTAACATCCACTCTGTAAACAATGTTAGGGCTGATTTAACTCAAGTCAAGGCAGACATGGACACATATAGGATCGAAGCGAGAAATGATCTGACGGCAGGTTTAGCAGCTGTTAGGGTTGATGTCATACGACACCATCAGGAGGCTAACCAGTGCGTAGATTGCTTAACCGACCAGATGAATAGAGCTAGGGAGGAGGTGCAAAACCGATTGGAGGAGCACACAGCTCAAATTCAGACAACCTTGAATAAAGTCCAGATAGACATGAGAGCAGATCTGGAACATACCAGGGAAGAATTCGGGACTCGACTAGATCACGTCGAGGGATTTATCGGAAATGTGAAGAAGGACATGGCAACCATGAACGTTGGTTTAATCTGGATGAGAGGAGCTGCCAATGCCGTTAATAACAACGTGAAGACTATCGTTGATGGCATGATGGAGATTAAAGAGGAACTTAACACCAACAGGAGAAACATTTCTGAATTGACGGAAACCGTAGCCAGTCTACGTGAGACAGTTGATGTTCATCATGAGGAACACAAAATTGACCTCATGTTATTGAGAGGTGACCTCAACGAACACGAAGCTACCGTCGAGGCTAAGGTAGCCGAGGTTAGAGACGATGTGGGTAAAATCCAAGAAAATATGTCCAGAGTTGAAGGAGATATCGATTCCTTACAAAAGAGATTTGAGGAAGTCGCGGTGACCGAGAGGTTAGACCTCAGTTATAACCTTAGGACGGCCATACGCGAGGTAGACACAAACCTCAAGGGAAAGGTTGACAGGATCGAGCTGCAATTGAACGACTTAGGCAACAAAGTCGCAGCCAGAACCATCCCAGGTCTTGAAGTAATAGAAAGACGCCTGGACAGACTCGAGACGACTCCAAGAGAGAGACACGTACACCCACAGATGGGAGAATCTCAGAAAACGCCTATATCTCAATCAGGAGGAATGATGCCTACCCATTTCCAACCCAGCGCGCCTATGGAATCGCAACCGTCACAATTCACTAATTTAGCGCAAGGTCAGACCTTGAACTTTAACGCTCACCCGTTTCAACCAGCATCTAATCGAATTAGTCATGAGACTAACACTCCTACGCAGAGTTACATGCGAAATACTTTCAGACCCGCGAATACGCAGGGAAATGTCACCATAATTCGTTCAAGAGAGGAGCAACCAGCTCGCTTCTCGGGAACTGGGAGCGGTGTTACTCCAGTGGAATTCCTAGCAAATGTCGAAAGCTACTTACGTGATACTATGGTAACTCCAGAGAGGGAACTAAGAGTTATAGAGCGACTGCTTGAGGGACAAGCCGGTACCTGGTTCAGAGCATTCCGATACTCATTTACAGGCTACCAAGACTTTAAGGAAGCGTTATTAAGAACATATTGGTCGAGCGACATCCAGCAGAGTATCCGAGCTGAGATGTACACTCGAAGGTACAGTTCCAATACACCTACTCGTTATGCGAATTACTTCGCAATACAGCTCGCGAAGCTCCGTTGTCTTCAGCCTCCGTTGTCCGAACAAGATTTGGTGAACACAATTGTTTGGCAGTACCCTGCGGATGTACAACGTGTGTTAATCGCTGCAGGGGCATCCACTTTCCAGCAGTGTGACCAGATACTGCGAAGGTTGGACGCTAACACAGAACAGTTTCCTACACACCGTCAGCAGAAGGCTGATAGGCGCGAGGATAGACATATGAATCTGACGACTGTTGATAAAGTGAGCCAGACGCCACAACAAACACAAACCACAGAGGATTCTGGGCGACGTGATAACAATTACAGTTATAACAGGAGAGAATGGAACAACACTCCGTATACTCGAAATCAACATGATGACCGGCGAAGTCATTGGGACCGGCGATTCGACCGAAGGACGGACGACAACCGACGTCATGAAAACAACCGCCGAGGGAATGAAGGAAGAAATCAGCAACACGGACGTATCCGTAGAGACTATCGATATAGTGGGGGTTACGACAGAAATCGAGACCCTAGATACCAGCCAGACAGGGATTGGAAAGGAAGAGCACGGGAGAGCCGTGAGTACCTCCAACAATTGAGAGAATTGCAGATCCAAGAAGAGGGAGAACGGAACCCTACTTCGAGGGAAAATAGACATTCGGCGCAGGAGACGGAGCAGAACCAGCCCAGTACTTCTCGCCATGACAGAAAAAAAAAACTCCGAAAAATCAATAGATTCTTGTTTGGTTGAGCACGGAGTAACTGCCTCTATATTACTCTGGGAGCCAATCCAAGAAGACTTGTTGGACGAACGACGAACGACGAACCACAATTATGAATTAACACGTCTACCCAAGATTGTAGCCACCTTGAATGAAGTCAGTGTAGTCATACTCATCGATACTGGAGCGATGATTAGTGTAATTTCCGCCGATTGCCATGCCAGACTGAGAGGAAACTCTGAGGTGACGGAGTTGCCCATTTCAGCTATAAGAGTCAGAGGTGTCATACCTGACCGCGTTGTAACGTGCAAAATCCAGATTTTGTGTACTGTGAAGATTTCGAGCCACGTGTACTTGCACGAATTTCTCGTAATGAAGGGCCTGCATCATGATGCCATTTTAGGCGCAGACTTCATTAGAAAATATGATGGAATCATTGACATGGGACGGAATACGGTAGAGTTCAAGCCGAACGAAACCATTCAGATGAGCCTAATTGAAGGAGAACCGGAATTCCTATCCGAAGTAGACGTAGTCGAAGCATTAAATGGCAAGGAAATTGAGGCGACACTAGATGCCGACGAAGAGGCAGAATCGTTATCAGCACCCACACATGAGGATCTTGAGGCAATACTGAACGAATACAGAGATATATTCGACACCACACCTGGTGAGATATTCGACTACGAGTATGATCTTGTATTACTGGACGATTCCCCATTCCAGAAAAGGATCTATCCGATTGCCGAGAAACATCTCGAAGAAGCTGCTAAGAAGATCCATGAGATGGAAGCAGCAGGTACAATCAAGAAATCACCGACTCCTTTCTTGAATCCCATAATACCTGTGGTTAAGGTAGATGGAAGCTTGAGACTTTGTCTTGATGCCAGAGCCTTGAATGAACGCCTAGCTCCTGAGCACGACAGACCGCCCAAGATTAGGGACATTCTCAGGAAGTTCAAAGGAAAAAGGATATTTTCATCATTAGACTTGGTTCAGTCTTATTACCATATCAGATTATCTGAGCATACTCAGAAATATACTGGATTCTTGTTTGATCAGACTACTTATGTATTCCAAAAACTACCATTTGGATTGAAAAATGCCGGAGCCGCATTAATCAGAGCACTTGATGCCAAGCTGACTCATGAAGTGAAGCAGAAGGTAATATGTTATGTGGATTACATAATCATAGCTTCGGGAACAGAAGAAGAGCATTTAAAGACATTGCGCCTTGTTTTTGAGAATCTCCGACAGGCAAATTTTAAGGTCAAGTTTGACAAGTGTCGATTTTTTCAGGAAGAAGTGAAATTCGTAGGACACATAATCAATGGAGAAGGATATAGACCGAATCCGGCAAAGATTAGAACTGTTGCTGCATTTCCAACACCAACCCGTGTGAAACACGTGAGACAATTCTTAGGAATTCTCCAATTCTTTGCTGCCCATTGTGAGAAGTATTCCGAAACTGTTGCACCACTGCAAGGATTATTGAAAAAGAACTGCAGGTGGAACTGGAATGATGAATGCGAGATAGCTTTCAGGAGAGCTAAACAGATGCTTGTGGACTCAATTCAGTTAGAATATCCAGATTACTCTCGGAACTTTATTCTAGAAACTGATGCATCTGCCATTGGTATAGGAGCCATTTTACTGCAGGAAGATGATGAGAAGAAACGTCATTACATCGCTTTCTTAAGTCGACGTTTAAGAGCACATGAATCTCACTACTTCACGACCGAGATAGAAGCACTTGCAATTGTTTACGCACTTGAATACTGGCAGAGACTTCTGTTAGGTCAGAGGATTATTGTGAGAACCGATCATCATGCGTTGACCTTCATCTTGAGAACAAGACTGGCAAGCGACAGGATCACACGTTGGACGCTGTTTCTCCAACAGTTCGATTTGGAAATAGTTTATCGACCAGGCAGAGAGAATGTGTTGGCCGACATCCTCAGCCGGAATCCTGAAGCTACTGTTAATGCCATAGACATCGAGGGAGAATGCGAGGAACACCTTCGCCGACTTCGTCATTTACCTGAAGGACAGCGACGTGAGGAGGAACTCAGACATATTATCCGTTTCCTAGAACGAAGAATGGATCCACAGGATGATCATTATGCAAGGATTGCTGCTGTTGCAGATGATTATTTGATTTATCATCGTGTCTTATACAAGTTTGTAGACGAGGACCACACTCAACTGCGTGCAGTTATTCCTAGGAGATACCAAGAATCTGTTATTCTTATGGTACATTTATCCATTGGACATGGTGGAACAGACAAAACCATTGCAACTATCAAGGAGTCTTTCACATGGAAAGGGTTAGGAGCCACCGTTAGACAGTGTTTACGTGCTTGCGACGCATGCCAGCGGAACAAGTACACGTCACACTTGCTGAAGGAACAACCTAGACCAATACTACCAACTCAACCTAGAGAGTTGTATGCACAGGACCTGTATGGCCCAATACCTAAGGCTCGTCGTGGGAATCGATACATCGTTGTAACGGTGGATGTGTTCACGAAATATACGATGCTTCATCCGATTCAAAAAGCTACTGCACATCAGATTATTCAGAGGATTAGACGTCAAGTGATACCGGAGGCAGGAAAGCCACAATTCTTGTTGACTGATCACGGATCACAGTACACCTCAGCAGAATTTGCCAATGCCATGAATGAGCTTGAAATAGGTCATGTTTTATCATCTATTCGACATCCAGAGAGCAACCCAGCAGAATGCGTGATGTCTATTATCGCAAAATTCTGTCGATTATATTGTCAAGAAGAACACTGGCGATGGACTGAAGTCCTTGTTATTATGGCAAAATGTATTAATTCAACAGTACATGAGAGCACTGGTCAAATACCTATGGTCTTGCATTTGAACCAGATGCCGCTGAGAATATGGGATCGTGTGATTGTAAATCCACCTTGTTTACAACCATCACATGCCAGCAGACTTTTAGCTGCGAGAGAGACTATGGACAGACAAGCTGCCAAGCGCTTGAGAAGAACTAGACGCCAGAGGTTTAGAGAACCACTAGTAGAAGGAGACCTTATCCTTATAAGGAGACCCGGAATTTCTAGTCCTATAGACCGCATATATGGGAAATTTCTATCCTTGTATTATGGCCCTAGTCGTATCCGACAGCCTTTGAACAATGGAAGTTATATGATAGAAGACATTAGGACAGGAGAGCGCATTGGAACCTTTAATGCAGCCAATCTAAAAAAATATATCTCATGAATGAATTTCAAAGCAAATAAAAATGTTATCCCAACATTTTATTTGAAACGACAGAGAGGCAGATGAACCCGCTGAGCTATGGTTCATGTGATATTTTTTTTATGACAGAGCATTTATGATGGGATGTTGTACTTTTGAACACACCCAGGAAGCCACGTGAAGCTGAGAGATCACGCGATACTTTGAAGTAGCGGTGAATCGCACTTTTGACTTTGGTGTAAACTGCTAATTATTATCTGAGGTCTTATTAATTATTTTTATATTTCCTACGAGACTCAGAATATTCCATTTCGTCATGCTGCATTATTAAAACATTTTGGAGAATGTTTATTTTTACTTTAGGTAAGGTAATACCCTTGCAGATACGCAAAAAGGAACGTAAGTAGTCGCTCAACGTTTTCGTTTTGACGACCTACTTTCTAGAGACACCCAGTACCGGAGCACTGCGTCTTGAGAATCCGCCTTGTGTAGGCGTGGAATTACATTTGTCCTACGAGACGTAGAAGAATATCCGCTGTTTAGCGTTAAAAGTGATTATAAGGTGCCATCGAGCAAGCAAATACTAATTCACTGTCGATGAAGTCCAGTGAATTAAATAAGAAGCTTGGGAAATAATTATTGGCAAGTATAGTGTATTGCACAACATTGCTGTGACATCACATATTACCCACGCGTATGTGGAGGGCAGATGCCTAGTGGAAATATACAGGTAATAGTGTTACAATTATCCTGAATAAGTGTGATTATAATTGTATGAGATATTTAAATTGCCAAAGTGGAAACTTCATCTTTGAAACGTCGTATAATTCACGGATGCTGCGTGATACAAAAGTAGCGTCACTAGCACGTGCAGCATTATAAAATAGTGTTAGCTCACATGCTAATCCACATCTGCAAGATTAAGGCTGTGTCGTATTTTATAATTGGAGCCTATAATAGTCACGACGGACATTATAATTTTGAAAGTGAGAGGATGAATAATCACGCAACTTATTTCGCTACCCACGTGATTGGACTTTTCTTCACCATGGTTGAAGCAGTCACCATGGGCTAATACCATCCCGGTATGGGGGGGTGACGTTTCTACAGGAACCAGCATGATGGTGGAACTTCCAGAACGATGAACGAGAGGGAAGGAGCCAAAATGCCATTTCCAAGCATATCCACGAAGATGTCGACAGGGACAAATCAAACCCTGGTCTTTGGGGGAGTCCAGATGGGAATCCTGATGAGGAGGATACCGATCCAGAGAGCCAGAGAGGTTTTTGTACAACCCTTGTTGTGGAATAGAGAGCTGAGTGAGAGCTCCTCCATTTCGTGAGTTTTTGTCACACCCCTTCTTTGTTCTAGTTTCTGGTGGTATAGTAGTTTTAATGTAGTTTGTGAATCAACCACACTCAGTGTCAGCCATTTTTCTAGGTAGGGATGTAACTAGATTAGTTAGATGTCATTTATTTCAGTTTAGAGTGAGACACCTGTGGGGTCAGACATTTTGGTCAGCCCTGGTGCAGCTTGGTGAACGTCGTGGAACGTCAATGCCTACCTTTTTGCTGAACCTGATCGTAGTCATTTTGAGGCTATTTTGTTCAACCCTACTTGGGGTAATTTTCAAGTCTTTGCTGACTGTAGTTATGGCAATCAGATGCCTTGGTTATTAATTGACTGCATTCTTCGCAGCCATCCTTTGTTACACCCCTGACTGTCGTTAGAACGGTCGTATCATTTAGGTAGTCGACAGTAACTACCAGTTTGTAAATGCATTATATTTCATTTTGAATAAGCTCAGAAGCTATTCTTGGTCATGTTTGAACCTAACAACTAGAAGGAATGTTTCGTTGCCTAGCATCGAACGCGGTTCCCAACGTATCATTAAGCAGATCTAGTGTGTGAATCTGTGCCACATTTATCATATTTTTTTCTTGTGTCGTGTGAGACACGTTTTTATTTGATGTTCTAGCAACTACTGAGTTGCATTTTTAAAGCAAAGAGCTTCAGTTATTGTAAGTTTACTTTCATTTAGACGTCTTTGGTAGAAAGACGGAAGTGTATTACTATACTCAGATTTATAGCGTGCGTTTGATACACGGACTCTGTAGAGATCCGTAACCTATGGTAAAGTTTTTTATGAACCGGCCAGGTGCAGGTTTTGTATTGATTAAATCGCCGGCCTTGAATAAACTGGTTAGGTAACCCAGTGACCTAGAGCACGCCTGCTTCATTGTGAGACAAAACTACTATAGACGAGGACAGAGTACAATTTGTATTCGCTTTTCCTTTCATTGCTATTTTGCTTATGGAAATCAGTTTCCACTCTTGTATTTGATCACTTGTTTTATGGATCGGTTTTTGTTAGTTTAACGCTCTGTTGCGTGTATTGTCGTATGACAGGTACAGTTATGTAAGGTTTTCTATAGGATGGTGAAGTCTACCCTGTTATAGCAGGATGTTATTGTATGCTTTGTCCGGGGATGATCCCGTTGACCAGATGTTATTGGAAGGTAACTGTTGTACAGGCCTATCCCAGAGTTATTGAACGCGAGCTTAGCGCCGCTGGTAACCCGTGTTATTGTGTGTCCGAGTTGTTATACTCGTTGATTATATTCCGACTGTTGAGTCGAGGCTTTTTGGTGGAGAATGATCTCAGTTGGAGACACTCCGTGCCCAGGCTATTGTCAATGTTATTCGCCATAAACCTACGATAAACCTATAAACCGACATTCTAATAATAAGACGCATAATTGTTGTAAAACAAGCCTAACTAACGATTCTTTCTATCTAACTTTGTTCTTTGCATTCTGGAACTGTTGACATAGCCGTGCAGTTGAAGATAATTTCCTTGTGAGGAAATGACTAGGACAGTTGACATTTTTGTAGCGACCTGAAGCATGTGCGAACCTAGAGTTCGTAGCTTGTGGAGCTCAGGCCATGCGATGTCAGACGTGGTCTCAACTGCGCATTCGTCACCGTAACTATACACATTAGATGACTATGGTTTACAAAGAGTAAACCAAGGTGTAGGCAGGAATTTTTAATAAAACTACTGTGTCTATTTCGTTATTAATTTATGATGTCAAGTGTATTAAACCCTACAAGTTACTTTATTGTGTGCTGTTAGCACATAGTTATTAAGCATAATTAAATTGTTTGTTTTTCATGGCTGTACACTTAGCTTTTGGATGTAATTGTTCTCTTTTACGGACGTCATCGCCGTAAATTTTGTTAATTGATAGGACTTAGCTAGTTGAATTAATGTTAAATTTAAATGTCGAAATGGTACCATCCTAACCTAGATTTGTTTTGCTACCCTGTTAAATGTAAATTCAGATATTAGCTTGATCTTGTAACTTGAACTAGGGACTTGCGTCGTACCATATTCCTAGCGTTGCTGTTGTTGCTTTATCATTGTGAGTTAGATCTTTCGCGAGGGTTTTCAGTAACTTCTCAGGTAGGGGACCTGTTCTTTATCTTTGTTTATTTATTAATTTGCGGACTAGCCGATTATAATCCTCCGAACTAGGCTAGGGGCTTGTGAATTTTAATAAATTTTCACGGTGTTTTACATGAGTCTGGATGTTTATTTTCTCAGTCTAGTTTTAAGGTGAACCTTTCCTTAGGCGGTCTATGACCATCGTCACCATGTACCACGATCCCTGTGGACTACGGACTCTCGTGCCGCTTTAGCCTTTATGGAAGGTCACCTGATCCTCACGGTACTTTTTATTTGATTTATGTGTCGTTAGTTGAGTCATCGTGGTTGTTGACTCAACTAAACGGTCTCAATACCGGTACTGTTCTACGCACCTTACACTATTTTTCCACATAGTCTTCACATTTGTTCAGACATTTGTCCCATCGCAGCACTAATTTTGAGATGTCCCTGAGGTAGAATTCAGCCGGCTGACTGTGGAACCATCTTTGGACTGCTGTCTTGGCGTCATCGTTGCAGGTGAATTGCTGCCCTGCCAGGAACTTCTTCAGCGGACCAAAGTCGGGGAAATCACTAGGGGCGAGGTCCGGAATGTATGGTGGGTGGTCCAGACTCTCCCAGTGAAATAACCGGTGCTTGTAGGCGGTTCTGGTTGCCACATATGGTCTGGAATTGCCATGCTCCGCTGAAGACGTTTCTGGCAGGGCAGCGATTCACGTACATCGATGACGCCAAGACAGCAGTCCGAAAATGGTTCCACAGTCAGCTGGCCCCAGTAATTAAAGAACAGCAGATGGTTGGCTTTTAAAATTCTTGGGACGATGGATGACACCACTGGATCGTCGACGCTTTGGATTCCGGTTCCCAGTGGTGGCGCCATCTTTCGTCGCCTGCAACAATGCGCTCCAGGAATGTGTTGACTTCAACATCGCTAGGAACCCTCAGATCGTAAGAAAAAACAAATCAGAAATCAGATTTTAAGAGGAGTAATTGAGAGACGAAATGAGCGAGCATGAATAAAACTGAGCAAGGCGTTGGAAGGGAGTGGCTGTGATCTATTAAAAGAGTAACTTAATTATTATTATTATTATTGATGTGTAACATCTTTCCACTCGGTTGCTGGATATTTTTGTGGGAGTGATTTTGAAAAATGGGGCGGAAGTGGATCGGACGGAAGTGTGTAAGACGCACTGTCAGCTGGATCGTATCCCTCCTGGGCATTCATCAACACACAAAAATATTTTTATTTACACACTAATAATACATAACAATTCCAAGACTCTCTTTTTTTTCTTCAGTGCCTACTTGATATTTCTACTCTCGCACTGCCTTCTTGATTGTTCTCGCACTTCCTTCTTGATACTCTGCTGCTAAGCATATCAATATGAATCATTTTAACAGAATCCATATGAAATTACGTGTTGGTCTGTGGATCAAGGGGTCCGGGAACTGGGCAAGCCTTTCATGATCTACTGCTGTGCACATTGCATTTACTCGCAAGTTGGCCTATTTATAAGGAATTTAGGGTTTCGAGCGGTGTCGCGTATATTAATCTAGTTGATCCATATCGTATTCTTTATTTAGGCTAGTGATGGTGGAAGCTACAAATCATCTAATAAAAAGAGTTCCGTATTATATACGACAATATCTGTAAATAGATTTTACAATAGATTAATATTTGTGCCAATAATATTAATAAATACCGGTGTATCAACAATTTCACGTGAGGTTTCTTCTATGTCAGATGATACACATAATATGCGACTACTGTAAGGCTCGTAAAGTTATTATTATTATTATTATTATTAAGAATAATCAATATTACATCCAGCAATACAAGAAAATATGTGCATACCTTTCTTTTCAAGTATTAGGACATACCCGTACATTGTTCAAGCAAACGCGTGAGCTATGTAGACATTGTCCTTGTCACTACAACACTGTATATTTCACTTGTTTTCTTGATTACTGGAGTCCCTTTATATTAAATATGTACAATATTCATCATATCGTAACTTTAGTCTATTTCTGACTATTACCTAAGTAAATGTATTAGTCTAAAATTGTACATACTTAGATCTATGTGATGAATATCAAATTCAACCGAGTAAGGGAAGAATACAGTACATGTAAGCTATACCACGTAAGGCAAAGCCTTGTGGGTGGCATATTAGGTCTACTTACCAAATTATAACGTTAAGTGCTCATGTTAAAAATATATTACATATCTATACTAATATAATAAAGCTGAAGAGTTTATGTGTTTATGTGTTTAAACGCGCTAATCACTGTTACTACTGGTCCGATTCGAAAAATTCTTCTTTTATATGATAGCCAGATTCAAGAGGAATAATTTAGGCTATGTAGCAATAGGCTACACCTCTCAGGTAACCTTAAAGATTGAATTTTGTTCAGTAAGTCGGTAAAACAAGCGCTCTCGAATAACTCTATCCGCATGCGCTGGCGTTATGGTTAGTGATACGTACACCGTTTCACCTATCTGAACCAAAATGTGTATACTTACCCTTTGGAACCCTGATGGTAACAATGTCTACGTGAAATTTATGACAGACCAGTCCATTGCCTGCATTTAGGCCCTTTGGCACAAATCTACACCCTTTCACCAATCTGAACCAAAAGTTGTATACTTACCCTTTGGAACCCTGCGAGTAACACTGTTTACATGAAGTTTCGGACAGACCACTCCATTCCCTGCATTTAGGCCCTTTGGCACAAATCCACACCGTTTCACCGATCTGAACGGCAATTTGTATACTTACCTTTTGGAACCCTGCGGGTGACACCGTCCACTTTAAATTTTGGACAGACCAGTCCATTCCCTGCATTTAGGCCCTTCTTCACAAATCTACACCGTTTATCCTAATTGCACCAAATTTTACATACACTTTAAAACCCTGCTGGTAACACTATCCACCTGATATTTTGGACACGCTCTCCATTCCCTACATTTAGAATAACAGACAAAATGAACTTGAAAACCACGTATTAAGGCCCTAGAACCATTCATGTCCGTAGTAGTGTAACTGTAAGAATATTTTAATAAGTCTATTGTTGACTGGCAGTTCGGGCTGCATCACGTCGCCCCTACCAGTGTTCTGGTGCAGAATTGCGAAAATAGTAGCATCTTGCGCTGTTTATAAATTGCAGTGCAAAAAGCTTTCTTAGGCCCCTTTATACAGTTATCATCATGATAATATTATGCCTCTGTATAAGTGCAATGGTGTTGGTGCAGTACATTGAGGTTAGGAGCTGCAATAAGCGTTGGTGCTTTCAATTTTACCATCATTTATTCCGAAACTTATCGTTAAGCGCTTTGTGGCGATAAATGATACTATTGCTACCTCAGTAGCTCGGGACAGCCGAAGTTTTCCGAAGAGTTCTGATTATTTTCCTACGGCGCTATGCGACAAAAGACGACACTATTGGTCTCTACATTTCTAACAGCTAATGAGATATAGGCCCTAGGCATTGTTTTTACGATATTTCAGTTACTCCTCTTTCTGATTATTTAAAAAAAATGTTTGTAAAATAAGTGCTGTAGTTAGTAAATAGCTGTTTCCCTATTCATAATTTTCATTACGGGAAATTACCTGAATGTTACGTCCATTATACTGTACTACTTATCACCACCACCACAAAAAGATACATTTTTTAAATATTGTTTTCTGTTAGTTTAAGTATCATGTGCCAGTTCTGAGGTAGTATTCATTATCATCCATAAAACAAATAAATCCACCGGGCGAAGCCGGGCACTACTGCTAGTACTGTATAATTATATTTAAATAAGCGTTATGAAATAGCTAAGTAGCAATGGTAATGCTAATTTTATAGAATGAGCTACTTTAATATATCTTTAATGACATTTTCATTCTCCCGAACAAATATCTTTGCGTTACTTATAAACTCGCTATTTTCTGAAACTGAAATATAAGAATTCATGGAATATTATTACATTTGAATTGCAGCCAATGGCCATAGCCAGGTGTTTTAATTGAACTCCAGTAGTCTCCCCATCAAGACAAATTTCAAGTAATTATAACTTGCCACTGTCACTGACACCTATCGGTGAACGTTGGAACTTGATAGAGCGTTTCTAACTAAATTACCCACAAATTGAGCCTACAAAGCTACAGTAGGTTCCTTTGCTTTCCATAAATCTATGACATGGGCATACTGAACGATTTTAACACTCTTAAAAATTCGACGGGTTTGAACTCGCGATCTTGGGCATAGTAGTTCAGCATGCTACCGACTACGCCACCAGGGGAGTCCGCTATCCTTGGGGTAAATCTGTGGCTTGTTCTCGTACAAAACTGCTGCTTTCAGTGACATCGGCCTAAAGCGAAAGCTTTCAAAGATAATCGCCACTTAAGTGGAAAAAGCAGCGCATTAATGCGGTTCTCATCAGGAGAAAAAAATCATGGAAGATCATTTTAAGAACTGTCGACGGTGGGGTTCGAACACACTCACCTACCGAGTTCAAGAGATAGCTTTGCCCCATTGTGTAGTGTTGTGCCTTACCAAGCGTAGCTATAAGAGTCGGTATTCCGTCTTCTCCAATATTATACAGTAAAACTAATTTTATCACAAATGTCAAAGATGCCTGAAAATTCATCACGATTGGTCTGCAAAAAGTCATGAAAGTCCGAAAATGTAAATACCTAGGGGAATGGATTACCCCTATTAATTCAGAAATAGCTGCTATTGAGAGCAGACGTAACAAATTGGAAGGTGCCTTTCAAACCTGCAAAAACATTTACAAAACTAAAAGCTTGTTCCGGAATGTCAAACTTTGTCATTATAACACAGTAATTAGGCCGTCAGCACTGTATGCCGAAGAATGCCTACATATGACAAACAAAGGCCCATTTAGAAAATTAGAACTTAAGGATCGGAAAATTCTAAGGAAAATATTAGGACCTGTTAATGATAATGGTACTTACAGAAGAAGACATAACAATGAATTATTTGAACATATAGAAGATTTGGTGAGTGTGATGAGAAAAAGGAGAATGTCTTTCTTTGGACATTTGGAACGGATGGAGCATCATCGACTTTCATATCGAATACACTCATCAATCTCTAAAAAAAATCCTATTGCAAATGGTCGATGCTAGTTAAAAAGGACCTAACCGAAGCTCGAATCAATCAAGCTCTGGTTTGGGATAGGAACCTGTTCAGAAAGGCGGTTAAATCAACCAGTAATCTACACCCTTTAACATCTGTGATGCCTCGCCCTCACTGCAAGTGGACGGAAGAAAGGAGAGCTTAACATTCGTCAAGAATGTAGATCTACTGGCAGACAAGAAAACAAGCATTACAGTGATCATATGAGTGAAGAACATCGTGGCCCATTGATGGCCGAAACGACTAAAAAAAACAGTAAAACCAGCCTTTAACGGAACCTTTATAAAACGGAAACTTGCCTTAAACGGAAATTTTTGACTGTCCCGTGAACTCAGGGGTTAACAAGTACAGTAGTTCCATAAAGAACTAAATAGCCTATTTTCATATATCGCACTGCTCTTTCCATTAAAATACTCCTGCCTATTGCAAGGATTTCCCATATGATACACTAAACAGCTTTAGGTTCCCGACCTATGCCTTCACCAACACCATTACAATAAGAAGTTATGTGCTAGAATAAAATAGCTTTCAATAATAATTTCAACTCTGAGATTTGCTGATGACATCGTCATCTTGGCCGACACGCCTGAGGATCTGAATGAATTTTGGAATGGTATGAACTCCGTCTTGAGGAAAAAATTCACGATGAAATTTAATAAAAGTAAAACAAAAATATTGGATTGCAGCCAAAATAAATCAGAAACATCTATGGACATGAAATTGACAGGTGGAAAGCTAAAGGAAATAGGAGACTTCTGTTACCTAGTAAGCATAATAACCAGTGATGGACGAAGCAAAAAGGATATCAAATGTAGGTTGGCTCAGGCAAGGAAAGCATTTCTACAAAAAAGGAATCTGTTGACATCAAATATAGATTTTGGTATTAGGAAGTCATTTTTGAAAGCCTTTGTCTGGAGCGTGGCACTCTATGGAAATGTAACTTGGACTATTGGTGCAGCAAAAAGGAGGGGAATTGAAGCGTTTGAAATGTGATGTTACAGGGGAATGATGAAGAACAGAGGGGTAGATAGGTTACAAACGAAGAGGTATTAAGACGAGTGGGAGAGGAGAGATGTTTCTGGCGACTGCTAATGAAGAGAAGAGATTGGTTGGTAGAAAACATACTAAGACACCCAGGAATAACAAGCTTAGTTATGGAAGGAAGGGTCGAGGACAAGAACTGTAGGGGTAGACCACGGTTAGAATATGTTAAAGAGATTGCCTCCGATGCAGGGTGTGGTAGCTATGTAGAGATGTAACGATTAGCTCAGGGCAGGGAGGCATGGAGAGCTGCATGAAACCAGTCAAAAGACTGAAGACTAAAACAACACCAACAACAAAATCGGTGGCTAAGGAAACTCCCGTGAGATGGCATATTCCTGTAACGAACCCCGGGAATTAATTTTTAGAAAATCAAATGCACGGTTTCTATTATTTACGAAACATACGCTACAGAATTAAGTGCCATTAGATAATGATTGTTACTATAGCCCAGCATACGAATCATGTTTTCAATCACCTGAATAAGATATGAGAAATACAACAAGATGTTCAGTAAAGAACATATAGCCTACTTTCTCGTAAATGTATGAGTATAGTTATAACTCGTTGTTATTATCAAAGAGTATAATAGAACTATTCTTTGTTGAAGACCTTAGAAACGATTTACCTCTACCAAACGCCACAACCTAGATAAAAACTGCTACCATCATTGAAGAAAGAAAGAAAGAAAGAAAGAAAGAAAGAAAGAAAGATAAGAAGTATATCAAGAATGTTATGGATCTGGAGACATAATCGACCGGACTGGCTGCGTGGCTCAGCGGTAACGTTCTCGCTTGCTGGGCCCTATGTTGCAGGTTCGTATCCTGGCGCAGTCAGCTGGCATTTGAGGGTGCACAAATGCGAGGGAGCCGTGTCAGTACATTTACTGGCACGTTAAAGATCCCCTTCGGGCCAAAATTCCGGCACCCCGGTGTCTCTAAAAGCAGCAGTGGTTAAAAGGGATGTAAAACCAATAACATTATTATTATTATTATTATTATTATTATTATTATTATTATTATTATTATTACATATACGACCTGCCGGGGGCAACATCCAACTTTGAGTTGAGGCATGTCTTTACACGTCTGGCTGTGCATGGCTTTCACAACCCTAATTGAATTAACAAATCTTTCCATGACCCTACAGAGACGTGTGTATACAAACTATGTGGATATTTTCGATTGCTATTTGCCTGAAATAAAAGTAGTAATTAATAACCTGAACTAACACCAACTATGTGAAATCGTTTTGTTCTTTACTTCAAATAACATTTTCAAGTAACGCAAAATAGGCTGTTACAAACCCTTTAAAATAAAAAGTAAAAATGTATCGTAGTATCATCTTGTCATTCTTCAAATTCGATGCGCATAGAATGCCAATGGTGTAGTAATCAATGGAGCCCCACGTAGACGAGTCGTGACATCTAGTGGTGAAATATCGAACAATATAATCCTAACAGAGCGAGTGCATTCTAGCGGCCAGAAGAAGAAACTTTTCAATAAAATCTGGAAGTTAATCTAGTTACCTTTTTGGCAGCTAGATGTCTCGAGTAAATCTGCTGGCGAATTATGTTTTAATTAAATATATATTTTACACCATAATATGCACAATATAACGCTTAATTTTAAAACATCTGAGTCATTACAAAACAATAAACATATAACATTTCAAGCAAAAAACCTAGCTCTGATCGGGTTTGAACCATAGGCATTTGAGCGATAGGCTAACGCTCTACCACTGAGCTAATTGTGTCAACGAATATTGTCCTATATAAAATGACTTACATAGAACTTGTTAGCAAATAATGATTTATACTAAACGATTTCATCACTGGAGTATATTATTTATATATAAAGCATTTCATACAAAGTTTATTTATTTTGTGTCAGTACGCTATATTGCATGCAATACTCAAATTAGTGAAATATAAGTCAGGCACAAGATATCCGCTGCCATCTTGTCTTATTAGTGAATCAGCTCAGCTTTTTAAAATCACGTCTGAACTATAGTATTACAAAATAAACTTTTAATTTCGAACGTGCCTCTTCCATTAGAACAGTTAAAACGATTCTCGGCTCGATAATCGGAACTGGTGGGTCCCATGATATGGATTATAAAGTTTGCATAATTCGCACGGCCGCCATCCTGAAATGGTATGGCGGACGACCTTGTAGTTTGGTCACAAGACGCATCCTATACGAAGGTATGTTGTTACCAAATTTGGTAGAGATCGGATGATTTGGTTAGTCGTTATTTGATTTTACGTTTTGAACGTTTGAGTGGCCGCCATTCAGTTTTAGTAAAGATGGCGGCGATATAAAACATGACACTGAGGTGTCCTTTGATAGTGCTACCTTTGTACCAAATTTCGTTCAATTCGCATTCACCGTGTTCGAATTGATAGGGGGGGACAGACATTCAGAGTACACACACTCACACACACACACACAGACACACACACAGACTCACACACACACATACACACACACAGACTCACACACACACATACACACACACAGACAGACACACTTTTTTCGCCCTGTGTTGATCTCATAAGTCTACTTTCATTTTTTGCAAAAATCGAAAGTAGGCTAAAATAAGGGTTTAAAATTTCCAACTGTCACATCTTGAATATTTGACAACAGTTGATCATCGTCTGAATAAAGATTCACGGTGCAGACATTTATTAACCTCGAGTGATTAGATCACCAGGAAAGTTATTTTCAATATTTGAAAAATACTTGGCCGCCATGTGGTTTTCAGGATTAGGGAGAAATCACATATTTGTCCTTACTTAGCGGTCCTCTAACATCCTAAAGATGTCAGCTTCATTGCTTAAACAGTTTCGGGGATATTGAGAAACTGTGGAATGTATAGTATGTACGCCCTGTTGGATTGTTTTATTCATATGCTATAGAGTGAAAGGCCAGGAGATGAATATTATAATCGTGGATCATTTTACCAACCTACACATCTATCGCTTGCTTAGGATACGAGAAATGTACAGTAAACGTGGTTTCTTGATCTCTATTTAGTATAAAACAATGTCCCCGATTCTTGGATGTCACGGGTAATCTCGAGAACCAGTGGATGGATTTTGATGCACTTTCATTCATTCTTTAAAGGATATCTCGAGGAAGGTTTCTGTAGAAAAGAATTTATTTGTGATCCGAGGAAGCCAAATAGTAACGATTTTAGTGAACAAGACGAAAAAATACCTGGAGTCCGTGCGCTTTTTAAGCTTACGCTGGGCAAACCGTTAAAAATATCAATATACTATGAGTGTAAGAATTGTTCAGCATGAAAAGTTCTACAAAAAAGTCCGCGATAGCATATATCTATCTTCAATACATAGTGCTTTTACGTTTTCATTTATTCCAACAATCTCCATTCAATTACTGAGGCAACAGTTTACGAGCCAGCCTGGGGCAAGCCTATGACCCCAGTTACAGCCTAGCTAGCGGGTGAGCCAGATACAGCCAGCAGCAAACCATCGAGTCGAGTTAAGTTAAGACTTCAGAGAAGAGTGGTTGTGTTCTAAATTTCCCCGGAAGTGCAACTCTGCTTTTCTTCATTTCACTTGTTTTTTTTTTTCGAACCGCAAAATGCACAGTCAAGTTAAGATTGGACGGAAGGGGGATTTGTGTTTCAAGCACCTCACCATTCTTAAATTACGTCTGACAAGAATTCGTTGCACATGCATCTCCATGATAATATAATTAATAGTCCAGTCAGTGATTTTAACCCACATTTTATAATATTAATTGTTTTATAAATACTCAGACGTTATAAATTGAGCATTAGAGTATATTGTGCATTTTGCAATGGAAAATATTATATGTAGATCATCGTATATACAATACACAACGTTGTATTTCAACAAGCTGCTGCAACGAATATTCAATTATAATCTTATAATCTACTCCTTGATAAGGACAAAGTGTTATAACTATACCATTACATTCTTTGCTGAATATCGTGTTAGTACTTTGATGATAAATTATATTTTTATTGAAATGCTAATAGCAGTTTTTCAGAAAGAAACATTACAAGTACTTAAGTACTTTCAATTGAGCACATTAACGTATTGCCGATTGAAAAGTAATTCCTTCACTAAATTAACACGCATGGCTACGGAGGTTTGATGAGCATTCGTAAGGGGTGAGGTCTCTCGTGGATAGACAATAGCGCTCATTAAATAACCTTCTATTGACTATAAAATCACTGAAGTAAGCTCTTGCCACATGGAAACCTCAACGCTGGGTTGAGCAAGAATCCCATGAGGTCAAGAATAATTTACGCTAAATAAGCAAACAATGAAGAAGTAATATTCCTGTGAATGCCGTTGTTAAATTTTTGGACGTAAGTGATAAATGTGGGATAGAGTCCGTGCCTAATTTGAGGTTTGCTAACGTTTCCAGGAAATTTCATGCGTGGGAAGAAGATATAATTTGGATTACGTACAGTATATCTTCTTGCTGTTGATACACTGAGGATTGTTCCACAATACAATCAAATGCATGTTCATTCTACAGTGAGTATAACTGCAAATGTGAATTGGTCCTGATTTGGGGCACCATCTTTGGTGAAACGAACTCCGCAATAACTTACGATGTATAATGAATTCAGTCGAAAGAAATCTGAAGTCCCTATTGACGTCAAATTGAAAGCTGGAAAGATAAAGGAAGCATGAGACTTCCATTATTTAGGAAGCAAAATAACCAGTGATGGATGAAGCAAAGAGGATTTAAAAAGGTACAGTAATTTGACTCAGAAAGGAAAGCATTTCTACCAAAAATAAATCAAAAAATCAATGTCATTTTTGAAAGCCTTTGTGTGAAGTGTGGCACTGTATTGGAAGAGAAACTTGGACTGTTCACGCAGCGGAAAAGAGGAGAATAGAGGCATTTGAAATGTGGTGTTATAGAAGAGTGATGAGGATCAGATGGGTAGATAGAGTAACAAACGAAGTTAACATGGGTTGGCGAGGGGAGATGTTTCTGGCGACTGCTAATGAAGGGATGAGATACTTTGGGAGGGCACATACTAATACACCCAGGAATAGTAAACTAAGTTATGGAAGGAAGCGTCGAGGATAAGAAAGAAGGAACATTGTAGTTTAACGTGACCATTAATCTCGAGATCATAAGCCACGGGACCTCCTTTTTACGAGGAATCCGAACCACAGGACATGGCATTTCACTTTGAAAATCTCACATGCATTGACCAGGAATCGAACCCGGTCCGCAGTGGTGAGAGGCCAACAGCTTGACCGCTGCGCCATCACGCCCTCCGAGGATAAGAGCTGTAGGGGTAGAACAAGGTTAGAATATACCTCGCGTGTATGGAGTGCTAGCTATGTAGATATAAAACGATTAGCTCAGGACTAGCATGGAAGGCTGCATCAAAGCTGTCAAAAGACTGAAGACTCAAACAACATAAAAAGGTGAAACATACTAGAAACTCGTTATAAGTACAGTCCTGCGCGGATAAACAGAACGTTATCCACATCCAGGCCACAACCGCACAACAACAACTGGGAAATTTGGCGGTCACTCAACAGACTTCGGAGTTGTGTTGGAAGGTGCAAAGTTAATCTCCACAACCGGGTGAGTTAGCCGTGGTCGTTACGGCATGACTGCTGGCAGGCGCTCACATCCGGGAGGCGAGGAGGTTCGAATCCCCCCCACCGGCAACCTTGAAGATGGTCTTCTGTGGTTCCCCATCTTCCTTCCAGGTAAATGCCGGGGTTGGTCCCTAACTATAGGCCACAGCCATTACCTTCCAACTCCTCGTCCTTACATTCAAACTTTCCTCCCCAACGGTACTTGTAGCTCACCCATCGGGTGTCCGTCTCGAAGCAGCTACACAATTGGCAAGCCGAACATGTCCTCGGACACTCCCGGCACTCAAAGCCATACGCTAAAAATAAAATTAAATTAAAAAAATAAAATAAATATCTCCACAAATGGGGTGGATACCTACAGGAATCGAAACTCTGTGAGTGTGGGGAGAGACAGACCATGATACACCTGTGTTCCTGTGAACTGTGCCCGTGCTCTTGCACAACGCAGAAGTTAATAGAACGTCATGAAAAGGGTGTGACAGTGGCCCGTTTCTGGGCGAAGAAAATCTAATTCGAGACATTGTTGTATAGTATATTATTCTATTATTCATTTGTATTATTGTGTATCATCCCTCTTGTGTATATTGTAGTGCTTCTGACTCGAATAAAGAAAATTGACTTTGGAATGTGCCCTCTAAAATAGGTGATTTCAATCCATGGTCCACGAATCTTTGTATAGTTCAAGAGCGGATGATCAGTATAAAAGACTTGAATTCATCAGCTCTAAATTCATACGAAAAGAGAATATAGTAAGCAAAACAAAAAGTGTGTGTCATTTTGCATTAACGAGGCTTCTCTTTCAGTGGAGATTCTATATAATCATTTCACTATAATGAAAATCCACAGCCTGCTTCCAGTCTCCGACCGGGTCAGGAATGGAATGAATGAAGCCCCCATCTAGCGGCGAGGATATGAACTGTGCCGGCTGCCGAATCCTGACGCACTCCTCTGGGGCAATGATTAAATGAATGACAGATGAAATGAAATGATAGTGGAGAGTGTTGCTGGAATGAAATTGTGACAGGGAAAACCGGAGTACCCGGAGAAAAACCTGTATGCCTCCGTTTTGTCCAGCACAGATCTCACATGGAGTGACCGGGATTTGAACCACGGACCCAGCGGTGAGAGGCCGGCGTGCTGCCGCCTAAGCCACGGAGGCTTCTATATAATCATTTCACTATACATTTCTTAAAATAAAATATAAATAAGACTAACTAGCGGACCCATGGCAGAAATCTCGCATGTTCATAAACCACGCTTTCCCCAATAGGTTTATATGGTAATGAGAAACTTAAGGAGAAAAGTTGTTATGTTTTATTTCAACCAAATGATAATAGAACACTATTTATATTTCAGTTAGAATTCCAAGTTCTACGTTCCCTAACTTAAGAAGGCAATCACTGAAAATTGGATCATCATAACACTCACCGGTTATTCGATATGTATGAAATTATACGATTTGAGTACTCATTCCTTTGATTTATTCTTTCTGAAGAACATGCAAAATGATCAAATGACAAGAAACAGTCGTCACAGCAGCCAAAATGTGTAATGGACAGCAATTATGGTGCGTATTCTCCTAACGCAACAGTATCTGCAAATCGCACACCTCGTACATTTTTTAAAGTAATTTTTTTAAAGAGACTATAGATATTTATGAAATTAGAGTGCAATTCGTCAATGCTAATGACTATTCTCTTTCATTTAAATGCTCATTTGTCACGATTGGTTGCTTGAGAGCGCCGCAGGAGGGATCTGTACTACTGAAATAATATATATGATGGTTAAATACAATAACGTCAGCACCTTGTAAATATATTTAGTGCATTAAATCATGAAAAGTATAAATGCAATTTTGGAAAATTGTCGTTGAGTCTAATAATTTGCACTCCTCTGTACTTGGGTGTGTATTGAATTCTAACAATCTGTGTCATTGTGAAGGACGTACTAGTGCAGGCAACGCCAACGCGAACACAGTGCTTGCACCCCCCTGAGCTGCACCGAGCGGCACCGGTGTTTTTCCCCTCCCTCCCCTCTTTCTTCCCCGTGTAGTGGCGGTAGAACAGTCAGACTTGGATGATGAGCAATGGATCGCTAACCTCGCTTTCATGAAAGACATCACGGTGTATTCAATTGATTTAAATATCTCGTTGCAAGGCAAAAATAAATTAATCATTACTATGTGTGACCGAATTGAAAGTTTCAAATTGCAGCCTGTGCTTTTTAAAAGTCAGCTTCGAGAAGGTAATTGGGACAATTTTCCCTCTCTAAAATCCTTGAATTGAAGTACTTACGAACGTATCAGTGAGTAAACAAAAGCGTCACAGTCATTACATAAAGAATTTGAATAAAAGTTTGAAGAAATAGAACAAGTAAAACCGGCACTTTAAGTTTTTATGGTGCCTTTTTCGGTGCACCCAGAGGATGCCCCATCAAGTCTCCAAGCTGAGCCGATATAACTACACTGCGATTCAATTTTGAAAGACCGCAATTACCATTACAATGGTGATTCGATTTCATTTTATAAAGGCGGTGAGGAACAAGAATTCTCGAGGATTCATTCCCTTGCCCTGAAATTTGTTGCTATGTTCGGAACAACGTTCGTTCGTGAACAAATGTTTTCAATTATGAATATTAACAAAACAAAAACAAGGTCCAGTTTGTCTGATGCTTCATTGGAAGCAATAGCCTACTTCGGATTGCAACTGCCAAAACAATTGTGGCTTCAAAGCGATGCCAAAGACAAACAAAGAATGTTGAAAATTAGTGCAAAATCAGGAGCTCAATAAAACTATTATTTCTGTCTGTACATAAAATTGACATTATTTTATTTATTTACAGCGGACTTTCCCAATATTGGAAAGCGTTTAGCAATTTGACTCAATTCTTGACGTTCTTCTTATTTTTCCAGTATTGTTTCATTCTGTTGAAGAATGCCAATTTTCTTTCGTCAGACCATTGAGGTCGGTAAGGTGTAGGTTTTGGTTGCTGTGGTTGGACATCCCAGTTGTTCACTTTGTTACGGAAATAGTCTCTGTCTGATGTGTCGGTTGTGTTAGCAGTTCGCATGTCTTTTTGTACTTCTTTGACATTATTATTATTATTATTATTATTATTATTCGTTTTCATACCGGTACCCCACCTGACGCGCGCGGATTTTCCCAGCCCCATTCACCAAATACCGTAACAACACTACGACTCTCGCCTCACTAAGCTCTGCCACTACACGTTTCCTCTCCTACAACATAGCACCGGTGCTTTTCCAGGTGCCGGCCAGTGCTCGCGAAACACCTGAGTTGGCTTGGCCCGTACAAGTGTGTTTATTTGTAACTGGTGATATATTTTGGGCTGGAGGTGGCTGTGACCTTAATAGTAACCATCCAGACATTTCCCTGGAGTAGAAGTGGGAAACCACGGAAATTACCTTCTACCATGACTGAAATAGGGATTGAACCCACCTCTTCTCAGTTCTGAATCACGAGGCTGAGAGTATCCCGTCTTTCCATAAACAGCTGAACTTGGACCACCACCATGACAGAGAAGAATGCTAATCAATACGCCACGAAGTGGACAATTTACTCGCGAATGCCAATCTCAAACTAATGGCACTTTTTTAGAGTGACGAGGCTAGCATTTTTCATTGTCATCGCGGTCCGGGTTTGATTCCCAGCTGTGCCAAAAAAAATTAGGTCCGATGGAGGGAACGATGCACACTCAGCCGCATGATGAAAAACTAAAGAGAAGTGGGTTTGATTCCCGCCCCAGTGATCCCGGGATGGTTCCTAAATTAACGTCACGGCCGCCTCCTTCCCAATCCTCACCTCAATTACGAGTGTATATACTGCAACAGACACCACAATATCACAGGTTATCAGACAAATTTGCACACCCAAGTACACTGGGATAAATCACCACAATATCCAAGTCCCTCAAATGTAACAACAACAACTTTTTAGAGAAAATAATATGATAATCTCCAGAAAGAACAAAGGAATAATTAATCCGCCCTATTCACACCTTTACACTATTCAATCCGTAAAATATACTTCAATATAATTTTCCAAAATTACTGTTAATGCTTCTCAAACCGACAGTAGTGGCTACGCTGGCTAAAACGCAGCATTAGGTCATGGGGCCAAGCTCTCTGCTGACTCGGTAGACGAGTGGGTTCGAGCCCCACCGTCGGACGTCCTTGAAATGATTTTCCGTGGTTTCCCATTTTCAACACCAGGCAAATGCTGGGACGGTACCTCCTGACTGGCCACGGCCGCTTCCTTCCACATCCTTGCCCAGTTTCATTCACCATCATTCATTTCATCTCTCATTAACTCCTCTCATGAGGTTGGCGTCAGAAAGGGCATCCGGCCGTAAAAACCATCGCCACAACAACTTCCATCGCATCTCATCCCCGACCCCGTTGGAAAACGGGAATAATAAGGGGTAGACATACAATTGTTAATGCTTCTCAATATTTAGGGAATTGTAAACGTGATGGATATCAGCCACGTGCATTTTGGCGTGCATCAAACTTAGCGGATAATCAGTCTGCTTCGGTGGCGTAGTTTGTAGCATGCTGAACTGCTGTGCCCAAGATAGTGGTTTCAAACCCGGCTGAAGTTGTGGGATTTTTGATTTGTAACATCTTTCCACTCGGTTGCTGTATATTTTTTGTGGGGGTGATTCTGAAAAATGAAACGGAAATGGGATGGCAATGCAACGGAAACAATGAGCGCGCGCGGTGGCGGAGATTGGAAATGGGACGGAAATGTGTAAGAGGAAACATCGCACACGGTTTGTTGAAAACCAGTCAGGATTTGGCACTGCAGTTTTACAAGTAGTTATTTCAATAACCGACAGAGTTCACTGTTAACAAGATGTCACATGTTACCCATCATATGTGACTACTGTAAGGCTCGTAATATTTTACGAGCGTTAAAATCATTCAGTATGCCTTCCTCCGGAGGGGGAGTAAAGCAGGCGGTCCCATGTCATAGATGTATGGCATGTAAAAGATCCTTCCACAGACTAAACTTGTGTGAAGCTAAATTTCTAGGTTAGATTTCGTTGGAACGCTCTATCAAAGTTCCAACATTCACCACTAGGTATCAGTGATATCTGGTAGCGAAAGTTGGAACTACTTGAAATTGAACGGAACTTGTAGCTCACCCCATGGGTGTCCGCTTGAAGCAGCGACAGCCTCTGGCAAGCCGAACTTGTCCTCAGACACTCCTGGCACTAAAAGTCATACGATAATTAAATAAATTTATTTTAATACCTTCCCGAAGATAATGAATACACAAATCATTAAATATTTCGTAACATTTGTCTTTTGTTGTTTCCGTGCGGGATTTTCAACATCATCGAAGTCATGTAGCCCCGTGCACTTGGGTGTGTGTAGAGGTTATGTAATAACCTGTGTCACTGTCATGTCTGTATTAGTGTGTGTACTTGTAATTGAGGTAGATCTTGAGTAGGAAACAGTCGTGATCTTAAGTTAGGTGCCATCCCGGCATTATCTTGGTTTAGAAGTGGAAAATAGACAAAATTACTTCCAGGATGGCTGAGGTAGGAATCGAACCTGGCTCTTCGAATACAGATGAGGTTTGGGAAAGAGGCGGCCGTTGCCTTAATTTAGCAACCAACCCGGCATTCATCTGGAGCAGAAGTGGGAAACCATGGGAAACTACCCCCAGGATGGCTGTGCTGGGTATCGAACCCACCTTTTCTCAACTTTGACTCACGAGGCTGAGTGTAACCCATTCGTGCCCTCAGACCCAAATTAAATTTCTTGGCAGAGCTGGGAATCGAACCCAGGCATACGCGGTGATAGTTAAGTGTAAGGGAGGAAGTTTGTAGTTTTACGTGACGGTTATTCTCGCGATTAACGGCTTCGGTGGCGTAGTTGGTAGCATGCTGAGCTCCTATGCCCAACATCGTGGGTTCAAACCGGGCCGAAGTCGTTGGATTTTTTAAGAGCGTTAAGAATCCCTCAGTATGCCTTCCTTCGGAGGGCAAGTAAAGCCGGTGGGCCCATGTCATAGATTTATGGCATGAAAACGAACCTTCCACTAACTATACTTGTGGAAGCTAAAATTTGTAGGTTAGTTTGATAACGGTATAAGAGAAATACATTCCGATACCTAGGTTCACGATTGCATAGCGACAGCTCTGTGAATGAAGATGTGCGAGCACGAATCAATGCGACTTGGATGCGATTCAGAGATGTCACCGGTGTTCTTTGTGATAAGAAGCTGCCTATCCGCCTAAAATCAAAGATATACCGCACAATGGTGAGACCAGTTGCATTACATGGTACCGAGTGTTGGCCAGCACCTAGAAGTGCTGAGCACTCACTTCATGTCATGGAAATGCGGATGCTGCGAAGATCTTTAGACATTTCTCTGCTCGACCATATCCTCAACACAACGAATCGACATATAGCTGGCGTGGCTCCAATCAATGAGAAAATGCAGGAATGGAGACTCCGTTTGTATGGACACGTTGTCCGTGCACCACAAAGTTCAGTAATCGGCTCGGCCTACCATCTAACGGTCGACGGCCAGACAAAGCGTGGGTGACGAAAATTGCGGTGGCTTTACACTATTAACGCAGATTTACGATCAAGAAACTTGAAATCGCGGGAAGCATTAGATCGCAAGAAATGGCTTGCATTGATCCTAAAAGCGGACCCCGTTCCTACGGGATGACGGTAAAAAGAAGAAGAAGAAGAATGTACATAGCGTTATATTAGTTACAACGTTCACCGCCAGGTGCTGGCAGCGATGGCATCTAGTAGACAAGTCCGCAGCTATGTGTCGTGGACGGTAGTTGGTAGCAAAAATAGGACTACTTGAAAAAATTAATTGTCTGCAGTCCTTTTACCTGAATTACAGATAACACACACTAATATAGCCACAACCATAACACTGGTTATCAGACAAATTCTACACACACCCAAAATACACGGGGCTACATGACCGCGTTGTCGCAGCCCCTAAAGTAAGGAACCAACCAACCAATCTCGCGATCATCAGCCACGGGAACTCCTTTCTACGTGGAATCCGAACCACAGGACATGGAATTTAAATTTGAAAATCGGAAATGCATTGACCGGGAATCGAACACGGTCCGCCGTGGTGAGAGGACAACAGATTGACTGCTGCACCACCACGCCCCTAGTAGTTAATATGAGTGCAAAGCCACTATGCAACGAGGGCCGTGCTTTAAAACTCTCGGCTATATGAAACTCTCACAAGTCAAGTTGTGGTTCCAAGAGTTTAATTTACATGTTCGTTCTTTCTAAGGACATCTGTGCAGTTTAACAGCACTGCTGAGAAAGCAATCTGTGGCAGGAAACCGATCTACATTACGTAAGAGAACTTTCATTTTCATTGTGCGCACGCACCATATTATACACTCGCTGTAAGAGATCGCGAGCGAGACAAAAGCACAAATTGTCACTGTTCTTGTACATAAAACAGCGGTGTCTAAGATCTCAAGGTCACTTTACTATAATGCAAATAATCTTCAAGATATTGAAAATGTTATTTTTGCGTCACCTTAAGCTACGGACCATTTGCTTTCGAACGGTATACAGTCGGCTCGCGATAATTTCAAACTCAAGGGACCAGAGAAGAAAGGAAAAAAGGAAGATTGTAGTTTTACGTGCCCGTTAATCACGAGATCATAAGCAACGGGACCTCCTTTTCACGTGGAATCCGAACCACAGGACATGGCATTTCAATTTGAAAATCTCACATGCATTGACCGGGAATCGAACCCGGTCTGCCGTGGTGAGAGATCAGAGAAGATGTTCGATTTACTGAGAGTTCAAAATAATAGGAGTTCAACAGGGAGGGAGGGGTAAAATTCAAATAAACAAGAGTTTGATTTTTGTGATTATATTACTGTAAATATGTCGCCTCCGTTGCGTAGTGGTCAGCCTGATTAGCTGCCTCCCCGGAGGTCCTGGGTTCGATTCCCGGCTCTGCCACGAAATTTGAAAAGTGGTATGAGGACAGGAACGGGGTCTACTCAGCCTCGGGTGGTCCAAATGAGTAGACGGAATTTAATTCCCACCTCAGCCATCCTCAAAGTTGTTTTCCGTGGTTTCCCAGTCCGTCTTAGGGCAACTGCAGGGTTGGTGCCTACTGTAAGGCCACGGCCTCCTCCTTTCCTCTTCCTTGTCTATCCCTCTCAATCTTAACCTCCCTTCCCATCCCTCATGAGGCCCCTGTTCGCTATGCAGGTGTGGCCGCCTGGGCGAGGTGCTGATCACATCTCCCCAGTTGTATTCCTCCAACTAGATGTTTCAAGCTCCAGGACACTGCCCGTAGAGGCGATCGTGGTGGGATCCCTCGCTGAGTCCGTGGGAAAAAACAATCTGGAGGGTAAAATCGACTAAAAATTATATATTCTTGGTTTATGCCGTGTCTTGTGTGGGGTTTCGCCTAGGAACAGCAAGCTGGCTCATCAGCGGGCTCTTGGTGTCCGTGCCTGGACCCCCACAGGAGTAGCAAACTGTGCATTACCTCCCTTCTTATGCGAAAGCTAAGAGCTCAAGCAGCCTTTCACCTCACTATAAACTCAGCTATTTTCCTAGGATTAACTCCTTGGTCGTAAAAGTCAACGTGCCATCGTTTTGCCATAGTCAGGTAAAGGCTGCCCATAGAACATCTATCTTATTTTTCTCATACTGGCAGAAATCCCTTCAAACTTGTCGTAGAGCTCTTGATTTGACAGCATTTGAAATATATATCCACCATCAGATACTTTCTTGGGACCTAGAATTTTCCGAAAGAATTTCATTTTTTTTTCACAATTTCAGTAATTTTCATGCTTGCTGATGTTTCTACCGCAAATTATTATTATTATTTTCGTTTCGGTCGTCTAGGGACCACGAGCCAATTTCAATGCTTTGTCCTTTGCTATTCCTTCTTCTTCCTCCAGTATTCCTTCGTCATCTCACTATGCTTCTTTTTCCTTTCCTCGGACCATTTCGAGCCGGTTTTCTTTCCCTTCCTCTCTTGGAATCCTTCCATTTTTAGCACTTTTTGCCTAAAAATATCTCACTTCTTTTCTGATGAAAATGAAAATCCACAGCCTGCTTCCAGTCTCCGACCGGGTCAGGAATGGAATGAATGAAGCCCCCATCTAGTGGCGAGGATATGAACTGTGCCGGCTGCCGAGGCCTGACGCACTCCTCTGGGGCAATGATTAAATGAATGACAGATGAAATGAAATGATAGTGGAGAGTGTTGCTGGAATGAAATGTTGACAGGGAAAACCGGAGTTCCCGGAGAAAAACCCGTCTGCCTCCGTTTTGTCCAGCACAGATCTCACATGGAGTGACCGGGATTTGAACCACGGACCCAGCGGTGAGAGGCCGGCGTGCTGCCGCCTAAGCCACGGAGGCTTAACTTCTTTTCTTTTCTGATATTGATTCCAGATCCTTTTTGACTTCTTGTATCCAGGTTGTTGTTGACTTCTTGTTCCACAGGAATGTGAAGATCTGCTTGGTTAACCTACTGTCATCCATCCTGTACACATGTCCACAAAAGAGCAATCGCCTCTTCCGTATTGTTTCTGATATGTTTTCTATTTTTCAATATATTTCATCATTACTTCTTAATTTCCAGAATTTTGCAGTTTTTAATGGACCGAGTATTTTGCGCATAATCCTTCTATCTACTATTTCTAATTTGTTTGTTTAACAATGTTGGATAACAATAGATGCGACCGCAACCAGCACCTGGCACCGAACGTTGGAACTAATAGAGCGTTAATCAAATCTAACCTACGAATATAGCTTCAGACAATTGTAGTTAGTGGAAGGTTCTTTTGCATGCTATAAATCTATGACATGGACCCGCTGGCTTTACTTCCCCTCGAAAGGAAGGCATACGGAGGTTTATAACGCTCTTAAAAATCCGACGACTTCGGCCGGGTTTTAACCCACGATCTTGGGCATAGAAACTCAGGATGTTACCAACAAAGCCACCGAAACCGGATAATATAATAAGTAAATAGTCAAGTAGTTCCGTGAAGAACTATACAGCCTATTTTCATATATCCTACTCATGTTTATTGCCTCGATTAACATACAAAATTTCAGTTTGAAGGTTGTGATAGATTCGTAGATATTGCGAACCGTCTAAATATTTCAGATGGTCGCCAGGTTCGATTTTGATTTATGTACTATTACATGAAGATTATTGTGTAAGTGTGGTATTCAAACTTCAATCACATGATTAGAACACAAGAAGTGAAAACGAGATTTTAAAATTTCGCACAGCTGCCATCTTGTGGTTATGAAATCAATTGAAATAAATTAAATGCCAGTGGATTAACATTTGTATAAGCATTTAACGTGCAATCTTTCACTGCACTCGGATGGTTAAATCGCGAGAAACGTCCATTTAAATATTTATATTTCGCGTTGCCGCCATGTTTGATTTGTGATAACCAGGTTACTGAAAGTCCCATAGGTGAACTTATGTTCATAGCTTCTATGAACATAAAACAATTCAGTTCGATTGCTTTAAAAGATTCGTAGATATTGAGAACTGTCTAAATATTTCGGAAGCTCGCCATTTTGGATTCATATATGTATAGGCCATAGAGTTATGTTTAATCAAAGGAAAATTATTGCGTGGATTCATTATTCAAACTTTCACTTCGACCGCATGATTACGACACAAGAAATAAAAACTTAATTTTAAAATTTCGCACAGCCTCCGTCTTGAGCTTATGGAAAACAATTGAACTAAATTAGATGCCAGTGCATTAACATATGTATAATCATTTATGTACCACAATTCACTGCGCTCAGAGAGTTAAATCTCGAGAAATGTCTATGAAAATATTTCAACTTCGCTTGGCCCCCATGTTCGTTTTGTACTTTACAGGTTTATGAACGTTACATTAGGTTAACTTGTACCAGTGCCCTTTATCACCGTACAAAATTTCAGGGTGATATCTGTAAAAGTTTCGGAGATATAGAATGGTAGTGAAATATTTCGCACAGCCGGAATTTTGAGGTTAAGTAAACAATTGAACTAACTTAGACACCAGTGCATTACAATGTGTATAAACTTGGCTGTACCAAGTTTCATTACGTTTGGATGGTTAAATCGCGACAAAAGTCTACTTAAAAGTCTCAAATTCGCTTGACCGCCATGTTGGTTTTATAGTTACCAGGTTTTTGAAAGTCTCATAGGTGAACTTCTAGTAGTGTTCTTTATCACCGTACACAATTCCTGGGTGATATCGGTAATAGTTTTGGAGATACTGAATGCTGGTAAAATATTTTGCACAGCCGCCATGTTGGATTGGTGAGACACAATAAAATTTGAAGGGCACGGTCGGGGTCAGCCAGAATGGTGCTATGATCTTATCCAGTTTCATTGATATCGCTCCAGCCGTTTAGAAGTTATTAGGACACACACACACACACACCATCACACACACACACGCACACACAGACACACGGACAAAAGGTGATCTCATTAGCCTATTTTTTCATAACATCAATATAGGCTAAAAATATGATGAAGTTCATATCATTACGTACAGTGCGTATGCCTAAATGATGAACATTTGTTGCCATGGTAACCTCCCTACAAACATGTCGGTATTTTGTCCACGCTATTCACATACAGACCTCCAGCCGTACAACAAATCCATTTTTAAACTCTTACGTCTCCTGAGGAACAATACCCGGGTAAGGCTGGGTAAAACACCTACAAAACACTAGAATAAAACAAAGTCCCCGAATCTTGGATGTCACGGATGATCTCGAGAACAACTGGATTGAAGTGGTTTCCACCATTCTGTAAAGGATATATTGAGGAAGGTTTCTGTAGAAAATAATTTATTTATGATCAGAGGAAGCCAAGTAGTAACGATTTCAGTGAAAAAGTATAAAATAAAACCCGGCGTCCGTGCGGTTTTAAGCTTACGCTGGGCATACCATTAAAAATATCAGTATACTATGAGTGTATGAATTGTTCAGCATGAAAAGTTCTACAAAAAAGTATGTGAGAGCATATCTCTATCTTCATTACATCGCCCACTGTAAGTGTTTTTAGAATGGGCTGAAGGGGGATTTGTGTTTCATGCACCTTGCCATTCTTAAATTACGTCAGACAAGAATTCCTTGTACATGCGTCTCCATGATAATGTAATTTATAGTCCAGTCAGTGATTTTAACCCATCATGCCGAGACGTAAAATGGATATAGGTCGTAGTTTATTGACATCGAAAAAAGTGCTTATCACGTAATGCATTCATAACTGTTCCCGAGCGAAGCCGGGGCGGGTTGCTAGTTAGATAATAAGAATATTAATATTAATACTTATATAGTTTGGCATCGTCTGTATTATGATCAACACAGATGATCAATATTCTTGTATCATCTCTAGGTCCACCAATAACGTTCCAGCAATTTCCTATACAACTCCCATTAATTACACTCTCTGGTTCATACATTGAAGAAATTGGCTGATATGTTCTGGCAACATTTCTTCCACCAGTGCACTTAAACATCGCGTGAGTAAATCTGTATCCGTCACAAGACCCTCCCTAAATTTTGGAAAGTTATTCTAGATTCTTTATAATAAGAAATCCGCATAACTGATTGGTTACGAACTCAGTCCAGCGTTGCGAATGGTTAACACCTGGGTATGGTAATGTGGTTACCAACACAATTTCCATAATACGTTTCATGTGTAACAAGATTGTGAGGGATTGGTCTTCTTACGACGGCTGATCAACACAGATGTTCATTATTCTGTTGGAGAGAAGCAGATGACCACGCTGTTCCGTTCCTTAAGGATTTAGAAGCAGAAACTTTTTTCTTTTGTTTTAATTATACAAAAATAGCCCCATTCTTCCTCTTTCAGAAAATGATTTTGTTTTAGTCATTCCGGCTGTTGTTAAGCTTGTAGAGGCCGTTTAATATGAGCCCGCATGAGATTCAAACATTGAGATAGCCTATTTTTAGCCTACTTTTCACATTTTGCAAAAATGAGGAAAAAGTAGAGATCGGGCAAATGTGTGTCTGTTTGTCTGTCCTTCTGTCTGTCTGTCTGTCTGTCCTTCTGTCTGTCCGTCTGTCTGGCTGTGTGTGTGTGTCCCCATATCAACTCCTAAACGGCTGCAGCAATCAAAAAAAAATTGGCAGGAGTAAAGATCTAAACCTGAATATCTCACGGCCATATTTGAAACTTATGCCAGTGCTACCAACTGATGAAAAATCGCAATTGAAATTTGAGCTCCATGTTGGATATCATGGAAGGTATGAATGGAAGCTATTTCAAAATTGGCACACGTATATATAATAATATTTGAGTTTAATTTCCAAGAGGCCATACATGGCAATATTGCCAAAATGATTATAAGCCTGCTGATAGGTCCAAACTTTAAATGCATATAACTTCTACGCTATCAATTGGATTTCAACCAAATTTCGTATGTGCTATGTGTACATAAACAGATATGACTCAGCGTATTCTTAAGAGCCACCAGGGCTGCCAACTGTTAATAAATGCTCTCATTTTTTAAAATCCAAATACCCATATATCAAAAAGTATGCAAGCCGACAGCTTAAAACTATGCACACGTATAGTACCTGACATTCTATATTAATTTGGAGTAACTTATATACGTCAGTGCTACCAACATGATTCTAAGCCTGCTGAGAGGTCCAACTTTCAATGCATGTAACTTCTATACTATCATTTGGATTTCAAGCAAATTTCGTGTGTGCTTTGTGTACGATAACAGATATGACTATGCCGATTCTTCAGAGTAACCAGGGCTGCCAACTGTTAATAAATACTGTCTCTATTTTTGTTACCCTAATATCAATATATCAGAAAGTATGCAAGCCAATAGCTCTAAACTTTGCACACGTATAGTAGGCCTACCTGGCATTCTAGATTAATTTGGAGTAACTAATATAGGCATACGCGAGTGCTGCCAACTTGATTTTAAGCCTGCTGATAGGACCAATTTTAAAATGCATGTAACTTCTATAGTAACTAATGGATTTCATTCAAAATTAACACAACAATAGATCATATTGTTTCAGATTATTTCTGACCAATACATGTATGTCATTGTTGCCAACATGATTTTACGCGCACTGTTGGATCCAATGTTTAACTGCATGTAACGTCCATGCTATCCATTGGACTTCAACCAAATTTTGTAGCCTGTACCAGACCTTAAAAGATGGAACTAAGAATATATTCGGTCACCAGGGCTGCCAACTGTAGTTCTCTCTTAGGCTACATTATGCCAAGTATACAGTATTTCGAACTTAGAAATTTCGATATTACCAACTTAATTCCGTCATTATTCTAGATAGATCCATATAGATTAATCATTGGCATGAATCTTAAATTTTAAGAAAAGTAGGCTCTTTAGTAGTTGTAAAACAAATTTTAAGAAACATTTTACCTTGAGCAACGGGCATAAGGAAGAAAAAGCGAGAAGATGTGAAGAGGAAACATATGAAGGAGGGCAGTTCTGAGTGAGTAAATATGAACATGCCTCTTTCTTGCATTGCTCATTTTCATTGTTTCGTTGTGTACAAAATGTTCCTTGCGATGCAATTCTTATCAGATATTGTTGAAATTTGGTAGGATAGTTGCATCATCGGCTGATCATCCCCCACTGCGTGGACAGGGTGTATCAACGAGGCACTGACACATGTTGGTGTTTGAAGGTGAGCATCACGTGGGAGGTACAGTGGCCAACACCCCACCTGATATGTTGCGGGCATTGATGGAGCACTCGCTAGTGCAGTTCCAGGCTGTCGTTGATGCAGATCATCGTCACATTGAGCATCGTTTGTAACCTGAACTGTTAACATGATACACCATTAACACCTCTTACCCACTCATGTACCGGGTGAGTTAGCCGTGGTTGTTACGTGGGCAGTACACTATCGCCGAACATTCGCCCGAATGTTTCACCGAATGTTCGGGTGGGATTGCGACCGCGAATGTAGACGAATGTGCAACCCGAACCACCCCGAACTAACCAAGTACACCATCGCCTAAGTTCGGCCGAATCATGCCGAACCCAATCAGGCGTATTCGCTGCAAAACATTCCCGCCAAACCCCACTCATTGTGACCTTTATCGTTAGAACAAAACTATTAAATTTTTTATTTCTTTTCCAAAAAGTCCATTTTTGAAATTCCTATATTTTGGAAACTAGGAAGTTTACAAAAAGTTTGTTACGAGAAAATAAATGGTCCTTACCCCCCTCTAGAGCCAAACCAAGTTTCAAGTCTCGAGGACAAAAAACAAAAAAGATCAATTTTGAAAGTAGGCGATTTTTCGAAAACCAAACATTCTAAAAAGTGTTATATTAGCTTAAAAGAATGGTATCTATGTTCTTTATCGTTGGAACAAAACTTTTTTTTATATTTTCAAAAAAAGTCCAATTTTAAATTAGCTATATGTTGGAAACTAAGAATTTTACAAAAAGGATTGTTTGACATAAATGGATGGCTTTTACCCCCTCTACCCATACACCTAGTTTCAGGTCTCTGGGACGAAAAATAACAGTAGGGGGTAGTAGGGTTTCGGTTTATGTATTGGCTTTTGTATTGGCTTTTTGTGTTGGCTTTTTGTGTTGGCTTTCAATGTTGGCTTTTTGTATTGGTTTATGTATTGGCTTTTGTATTGCCTTTTGTATTGGCCCATATGTTGGCTTTTGGCCCGTATGTTTGCTTTTGTGTTGACTCTCTCATATTTGTCCTTGTTTGCTTATTTGGTCTTGGAAAGTGCGAAAGTATCTCAGCCCTTTTTATCACAGCATAATGCTTTCCGCCATGTTTGTAAGCAACAACAACAACACACTAAAATTCCAAAAAATCCAAAGTACTCTAAGGTTGATTATTGACTCTCAACTCATTCATTTACCTCTATCCCACTCTCAGTCAAAAATAATATTGTATATTTTTTTAAGTTGAATTGGGAAAGTAGGCTATATGTTTATACTAAATATCATATAAGGTCATATGTTAACTCCTACACCTACCTCTATCCCACTCTCAGTCGAAAAATAGTGTTGTTTTTTATCTAATTTATCCAAAAAAATATTTGTAAAGTAGGCTATATTTCGAAAACCAAACATTATAAAAAGTGTTATATAGGCATAAAAGAATGGTATCCATGTCCTTTATCATTAGAACAAAACTTTATATTTTTTCATTTTTTCCAAAAAAGTTTAATTTTCAAAATTGCCTATATTTTGGAAACTAAGAATTTTACAAAAAAGGTTGAATGAAGTAAATGAATGGTCTTTACCCCCCTCTACCCACAAACCATGTTTAAGTCTCTTGGACAAGCAAATTAGTAGAGGGATGGTGGGGCTTCTGACGTCAGAGGGAGTGGTGGTGAAGGGCAGGGAAACAACAGCGTTTCCTCATTAGACCACTCCATCAATAAATAAAGAAATCGCACCAGTTAACAAATAAATAATCAACGATCACTGCACTGAATACTGTAGACAGAGCGCGTGCGTGGCTACACGAATGCAAGCGATTGTGTACTGGCCCAAGTTAGTACCTGACCGCGCTCGGCATTCACCCTCGCTCGTCTCCTTTGATTCGTGTCGGAGACCGCCAAAATAGCGAGCGCAGGCGAACACGAATGTTGGCGAAGCGAACTACCCCGAATGTACACGAGCACACCGGGTACACTATCGCGCTCGTCTCTGTTCGCCTACATCCGGCGATAGTGTACTGCAGGCTTTACGGTGTGGCTGCAGGCAGTCGCTCACATCTGGGAGGCGAGGAGGTTAGAATCCCCCTGCCGGCTACCTTGAAGGTGGTTTTCTGTGGTTTCCCATCATCCTTCCAGGCAAATGCCGGAGTTGGTCCCTAACTATAGGCCACAGCCGCTACCTTCCAATTCCTCGTCCTTACATTCACACTGTCCTCCCCAGGCAACACTCCACACGCGACGGTACTTGTAGCTCACCCGATGGGTGTCCACATAGAAGCAGCTACAAACTCTGGAGAGCCGAACATGTCCTCGGACACTCCCGGCACTAATAGCCATACGCTAAAAAAAACTAAAAACAAACCACTCATGTGGAAATTGAAATGTGTTCCTTTTAATAATTTAATGGTTTTTCATCTCAAAAAGTAAGCACACGAAACAACCTCATCCAAAAACTTCGCAGCACTAGTTGGGGAGCATCAGCAGATACGCTTTGAACTTCTGCGCTCAGTTTAGTATATTCTACAGCGGAATATTAGGCGCCGGTATGGATAAACAGCCCCCAGGTAAAGAAGGTAGACACTCAGCTCAACATAGCGATGAGAACCATCTCCGGTTGTATAAGAACTACTCCACTCTACTGACTCCCAACACTCAGCCACATAGCCCTCCCGGTGTTAAGAAGACAAGATGCACTGAGGAAGGAATATTCTAAAATAATGAACAACCCTGCACTTCTAATCCATGACGACATTCGCACTCTGGCAATAAACCAGCTCCGGTCCAGGAATCCACCCCAGCGACTGGCTCAACAGCTTGCTGATAGTAATTTCAATATTGCAGCTAAATGGCGTGAATCACAGACTAGAAATGCCCAACCCAAAATTCGTGACCTCATTGATCCTATAAAGAAAATCAAGGGCTTTGAACAACTACGGCATATATGGAAGACCATTAACCGTATCCGTACAGGACATGGAGTTTGTGCTTACAACCTGCACAAATGGGGTGAAGCGGCCAGACCCCTGCTGTGATTGTGGTTCACCAAATCTGACCACCAGGCACATTGTTGAAGACTGCAAAATAAGAGCATACCTATGTGATCCTATCGACTTTTTCAGTGCTACACCATCGAGCCTGGAATGGATTATCAGATTGGACATAAGGTTATAGATCGATATCTGTGCTCGTAAGTACGATTTATCATCATTTTTGATGTGTAACATCTTTCCTCTCGGTTGCTGGATAGTTTTGTGGGAGTGATTTTGAAAATTGGGGACGGAAGTGAATCGGACGGAAGTGGATCAAACGGAAGTGGATCGGACGGAAGTGAAGACGCACTGCCAGAAAAATGGGACGGAAGTGAATCGGGCGGAAGTGGATAGAACGGAAGTGGATCGGACGGTAGTGAAGACGCACTGCCAGCTGGATGTACAATTGAAAATGTGTGTATTGGAGACAAGGTAGTGTGTGCTCTGTAGCACGAGAATGTTATGGCAATACAGTAGGCAGTGCATTTAGCAGGCACTAGTTTGACGAGCACAGTGGCAAATGTTTCACCGACTTTCATCTGTCATTGAGCAGTTTATGAAGCTTCACGTTCAAGGTTGAATATCACAAGGGGTAGGACAAAGACGACAAATGACATTTAAGCAAGGGGCATTATTGTTAAGCTGTGGGTGAGTAGTCAAATATTAAATGCATAGCAGAATGTTGTTATATGAGTGGAATAAAAGCTGTATTTTCATCATATGTGAGACTAGGTCATTTCATGATTGTAGGAAGCCATGTTTTGATTGTTTACGACGAACTGTATGAGAGCCTTGTGAATAATGAATGTTATAGTTACTGAGGAATGTGCTCACAGTATTTGAGAGTACTGTCGAAGTTGTGTGTCACTTTGTTATTATGAATTATTAATGTAAAAGGAAGGAAGGAAGGGAGCTTGTAGTTTTGCGTGTCCGTTAATCTCACGATCATGATCCACGGTACCTTCCTTTTACGTGGAATGCGAACCACAGGACATGGTATTTCAATTCGAAAATCTCACATGTATTGACCGGGAATCAAACCCGGTCTACCTTGGTGAGAGACTAACAGCTTGACCGCTGCGCCACAAATGTGACAGTAGCATATCTCCAATTCAATCTATACATTCATCATAGTACCAGTATCAAAATGGAGTGTAAATTAACATTTTAAGAATGTCCAAGCTGTGTAGTATACGAGTAGGATAACATGTCAGATGTTACACATCATATGCGACTACTGTAAGGCTCGTATCTTTTTTTAATAATGTTGTTATTATTATTGTGTTTTTTTGTGTTTCATGTGTAATGCCATACGCTAAATAAATAATGGTTTATTCGTTATGTCTCTTCTGCATGTACTGCCAAAGGTTTCCACACCGTTACATTGCCCTAAGATCAATCGTTTGTCCGAGGGATCCTCGCAGGTAGCGCAATTATAATCATAACCACTCTGTATATACTGTAATTGAAAACGGAGAAAACATATAAAAGCCCAATTGGTATAAAAAGGAATTCTTTTGACTATCTTTTGAAAATTATTAAAATGAAAACCAAAACAATGCGTACATTAATTATAGGATTATGTAGAATATTAATCAAAAACTATTTCAAAATTGACAAGAGATTCAGGAAATACACCCTCTGACTGGACAAAAGCAAGATAACAGAAAGGATTGCAATAATTATACAGGCATTGCCTTGTCCCGGGTTAAGTGTACTCAGGTATTGAAGAAAGGAAAGTTCGATCATTGGCCGAGAGCAAGATGGCTGAAAAGCTATCCGGCTTTAGACCTCAACGAGGATGTTAAGATCAAACGTTTAGTATGCGCCATGTTATTGAGAAATGCTAGGAGAGGAATTAACAGTTGTGTATGTTTTTTTTAGATCTAGAAAAGGCGAACGATGGAGTACCCAGGGAGAAAATTATGAACATAACTAGCAGAAGTACCCGTTCTTCGAACGGTGTTCGGTGTTAACACCAGAGATTATAATAATAATAATAACAATGTTATTGGTGTTACATCCCTTTTAAGTACTGTTGCTTTTAGAGACGGACCAGACATTATCAATTGAGCTACTGTTGCAATGGTTAGCGGCTTGTAATTCCTTCATAAGTTTATCAGAACGAAGTTAATTTTCTGGGAATATCACACACACTGTTAATTTAAGGGCCTTATAATGTGGTTTTCGGAGATCCTTTATAGACTCCCGAATTTTTTGTCTCACTTTGAGAAGTGCAACATATGCTTTCGTCGTCCTTCTAGGATAATTTTTATATTTCGCCTATTTTAGCATGTATTTTGAGAAGTTTTTCCCTATATCCACCCTTCTACTGTATGAAAAGTACGGTGAAGAGTTTTAAAAATGATTGGTGTATTGACTCATGTTTACCATACCTAATTTTACGATGCACCAAGCATCCGAACATGAGTTATAGGCGTACATAAGGATACACAGAAAGACAGACAGACAATTCTATTGTCTACAACATATCACCCAGAAATCCAAATATGGGTATATCTACCACACAGTATCAAAGAAAACCATCCTTACGATGAACCCGTATGTCGACAAAAAAAGAAAAGAAAAAAGATTAGTTGAAATGTGCTCTCAAACTATATTCACCTAACGTCTACTTCCTGACATGAAATAGAATTGAAAGTCTTGTAGATGAAACGCAATACACGTCACATAAAAACTGACCCTCTACGTTGTGTTGGGTCCCCATACACAGGAAGACCTCTATCATAAATTATAAAAGCTTGTGGTGCATGAAAATTCAGGTTCTTTAGTCTCAAATGGCACAAATTCCTAAAAGCCGCAAAAAATGCTGATTCAATTCAGGAATTTTTGAAAATAATGTTGTTGTTTGGAGATATAATAGACCTTCTGTACTATATGTCGCACGTGAAAATTGCATGAAAAAATCCTAGATTACCCCTTGACCCCCTTAATTGCATGGGTGAATTATACAGTCTACGTTGGTTCCGTGATAACCTTATATTTGCAAACTTTCACAGAAATGTAATAAATGTAATAAATTGCTTCTTACTGAAATAGATGGAAAGTTGGATGCCACCCCTTGAGATAATGTTGTCATGGTTACGGATTTGCATTCCTTCATTAGTTTGTTAAATTAAATTTAATTAGTTTTCTGGGAATGTTTCAGAAACTGTTGGTTTAAGAGCCTTATAATGCAGTTTTCGAGGACCCTAGAGTTTTATTTCTGGCACCGAGGGGCTTTGTCTCGTCGTTGTACGCCATAATATGATACTACTAATAATAATATAATATAGGGATAGGAATATAATAGACCTGCCATACCACACCCGCAGGTGTAAATCGCGTGAAAAAATTCTAGACTACCCCTTGACCCCCTTAAGCGCATTTTACATATTAATGAAATTTACAGCTTAATTTGGTTCCATAATAACCATCTAGCCGTTTGCAAACTTTCACATTAATGTAATTAATGGAATTGCATTACGTCTTACAGCAATAGATGGACCTCTGAGAATCTGTTGCCATGGTTATCGGCTTGCATTCGTTCAGTAGCTTATTAAATTAAATTAGTTTTCTGGGAATATCTCAAAAACGGTTGGACGTTGGACCTTAAAATGTGTTTTTAGGGCCCCCGAATGTTATCTCTCGCACTGAGGGGCTGAAAATGGTCTTTGTCTCGCCCTTCTACTCCTATTTCAGCATGTATTTTAAGGGGGTATGCCCCCTTTTATGATAGGTACAGAGAAAAGATACATCAATGATTAGTGTCGTGCCTCTGATGGATATCTGTACCAAATTTTGCGTTGATACACCCAGCCGTTCTCGATTTATAAGGGAACAAAATAGTCCACAATCAAACGAACAGACAGACAGACCAAAACATTATTTTCGCGCGCATCTATCATAAAACAGTCCGAAACGTGTAAATAACTCAAATTTCCATAAAAATTCAGAAAAAAAACAGACAAATTTTCTATTTATATATGTAGAGATATACTGCACGGCTCGGTGTTGACCGTGTTTTATTGCACAAATTTAGGATTTACTCGCTAACCGTTGGAGATGCACGAAAAGTGTTAAGGACCTTTTGGATAGAAAATTGAATGTTAAAGCTCATGTATGCCATCAAAAGTTTGCTATTTCTTAGCGTTCTCTTTTTATTTGAAATGGAAATATCAAATTTTGAAACTAAAGGGTGTAGTGACGTCATAAATGTGGGTTTTACTCGCTAACCGTTGGAGATAAACGAAAAGTGAAGCTCGTATGTACCGTCAAAAGTTTGTTATTTCTTAGCGTTCTCTTTTTATTTGATAAGGAAATATGAAGTTTTGATTAAAGTGTGTAGTGACGTCACTAAAATGGTCGCCATTTTTAATAGTGCAAATTATCGAAATAAAATGTATCCTATATGTAAACCTGGTAAATCAGCTACATCCATGCAAAATTTCATTTAAATCGGACCAGTGGTTCTTGCGTTATTGAGTAGCACACAGACAGACAGAAAGACAGACACACACCATCTCATTTTTATATATTAGTATAGCAGAAGTACCCGTCCTTCGAACGGTGTTATATATTAACACCAGACATTATCAATTGAGCTACTGTTGCAATGGTTAGCGGTTTTTCATTCCTTCATAAGTTTATCAGAACGAAGTTAGTTTTCAGGGAATACCACACACACTGTTAATTTAAGGGCCTTAAAATGTGGTTTTCGGCGACCCCTTATAGACTCGCGAATTTTGTGTCTCACATTGAGAAGCGCAACATATGCTTTGATCGTCCTTCTAGGATAATTTTTTATATTTCGCCTATTTTAGCATGTATTTTGAGAAGTTTTTCCCTATATCCACCCTTCTACTGTTTGAAAAGTACGGTGAGGAGTTTTATAAATGATTGGTGTATTGACTCATGTTTACCATACCTAATTTTACGATGCACCACGCCTACGAACACGATTTATAGGCGTACATAAAGATACACAGAAAGACAGACAGACAATTCTATTGTCTACAACATATCACCCAGATATCCAAATATGGGTATATATGCCATACAGTATCAAACAAAATCATCCTTACGATGAACCCGTATGTCGACAAAAGAAAGATTAGTTAAAATTTGCTCTCAAACTAAATTCACCTAACTTGTACTTCTTGACGTGAAATAGAATTGAAAGACTTGTAGACGAAACGCAATACACCTCACATAAAAAATGACCGTCTACTGTACGTTGTGTTAGGTCCACATACACAGGAAGACCTCTTTCGTAAATTATAAAGGCTTGTGGTGCATGAAAATTCAGGTTCTTTAGTCTCAAATGGCCCAAATTCCTAAAAGCCGCAAAAAATGCTGATTCAATTCAGGAATTTTTGAAAATAATGTTGCTGTTTGAAGATATAAAGGATGATTGTAGTTTTACGTGACCATTAATCGCGAGATCATAAGCCACGGGACCCCCATTTTACGTGGAATCTGAACCACAGGGCATGGCATTTCACTTTGCAAATGTTTGGAGATATAATAGTCCTTCTGTACTACATGTCGCACGTGAAAATTGCATGAAAAAAATCTAGGTTACCAATTGACCCCCTTAATTGCATTGATGAATTATACAGTCTACGTTGGTTCCGTGATAACCGTATAGCCATTTGCAAACTTTCACAGAAATGTAATAAATAGAGTGACATTTCTTCTTACAGAAATAGATGGAAAGTTGGATGCCACCCCTTGAGATAATGTTGTCATGGTTAGCGATTTCCATTCCTTCATTAGTTTGTTAAATTAAATTAGTTTTCTGGGAATATTTCAGATACTTTTGGTTTTAGGGCCTTATAATGAAGTTTTCGAGGACCCTTTAGGGCCCCCAAGTTTTGTTTCTGGCACCGAGGGGGCTTTGTCTCCTCGTTGTACGCCATAATATAATAATAATAATATAATATAGGGATAGGAATATAATAGACCTGCCTTACCACACCCGGAGGTGTAAATCGCGTGAAAAAATTCTACTGTACCCCTTGACCCCCTTAAGGGCATTATACGTATTGATGAATTCTACAGCTTAATTTGGTTCCGTGATAACCTTCTAGCCGTTTGCAAACTTTCACACCAATGTAATTAATGGAATTGCATTCCGTCTTACAGTAATAGATGGACCTCTGAGAATCTGTTACCATGGTTACCGGCTTGTATTCGTTCATTAGTTTATTAAATGAAATTAGTTTTCTGGGAATAACTCAAAAACGGTTGGTTTTAGGGCCTTAAAATGTGGATTTCGGGGACCCTTCAGGGCCCCCGAGTTTTGTCTCTCACATCGAGGGGATGAAAATGATTTTTGTTTCGTCCTTCTACTCCTATTTCAGCATGCATTTTAAGGGGGTAGGCCCCCTTTTATGAGAGGTACGGAGAAGGGTTACATCAATGATTAGTGTCGTGCCTCTGATGGATATCTGTACCAAATTTTACGTTGATACACCCAGCCGTTCTCGAGTTATAAGGGAACAAATTTGTCCACAGACAATCAAACAAACATACAGACCAAAAAATTATTTTCGCGCGCATCTATCATAAAACAGTCTGAAACGTGTTAATACCTCAAATTTCCGTAGAAATTCAGAAAAAAACAGACAAATTTTCTATTTATATATATAGAGATATACTGCACCGCTCGGTGTTGACCGTGTTTTATTGCACAAATTTAGGTTATACTCGCTAACCGTCGGAGATACACGAAAAGTGATAAGAACCTTTTGGATAGAAAATTAAATGCTAAAGCTCGTGTATACCATCAAAAGTTTGCTATTTCTTAGCGTTCTCTTTTTATTTGAAATGGAAATATGAAATTTTGAAACCAAAGTTTCGGAGATATTGAATGCTGGTGAAATATTTCGCACAGCCGCCATGTTGAATTGGTGAGAAGTAACAAAATTTGAAGGGCACGGTCGGGGTTGCTTGGAATAGTGCTATGAAATTACCGAGTTTCATAGAAATCGCTCCAGTCGTTTAGATTTTATTAGACACACACACACACGCGCACACACACACGGACAAAGGTGATCTCATGAGCCTATTTTTTCAAAATTGAAAATAGGCTAAAAAGGAGGCTGACCCCTCACAGAAGGAGGGTATCAGAAAAGATGAGACAAGGAAGTGACTCCCTAGGCCTGGGATACCCTAATATTATCAGGGTCGGAAGAGAACAAGAGTTGACCAAGTGAGGTCGACAGGAAAGACGACGGAGAGGAGCCTGGCTCAAGTAAGTGGAAGCAATGCCGGACTCAGCTGAGGCCCCGTGGTCACGAACCCACGTGCCACTAGATTTGAGCCCCTGGAGGATAGAGAGAAGGAATCACCGTCAGTAGTTACGTGTGATATGACAGATTAAATACAGTAATCGTAATCTTACGCGCTGATACTAGATGCTCAGTTGTCCTGCTTGTGTATTTGTGTGCTCTAATATGTGTTATTACGTGTTCCGCGGACTCGTATTTGGAACAGCTGTAAGGCGCAAGCAATGAACGGGAACTGGTGAACTACTGCGAACATTGCAGCGTGAAGAAAGACCTTGCCTGCGAGGATTTACGAGCTCATAACAAAAACTCATTCAGCAAAGAGGACAGTGCTACAGTTTCACAATTAGGTAATAGCGACATGCAAGTAAAGTACTTTAGTATTGGCACAAAGTTTCCTTTTTATGAATTGGAATTCTACCGACAGTTTAATTCAATAAGATATATTAACCCTTTTCATAGCGGCTTCGGTGGCGTAGTGGGTAGCATGCTGATCTGCTGTGCCCAAGATAGCGGGCTCAAATCCGTCCAAGGACTGCGGATTTTTAAGAGCGTTAAATCCTTCTGTATGCCTTCCATCGGAGGGGAAGTAAATCTGGCGGTCCCATGTCATAGATTTATGGCATGTAAAAGATCCTTCCACAGGCTAAATTTGTGTGCAGCTAAATTGTTAGGTTGGATTTCGTCGGAACGATCAAAGTTCCAACGTTCACTACTAGGTATCATTGATATCTGGTAGCGAAAGTTGGAACTACTTGACATTGAATGGAACTTGTAGCTCACCCTAAGGGTCTCCGCTGAAAGCAGCTACAGACTCAGGCGAGCCGGGCATGTCCTCGGACACTCCCGGCACTAAAAGCCATAGATAAATAATGAATAATAATAAATGAGTGTTTATGTTTAGATGAATCACAAGTTTTGGATATTAAAGTATTTTGTAAGCCCTTTGCAATTTAGCAGTTCTTTCTTTGTTAGCTTCCTGATTTAATCCTGCCGGCTCAATAATTTCGCCATATTAGTGAAGTTATTATTTAATTCATAACTGTGTGTGAAAACTCGCACTCGCGGGGTATGAACCCACTTCAATTGTGAATTTTAATATGATTTTGACAGTCAACATAATCAAAATAGTAGGCTATATAGTATTTTATTTCAATTTCGCTTATCACCACACATCTTATTTAGTTCCGAGCATGATATCACGCGCTGGATGTTCAAAAAATACTTATTATGAATCCAGTAATTCACGGAACTTAAACACGTCGATACATCTAGAGAGAGAAGGATTATCACGTTGTTTTGCTTAAAACAATGGAAGCACTACGTGGCTGGAAATATAGGCTAATATTTATTTTTATCATTTTAAATGATCTTGTCGACTTCGTCGTTACGCTGGGGTCTGGCGTTACGTTACGGTGACGGGACGAAATGTACCCAGATGCACGGAAGTGTGTGACGTCATAGTACCGCTTGGTGCAAGTGTTCCCCGACAATCTCTACTTCGTTAGTATAAGAAAAAAACGATTCTGGGGTAACCTCGAGAACCACTGGATGTATTTTGATACGGTTTTCACCATTCTGTAAAGGATATATCGAGGAAAGATTCTGTAGAAAATAATGTATGCATGATCAAAGGAAACCAAGCAGTAACGATTTCAGTGAAAAAGTCGAAAACAAACTTGACGTCCGTGTGTTTCTTAAGCTTACGCTGGGCAAACCGTTAAAAATATCAATGTACTATGAGCGTAAGAATTGGTCAGCATGAAACGTTCTACAAAGAAAAGTCCGCGAGAGCATATCTCTATCTTCAATACATCGCCCACTAGAAGTGTTTTTAGACTGGATGGAAGGGGCACGTCCCCGCGCGCTCTGGTGAGCGTGACGGCATCCCGCGCGCTAGACCTTGCTTTGCCCTTGGTTTGAACTTGCCGTTCGGGAGTAATTTGAAACAAGATAAGCAAGATAAGTATTATTTTCTAACATGTCAAGAGTCTTTCAGACTGACTGTCACTTTTTTATTTTTAGAAATAATGCAGGGAGAATTTAACAATGAGAATAAATACAAACAAAACTAAATTTTGGTCAGCAGTAGAAATGGCGAAAACCAGACAGCAATAGAGTTAAGAAAAGAAACGGTACAACAAGTGAATGAGTTTAATTAAATGGGAAGTAAAATAACGAATAATGGAAGAAGCAGCAGAGAGATATTAAGTAGGATTGTCCAAGCCAATAACGCTTTCTATAAAAAGAAGAACCTATTTACCGCAAAGAACATCAGTCTTGATGTGAGGAAACAAATGTTGAAGACCTATGTATGGAGCGTCGCGTTATATGGCAGAGAATCTTGGACAATACGAAAGAGAGAGAGAGGAAAAAAACTACTATCATTTGAAACCTGGTGCTATAGAAGGATTATGAGAATCAGCTGGAAAGAAATGGTCACAAATGAGAAGAGTGGGAGAGAGAAGATGATTTTTTAAATATTTAAAGATACGACGGAATCACCTCATGGGCCACATACTGTGACACAATGCACTGCTTAAGCTTATAATCCAGGGAACAGTAGACGGCAAGAATTATAGAGGAAGACCCAGACTGGACTACATGAGTCAAATACTGGAAGATACGAGTTGAGGCTCATACTGTGAACTGAAGAGGAAGAATGGCGAGCTGCTGCCTACCAGCCTCACGGCTGTTAACCACAGAGAGAGATTTAAAACAACGGGGCCCATGGCATTTTTTAGCAAAAGCTCCCTTGACCGATATATCGATCCCCTGGCACTGTAAGGGTTAATCACATTGTATACTTATACAGAGCTTTATACAAAGTGTTTGTCCTCTGTGTAAAATCTTAGTGATTTTATCCTTGCTGTGCACGCGAGTAGGTGGTACTGTTCACATCATAGTCCATACATAGCGTACAGATACATTGGATTGATGCCTGGTGAAATCCTCTTTCGTTACAAATTCTGTAGTGGAGCCATCCTAGTGTGAAATGAAAATCCTCAACCTGCTTCCAGTCGACCGACCAGCCGGCTGTCTAAGGCTGTCGCACTCCCCTGGGGAAATGATTAAATGAATGACAGATGAATTGAAATGACAGTAGAGAGTTGGTGGTTTGTTCCTCAGTTTAGGGGCTGCGACAACGCGGTGATGTAGCCCCGAGTACTTTGGGTGTGTGTAGAATCTGTCTGATAACGGGTGTTAATTGTGATGACTGTATTAATGTGTGTATTCAGTTTTCAATTCGAGTAAGGACTGCAGACATTGAATTTTTGAAGTACTTCCTACTTTTGCCGCCAAACGCCGCCGTCAACGACTACTAGTTCAGAACTTGGTTACCGGATGTCACCGCAGTCGGCTCCTGGCGACGAACGTCGGAACCTAGGAGCGTTTGTCAAATGTTTAACCTATAACTTAATTTAGCTTCACACAGGTGTAATTAGAGGAAGGTTCTTTAACATGCCATAAATCTATGACAAGGGACCGCCGGCTTTACTTCCCCTCCAATGAAAGGCATACTGAGGGATTTTTAACGCTCTTAAAAGATACGACGACTTCGGCCGGGTTTGAACCGTGATCTTAGGCATAGAAGTACCGACATTAGTGGCTACGCTGGCTAAAGCGCTGCGTTAGGCCATGGGGCCAAGCTCTCTGCTGACTCGGTAGACGCGTGGGTTCGAGCCCCACCGTCGGCTGTCCTTGAAATGGTTTTCCGTGGTTTCCCATTTTCAACACCAGGCAAATGCTGGGACAGTACCTTCTGACAGGCCACGGCCGCTTCCTTCCACATCCTTGCCCCGTTACATTCATCTTCATCCATTCCATCTCTCATCCCGACGCGCAGGTCGCCCACGGGTGTCGAATAGCAAGACCTGCACTCGGCCTCTCAGGAAAAGGCATAGAAGTTCAGTATGCTACCAACTACGCCACCGAAGCCGCACAGTGGGGAGTCTTGCTGGAATGATGTTTGTGACAGGGAAAACTGGAGTACCCGGAGAAAAACCTGTCTGCCTCCAGCGCAAATCTCACATGGAGTGACCGGGATTTGAACCATGGACCCAGCGGTGAGAGGCCGGTGTGCTGCCGCCTAATCCACGGAGGAACTCATTCTAGTGTATACCAGGTGAATCAGCTGCCCCTAATAAAATTGTTTTACGCAGTCCAGCTAGCGTTGATATCAGGAAGGTCGATGTTTCTCTGCTTGCATATCGTATGGTATGCGATGAAATAAGCTCCTCCCCCAGCTCCATGGAGGATTTCTGGATTTCAGTCTCGCCTTTCTCTTAGCATTACAGTCCTGGTGTATGGGTAGTTTGGGATTTCTGCGACATTTCAACCATACGTCTTTCGGAGCTATTTTGCTTCGTACATGAGATGGGCGGATGTTGGATAGCACTGGCAAATATGTGGATTTGATGGTGCCTGATATTGTACTCATTGTATCATTCAGCAGGGGCGTAAAACTCCTCGCAAACGTAGGGGGGGGGGGGGGGATTAAAATTATAAACTGGGGTTGCCTACGGTATAGTTTAAGGCTTTAAAGCTCGAAATAACACATTAATGTAGGCCTAACGCTATATTTCTTTTAAAATATTTCTAATTAAAATACAAAATACAATCATAATATGAATACAAAACATAAAATCATGAAATGTCGGAGCTCCACCGATTTGGGTAAACACGACACAAGCGTAGCACAAAATGTCAAGCTCGAAAGAAGAAAAGGCGTGCGCGGTTTTTCCCATGTGTTGTGTGTCACAATTTTAAATCGGGGCTCAGAAATAATAATTCAAAAATGCACCTCTTCGGATCCTCGTGGTAAGTGAACAAAGTTCAAAGCGCCTCGGCGGGAAACGGGAGACGGGGGACAAACAGACAGTTTTTTTTTTGGTAGAATAAACAAATTATGACTAAGCAAGGCAAGATGGCTTTTCCGATTTTACGCCTAACGTAGTATCAAATCCTTTATAGAAGAGTTTTGGGTTATGTTACTTTTATTTTTTTAAGGGTACGGTACTTAAAAATTTTGTCTTGCACTTGAAACTTGAGGGGGGCAATGCCCCCCCCCCCCCACGTGTTTTACGCCCCTGTTTTTAAGCCACAGAGGACAGCAGTACTCTGCAACTGGGTAAACTAAGGCAATCTGACGTTCGCAGGACAGTGTTGGAGTTACGCCCCAACCCGTTCCACTGAATCTGTGCAATATGTTATTCCTAGTTTTGATCTTGCTGTATAGTAGGTCTCTAAGCGCGTGTACAGGTAATTTCAAGGTCACACGTCATCCACTGGTTATGGATTACACTCATTCAGCCTCTCTTGTAACCATTCATCATGATATAAGAGTAGTTCAGACACTTTAAGAGCATGAAGCTAACCTTTAGAACCAGTGGACACCTGCTGTCACTCTTAGCAATATGTTTTGGAAATAAAGACAGGTACACCTGCCCTGGTTGACATAAATGATACTCAAATGTTAGTGTTTCTGACAACTATTGCGGAGCAGTCGTGAAAGGCGTGCCGAGGCGATGTGAATGGGAATCGTGCGTAGCACTGCGCTTACATCACAATGGTCCGTGTTACGCTGACCGATATCACTCCTGTCAGATGTGTTGGCTTATAAATTAGCATGTTCTATATTGCTACACCTCCTTTTCAATCATCTCTCGTCATTTCGTTTACATAAGACAGACACTCATTGGCGGATTTCTTTTATAATCGAGACTCAGAATGAAGCAATTTGATCGATGAAAATTAATAGCTAATAAGAAATATATCTTGTCGAGAAATTCTCGCTATGCACGCTTTCGATCGATCACTTTAACACGAAGGTGTAGCAGCTAGCATTGTTGGTTGTTGGCACCTGAGGTCCAGGATCGATGCCCGGCTTTGTCTAGAAATTTAATTCTGATTTTGTCCACCTCCCGGCGTAGCGGCTAGCATTCTTGCTGACGCCCAATGAGGTTTGAGTTCGATTCCAAGCTCTCTCATGAAATGTAATTCTGGCCTACCCTCAAGGACTCGCCGCTGGTGAGTTCGGGACTTGGTGACCCCGAGGGATTCCTGAGATGGGTTCGGTTTTACCCCTTTTTCCATTGCCTTTGAGGTGGGCCCTCACCTCTCTCCCTTTTCTATCTGCCTTTCATGGCTCCCCTTCTTTCTAAGTCCCCACAATCCTCATTCTTAGAGGATTGAGGGCATTTATTTCCCTTACTCTTCTTTTGCTTTCGCTTTCGTCTTCTAGTGTGTATTCCCCCAGGGGCTCACATCTAGTGGGACGTGGGTTGGCGAGCGCGGGGCCTCAGCATAGTCCGGCATTGCTTCCACTTCCTTGTGCCGGGCTCCTCTCCGTCTTCTTTCCTGTCGACCTCACTTGGTCAACTCTTGTTCTCTTCCGACCCCGACGGTATTAGGGTATCCGAGGCCTAGGGAGTCTCTTCCTTTCCCGCCATAATTGGCCCTTGTCTCATATTTTCTGATACCCTCCTTCTGCGAGGGGTCAGCCTTCTTTTTCTTTTCCTTTTACCTCCTGCCTTGTGCACAAGGCCCTTAAGGAGGCAGGGTGTATGTAGCCCCACCACTTCTGGTGCACCCTAAATATTGCTACACCCTCAGGGGCTCAAGGCTGGTAAGTTCGGGAGTTGGCGACCCCGAGGGATTCCTGTGCTGGGTCCGGTTTTCCCCCTCTTATCCATTACCTGTGGGGCGGACCCTCTCCTCTTTCACTTTCCTATCTGCCTTTTATGGCTCTCCTTCCTTCCAAGTCCCTTAGAGGGTTATTATCGAGATGTTAAACCCCTTGAAACAACAATTATCATTATCATAATTCTGGTCTGAGGGCTGGAACGGGGTACACTAAGTCTCGTGAGGCGGGTTTGATTCCCACGTCAGCCATCATGGAAGTAGTCTTTTCGTAGTTCCCACTTCTACTTCAGGCACACTGGTTGCTTTGCTCAGCAGTAACGTTCTCGCCTGCTGTTCCCAAGATTGCAGGATCGAATCCTGGCGCAGTCAGCTGACATTTGAGGGTAAGAAAATGCGAGGGAGCCGTCTCAGTAGATTTACTGGGCAAAATGCTGGCACCCCAGCGCGGCGTCACTAAAAGCCATGGTAATTAAAGGTAAGTATTTTTTTGTCGTGTGGTCTCCTGAGAGGCCGAGTGCAGGTCTTTCTAGTCGACGCCCGTGGCCAACCTGCGCGCCGGGATGAGAGATGGAATGGATGAAGATGAATTAAACTGGGCGAGAATGAGGAAGGAAGCGGCTGTGGCCTATCAGAAGGTACCGTCCCAGCATTTTCCTGGTGTTGTATATGGGGAAAACACGGAAAACCATTTCAAGGACGGGCGACGGAGGGGCTTGAACCCACGCGTCTACCGAATCAGCTGAGAGCTTGCCCCCATGACCTAAGCGAGCGTAGCTTTAGCTGTCGGTAAAAGGGACATAAAACCAATATCATTATTATTACTACTACAGGCAAATGCCGGGGTGGTTTCTAACTTAAGGCCGCGGCTGCCTCCTTTCCATTCCTCACCTGAATTACAAATGAGTCGTCCAGTTGCAAAACTCGTTTAATCCACTTGTGAATAAGGATCATGTCGTAACATTATTTATTTATTTGTTAATTCCCCATAAGCACCGCGTTACAACACAATCAATTTTCATGTTTTACTCTGGCCCTTTCTTCTTTTTTTTTTCAAAAACCTATGCTTCCTTATTTATTTAATTAATTTATTTTATTTTATTTTATTTTACTTTATTTTATTTTATTTTATTTTGATTTATTTAATTTTATTTTATTCTGTTTTGTTTATTTTGTATTATTTTGTTTTGTTTTGATTTTCCAGAAAACAAACTCAAAACCAAAAACAAAAAACACGAAGCAAAAAGCAAAATTCGAAAACAAAACCAAAAGCAGAAAACAAAAAACAAGAAACACAAAGCAAAATGCAAAGTTCAAAAAAAGCAAAAGCAGGAAACAAACACAAATTCAAAACCAAAACCAAAACCAAGAAAGAAAAGCAAAAAGTAAAATTCAAAAGCAATAGCATAAAGCAAATACAAAGCCAAAAACACAAAGCAAAAACAGAAAACAATAAACACAAAAGTTACGCAAGGCAAAGTCCAGAGAAACGTTTCTCATGAAAATGATTCTTATTCACAAGTGGATTAAACGAGCTTTGCAACTGGACGACTCAAATAGTCTACACACTCTAAAACAGCCATCACAATAAGACAGATTATCAGACAAATTACACATACACACAAGTACACGGGGATAAATGACCACGATGTCCAAGCCCCTCAAATGAGATCTGAGATTTGGAACCCCGTATAACCTACTCAGACTCGTGTGACAAAACTGAGAAAAAGTGGGTTCGATTCCCAGCTCAGCCATTCTAGAAGTGGTTTTCCGTGCTTTCCCCACTTCTACTCCAGGAAAATGCCGGGATGGTTCCCAAATTAAAACCACGACCATCTCCTTCTCAATCTTCAACTGAATTACAAATGCTCACTCTAATACAGCCATCACAATAACACAGGTTATCAGAGAAACTCCCCCCACACACACCTAAGTACACGGGACTACAATGTCTCAAAGCTCCTAAATCAATCAACAACAACAATACCGTTATGATAAATGTGTTCTTGTATTTTACTCAATATATTAGTAAGTTGAGATTAAAAGGGGAAAGATTTCTTCGCTATCGTTTCACCCTCCAGGGATGGCTTTTCCCACGGACTAAGCGAGGGATCCCACCTCTACCGCCACTGAGGGCAGTTTCCTGGACCTTGAGACTCTGAGTCGGGATACAACTGGGGTGTGTGACCAGCACTATGCCCAGGCGGCCTCACCTGCAAAGCGAACAGGGGGCCTGACGAAGGGATGGGAAGAGTGGGACGGTCAGGCAAGGAAGTGGGAAGGTGGCGGCCGTGGCCTTACAGTAGGAACCATCCCGGCATTTGCCCGAAGACGAAGTGGGAAACCACGGAAAACCACTTCGAGGATGGCTGAGGTGGGAATCGAACCACCTCTACTCATGTGGGCCACCCGAGGCTGAGTAGAGCCCGTTCCAGTCCTCATACCACTTTTCAAATTTCGTGGTAGAGCCGGGAATCAAACCCAGGACCTCCGGGGCGGCAGCGAACCATGCTGACCGTTACGCTACGGAGGCGACGGGGAAAGATTTCACCGATTTTTTTTAGCGTATGGCTTTTAGTACCGGGAGTGTCCGAGGACATGTTCGGCTCGCCAGTTTTGTAGTTGCTTCGAGGCGGATACCCGATGGGTGAGCTACACGCACCGTCGCGTGTGAAGTGTTGTCTGCGGAGGAAAGTTTGAATGTAAGGACGAGGAGTTGGAAGGTAGCGGCTGTGGCCTATAGTTAGGCATTTGCCTGGAAGGAAGATGGGAAACCACAGAAGACCATCTTTAAGGTTGTCGGAGGGGGGATTCGAAACTCCTCGCCTCCCGGATGTGAGCGACTGCCAACAGTCATGCCGTAACGACCACGGCTAACTCACCCGGTCCGATTTTAAATAAATATTATTGTATATGAATATTGCAGTCAATGGCCATAGCAGGGTATATTAAATGAAAACACGTAGGCCCCCAGGAAGTTCGATTTTAAGTAGATCCTACTTTGGCTATATTATGCCACTGACACCTAACGGCGAACGTTGAAACTTGATACAGCGTTTCTAACCATATTATAACCTACAAATTTTACACTATACCATTATTGTAGTAGCGGCGGATAATCCAGATGTTTGGCCCCTTAAAACAACAATTATCATCATCAATACTGTAGTGGTAGGTTCTTTTACATTCTATAAATGTATGACATGGGCCCGCCGGCTTTACTTCCCCTCCGAAGGAAGGCATACTGAAGAATTATAACGGTCTTAAGATTTTAGTGATTCCAATATGTGTAAATTACCAGCTTAAACTCTACATATTATAAAACGAAGTCCCCGATTCTTGGATGTAACGGGTAATCTCGAGAACCACTGGATGGATTTTGATGAAGTTTTCACCATCCTGTTAAGGATTTCTCCAGGAAGGTTTCTGTAGAAAAACATTCATTTACGAGTATTTAAAAGTAGTTATTTCAATGACCATCAGAGTTCCCTGTTAACAAGGGATTTGCGCTGCAGGCAGACACATAGTAGGATAACATGTCACATGTTACACATCATATGCGACTACTGTAAGGCTCTGAATATTTTCACACCAAAGAACGACATCTTGAAGATGATTTATTGTAGGAATATATTTAATGGGGCCTCCAAACCTTGAAGTAAACCGTATGCGATATACATTCCACATAGCCACATGGTCGACAGTACGTCGTGGTACCAATCTCCGCCACCGCACGCGCTCATTGTTTCCGTCCCATTTCCGTACCTTTTCCAAAATCACTCCCACAAAAAATATCCAGCTGCCGAGTGGAAAGATGTTACACATCCAAAAAAAAAAAAAAAACGAGCCTTACAGTAGTCGCATATGATGTGTAACATCTGACATGTTATCCTACTTGTATAATACACAGCTTGGACATTCTTAAAATGTTAATTTTCACTCCATTTTCATACTGGTACTGTGATGAATGTATAGATTGAATTGGAGATATGCTACTGTCACATTTGTGGCGCAGCGGTCAAGCTGTTAGTCTCTCACCAAGGTAGACCGGGTTTGATTCCCGGTCAATACATGTGTGATTTTCGAATTGAAATGCCATGTTCTGTGGTTCGTATTCCACGTAAAAGGGAGGTACCGTAGATCATGATCGTGAGATTAACGGACACGCAAAACTACAAGCTTCCTTCCTTCCTTTTACATTAATAATTCATAATAACAAAGTGACACACAACGTCGACAGTACTCTCAAATACTGTGAACTCATTCCTCAGTAACTATAACATTCATTATTCCCAAGGCTCTCATACAGTTCGTCGTAAACAATCAAAACATGGCTTCCTACAATCATGAAATGACCTAGTCTCACATATGATGAAAATACTGCTTTTATTCCACTCATATAACAACATTCTGTTATGCATTTAATATTTGACTAGCCTACTCAACCACAGCTTGACAATAATGCCGCTTACTTAAATGTCATTTGTCGTCTTTGTCCTACCCCATGTGATATTCAACCTTGAACGTGAAGCTTCATAAACTGCTCAATGACAAATGAAAGTCGGTGAAACATTTGCCACTGTGCTCGCCAAACCAGTGCCTGCTAAATGCACTGCCTACTGTATTGCCATAACATTCTCGCGCTACAGAGCACACACTGCCTTGTTTACAATACACACATTTTCAATGTTGTACATCCAGCTGGCAGTGCGTCTTTACTTCCGTCCGATCCACTTCCGTTTGATCCACTTCCGCCCGATTCACTTCCGTCCCATTTTTCTGGCAGTGCGTCTTCACTTCCGTCCGATCCACTTCCGTTCGATCCACTTCCGCCCGATTCACTTCCGTCCCCAATTTTGAAAATCACTCCCACAAAACTATCCAGCAACCGAACGGAAAGATGTTACACATCAAAAATCCTGGGTGTGTGGAAGAAAATGGGGAATAACCACACTCAGGATTGCCACTGTCTGCGCCTGGACTCGAACCTCTAATCTCCAAACTTGCTGCAGTCCTCCATGAAAGGCGTGGTGAACAATTTAACACGCAACGTTGCGCCGCAGGATAACTTATCCAGAATGATCTGAATGAGTTGTTGTTGTTGATTCATTTAGGGGCTTTTCGACATTGTTGTGATTTAGCCCCGTGTACTTGTGTGTGGAATTTTTCTGATAACCTGTGTTATTATACCAATAATAATAATATCGTATGTGCTCGGGCACCGGGTGCAAGCTTTGTTAATTGACGCCCAGAGGGCAGCTGGCATGTCGAATTTTATCGCTCGTAAGAGCGCTATGAAAGTCAAGGAAGTTAGATATCTAAGCTCCTTGACACTATAGCGCTTTCTAGTGGAGAAAGGAGGTACTTTTTGTGTTGGCGGAAAATCCTGAGATTAATTTTGCCATTAGGAACACGGCCTACTGAATTCAAATGGGTTCTTTAACATTGCAACAACATATGTCATGCGTATCGTGATTTTTGTCGCCTTTCAAAAATCAATTAACACGGCCAGGACCGAACCTGCAAGATTGGGGTTGGCAGTCCTACACGATAACCACTCATCCACCGTGGCAAGCACCTGTGTTATTGAGATGGCTGAATTAGTGTGTTGATTTGCAATGCAGATGAGGATTGGGAAGGAGGCGGCTGTGGGATTAATTTAGGATCCATCCCGGCATTTGCTTGGATTGGAAGTGCGAAATCACGGCAAACCACTTCCAAGATGGCTGAGATGGGAATCGAACCCACATCTTCTCAGTTTTGTCTCACTAGGCTGAGTGTACTCCGTTCGAGCCCACAGACCAGGATTAAATTCCATGGCAGAGCAGGGAATCAAACCCGGACCTCCATGGTGGCAGCCAAAAATGCTGGCCACTACGCAACGAGACGAACAGAATGATGAAAGGAAGGGACGCAGAACAAAACAAAAACTATCTCGCACCCAGCATGGGGTTTTACAAATTGTTATTCCTTGAAACCTATTAAGAATGATATTATGACAAAAAGAGAACGCATGGGCAGTATTTCGTGTAAAATGAATTACACAATATTCTCATCTAAACGTACAAATATCGCAATAATCGTCACGTGGGCCGTGACTGACGCAATGTAGCGACTCCCCCAGGCGGCGAGAAGAGCCGGCAGATGTCATGATGAAAGTGATATTGCAATACTAATAACTCCACCGCATGAAGTGGACTAGTAGACGTGCACTGACGACCACGGGACCCTATCTCAGTTCGATATTGCAATACACCACGAGGTGTTAGTTATTGTTGTTCTAAGGGGCTGAACTACGAGGTTATCTGCCCCTAACACCACGGGGTGCTCCCCTTACAACAGCTATTATCTCTACTTCAAAGTCTCCGATTCTTGGTGTCAGGGGTAATCTCGAGAACTAAGTCCCCGATTCTTGGATGTCTCGAGAACCAGTGGATGGATTTTGATGAGGTTTTCACCATTCTGTAAATGATATCTCGAGGAAGGTTTCTGAAGAAAATAACTTATTTATGATCAAAGGAAGCAAAGCAGTAACGATTTCAATGAAAAAGTCGGAAAAAACCTGGCGTCTGTGCGCTTTTTAAGGTTACGCTGGGCAAACCGTTAAAAATATCAATATACTATGATTGTAAGATTTGTTCAGCATGAAAAGTTCTACAAAAACGTCCACGAGAGCATATCTCTGTCTTCAATACATCGCCCACTGTAGCTTAAGTGTTTTTACGTATCCATTTCTTCCAACAATCTCCATTCAATAACTGAGGCGGCAGTTTACGAGCTAGCTAGGGGCGAGCCTTTCATCCCAGTTACAGCCTTGCTAGCGGGTGAGCCTATTACCCCAGGTACAACCAGCAGCAAATTGTTGAGTCGTGTTGAGTTAAGACTTCAGAGAAGAGTGGTTGTGTTTGGAGTTTCCCTGGAAGTGCAACTCGGCGTTACTTCATTTCGTCTGTGAACTTTTCGTTCCGCAAAATACACAGTCAAGTTAAGATTGGGGATTTGTGTTTCATGCACCTCGCCATTCTTTATTTATGTCTGACAAGAATTCGTTGCACATGCACCTCCATGATAATATAATTAATAGTTCAGTCAGTGATTTTAACCCATTATGCCGAGACGTAAAACGGATATAGGTCGTTGTTCATTGACATCGAAAAAAAATGCATTCATAACTGGCGGCTTCAGTGACAAGTTGGTAGCATGCTGAGCTTCTATGCCCAAGATCGCGGGTTCAAACCCGGCCGAAATCGTCGGATTTTTAAGAGCGTTAAAATCCCTCAATATGCCTTCCTTCGGAGGGGAAGTAAAGCCGGCAGTCCCATGTCATAGATTTATAGCATGTTAAAGAACCTTCCACTAATTACACCTGTGTGTAGCTAAATTAGGTTAAAATGTAAACAACGCTCAGATTCCTACGTTCGTCGCCAGGGGCAGACTGCGGTGGCGTCTAGTAGCTAAGTTCTGAACTAGTAGTTGTTAACGGTGGCGTTTGGTGGCAAAAGTAGGAACTACTTGAAAAAGTCAAAGTATGCAGTCTTTACTTGAATTAAGAAACAGAAACACACACTAATACAGCCATCACAATTAACACCGGTTATCAGACAGATTCTACACACAACCGAAGTACACGGGGCTACATGACCGCGTTGTCGTAGCCCCTAAACTGAGGAACCAACCATCCAACCGCATTCATAACTGTTCCCGGTTGCTAGTCAGTTGATAAACAAGTTTTCCGATGACACGCTTTTATCGAGATACCACTATGTCTCCTGATGATTGGACCGTTCTGTATAACTGTATTGTTAGTCTATTCTTCTTCTTCTCTTCTTCTGCTCTCGTATGGGTCTACTGGGAAGCACGATTGTTCAAATGTCGAGTTTTGAGTTTTGCCCAGTACTGACGCATCTTTTCCCGGTGTACTTCTCTTCTTTCCTCCGACCAGGAGGTGCCTTTCTTTAGAGGTTTGTCCTGAAAATACCTCTCACAGTTTGTCTGTCTTGTAAGTCTGTTAGTCCCAGTTCTTCGATGTCTTTCTCAGCTTCCGTCAGCCAAGTGGTACGGCCTTTGTTTCGACAGAAAGTGAACAGGTTGTTGGTCCGTCTGCTCGGAGGCGATCTACCCAACTTTTCTTCCCCCCAACCCTTCCCTCCACCCATCCCTCCAGCCCGCCCCTTCACCCCCTCCCTCCCCCAGGACCTCACGACTAGTGAGACGTGGGTCGGCGACCACGGGGCGCCAGCTGAGTTCGGCATTACTTCCACTAACTTGTGCCGGGCTGCTCTCTGTCGGCTAACCTATCGACCTCCCTTGTTCAACTCTTTCTTTTTCGACAACGGTATTAGGGTATCCGAGGCCTAGGGAGTCTTTCATTTTCCCGCCTTAATTGGTCCTTTTCTCACCTTTCCTGATGCCCACATTATTCGAGGGGTGAAACTTCTTTTTCTTTTCATTGTATCTCCTGCCATCTGTACAAGGCCCTCAAGGATGAAGGGTGTGTGCAGCCCCACCACTTATGGTGCACCCTGGATAGTGCTACACCCTCAAGGATTCCCAGCTGGTGAGTTCGGGATTTGGCGACCCCGAGGGATTCCTGAGCTAGGTCAAGTTTTTCCCCCTTTTTCCATTGCCTTTGGTGAGGACCCTCTCCTCTTTCCCTTTCCTCGCTGCCTTTCTTGGCTCTCCTGCCTTCCAAGACCCTCAATTCTCATTCTTCGGGAGTTGAGGGTATTTCCTTTCCTCCTGTCTTTTATTTACCTTCTTCTCCTTTTTGTTTCCCATTTCCTCTTCTAGATTGTAAGTGATAGTTGTAGCATGACGAATAGAAATAAACAGTGTTATCACTCCGTTACTTAAGCATTGTAGTTCATGGTCCAGCCAGTGTGTGGCGCGGAAGTCGCGCCGAACCATAAGCACTTGTGACAACTAACCCATGAGGTTAGTACTGTAATATCCTGTGCGCGAGAAGTCATATTATTCGAGGGATTTTGTTTCTTTTTAATAGTTTACGAATGTCTGTGCAGTGCTTTGTGTGTGCAAACAACTAAGTTTTCTGTTGTTTCGGGAAAATGTCGTAATGTTTTGTTCCTGGAAGTAAATCGGGTTACGAAGAAAATCTGATGGTAGACATTTTTTTCACACCGCCAAAAGAAACAAATCTGTTTGCGAAATGGAAAGATAAGCAATTGTCGATCAAAAATAGAATCTGTGACGAGCGTTTAACGAAAGATTTAATTATTATAAAGGTGGACTGTTTCGTAGTGAACTATGAGAACGTTGAAATTCCTCGCGTGAAGTGGAAATTAAAACAAGGATCAGTACCTCACATTTTTCAAAATTTACCGAAATATCTATCCACTGAAATAAATCTATGAATAATCTATCCATCGAACACGAAAGACGCCCAGTAGGATACGGAATGAAGGCAGCCTTCCATGGTTACTTGTTCTATTTCGTGCCATCCTTACCTAAAACGGGAAAAATCCGTCTTAATAATAGTAGGCCTAAAATAATAATAGGCTAGTTGTTGATTCTTTAGGGACTTAACGACATCGTGGTCACGTAGCCCCGTGTGTTTGGGTTTGTTTCGAATTCGTCTGATAACCTGAGTCATTATGATGTCTGTAGTAGTGTGTGTATTTGGAATTGAGGTCGGATTTGGGTAGGAAGCGGCCGTGTCCTTCAGTTAGGTACCATCCCGGCATTTGCCTGGAGGAGAAGTGGGAAACCACGGAAATCCACTTCCAGGATAGCTGAGGTAGGAATCGAACACGCCTCTTAACATTTTTGCCTCACGAGGCTGAGTGAACACCGTTACAGCCCTCAGACCAGTATTAAATTTATTGGCAGAGCTGGGAATCGAACCCGGACTTCCGTGGTGATAGCCAAGTGGCCAAGAATGAGTCGGACTAATTATAATAACGGCCAACCTGCCAATAAAATAAACGGTCATCCAATTCTTCGCTTCCGTTACCGTCCTCCTGATCTTGGGATCTTGTTTCAACTTTGTCTTCAGTATCAGAGTCACAAATTCCTTTGAAATTACTGAATCATGAACTAGCTATTCGTTATCTTTCAGCAGAAGGCGACACACTTCATCTGCATCCTTAGGTTTTCGTAAGGCGCAGTCTCCTTACTGATATTAACTAAGGCAACATACTAAGCCAAATAATCGGTATAACAGCACACCTGCCACTCACTGACAGAATGTAACATCATTGGGAGCGCTGGTACTATCAATCTCACGCTGACAAAATGTTACACGTGTTAAAGTTATTTTTCGGCACGCTATTTCACACCTCCAGAAAAATGCTTACTAAGGTTTGGTGTAAGATGTCACGAGACGATAAGATCATAACTTGAACTGTTGGCTTGATATTAAAACTAATATAACGAACCATGGAGCTGTCAGACCAATGTGCGACTAACGGAGGGTTTTAAACGATAGTTCTACATGGGGACAGAGAATATGAATAATAACTTTTTGACAGTATTATTCATAAGTCTAAACACACAATTTGTTGTAATCAGCGTAACAGCAGCCTTCGTAAAGAGGTTTACGTAGCCCAGCGCGTATCCCACTGTTGAATACCTGACTGTGAAGCGTTGGGGATCAGCGCCGCTAGCGCTAGCCGAGCGGGGCGCGGTTGAACTCGGTGAGTGATAACACTATTTATTTCTATTCGTCATGGTTGTAGGTTTCATTTGATCATATTTTATTTTCACTATCATCCAAACCATTAGTGGCTGATAACCGTTAGGCCCCTTTAAACAACAATTATCATCATCATCATCATTAGGGAGCGGATTTCTAAGGGAAGTCATATTTTTTCCCTTAACATTATATCTTATGGTCTTGTATTTTCAACACGTTTCCAAGCATGATAACCCAAATTAAACAGGTTTTATTGGGCATATAGATGCATATTTAGGCTTTCTTAAGTTTTATGGCATATTTTGAACAAAATATCATTATAAAGGGCTTATTTTGGTAATTTTCATTTGAATTTCGTTTTATGAAAATCAGAATAAGCTCTAGAAATTATTGTTTAGGGTAGACTGGAATATACAGAGAGTCCAGTTTGTATGTATCGTAGACCCTCGCTAGCCCGCTCGCCCGCGGCGCGAACCTGTCTCCCGCCAGGCACTTTGTCGTTTTGCGGCGCTGGCGAGGCATTGAGTCATTGGGTATAGGAATTTGTACTTAAATTTGTACTTCAATGCGATCCTTGACCAATTTTTTGACGAACTGACTTACGGAGAGCGATTGTCAAATTACTTTCATCAAGATTCTGCCACTGTTCACACTGCCGAAGCATCCATGACAGAATTGCGTCGCATATTTAGCCTATTTTCAATTTTGAAACAAGATGTTCAGTAAAGAACATATAGCCTACTTTCTCCTAAATACATGGGTATTGTTATAACTCTTTGTCCTTTTCAAGGAGTATGATTGAATGTTGGTTGTAGTAGCTTGTTGAAATAAAACGTGCTATAGGGATATTAAACATGAATATGAGGTGCCCTTTGCTAGTGCTACCTCTGTACCAAATTTCGTTCAATTCGGTTTCACCGTGTATGAATTGATAGGGGGGATCGATTTGCACATATACTTCGCCACCATCTGCAAACTATTGGGCTGATGTTCTTGCAGTTTGGTCTGAATATGTTTCCCACATAAAGATATGGTGTTGCAAAATTTGGTAGAGACTAGATTATTAGGTTGGTCGTATTTACATTTTAGCTTTTAACATTTGGGTGGCCGCGATTACGTTTCCGTCAAGATAGCGGTGATATAAAACATGACACTGAGGTGCCCTTTGCTAGTGCTACCTCTGTACCAAATTTCGTTCCATTCGGTTTCACCGTGTTCGAATTGATAAGGGGAATCGATTTTCACACAAAGATGGCCGCCATCCGCAAAATATTAGGCTGATGACCTATTAGTTTGGTCAAAGGATGCTCCCTCCATAAAGGTATGTTGTTGCTAAATTTGCTAGAGATCGGATGATTAGGCTAATCGTAATTTGATTTAAGCTTTGAACATTTGTGTGGCCGCCATTACGTTTCTGTCAATATGGCGGCGATATAAATCATGACACTGAGATGCCCTTTGCTAGTGCTATCTCTGTACCAAATTTCGTTCCATTCGGTTTCACCGTGTTTGAATTAATAGGGAGAATCGATTTTGACACAAAGATGACCGCCATCCGCAAACTATTAGGCGAATGACCTATTAGATTGGTCAAAGGATGCTCCCTCCATAAAGGTATGTAGTTGCAAAATTTGGTAGAGATCGGATGATTAGGTTAATCATAATTTGATTTAAGCTTTGAACATTCGTGTGGCCGCCATTACATTTCAGTCAAGATGGTGGCGATATAAAACATGACACTGAGGTGCCCTTTGCTAGTGCTACCTCTGTACCAAATTTCGTTCCATTCGGTTCCACCGTGTTCGAATTAATTGGGGGAATCAATTTTGACATGAAGATGGCCGCCACCCGCAAGCTATTAGGCTAATAACCTATTAGATTGGTCAAAGCATGCTCCCTCCATAAAGGTATGTAGTTGCAAAATTTGGTAGAGATCGGATGATTAGGTTAATCGTAATTTGATTTAAGCTTTGAACATTCGTGTGGCCGCCATTACGTTTCTGTCAAGATGGCGGTGATATAAAACATGACACTGAGGTGCCCTTTGCTAGTGCTACCTCTGTACCAAATTTCGTTCCATTCGGTTTCACCGTGTTCGAATTGATAAGGGGAATCGATTTTCACACAAAGATTGCCGCCATCCGCAAAATATTAGGCTGATGACCTATTAGTTTGGTCAAAGGATGCTCCCTCCATAAAGGTATGTTGTTGCTAAATTTGCTAGAGATCGGATGATTAGGCTAATCGTAATTTGATTTAAGCTTTGAACATTTGTGTGGCCGCCATTACGTTTCTGTCAATATGGCGGCGATATAAATCATGACACTGAGATGCCCTTTGCTAGTGCTATCTCTGTGCCAAATTTCGTTCCATTCGGTTTCACCGTGTTTGAATTAATAGGGAGAATCGATTTTGACACAAAGATGGCTGCCATCCGCAAACTATTAGGCGAATGACCTATTAGATTGGTCAAAGGATGCTCCCTCCATAAAGGGATGTAGTTGCAAAATTTGGTAGAGATCGGATGATTAGGTTAATCATAATTTGATTTAAGCTTTGGACATTCGTGTGGCCGCCATTACATTTCAGTCAAGATGGTGGCGATATCAAACATGACACTGAGGTGCCCTTTGCTAGTGCTACCTCTGTACCAAATTTCGTTCCATTTGGTTTCACCGTGTTTGAATTAATAGGGGGAATTGATTTTCACACAAAGATGGCCGCCATCCGCAAACTATTAGGCTAATGACCTAGTTATTTGGTCAAAGGATGCTTCCTTTATAAAGGTATGTTGTTGCAATATTTGGTAGAGATCGGATGATTAGGTTAATCGTACATTGATTTAAGCTTTGAACATTTGTGTGGCCGCCATTACGTTTCCGTCAAGATGGCGGCGATATAAAACATGACACTGAGGTGCCTTTTGTTAGTACTACCTCTGTACCAAATTTCGTTCCATTCGGTTGCACCGTGTTCGAATTAATAGGGGGAATCGATTTTCACACAAAGATGGCCGCCATCCGCAAACTATTACGCTGATGACTTATTAGTTTGGTCAAAGGATGCTCCCCCAATAAAGGTATGTTGTTGCAAAATTTGGTAGAGATCGGATCATTAGGTTAGTCGTAATTTGATTTAAGCTTTGAACATTTGTGTGGCCGCCATTACGTTTCCGTCAAGATGGCGGCGATATAAAACATGATACTGAGGTGTCCTTTGCTAGTGCTACCTTTGTACCAAATTTCGTTCAATTCGCATTCACCGTGTTCGAATTGATAGGGGGGGACAGACATTCAGAGTACACACACTCACACACACACAGACACACAGACACACACACACACAGACTCACACACACACATACACACACACAGACAGACACACTTTTTTCGCCCTGTGTTGATCTCATAAGTCTACTTTCATTTTTTGCAAAAATCGAAAGTAGGCTAAAAATAGGCTTATGAGATCACCTTTTGTCCGTGTGTGTGTGTGCGTGTGTGTGTGTGTGTGTGTGAGGTGTGTGAGGTGTGTGTGTGCCCCCCTAATAAAATCTAAACGACTGGAGCGATTTCAATGAAACTCGGTAAGATCATAGCACCATTCTTGCCGACCTCGACTGTGCCCTTCAAATTTTATTCTGTTGCACCAACCCAACATGGTGGCTGTGCGAAATATTTCACCAGCATTCAGTATCTCCGAAACTATTACCGATAACACCCTGAAATTTTCTACGGTGATAAAGGGCTCTACTAGAAGTTCACCTATGAGACGTTCAAAAACCTGGTAAATACCAAAAAGAACATGGCGGCCAAGCGAAGTTGAGAATTTTGGCTTTTCTCGCGATTTAACAATCCAAACGTAATGAAACTTGGTACTGAAAATGTTTATACACATTGTAATGCACTGGCATCCAATTTCGTTCAATTGTTCACATAACCTCAAAATGGCGGCTGTGCAAAATATTTTACTGGCATTCTATATCTCCAAAACCATTACAGATATCACCCTGAAATTTTGTACGATGATAAAAGGCACTGTTACACGTTTATATATGTACTTTTCTAAAACCTGTAAAGTACAAAACGAGCATGGTGTCCAAGCGAAGTTGAAACATTTTATTAGACTTTTCTCTTGATTTAACCATCTGAGCGCAGTGAAATGTGGTACAATAAATGATTATTCATATTGTAATACAATGGCATCTAATTTAGTTAAATTGTTTACATAACCTCAAGATGGCGGCTGTGCGAAATTTTAATATTAAGTTTTTATTTCTTGTGTCGTAATCATGCGATTGAAGTGAAAGTTTGAATAATGAAGCTACGCATTATTTTTCCTTCAACGGTACACAACTCTATGGCCTATACATAAAACAATCCAAAATGGCGAGCATCCGAAATATTTCGGCGGTTCTCAATATCTACGAATCCTTTACAGCAATCAAACTGATCTTTTAATGTTCATAGAGGCTATGAACGTAAGTTCACCTATAGGTCTTTCAGTAACCTGGTGAGCGCAAATCCAACATGGTGGCGATGCGAAATATAAATCCTCAATTGGACGTTTTTCGTGATTTAATCATCTGAATGCAGTGAAACTTTGCACGTTAAATGATTATACAAATATTAATCCATTGCCATCTAATTTATTTCTATTGTTTTGATAACCACAAGATGGCAGCTGTGCGAAATTTTAAAATCTCGTTTTTACTTCTTGTGTCCTAATCATGCGATTGAAGTTTGAATACCACACGTACACAATAATCTTCATGTAATAGTACATAAATATGAATCCAACCTGTCGATCATCTGAAATATTTAGACGGTTCTCGATATCTACGAATCTATCACAACAATCAAACTGAAATTTTGTATGTTGATAGAAGGAATTGACAGGAGTAGTATATATGAAAATAGGCTGTATAGTTCTTCACGGAACTACTTGTTGGCACTAGGATTATAAGTCAGAACGTGTGGCCCCCGCGAAGCCCAGACTTTTGGTAATTCCGCAGTTATTTCTCATCGTTCTTATCTCTCTCCTTCCCCCTTCCCTCTTCCACCTTCAACACACCAAATGACCTTGGTCGCTCATTAGGGAGCTTCAGATATTCAGTTCCTTTCAATATGCCTAAAACGAAAGTCTCAATTTGTGGGAAGTTGCGAAGTTTTTTTCACGAGTTAGGTGAAAACATATTCAGTACGGATGGAGTAATAAAAGTGTTTCTATGTAACGTATATGCTATTCATTAAGTCATATTTTTAATTTTATAGGTCATATTTTTATGTTTTTAGGTCTTAAATGCATACATATTTCATACATTTTAAGGTCATAGGAATCCGCCCCCTATTCATCATCATCTCCTGGTACAGTCAGAAAGCCTCTCTATTTGTACGTAGAGTTCTGAGTTGTGTTGTGTCCAGTATTCCCCATCTTATTGTACTGATCATAAGATCTCTCTGAGAATTCTTCTGTCTCTGACCTCCAATGTATCCATCAAGTCTCATTTATCATTGACAGTCTCTCCATAGGATACAGGGATTCCGGTCGGATGACTGTAGTGTAGTTCATCAGTTTGATTGGTTGGTTCCCTAGTTTAGGGGCTGCGACAACGCGGTGATGTAGCCCTGTGTACTTTGTGTGTGTGTGTAGAACCTGTCTGATAACCGGTGTTAATTGTGATGACTGTATTATCTGTTTTAATTCGAGTAAGGATTGTAGACGATAATTTCAAGTAGTTCCTACTTTTGCTACCAAATGCTACCGTCCACGACACCTAGCTTGCGGACATAGCTACTAGATGCCATCGCAGTCAGCGCCTGGCGGTGAACGTAGGAACTAATATAGCGTTATCAATTCTAACCTACAAAGTTTGGCTTCACACAAGTGTAGTTCGTGGAAGGTTCTTTTTCATGCCATAAACGATGACATGGGACCGCCGGAATTACTTCCCCTCCTAAGGAAGGCATACTGAGGGTTTCTCAACGCTCTTAAGAAATCCGACGACTTCAGCCTCGTTTGAACCCGCGACCTTGGGTATAGAAGCTTAGCATGCTACCAACTACTCCACCGAAGTCGCGGTACTTCAGTATATTATCGCATATTAGTCTATTATTATTTTACATTTGAATTGAGCCTCTATGGACGGCATAATGACAATCAATTTCATTTATGTCCAGATCTTGTTTTTCTACCGGATTTTACATCCTCCCATTTTTTCTTGAGTCCATCGATCAGTTCCTTCCTTCGTGCTTCTGGCAGAGACCCTCTCCGTCTCATGGACTTACACGGGGAGTATCAGGTAAGACAGGTCGAAACCTATCTTGAAACTTTGTGGACGTAATCGTCGTACTATAAGGTGCGTTCAAAAAGTAACGAGCCGGAGGCTGTAATGCGCAAACCAGTGACGACATGGGCTAATCATAGCGTGTGTAACGAGGTGTGGTTCCCACCAGAGCGTGGAAGATCACAGCCCGTCGCTAGAGGGCACGCGTGCACATCACGTGACGATACAAAGCGAGAAGCAGCATGCATCAATCGTCAACGCTCCCAGTCGCATTGCAAACAGTGACATGGAGGCGTCAAACGAAGAGCAAAGAGGTGTTGTTCGGTCTCTGACAGCGAAAGGAGTAGGTGGAACGGACATTCATGTCACACGTGTACGGCGAACACTGCATGTTCCTTACAAGGGTCAAGGCGAGGCACAAGCACTTCAGGGAAGGGCGGCTGTCGTTAGCCGATGACGCCCGGTCTAGGGCACTCCCCTGCATTACCGATGACAACGTCCAGCTGGTTGATGCACTCATTACCCAGGACCGCCGAGTGACAGTGAACGCCATAGCCGCCGTGGTTGGATTGAGGGTCGGAAGTGTGCACACCATCATGAACGAACGACTGCACTTGCGGAAAGTGTGTGCCCGATGGGTGCCCTGGTGTATCCTTTGGAATACACGTTATGACAGAGTTAGCCTTCGCTGCTCTTTGCTTAACTAATTTCTTCTTTTTCTCAAACACCAACAGTGATTTACCTTTTCTTTTATTTGCGCACCTTGTTCACTCTGTTTAAAAGTTTGTTGTAGATATAACTTCCATGATCAACCTAGCGGCATCTAGCAGCTAACTGCTGAAGTTCCTCAACATCTCTATGCTCAAGAGGACTTCCTTCCCAATCCAGCCACAAGATGTCGCCGCTATCTTCAGCTAACATCTCCATGCTCAAGAGGACTTCTGCAACAAACCCTTCCACCAGGCTTCGCTATTGACGCCTACTATCAATTCCTTGAAGATTACTTTTAGTTTTATTTCTAAAGTTGGTATTTCATAAGTATGTTTCTTTGTTTTTTCCCCCAACCCCTTCCCTCCTTGGTACCTCTGTGCTTCGTTGTGCGGTCCCCACTTGTGTGTTAGTCTTCAAAGGTCACATTCGGAGTCTTACTAAGGCTCGTCTCCTGTTCATGTGAGACAAGTTTTAAATATCTACGCCATGATGTGGATTTAAGCTAACGGTCGCCTGGATCGCCTACTCTTCAGAAATGAGCTAATTACTAATCTTAAAAGTTTTTACATGGTTTTAATTGTTTTTAAATAAGATTTTATAGACAGTGTGCGGTATTGCTACCAACAACATAATAACCGCCTTCGAGGGACTTTTATAGTCATGCTCCATACATCTAAGCTGACTTTCCAACTTGGAAAATTAGTGCTTCCTGCACAAATTAATTGGTAATGATTTCTCACACCGTGGGAGATTTATTAAACTTGCTGTCAATAAAAACTTAGCTCTTTTCCTCCGCGGGATGTTCTGCCCAATTCTACTGTTATCACAACTCTATAACTATCTACATCAATTTATCTTTCTTCAAGTAAAACCGTCAAGTACTTTCCAACCAAATATGGAAACGCTTGTTCCTCACTGAGGAATTTATGTTGAAAATACTTCTAATCAGCATATAATTTGTCTTCCTTCGTTGGAAATTGTCCGCTGCATTCAACTACCATCTATAAACGTCACAACGCAATAAACTTTCTCAAACTAAAATTCAACTAGTGATCTCCACAATTGCAATAACTTTTCGTCGGATAAACTTTCCGAGTTGCAATAGTGAACTTTTCAACGGACTACAGTGCATAACAGTGCCCATTCAACAACCATCCGTGTCGCGTTCGAACGAAAGCAATAAATACGGCCATAAACTTTCTCCTAAGGTTCCTATTTCCTTTTTCTAAACACCTTACTAACTTTATCTAAATAAGCTTTAAATTTAAGTCAACTGATGTACCTAGCTGTTTAAACTACAACTTATGTCAATTTCTAAAAGGCCTCGGTTGTTATCAAGTGCCCTCCCAACTTTGCTTTGCATCCAATGAATTAACTTCTGTTTATCTGTGGCAAGTCCACTTTATAATTCTTTCCCTCTTCAATTAGGGAATTCTATTTTCTACTCATAAGTGAGTTTTCTAACTCTCCTTTTCCAGGTTTCACGAAAGGGTACTGGCCCCATTTTCCTCGTGATCCCTGTTTAAATACAAGAAGTTATAGAAACTTCTTCTTATTTTCTCTCTCTTTCGAATTGATATTTGTTCATACTTAAAGATTTCCACATAGGAATTCGTACCTGATTTATTGTTAAACTTTAAATTTGCTAATCTCAGCACTGTTTTAAAATTTTATGCAAATTTGGTGCTTACAAGAGGTTCTAAACCAAATTTTGTTAATTGCCTAGTGCAAACTTCAACAATTTTAGAGGTCTGAGACCTCAAAGGTTTAAAAATCAAATTGTACATTTTATATTTGTTAAATTTATCATATTTCTACGCATTGTTAAATAAATCAAACTATATTCTTTTGCTTCATCATTTTCTATAACATAACGATCAGTCAGGATCCTACTTCCCCTAACTCTACCCAAAAGCTCATGCTCGCTTTAAGAAAATCAAGCATCAAATTAAAAAAGGTTCCACTATTTGTTGTATTTGAACAAAAAATCTCCACAAAAACTTTTTCCAAGTCGCTCTTAGCTTTTATAGCTTATTCTAACTTGCCAGTAAGGCAAGTATAGCTAGCTCCGCCAGCTTCCTGCTTGTTGAGACTTTCTCTATAACTTATGGTTGGTTTTCCAAATTTAAGTTTTACATCTTGTCTAAACTTTTAGTCGGCACTTTGCTGGGTAGAAGCTAAGCCTTTCTTGCTTCATCGCTACCCTTCCTGGTAGCATTCGGTCGCTCCTTGGAAATTCTACAATTCCAAGAACTAAAACCATCACGGTGAATTTAAATTATTTGCGCCTTTCAAAACCGTCGATTAAACCTGACTCCTTTCAAAGGATATACAATTCATCTGTCATTCTTTGTCTTGCCAGACTACCACCCTTTCCCATATTACCCAATTTTAAGCTGGGAAGGGAAAAAGCATGCCCCACAGTCTTCAACCACACCAGGAATCATGTCGAATGGCTTACTGTCTTGGTCTTGGTTGGACGATTGATGAATGCTGCTGCTCGCTTTGTATCGTCACGTGACGTGCAAGCGTGCCCTCTAGCGATGGGCTGTGACCAACCACGCTCTGGTCGGAACCACACCTCGTTACACACGCCACGATTAGTCCATGTCGTCACCGATTTGCGCATTACAGCCTCCGGCTCATTACTTTTTGAACGCACCTTATATACAGGGTGTAATTGATATAATGGAAGTCCGTTACACTGGTGATAGAAGATACTATTGTAAGCTTCCTAGGTAAACAATTTGACACCTGTCTTTAAATTGAAAATTTATCATTAAAAAGTCAATGTTTTTAGGATTTTCCGAAATTCTTCAAACAGAAGGTGAGGCAGCAGGCTGGGGGAAACGAGGCGGGCGAGGTGGGACGATGCGCGGAGGAGAAGTTGTTACGTAATCGGAGAGTTGACCTTACTAGTTGAGGGGAGGTATCAGCTGTACGAGGAAAGCGAGCGATACCCGTCTCGTAAGAAAATTTGTATTGCTGTTGTTGTTGTTGCTGTTGTTGTTGTTGTAGAAATTGCACGCAATGCCTTGGGACGTTATGACCGGTAGTATTGTAACGCCTACTTTGTAAGTGTCATTGCCGCCTGGCACTTTAATGAAATACAGTGTGACAACATTCCGACATCCCGTAGTCTGTTCAGAACTAGCATTTAAGACGGTAGGAATATACTTGATGTTTTGTTTGAGAGGCTTGGCAATTTTGGTCATTTAACCCCATGTGGTTGGGTGAGGGAAGAATTTGTCTGATAACCTGGTTTTTGTGGTTTCTTTAGTAATGTGGGTATTTGTAATTCCGGTGAGGATTGGGAAGGAGGCGGCCGTGGACTTAAGTTAGGAACCATCCCAGCATTTGCCTGGGGTAGAAGTGGGAAACCATGGATAACTACTTCGAAGATTTAACACTAGTATTGCGACCGTCGGTGGAGCTGCCAGGATAGCCAACAACTGCAATGACTTCCCTAACATCTCACCCGTCGGGCATAAATAAAAAGAATTGCCGTGAGGATCAGGTGAACTTCCAAATAGGCTAAAGCGGCACGAGAGTCCGTAGTCCACAGGGATCGTGGTACATGGTGACGATGGTCATAGACTGCCTAAGGAAAGGTTCACCTTAAAAACTAGACTGAGAAAGTAAACATCCAGATTCATGTAAAAAACCGTGAAAATTTATTGATAAAATTCACAAGCCCCTAGCCTAGTTCGGAGGGTTACAATCGGCTAGTCCGCAAGCTAATAAACAAACAAAAATAAAGAGCAGGTCCCTACCTGAGAAGTTACGGGAAACCCTCGCGAAAAATCTAACTCACAATAATAAAGCAACAACAGCAACACTAGGAAAATGGTACGACGCAAATCCCTAGTTCAAGTTACAAGATCAAGCTAATATCAGAATTTACATTTAACAGGTTAGCAAAACAAGTCTAAGTTAGGATGATACCATCTCCACATTTACATTTAACGTTAATTCATCTAGCTAAGTCCTATCAATTAACAAAATTTACGGCGATGACGTCCGTAATAGAAAACAATTACATTCAAAAGCTAAGTGTACAGCCATGTAAAAAAAACATTTAATTGTCCTTAGAAACTACGTGCTAACAGCACACAATAAGGTTCCATGTAGGATTTATACACTTGTACATCATAAATAAGTAATGAAATAGACACAGTAGTTTTATTGAAATGCCTGTCTGCACCTTGGTTTACTCTTTATAAGTCATAGTCATCTAATGTGTGTGGTTACGGTGACGACTGCGTAGTTAAGACTACGTCTAACATCGCATGGCCTGCGCTCCACAAACTACGAACTCAAGGTTCGTGCATGCTTCAGGTCGCTACAAAAGTGTCAGCTGTCCTAGTCATTTCCATACAAGGAAATTACCTTCATCTGCACGGCTATGTCATCAGTTCCAAATGCAAAAGAACAAAGTTAGATAGAAAGAATTCGTTAGTTAGCTTTTGTTTTACCAAAATTATGCGATTTATTATTAAGATGTCGGTTTAGGTTTATCGTTGGTTTATGGCGAATACTGACAATAGCCTGGGCACGAGTGTCTCCACTGAGATTATTCTCCACCAAAAAGCCTCGACTCAACAGTCGGAATATAATCAACGAGCAATAACAACTCGGGCACACAATAACACAAGTTACCAGCGGCGCAAAGCTCTCGTTCAATAACTCTGGGACGGGCCTGCACACTACAGTTACCCTCCAATAACATCTAGTCCACGGGAACAATCCCGTACAAGGCATACACAAAATACCTTCATACAATAACTTCCTGCTATAACAGGGTAGCCTACAACATACTATAGAAAACCTGACATAACTGTACACGTCAAACGACGGTACACGCAAAAGTGCGCTTAACTAACAAAAAGCAATCTATAAAACATGTGATCAGATACAAGAAAGGGACACTGAGTTCCATGAGCTAGGTTGCAATGAAAGAAAAAGCGAATACACCAAGCATTCTGTCCTTCGTCAAAGTAGTTATGTCTCACAAATAAAAGAAGCGTGCTCTCAAGGGCACTGGATTACAAACCAGTTTATGTCGCTGGCAGGTTTCAACATTCCTGCGCTCCACTGACACAACACATTGACTATCAAGGCCAGCGATTTAAACAAATAAAACTATACATCTGGCCTCATCATAAAAAAACTTTACCATAGGTTATGAACCTCGAAGAATACGTGTACCGTATAAGAAACACGCTATAAATCTGAATAGAATAATATAATTCTGTCTTCACACCAAAGACATCTAAATGATGGTAATGTCACTATTACTGGAGCTCTTTGCTCTCAAAAATATAATTCAGTAGTTGCTTGTACAACATCAAATAAATACGTGTCTTTACATGACACTAACAAAATAATAACTGTGGCGCAGATTCCACACTCTGGATCTGCTTAATGATACGTTGGAAACTGGGTTCGATGCTTGACAACGAAACATTCCTTCTAATTATTAGGTTCACACTTGACCAAGAATAGCTTCTGAGCTTATTTAAAATGAAATATAATGCAGTTACAAAACTGGTAATTACAGTTGACTACCTAACTGATACGACTGTTCTAACGAAAGTCAGGGGTGTAACAAAGACTGGCTGCAAAGAATGCAGTTAACTAATAACCATGGCATCTGATTGCCATAACTAAAGTCAGCAAAGACTTGAAAAATCACCCCAAATAGGGTTGAACAAAATAGCCTCAAATGACTACGGTCACGTTCAGCAAAAGATAGGCATTGACGTTCTACGACGTTCATCAGGCTGCACCAGGGCTGACCAAAATGTCTGACCCAAGGGTGTCTCACTCTAACTGAAATAAATGACATCTAATTAAACTAGTTACATTCCCTACCTATAAAAATGGCTGACACTGAGTTCGGTTGGTTCACAAACTACATTAAACCTACTACACCACCAGAAACTAGAACAAGAAAGGGGTGTCCAAAAACTCACGAAATGTAGAAGCTCTCACTCAGCCCTCTATTCTGCAACAAGGGTTGTACAAAATCATCTCTGGCTCTCTGGAACGGTATCATCCTCATCCGGATTCCCATCTGGACTCCTCCAAAGACCAGGGTTCGATCTGTCCCTGTCGACAACTTCGTGGATGTAATGGATATGCCTGGAAATGGCATACTGGGTTCCTTCCTTCTCGTTCGCTGTTCTAGAAGTTCCACCATCATGCTGGTTCCCGTAGAATCTTCACCCTCATACCGTGATGATATTAGCCCATGATGACGGTCTCAAACATGGTGTAGAATAGTCCAATCACGTGGGTGGTGAAATAAATTATGTAGTTCATTCTTTCACTTTCAAAAATATAATGTTCGTCGTAAATGTTATAGGCTTTGATTGCAGTAGATGACACAGCCTTAATTTCGTAGATGTGAATTAATATGTGAGCTAGCACTGTTTTATGATTCTTCACGTGTTAGTGACGCTACTTTTATATCACGTAGCATCCGTGAATTATGCGTCGTTTTTGAATTGAATTATTCACTTTGGCAATTTAAATATGTCTTACAATCATATTCACACTTATTCAAGATAGTTGTAACATATTTACCTGTATATTTTCCACTAGGCACTTGGCCCTCCACAAACACGTGGGTACAAAAATCTGGTGTTACGGCAATGTTATGCAATTCACTATACTTGTTAATTATTATTTCCCAAAATGCTTCTGTGGCTCACTGTGCTTAAACAATAGTGAATTGTAGTATTCTCGTGCTCGATGGCACCTGATAATCACTTTCAACGCTCAACAGCGGATATTCTCTACGTCTTATAGGACAGATACATTTCCACGCCTACACAGGGCGGATTCTCCAGACGTAATGCAAGGCACTGGGTGTCTCTAGGAAGTAGGTCGTCAAACCGAAGTCGTTGAGCGACTACTTACGTTCCTGTTTGCGTATCTGCGAAATAAACATTCTCCAATATGTTTTAATAATGCAGCATGACGAAATGGAATATTCTGAGTCTCGTGGAAAGTTAAAATTAATTAATAAGACCTCAGATAAATAATAAGCAGATTTCACCAAAGTCAAAAGTGCGATTCAGCGCTACTTCAAGGAGTATAGCGTGATCTCCCAGCTCCACGTGGCTTTCTGGGTGTGTTCAAAGGTACAACATCCCATCATAAATGTTCTGTTATAAAAAATATCTCATGAACCTTAGCTCAGCGGGTTCATCTGCCTCTCCGTCGTTTCAAATAAAATATTGGGATAACATTTTTATTTGCCTTGAAATTCATCCATGAGTGATATTCTTTTAGATTAGCTGCATTGAAGGTTCCAATGCGCTCTCCTGTCCTAATGTCTTCAATTACATAACTTCCATTGTTCAAAGGCTGTCTGACACGACTAGGGCCATAATATAAAGACAGAAATTTTCCATATATGCGGTCTATAGGACTTGAAATTCCGGGTCTCCTTATAAGGATAAGGTCTCCTTCAACTAGTGGTCCTCTGAATCTCTGGCGTCTAGTTCTTCTCAAGCGCTTGGCAGCTTGTCTGTCCATGACCTATTTCCAGCTCATTCATAGCATTGGCAAATTCTGCTGAGGTGTACTGTGATCCTTGATCAGTCAACAGGAATTGTGGCTTTCCTGCCTCCGGTATCACTTGTCGTCTAATCCTCTGAATAATCTGATGTGCAGTGGCTTTCTGAATCGGATGAAGCATCGTATATTTCGTGAACACATCAATAGTTACAACGATGTAGCGATTCCCACGACGAGCTTTAGGTATTGGGCCATACAGGTCCTGTGCATATAACTCTCTAGGTTGAGTTGGGAGTACTGGTCTAGGTGGTTCCTTCAACAAATGTGACGTGTACTTGTTCCACTGGAATGCGTCGCAAGCACGTAAACACTGTCTAACGGTGGCTCCTAGCCCTTTCCAAATAAAAGATTCCTTGATGGTTGCAATGGTCTTGTCTGTTCCACCATGTCCAATGGATAGATGTGCCATAAGAATAACAGATTCTTGGTATCTCCTAGGAATAACTGCACGCAGTTGAGTATGGTCCTCGTCTACAAACTTGTACAAGACACGATGATAAATCAAATAATCATCTGCAACAGCAGCAATTCTCGCATAATGAGCATCCTGTGGATCCATTCTTCGTTCTAGGAAACGGATAATATGCCTGAGTTCCTCCTCACGTCGTTGTCCTTCAGGTAGATGACGAAGTTGGCGAAGGTGTTCCTCGCATTCTCCCTCGATGTCTATGGCATTAACAGTAGCTTCAGGATTCCGGCTGAGAATGTCGGCCAACACATTCTCTCTGCCTGGTCGATAAACTATTTCCAAATCAAACTGTTGGAGAAACAGCGTCCAACGTGTGATCCTGTCACTTGCCAGTCTTGTTCGTAATATGAAGGTTAACGCATGGTGATCGGTCCTCACAATAATCCTCTGGCCTAACAAAAGTTTCTGCCAGTACTCAAGTGCGTAGACAATTGCAAGTGCTTCAATCTCAGTGGTGAAGTAGTGAGATTCATGTGCTCTCAAACGTCGGCTTAAGAAAGCGACGTAATGACGTTTCTTCTCATCATCCTCCTGCAGTAAAATGGCTCCTATACCAATTGCAGATGCATTTGTTTCTAGAAAAAAAATCCGGGAATAGTCTGGATATTCTAACTGAATTGAGTCAACTAGCATCTGTTTAGCTTTCCTGAAAGCTATCTCGCATTCATCATTCCAGGCCCATCTGCAGTTCTTCTTCAGAAAACCTTGCAGTGGTGCGACAGTCTCGGAGTACTTCTCACAATGAGCAGCAAAGAATTGGAGAATTCCTAAGAATTGTCTCACGTGCTTCACACGGGTTGGCGTTGGCAATGCAGCAACAGTTCTAATCTTTGCCGGATTCGGTCTGTATCCTTCTCCATTGATTATGTGTCCCACAAATTTCACTTCTTTCTGGAAGAATCGACACTTGTCAAATTTCACCTTAAAGTTAGCCTGTCGAAGATTCTCAAAAACAAGGCGTAAGGTCTTTAAATGCTCTTCCTCTGTTTCCGAAGCTATGATGATGTCATCCACGTAACATATCACCTTCTGCTTCACTTCAGGAGTCAGTTTGGCATCAAGTGCTCTGATTAATGCAGCTCCGGCATTTTTCAATCCAAAAGGTAGTTTTCGAAAGACATAAGTGGTCTGATCAAACAGAAATCCAGTATATTTCTGAGTATGCTCAGATAATCTGATATGGTAATAAGACTGTACCAAGTCCAATGATGAAAATATTCTCTTTCCCTTGAACTTCCTGAGAATGTCCCCAATCTTAGGAGGTCTGTCGTGCTCAGGAGCTAGGCGTTCATTTAAGGCTCTTGCGTCGAGACAAAGTCTCAAGCTTCCATCTACCTTAACCACAGGTGTTATAGGATTCAAGAAAGGAGTCGGTGACTTCTTGATTGTGCCTGCTGATTCCATCTCATGGATCTTCTTAGCAGCTTCTTCGCGATGTTTCTCGGCAATAGGATAGATCTTCTTCTGGAATGGGGAATCATCCAGTAACACAAGATCGTACTCGAAGTCCAATATCTCACCAGGTGTGGTGTCGAATATGTCCCTGTATTCGTTCAATTTTGCATCAAGGTTCTCTCGTATGGGTGCTGATAATGATTCTGCCTCTTCGACGGCATCTAGTGTCTCCTCAATTTCCTTGCCATTTAAGTTTTCGACTACGTCGACTTCGGATAGGAATTCCGGTTCTTCTTCAACTAGGTTCATCTGAGTGGGTTCGTTCGGCTTAAACTCTACCCTATTACGTCCCATGTCAATGATTCCATCATACTTTCTAATGAAGTCTGCACCTAATATGGCATCATGATGTAAGCCCTTCATTACAAGAAATTCGTGCAAGTACACGTGGCTCGAAATCTTCAGAGAACATAGAATCTGGATTTTGCACGTCACAACGCGGTCAGGTATGACACCTCTGACTCTTACAGCTGAAACTGGCAGCTCTGTCACCTCAGAGTTTGCTTTCAGTCTGGCATGGCGATCGGCGTAAATGACACTAATCATCGCCCGAGTATCAATGAGAATGACTACGTTGCATCCATTCAATTTGGCTACAATCTTTGGCAGACGCTTCAATTCATAGTTGTGGTTCGTCGTTCGTCGTTCGTCCAACAAGTCTTCTTGGATTGGCTCCCAGAGTAATATGGTGGCAGTTACTCGGTGCTCAACCGAACAAGAATCTATTGATTTTTCGGCGGTTTTTTTTCCTGTCCTGGCAAGAAGTACTGGGCTGGTTCTGCTCCGTCTCCTGCGCCGAATTTCTAATGTCCCTCGAAGTCGGGTTCTGTTCTCCCTCTTCTCGGATTTGCAGTTCTCTGAGTTGTTGAAGGTACTCACGGCCCTCCCGTGCTCTTCCTTTCCAATCTCTATCTGTCTGATATCTAGGGTCTCGATTTCTGTCATATCCTCTACTGTATCGATAGTCCCTACGGATACTTCTGTGCTGAGGATTTCTACCATTGTTCCCTCGGCGTTTGTTTTCATGACGTCGGTTGTCGTCCGTCCCTCGGTCGAATCGCCGGTTCCAATGACTACGATGATCATCTTGCCGATCTCGAGCATATGGAGTATTGTTCCACTCTCTCCTGCTATAGTTGTAGTTGTTATCGCGTTGCCCATAGCTCTCTTGGGTTTGCGTCTGTTGTGGCGTCTGGCTCGCTTTATCGACAGTAGTCAAATTGACATGTCTCTCCTCGCGCCTGTCAGCCTTCTGCTGACGGTGTGTCGGGAACTGTTCCGTGTTCGCATCCAACCTTCGCAGGATTCGGTCACACTGCTGGAAAGTGGATGCCCCTGCAGCAATCAACACACGTTGCACGTCTGCAGGGTACTGCCAAACAATGGTGTTCACTAAATCTTGTTCAGACAACGGGGGCTGAAGACAACAAAGCTTCGCAAGCTGGATCGCGAAGTAGTTCGCATAACGCGTTGGTGTATTAGAGCTGTACCTGCGAGTGTACATCTCAGCTCGGATGCTCTGCTGGATGTCGCTCGACCAATACGTTCTTAATAAAGCCTCTTTAAAGTCCTGGTAGCCTGTAAACGAGTATCTGAATGCTCTAAACCAGGTGCTGGCTTGCCCCTCTAGCAAACGCTCTATAACTCTGAGTTCCCTCTCCGGAGTTACCATAGTGTCTCTCAAGTAGCTTTCGACGTTGGCTAGGAATTCAACTGGAGTAACACCACTTCCAGTTCCTGAGAAGCGAGCTGGTTGCTCCTCTCTCGAACGAATTATAGTGACATTTCCCTGCGTATGCGCGGGTCTAAATGTATTCTGCATGTAGTTATGCGTAGGTGTGTTAGTCTCGTGACTAAGTCGATTGGATGCTGGCTGAAACGGATGGGCGTCAAAGTTCAAAGTCTGACTTTGCGCTGAACCAGCGAATTGTGATGGTTGCGGTGCTATAGGTGCGTTGGGTTGGAAATGGGTAGGCATCATTCCTGCGGATTGAGATACGGGTGTCTCCTGAGATTCTCCCATCTGTGAGTGTAAGTGTCTCTCTCTAGGAAGCGTCTCAAGTCTGTCAAGACGTCTTTCTATGACTTCAAGTCCTGGGATGGTTCTGGCTGCGACTTTATTGCCTAAGTCATTCAATTGTAGCTCGATCCTATCGCCTTTTCCCTTGAGGTTCGTGTCTACTTCGCGTATGGCCGTCCTGAGGTTATAGCTGAGGTCTAACCTCTCGGTTACCGCGACTTCCTCAAATCGTTTTTGTAAAGAATCGATCTCTCCTTCAACTCTCGACACGTTCTCTTGGATCTTCCCAACATCGTCTCTGACCTCGGCTACCTTAACCTCCACTGTGGTCTTGTGTTCGTTGAGGTCACCCCTCAATAACATGAGATCGATTTTGTGTTCCTCACGATGAACATCAACTGTTTCACGTAGGCTTGCTACGGTTTCCGTCAACTCAGTAATGTTCCTCCTGTTGGTGTTAAGTTCGTCTTTGACTTCCATCATGCCATTAACGATCGTCTTTACGTTGTTATTAACAGCATTGGCAGCACCTCTCATCAAGATTAACGCAATGTTCATGGTTGCCATGTCCTTTTTCACATAGTCCATAAATCCCTCGACGTGATTCAATCGAGTCCCAAATTCTTCCCGATTGTGTTCCAGGTCGGCTCTCATATCTATCTGGACTCTATTTATTGTCGTTTGAATTTGAGCTGTGTGCTCCTCCAATCGGGTTTGCACATCCTCCCTAGCTCTATTCATCTGGTCGGTTAAGCAATCTACGCGCTGGTTAGCCTCCTGATGGTGTCATATGACATCAACCCTAACAGCTGCTAAACCTGCCGTAAGATCATTTCTAGCTTCGACTCTATATGCGTCCATGTCTGCCCTGACTTGAGTTAAATCAACCCTAACATTGTTAACTGACTGAGTGTTGACTTCTAAGTCCTGTCTAACATTGTTTATAGACTGAGTGTTAACCTCTAAATCTAGTTTTACTTGGTCCACATGACCACTAACATTGTTAATCAACTGAGTGTTGACTTTTAATCCTGTCTCACATTGTTAACTTCCTGTCTAACTTGGTCAACACGACCACTTACAGTATTGGCAGCTTGAGTATTCTGACCTAAGTCACCTCTGACTTCACCTAAATCAGCAGTAATCTGCTGGAGGTTGGCATTCACACCTGCCATCATCTCTCCAAACACACGACGAATAGTTTCCTCATCCATTGACAAGAAATATATATGAGAAAGTGAGGGATCAATCTCTACTGGAACTTACAGCTATGATTAGTTACTTGGTGGTATAAAGCTTGTTTCATTTATATAAATATCACGAGTACAGCTGGAGTATGCAAACTAAGTGCTTCTACATTTACAAAGACAACGGTGAGCAAAGCAAAGTATTACATTTAGTCACGATGAGGCATCATCAAAGAAAATCCTATCCATCATTTATCTAACACTAAAGCCTCACCCCATGGACTTCTATCAAACATGAATGCCATGCGGTCAATTGATCTGCAGTACGACTTTCTAAGTTCGTCCCAGTCCTGTCAATTTACCATTAATCAACATTAAGATCCTCCAAAATAACATGGAACTGAGGGTCACCACGTTAACGTCGGCATATGAGTTAGGCGCCATTTTATGACGACCAAGTCCGCCCACAACGTTGTGCGCCATTTTATGCGACCGTCGGTGGAGCTGCCAGGATAGCCAACAAGCGCAATGACTTCCCTAACATCTCACCAGTCGGGCATAAATAAAAAGAAATGCCGTGAGGATCAGGTGAACTTCCAAATAGGCTAAAGCGGCACGAGAGTCCGTAGTCCACAGGGATCGTGTTACATGGTGACGATGGTCATAGACTGCCCAAGGAAAGGTTCACCTTAAAAACTAGACTGAGAAAATAAACATCCAGACTCATGTAAAACACCGTGAAAATTTATTGATAAAATTCACAAGCCCCTAGCCTAGTTCGGAGGGTTACAATCGGCTAGTCCGCAAGCTAATAAACAAACAAAAATAAAGAGCAGGTCCCTACCCGAGAAGTAACGGAAAACCCTCGCGAAAGATCTAACTCACAATAATAAAGCAACAACAGCAACACAAGGAAAATGGTACGATGCAAATCCCTAGTTCAAGTTACAAGATCAAGCTAATATCAGAATTTACATTTAACAGGGCAGCAAAACAAATCTAAGTTAGGATGATACCATCTCCACATTTACATTTAACGTTAATTCATCTAGCTAAGTCCTATCAATTAACAAAATTTACGGCGATGACGTCCGTAATAGAAAACAATTACATTCAAAAGCTAAGTGTACAGCCACGTAAAAAAAACATTTAATAGTCCTTAGAAAACTACGTGCTAACAGCACACAATAAGGTACCATGTAGGATTTATACACTTGTACATCATAAATAAGTAATGAAATAGACACAGTAGTTTTATTGAAATGCCTGCCTGCACCTTGGTTTACTCTTTGTAAGCCATAGTCATCTAATGTGTGTGGTTACGGTGACGACTGCGTAGTTAAGACTACGTCTAACATCGCATGGCCTGCGCTCCACAAACTACGAACTCAAGGTTCGTGCATGCTTCAGGTCGCTACAAAAGTGTCAGCTGTCCTAGTCATTTCCGCACAAGGAAATTACTTTCATCTACACGGCTATGTCATCAGTTCCAAATGCAAAATAACAAAGTTAGATAGAAAGAATTCGTTAGTTAGCTTTTGTTTTACCAAAATTATGCGATTTATTATTAAGATGTCGGTTTAGGTTTATCGTTGGTTTATGGCGAATACTGACAATAGCCTGGGCACGGAGTGTCTCCACTGAGATCTTTCTCCACCAAAAAACCTCGACTCATCAGTCGGAATATAATCAACGAGCAATAACAACTCGGACACACAATAACACAAGTTACCAGCGGCGCAAAGCTCGCGTTCAATAACTCTGGGACGGCCCTGCACACTACAGTTACCCTCCAATAATATCTGGTCCACGGGAACAATCCCGGACAAGGCATACACAAAATACCTTCATACAATAACTTCCTGCTATAGCAGGGTAGCCTACAACATACTATAGAAAACGTGACATAACTGTACTCGTCAAACGACGGTACACGCAAAAGTGCGCTTAACTAACAAAAAGCAATCTATAAAACATGTGATCAGATACAAGAATGGACACTGAGTTCCATGAGCTAGGTAGCAATGAAAGTAAAAGCGAATACAACAAGCATTCTGTCCTTCGTCAAAGTAGTTATGTCTCACAAATAAAAGAAGCGTGCTCTCAAGGGCACTGGATTACAAACCAGTTTATGTCGCTGGCAGGTTTCAACATTCCTGCGCTCCACTGACACAACACATTGACTATCAAGGCCAGCGATTTAAACAAATAAAACTATACATCTGGCCTAATCATAAAAAACTTTACCATAGGTTATGAACCTCGAAGAATACGTGTATAAGAAACACGCTATAAATCTGAATAGAATAATATAATTCTGTCTTCACACCAAAGACATCTAAATGATGGTAATGTCACTATTACTGGAGCTCTTTGCTCTCAAAAATATAATTCAGTAGTTGCTTGTACAACATCAAATAAATACGTGTCTTTACATGACACTAACAAAATAATAACTGTGGCGCAGATTCCACACTCTGGATCTGCTTAATGATACGTTGGGAACTGGGTTCGATGCTTGACAACGAAACATTCCTTCTAATTATTAGGTTCACACTTGACCAAGAATAGCTTCTGAGCTTATTTAAAATGAAATATAATGCAGTTACAAAACTGGTAATTACAGTTGACTACCTAACTGATACGACTGTTCTAACGAAAGTCAGGGGTGTAACAAAGACTGGCTGCAAAGAATGCAGTTAACTAATAACCATGGCATCTGTTTGCCATAACTAAAGACAGCAAAGACTTGAAAAATCACCCCAAATAGGGTTGAACAAAATAGCCTCAAATGACTACGGTCACATTCAGCAAAAGATAGGCATTGACGTTCTACGACGTTCATCAGGCTGCACCAGGGCTGACCAAAATGTCTGACCCAGGGGTGTCTCACTCTAACTGAAATAAATGACATCTAATTAAACTAGTTACATTCCCTACCTATAAAAATGGCTGACACTGAGTTCGGTTGGTTCACAAACTACTTTAAACCTACTATACCACCAGAAACTAGAACAGGAAAGGGGTGTCCAAAATCTCACGAAATGGAGAAGCTCTCACTCAGCCCTCTATTCTACAACAAGGGTTGTACAAAATCATCTCTGGCTCTCTGGAACGGTATCATCCTCATCAGGATTCCCATCTGGACTCCTCCAAAGACCAGGGTTCGATCTGTCCCTGTCGACAACTTCGTGGATGTAATGGATATGCCTGTAAATGGCATACTGGGTTCCTTCCTTCTCGTTCGCTGTTCTGAAAGTTACACCATCATGCTGGTTCCTGTAGAAACTTCACCCTCATACCGTGATGGTATTAGCCCATGATGACGGTCTCGAACATGGTGTAGAATAGTCCAATCACGTGGGTGGTGAAATAAATTATGTAGTTCATTCTTTCACTTTCATAAATATAATGTTCGTCGTAAATGTTATAGGCTTTGATTGCAGTAGATGACACAGCCTTAATTTCGTAGATGTGAATTAATATGTGAGCTAGCACTGTTATATGATTCTTCACGTGTTAGTGACGCTACTTTTATATCACGTAGCATCCGTGAATTATGCGTCGTTTTTGAATTGAATTATTCACTTTGGCAATTTAAATATGTCATACAATCATAATCACACTTATTCAAGATAGTTGTAACACATTTACCTGTATATTTTCCACTAGGCACTTGGCCCTCCACAAACACGTGGGTACAAAAATGTGGTGTTGCGGCAATGTTATGCAATTCACTATACTTGCCAATTATTATTTCCCAAAATGCTTCTGTGGCTCACTGTGCTTAAACAACAGTGAATTGTAGTATTCTCGTGCTCGATGGCACCTGATAATCACTTTCAACGCTCAACAGCGGATATTCTCTACGTCTTATAGGACAGATACAATTCCACGCCTACACAGGGCGGATTCTCCAGCCGCAGTGCAAGGCACTGGGTGTCTCTAGGAAGTAGGTCGTCAAACCGAAGTCGTTGAGCGACTACTTACGTTCCTGTTTGCGTATCTGCAAGGGTATTACCTTACCTTAAGCGAAATAAACATTCTCCAAAATGTTTTAATAATGCAGCATGACGAAATGGAATATTCTGAGTCTCGTGGAAAGATAAAATTAATTAATAAGACCTCAGATAAATAATGAGCAGATTTCACCAAAGTTAAAAGTGCGATTCAGCGCTACTTCAAAGAGTATAGCGTGATCTCCCGGCTCCACGTGGCTTTCTGGGTGTGTTCAAAGGTACAACATCCCATCATAAATGTTCTGTTATAAAAAATATCACATGAACCTTAGGTCAGCGGGTTCAGTATGGTACTGCACCATTATTCATAAAGGTCCTAAGTACAGACATGGTTACAGTATTTTGGGAACACCCTGTAACTTCCTAACTTGCCTCTGAAGTCTATAATTACAGCTGGTCTACAGCGAGCAAAAGCCATGCTATCAAGAAAGAGATCGGCAGAGCTCGTGTTTCCGACGAGAAACCCGAAGGTCATCGATATTAACCATGTTGACTGTGTCTAACACTATATCGATCGATTCACCTGAGAGTGATTAATACAAATTAATGCATATTTAACGCTATGTGTAAGCAGATACATATGTATATGTGTATATTTCCATGGCAGAAAGCTATTATTAAGAAAGCATGAAGAACAGAAGATAATCTGTTAACTCACTACTGATTACGTTTCGACTGCGATATATTTCGTATCGAGTCGTGACGTGTGAGGGAGTGGGGGAAGCAGATGTGAGACTCAGACGACCTCGTGGAGAGAGCAAGGAGTATAGAAACTGACCGCGTACAGGTTTGAGCCTGAAAACAGTAAAAGTAAAATCGCCAGCTAACGGGAGTTTTAAAAACGTGTGACCGTGCTGAAGTGTACGCTAGTTCGTTTAGCATTCTACGTGAAGTAGAAACGTGTTTAATAGGGCTCATACATGGTCTTAAACATGTAATAGTTTATCTGTGCGACAGTGTATTTACAGCAACTAACGGGCCATGCGGATGGATACTTTCATAATCCCGACCGCGAGCTCAGCTGTGATGTGTCACGAAACTCTGCATATAAACCGTCGTGGAAATGCAGCCTAGATTTGATTCACTCTTCACAGTGATTATACTTTTTGAAAAGAGCACATTCTCAAGCAAGGTGTCAGAGGGAAGGAACAATATGAAGCTTATATCCACTACGATGGTAGGCTAGATTGATTTAAGAATACTGCATTAGCAGGGTGTAGCGGGGGCATGTTAGCTGCAACTTTCATTTAGCATGAAGTGTGCTAGCGTCTCTCGTGATGCAAGGGGCCGCGTCGATCCTTGTGAACTTGTACACACTCGCGTTCACATATTGGAACTTATTTGTGACTGTTCGAGTTCACCCTCGCTTCGTGACGAGTTGATAAACTGTGTGCGGTCCGTCCGTTGGTATTCGAATATGTATGGGAAGATATCGCCAGGATATGTTGGAACTATTTCGACCGACCGGGTGTTGTCCGAGCCTGGGAGGACTTTGGTTCGTTCTATGGAAACCCAGTTGAAGTCCAGCATATTTTCTGTTGGTCTGGAGCTGATTATGGCCAACGATATCCTTTTTTCCTCATCTAGATTCGCCAAAGGTACTGATCACTTCAACTTGTTACAGTAGTGTAGCGTGAACATTTAGAACTACCACTTTGCCATATTTGATTTTGTAGTTTAAATGGTTGAGTAGAAAGTGCAGGTTCGATGTTAATTTCGAAACTGACCTTCTATGATGCCAGGATTTTGACTCATAAAAATGAGTGCATCCTTTGTGTAATTTTGATGAATAAATTAATAATTTCAGTAGTATTTTACAGTATTTAAACTAATATGCTCATTCTTATTTGTCGAGAAGCAAATGTAGGAAGAAGATCTACAGTTTTTCTTGTGTAAGAACATTTTAGTAACACAATTTTCCTTTGAGAACTTTGGTTGAGTTTTCATATTCTAGTGCATTGTTCTTTAAGCACTTTCGCTTGGATCATCGTATTCTTTGAAGGGAATTTTCCTGTTCGTATTCTTATTACGATATTAGGAAGTTTTCGGACCCTGTTATTCTAAATGTTACTTCGAGTCCTTGGACTATATTTTCTTCAGTTTTTTATCAGTCTTAACTTGTGTTTTCTGAGCGTGATTTTCGAAATGGATTGCCTAATGGGTCATTAGTCGCTTAGCCTTTGTTGCTAACCTAGATCCATGCTGTAGGTCTAATCCATCGACATTTTCGCGTTCGGGAAATTCAGGGAAGATCTTATTTTGAGATTGAATTTATCTTTATAAATCGCTTTGACAACCTCTGTTTGTGTGGTTGGGCAGCGTTATACTTTTCATTTTTTTTATGAAGCTAACACGGGATTAAATTGATATCGTTGCCTTTAGTGCAATAGTTTTTATCTATTAAGAGGGTATTTGAACGACATCCAAATTTGCGAGGATAATCCCAGGGACGACTTACTAAAAGTCATACGTTTAAGAATTATGGATCATGTAATAAATCAATGTAAGGCAAGTTTTTAAAGATAGGTGGAATATTTCTGAAATCCACTGGGCTTTGTTTGTAATCTGTTACGGGATCATATTTTTCTTGTTCAGGATTTTTACCATAAACAGCTGATTTGCATAATTGTGGATTTATAACAGTAAGGCTCCTATTATAGGTGCATGTTCGATTTTGGAGAGGCATGTACTATGAGTAATGTCTTTGTGTTTAAGTATATTGATGCAATGCTTTGTAAAGCATATATTTTTCTTGTTGAGGATTGAGCCAGGTGTGCCAATCAGGATTAGATTGATTGGGGTTTTAACCCAGAGAGGTGTTGTTTTAACCTAGTATGGTTAATATTTGGTCATAGTTGACTTTATTGCTGTTATCGTGAAAATGCCCGTGTGAAGATTAATATTTTTCTGAGCAGTATTATTGAGAATCTTGAGTGGATATCCGGTTAAATATTTCCAGTAAAACTAATATAACAATTTTGCCATAAGATGTATGTTTAATAAGGAAACCGATAACTATTTAAGGCTGAATTTATGATTAATTTTTGCTTAGCTTAACTGTTCGGCAGAATTACCCTAAAAACTAGAAATGTAACAATATTAAGCAGAAAGGAATGTCGTGACATTAAGTCAGTGGGAAGAGAATAATTGAAATTATTCTGGAATTTTGTGTAAATTATATTCTGTAAGTAGGCCATATGAATTTCTTCATTTAATAACAAGAACATATAATGTTAATGAAGATGTCGTGTAGGATTATTAATTATAATCAGGATATTTTTGTATAAGACGTTATTTCCGTTAAGGAACCGAAATGAATTTAATGTATTTGAGTCTTATAATATTTTTCTTTTTGTAAATGCTTACCCTATGGGATTGATCATTATTATTATTAATATGCCTTATATTTTAATCAGCTAAAAGTTAGTTGTGATAATGGGTAATATTTTTTTTGAAAGACAATCCAGTATAATCAATGAGATTTTTTTTGATTGGTCGTGGTATCGACGAAATTGATATTTTTCTGTCTTGTTTATTCTTACAATAAACTACTTTATTACTTGGTTTTAATTATTGCGTGATGCTTTATAGAGGTGACGGAAGGGTGTATTAAGGGGGCCATCGCTAGGTATTTTAGTGTTTACCACACCTTTGAGATTCTTTCTTCCTCTTGAAGAATTCTTGTGTTTTGAGCTAGTCTTTTCTTTTTCTGAACCTTGGTCAGTCTTAATACATCCTGTTAGGTATTCGAGTGGCCCTATTATCCCTGTGTCTGTTGGTAGAACTTGGGGGGTCTTTAGAGCCGGGGCATTTTCAGGTTCTACGATCCAGCTGCTATCCAGGGATTCAACAGGTATTGGTAGGTAAAAGGGTACATTAGCACATGTACATAATAAAAATAATAATAATAATAATGATAATAATAATAGCCGGCCTTGTGGTGTTGGGGTAGCGCGCCTGCCTCTCACCCGGAGGCCCCGGGTTCGATTCTCGGCTCCGTCAGGGATTTTAGAAAGTGACGTGAGGGCTGGAACTGGGTGCACTCAGCCTCGTGATGACAATTGAGTAGCTGTCTGACAGTGAGGCAGCACCCCGATCACGAAAACCAAGATTTTCGCCCGAAGGGACCCGATGCGCTGATCACGCGTCAACCCAATATCTGCACGCCAAATGGCTGGGCAGCGGTCGCTTGGTAGGCCTAGGCTCTTCACGGGCTGTAGTGCCAGAGGTTATTTATTATTTTTAATAATAATAATAATAATAACATTAAAGCAAATATAGCGAGTTGGTTGGCCCTATCAAAAGGCAATGGCATTTAGGACGGGTAAAGACTATACCTATCATTATCTCAATTACGGGCGTGATCCCAAATACCTTGCTCCAAGACCTTAAAGAACTAGTTCTGGATACTCAAATGGACAAACTAATGTAGAAGGCAGTAGTTCTCTCAACAACCCGAATCGTCTGGAAATTCATGGGTAGCGATTTCTACTTTCCAGCTTAGAAGTGGCCGTTTCAGTAGCAATACTTTGGTTCCCTGAAGCCCGTATAGTTAAGTTGTGATGTACCAGCAATGTGTTATATGTACTGTATAAAACAATAATAATAATTAAATGATAGTGAGGCTCTGAGCTCAGGTATTACTGCAGAGTGCTATCCTTCACGAGGGTTCGATCTATTCTGAGTCATGTAATACATAAAGATGAACAAATACGACAGCCTTATGCCGATGGATGTAATGGCACGTACATGAAATTCTGTGAGCACAACATTCCGGAATCTCGACATCCCCGCCAAAAATAAAAAAATAGTGTGTCCAACAATATATAATTATTATTATTATTATTGTTATTATTATTATACACATTATAAGAGATTATATCATTGCTGAATGTTATTTTCTTAAAGTAGGTTTCCAATTGTTTAGGACGTTCAGTAAATAAATATTTTTGGTAACAATGATGATGGAAGAGACTTGAAAGCTTGTTTTGATGGTTGTTGTTAATTCATTTTAGGGGCTTGGGACATTTGTTTATCATAGAATGCAAATACATTTGCCATTGGAAACAAATGTTTTAAATATCCGTATTGATGTTAGAATTAAACGTTTAAATTATATGCCAAATCAATACATAAAAGATTACGAATAATGACATGCCTCCTATAATTCATTGATTTGATAAATACTTAATGTATGCGGTACATATGGTACTACGGGAGAATTTTCAACACGACGGTTGCATTAAATCAGCATATACATAACCTAACACTGTTTGGCAAATTTAAAGTGGAATTTCTGATACCGCAATTCCATCTCAAGAATCCCGGTTTCTCTTCTCAACGTTTTGGACATTTATTTGAATTGCCACATATCCATATTGGGCATTTCAACTCAAATTCTTGTACGAATTTCCCAATTTCTACATCCCATACAACGAGGTTATTTCATGTCATCATAATACTGGTTGGCACCTTTTAAAAATCGTTAATAGTCTCCGTATTGAAGAGGATTCAAGTTATTTAACTCAAGGGCCGAGCTGAATTATTTTATTGATTTTCTAAATTATTTTGTGTATATTTTGATAAAAAATTTAAAGCTTAACATTCTTACACTCACGGTCTAATAGTTCTTATTTCTAACTACTTATTTAAAATTATTGTTAAAATACCAATCTTATATTTATTTAATTAATACTACTTTGTAAGGATATCCATTTTTATTACTATATTTTATCAATTATTATCTTTAATTTTCATTTTAATTTAGATTTAAGGCGCATATGCCATTTTAGTTTTCCAATTCTTAATTGATTTTCTTTCTAGGCTGAGGATGACCCCACTGTGGGTCGAAACATGTACTAATATATAAAATATATATTTGTTTATGTATTGATTTGGCGTATAATTTAAACGTTTAATTTGTTTATCAGCCCCGTGTAGTTGGGTGAGTGTTGGATTTGTCTGACCAACTGTGTTTCTGTGGTGACTGTAGTAGTATGTGTAGCTGTAGTTATTAGGGTCGTGAATGAGGTTGGTGCTCCGGGACTCCAAGTACCATACTATCCCGGCATGTGCTTGGAAAGCGCGTGGAAGAATCCAGGGAAATCCAAACTCAGGATAGCCACTGTCGGTGCTGAGTTCGGACCTCCAATCACCGGACTTGCTGCGATCGTGGTGTACGATTAAATGTGCATGCCTACACCGCGGGGGTAGGAAAGAAAGCAGCCGTGGTCTTATGAAGGGACATTCCAACTTTGGGCTCGTGGGATGCCACGGGAAATCATCTTGTGGCTGCAGATGGTGGGAAGTAATGAGGCTTGTGGTTTCGTGATCATGAGCTACTGGACCTTCTTTTTATGTGGAATCCGAACCACAGGACATGGCATTTCACTTCGAAAATCTCACATGCATTGACCGGGAATTAAACCCGGTCCGCCGTGGTGAGAGGTCAACAGCTGGACCGCTGCGCCATCACGCCCAGACTTGCATATCGGTCGGTGATGGTAAGCTGCCTCAATACTAGCACCCCATGTAGATGATGATTAGGGCTCGGATTTTTATGTAGCCTAAATAAATATTTTTTATGAAAATACGTATTTAAGCATTTTTTCTATAGATACACAAAATCCTGCTTTTCACTTATTATGACATAAAAAGACATAATATTTACATGTTTTTTAAAGCAGTTTATTGCATTTTTGTTCTGTGTTACTTCTACGGGGAAGAACCTGTGAGATATCTTATCTTCATGCAGAGCGTATGCCAGCTTGCAACTGAGTTATTCTTAACTTGTCGCCCCGTTCCACTCACTGTGGAAGTCTGGGATTTCCTTGTACTTAGCCATATTGCACCACGTGCTAGTTCCCCCCCCCCCCCCCCCCCCCCAGATACCTGGAACCAGTGTCACTCACATGCAGTTCATTACGGGCAATGTGAAGTGCAAGGCAGTTCTACGATGCCTAAAGTAAAAACAACTACAAGTTATCGTATGTTGCAGCATTAAAAGATAATTTTACTACTCATGGGGGCGCTCTGTTCTGCCGTCCATGTGGGAAAGCCATCAAGGCTGAACAGTGACCTCAAGTTACACAACACCCCCAAGGGCAAGAAACATATTGCCGCAGTTTCGCGCCTTCAGAAGAAGTGTTTCGCGAAAATCGTCGGTCATTTGTGATGGACAACCTGATGATGTATCTCGTTGTGTATTGTAATGCTTCAGCAGTCAGCGAGACATTGAATAAATTGCATTCGTGAGTACTGCATATTGTTTATATTCACATTATTAAACTAAATTACAATTACATATTTTTACTTTTTTGTCACATATTTCAGGTATTTTTAATACATAAAAAATAAATATTCTCGCGATTTTAGCACCTAAAAATCCAAGCCCTAATGATGATGATAATAATAATAATAATAATAATAATAATAATAATAATAATAGTCTAATAGTCTAATGTGTAGCTCTGTTGGTAGAGTACTAAAAAATAAAAGTCCTGCAACACGACATACCAAAAAAAAACCATAAAGGAACTTAGGTTTGTTCCATAATTTAGGAGCTGTGACAACGTAGTCAGGTAGCCCCGTATTAAAGAAGTTAATGTGTCTAAAATTCTATTATTACTATTATTAGTACAGTAGTAGTAGCCTAGTATAATAATAATAGTATTATTAATATTTTTGTTACAGTTGTTGCACTGTCTTCACACAAAGATAGACCAACAGTTTCTTAAATTAATTTACCAAATCTTTAGGATTTCCATTTTCTATGCATAGGCCATGAGGATGGCAAAATCCTAAACAGATCCACCATCACTAGCCTTGTAGCCACTCCCCATGAAGGTGTGAAACAGCTGTTCATAGGCTCGGTTTGTGTATTTCAATGTAATTGGCAGACAAGACGAGGTCACTCAACTTCAGACTCTTGTCAACATTCCTTAGCGTTGTAGGGGAGGGTGACGGGGAGAAGTCAGCTGTGCTGCTGAGGGGAACGACGTGTAAGCCCGTTTCCAAGACATTGACCGACGATTTTTGTGATATAATTCCACCTACACTAATTAAGATCCGACTGAATTTCATGAAGATATTTGCTTAGAATACCATCTTCTATCACCAGTGTAACGGACTTCCATCATATCAAATACACCCTGTATATTCGGATCAGAAACAAATACAATGTATGGTATCATTAAAGCAAAATTAAGAGAATGAATTACAAGACTACACTAATCTTGACCAGGATCTCGCTACTTCTATTGCACTCGGTGTCGCACGCAGAAGATCATCAGGGCATAGCTGACAATCCAGTAGGTGTTCCATGGTGTGTGGTTCTCCGCAATCACAGTTGATAGAATCCACAGCGAAGTGGCACTTCTGGAGATTACACCTGGATCTTCCAACTCCGGAACGAAGCCGATTGAGTGCCCTCCACATGATCCAATTCGGTTCATGCCCAGGTGGGAGGGTTTCCAAAGGGGGAGGCCAGGCAGAGTTATTTTCAATTCCATAGATCCACAATTGTTCCCTTGCTGTTGCTGTTGTTTGCAAGACTGAAGTGGTCTTGAGGAAGCTTCTTCTGGACTTCAACGTTGGGTATTGCTGGAACGTGTCCATGTAAAAGGTGGTTTTTCTGATGGGCCTGATTTGTTCTCTCCTCGTCGGCTGCTACTTTACGACGGATATCTGGCGGCGCTCTGCCAGTGAGTTGGTACAGTTTTGCAAGTGGCGTAGGATTCAAACAACCGGTAATAAGCCTACATGTTTAATTCAGAGCCTTATAAACTATGTTTGCGTGAGTCTACCTTTGTGGGGCAAGGTGGCGCAGCGGTCAAGCTGTTTCCCTCTCACCAAGACGTACCGGTTTCGATTCCCGGTCAATGCATGTGAGATTTTCGATGTGAAATGCCACGTCCTGTGGTTCGGATTCCACGTTATAAGGAGGTCCCGTGGTTCATGATCTCGAGATTAAAGGGCACGTTAAACTACAAGCTTCCTTTTCTCTTCCTTCTGATATCCTAAAATCTTCCTATTTCCAATCATTTTCTGGATATATCTCACTGCCATACTATACAGAATATATATTATGCTCATTCAGTGGCTTATTTCACTTTGTAAAGGATTGCTTTTAGACTGTTTGCACAAAATAGACGCCCTTTTCCAAGGTTAATCATAACTTAATTTCCCCATCACAATGGAGAGATTATGCCGAATGCAGAAGTAACTTGGAATTTGTAGCAAGGAACAACCACAAATTTACTTTATTATCTGCGATACAGCTCTAACAAAAAAGATACAAGCCTTACAGTAGTCGCATATGATGTGTAACATCTGACATGTTATCCTACTCGTATACTACACAGCTTGGACATTCTCTAAATGTAAATTTACGCTCCGTTTTCTTACTGGAGTTGTATGGATTGAATTTGAGATATGCTACTGACACACTTTTTTCAACAAACATCACATATTATATTGTAAATTAAGAGGAGGAATGAAACCATAATCTCTAGCCTATCTAAATAATGTTCAATACAATCAAATTTCCCAACTCCTGCTTGGTTAAAAGTTTTGTAATAAAAATTAGATAAATAGTAATTACATGTAGATTCTGTTAAAATGACGCATTATGTTATGATATATATCGTTTAAATCGATAATCCGGTAGCAAAAATATTTGTTGGGACTGGGGATCGAACCTGAGACCTCCTGATTTGCAGTCCAAGATCTTATACGCGCAGCCATTACAACCACAGTAACTTGGAGTACAGGACATGTACTCATTTTCACGTGCCGGTAATGATATGGAAGTATTTTTTTATGCTCCAGTAATATTTTGCTTTTTTTTTCGATAATGTTCCTGCGTGGAATTGAGTTTTAAATTAGTTATGAATACGCCTATTTGACAGTAAAGAGAAGTCCTCTAGTGGTCTATGAGAGGCTAGCGCAGTTCCCGTATAAAATCATCGATATATATTACATTGGTAGTCGCCTCCGTAGCGTAGCGGTCAGCATGGTTAGCTGCCGCCCCGGAGGTCCTGGGTTCGATTCCCGGCTCTGCCACGAAATTTGAAAAGTGGTACGAGGACTGGAACGAGGTCTACTCAGCCTCGGGTGGCCCAAATGAGTAGAGGGGGTTCGATTCCCCCTCAGCCATCCTCGAAGTGATATTCCGTGGTTTCCCACTTCCTCTTCGGGCAAATGCCGGGATGGTACCTTCTTCAAGGCCACGGCCGCCTCCTTCCATCTTCCTTGTCTATCCATCCCCTGTTCGCTTTGCAGGTGAGGCCTCACCAGTTGTATCCCTTCCGATTCGATGTTCCCAGCTCTAGGACACTGCCCGTAGAGGCGGTAGTGGTGAGTTCCCTCGCTGAGTCCGTGGGTTCCACCAACCTGGAGAGTAAAAAAAACTGATACACGGGAATGCCAAAATACAAATTGATAATTTAATACAACAAGCAAATAAAATAGGTCTACAAATTTCCTTCACAAAGACAGAATTTATATCCAATGTCAAAAGCAAGATGTTCAGAAAGAACATATAGCCTACTTTCTCCTAAATGTATGGGTATATTTATGACTCTTTGTCCTCATCCCTAACACAATCACCTCTACCTCTACCAATGTATTGTTTGTTTTCTTTTATATTGATAATTAGCCAGTAAGTGTCAAAATCAATATTGTATACTTTATGATGATTGAATAACAAAACTACTAACTTATTGTAATGCTTTCACGTCCGTTAATCTCTATATTAAGCCAGCCTGCAAAGTTAAGAATCTCTCGTTTTGGGTACCTTCCCCTTTAAAAATCCGCGCCGATCACAGTAGGTTGGTGTTGCGACCTAGCAGTGAATTAATATTTATCTTGTACGCCTCTGTGTGTTCAACGAGCAGGCAGTTTAAAGTAGCCAGGAGGGAGGCGATCCAGCTGGCAATGTTTAAAGGTAATCGGAGCGCGATCGTGGCTAATAGTTGAACTACCAGTATTACAAAATTGCCATACTTCAGGAGGCCAGGTATTTACACAGCGGTATGTTTGGAACAATATTACCCACATAACCCACAAGAGGACAGCACCGTACAGAGACATTAAGAAGGCTGTGGTTGATAACAACGTGTATCTAGTTCTTCTATTCTCCTTTTCCTAATGTCTTCTGTTTATGTGCAAAGCTGGGACTGTCGATTTTATTAATAAACGAGTGTATACATTAGCCTCCCCTTTGAGCTAAATGACATTTTATTCAGTATCTGTGGAAAGAGCTTGTGCACATCATTTGTAAAAGAATTCAAGAAAAAAAAAGTTATCTGTAGCAGTATTCGATCCCCAGTCAACTGCGTGACAGACTAACACGCTAGCCCAAAGCTAACCATATCCTTAACAACATGGCGATTTTAACTGATATATTAGAATTAAACGTTTAAATTATACGCCAAATCAATACATGAACAAATATATATTTTATATATTAGTACATGTTTCGACCCACAGTGGGGTCATCCTCAGCCTAGAAAGAAAATCAATTAAGAATTGGAAAACTAAAATGGCATATGCGCCTTAAATCTAAATTAAAATGAAAATTAAAGATAATAATTGTAATAAATAAAATATAGTAATAAAAATGGATATCCTTACAAAGTAGTATTAATTAAATAAATATAAGATTGGTCTTTTAACAATAATTTTAAGAAAGTAGTTAGAAATAAGAACTATTAGACGGTGAGTGTAAGAATGTTAAGCTTTAAATTTTTTATCAAAATATACACAAAATAATTTAGAAAATCAATAAAATATTTCAGCTCGGCCCTTGAGTTAAATAACTTGAATCCTCTTCAATACGGAGACTATTAACGATTTTTTAAAAGGTGCCAACCAGTATTATGATGACATTAAATAACCTAACAGATAGGAAAATAAACATGTCAGAAAAATGTATATAAATAAACGAAACATAATTAGCCAGCATATGAAACTGATAAAAATCTACTTTAAATGATTTATTATCACCTACCTCGTTGTATGGGATGTAGAAATAGGGAAATTCATACAAGAATTTGAGTTGAAATGCCCAATATGGATGTGTGGCAATTCAAATAAATGTCCAAAACGTTTAGAAGAGAAACCGGGATTCTTGAGATGGAATTGCGGTATCAGAAGTTCCACTTTAAATTTTGCCAAACAGTGTTAGGTTATGTATATGCTGATTTAATGCAACCGTCTATGGAGAAAGAAATGAATAAGTAATCAGTCTTGATTTAAAGGAGGTATTAAGTGTATTGGTTATACTATTAAGTAATCTTACCGTGTTGAAAATTCTCCCGTAGTATCATATGTACTGCATACATTAAGTATTTATCAAATCAATGAATTATAGGAGGCATGTCATTATTAGTAATCTAGGTGAATAAATATATGTCAACGAGCTTTAAGGTTTGGATGTATTGCATTCTTTAGGCTACCTAAGTGTAAAATATAGTTTCCAAGGAGATATGGGAGTGAAGTTTAATAAAAGTGCCGTTGTAGCGTTGCTATGCATAAAATACCCGCTCATATTTGCTTCATAGTTCGAAATGTTGTCATAAATATAAACTTTTGTCGTAAGTATTTAATTATAATAGGAAAATAGTATAGTATGTTATATCTTAAAAAAGTATATTAATTTTCATTTGGCTCTTATCCTGGTTTAAATATATACACTTCATTGAGATGAACGTTTAGGTATATTGCATCTCACAGGAAACCAAATGCAATGGGTAGTTTCAAAGAAGATATGAAGATGCAATTTAACAAATTTGCCGTTGTAGCGTTGCTATGTATATGACCGAATCAACCTACCAAATATCAAATAGGTCACCAATAATGTGTATTAAATCCTTGTTTTAACAATTATTAGATGAATACTAGGAATTAATATGTTCTAATGCTGCAATTGTCGAAGGGTAGGATTAGATTTACCTCTATGTTAAGCTAAGTGTCTGTTTTTAAGTGTAATCTATTTCTTTTTTAATCAAATATATTGACAATTTAACAAGCAAATGTGGGAAACGAAGGTAAGGTGATGCCGCTGATATTTCATTAAGGAATATAACAATATTTGTTATTGTGGAAATGTTATTATGTTCTTTACATTAATATGATTGTAAGTTCAATCTGTTAAGTTACTAAATATCGGATGTATAAATAAGGAGTTAAATATCAAACATGATAAACAGTCCGAAAATCTATTTAAACAGAGGTCATGGCAAATAAATCATGTATATAAATAAATCAGAAAAGCGCCACATTGTGAAATACTTGGGCATCTCATGAAAATCCACGGAATTGTGCAAAAAGGGGGATACTTCAATGAGCTGAAACGAAACATGTGTATATGATCTTTGTGAAAGCCTAAGTGATTTGGTATTTCATTTCAACATATGAAAATTAAACTGAGACAAAAATACAGACTTGCTAAGACTCGTAAGACTGAGAAAATATAAGTGAATGTAGTGTAAACGTATTTGAATGCTTGTCTTGTATATATTTATTTAATAATAAGATTTGCTGTGACTAGTTTTATAAATCGATGAAAAATGTTGATATTGGTAATATTGTATCTTTAATTGTCAGTTAATTCAGTTCTTTAAATTGGATTGATGTTATGAATGGTGATGAAAAATTGTATAAAATTTTGATTTATGGTTGTTAAAGATGTTTATGGAGGTAGGATTGTTTGTTTCTTGTTTTTTATATGGTTCAAGATTGTGATGAACAAGGGGTTACTTTCGTTATTTATTTCATTTATGTTGAGGTCTGGGTATAATTTTTGGTTGATGTATATTTCTATTTTTTCAAGGATGTTTAATAGTTTGCCTTTATCGGATAAATGTAAAATTGTTAAGTCTGTGTTAATAGATGTAAAAGCATGGTTCATATTATTTATGTGTTCTCCCATACTTGAATATTTCTTATATTTGACAGCATTAATTCTTTACAAGAACAAAAGCGACACAAACCACAACAACAACAAAACTATTTTAATCCACCTAATATCAACAATTTCCAGCCCCCCATCATGAACCTATCATCAACAGTTTTCTCCAAAGATGAATTGAGCTTATTAGAAAAGGGTCCGAAACATAATTGGCCAAAATTAACCAACACTATTAATTTAAAACAAACAATAGCCGAAATCGAACTTGCAATCAGCAAATTTCCAGAAGATCAAGATTCATTACGACATGAAGCTAAAAAACAACTTGATAAAATAATTAAACAAGAAAAGATCAACATGAGCCATATACCAATAATAAAAGATATCAACGATAAAATTAAAAATGACAAGTTAATTGTCACAAAAGCGGATAAAGGAAATATAACAGTAATTTTAGAGGAACAATCTTACATACAAACAAGATGTTCAGTAAAGAACATATAGCCTAATTTCTCCTAAATGTATGAGTATAGTTATAACTCTTTGTCCTTTTCAAGGAGTATGATTGAATGTTGGTTGTAGTAGCTTGTTGAAATACAACGTGCTATAGGGATATTAAACATGAATATGAGGTGCCCTTTGCTAGTGCTACCTCTGTACCAAATTTCGTTCATTCGGTTCCACCGTGTTCGAATTAATAGGGGGAATCAATTTTGACATAAAGATGGCCGCCATCCGCAAACTATTAGGCTAATGGCCTATTAGATTGGTCAAAGGATGCTCCCTCCATAAAGGTATGTTGTTGCAAAGTTTGGTAGAGATCAGATGGTTATGTTAGTCGTAATTTGATTAAAGCTTTAAACATTTGTGTGGCCGCCATTACGTTTCTGTCAATATGGCGGCCAAATAAATCATGACACTGAGATGCCCTTTGCTAGTGCTATCCCTGTACCAAATTTCGTTACATTCGGTTTCACCGTGTTTGAATTAATAGGGGGAATCGATTTTGACACAAAGATGGCCACCATCCGCACACTATTAGGCAAATGACCTATTAGATTGGTCAAAGGATGCTCCCTCCATAAAGGTATGTAGTTGCAAAATTTGGTAGAGATCGGATGGTTAGGTTAGTCGTAATTCGATTTAAGCTTTGAACATTTGTGTGGCCGCCATTACGTTTCCGTCAAGATGGCGGCGATATAAAACATGACACTGACGTGCCCTTTGCTAGTGCTATCTCTGTACCAAATTTCGTTCATTCGGTTCCACCGGGTTCGAATTAATAGGGGGAATCAATTTTTACATAAAGATGGCCGCCATCCGCAAACTATTAGGCGAATGACCTATTAGATTGGTCAAAGGATGCTCCCTCCATAAAGGTATGTAGTTGCAAAATTTGGTAGAGATCGGATGGTTATCTTAGTCGTAATTTAACTTAAGCTTTGAACATTTGTGTGGCCGCCATTACGTTTCTGTCAATATGGCGGCGATATAATACATGACACTGAGATGCCCTTTGCTAGTGCTACCTCTGTACCAAATTTCGTTCCATTCGGTTTCACCGTGTTTGAATTAATAGGGGGAATCAATTTTGACACAAAGATGGCCGCCATCCGCACACTATTAGGCGAATGACCTATTAGATTGGTCAAAGGATGCTCCCTCCATAAAGGTATGTAGTTGCAAAATTTGGTAGAGATCGGATGATTAGGTTAATCGTACATTGATTTAAGCTTTGAACATTTGTGTGGCCGCCATTACGTTTCCGTCAAGATGGCGGCGATATAAGACATGACACTGAGGTGCCTTTTGTTATTATTACCTCTGTACCAAATTTCGTTCAATTCGGGTGCACCGTGTTCGAATTAATAGGGGGAATCGATTTACACACAAAGATGGCCGCCATCCGCAAACTATTACGCTGATGACCTATTCATTTGGTAAAAGAATGCTCCCCCCATAAAGGTATGTTGTTGCAAAATTTGATAGAGATCGGATGATTAGGTTAGTCGTAATTCGATTTAAGCTTTGAACATTTGTGTGGCCGCCATTACGTTTCCGTCAAGATGGCGGCGATATAAAACATGACACTGACGTGCCCTTTGCTAGTGCTATCTCTGTACCAAACTTCGTTCATTCGGTTCCACCGGGTTCGAATTAATAGGGGGAATCAATTTTTACATAAAGATGGCCGCCATCCGCAAACTATTAGGCGAATGACCTATTAGATTGGTCAAAGGATGCTCCCTCCATAAAGGTATGTAGTTGCAAAATTTGGTAGAGATCGGATGGTTATGTTAGTCGTAATTTAACTTAAGCTTTGAACATTTGTGTGGCCGCCATTACGTTTCTGTCAATATGGCGGCGATAAAATACATGACACTGAGATGCCCTTTGCTAGTGCTACCTCTGTACCAAATTTCGTTCCATTCGGTTTCACCGTGTTTGAATTAATAGGGGGAATCAATTTTGACACAAAGATGGCCGCCATCCGCACACTATTTGGCGAATGACCTATTAGATTGGTCAGAGGATGCTCCCTCCATAAAGGTATGTAGTTGCAAAATTTGGTAGAGATCGGATGATTAGGTTAATCGTAATTTGATTTAAGCTTTGAACATTTGTGTGGCCGCCATTACGTTTCCGTCAAGATGGCGGCGATATAAAACATGACACTGAGGTGCCTTTTGTTATTATTACCTCTGTACCAAATTTCGTTCAATTCGGTTGCACCGTGTTCGAATTAATAGGGGGAATCGATTTTCACACAAAGATGGCCGCCAACCGCAAACTATTACGCTGATGACCTATTCATTTGGTCAAAGGATGCTCCCCCCATAAGGGTATGTTGTTGCAAAATTTGATAGAGATCGGATGATTAGGTTAGTCGTAATTCGATTTAAGCTTTGAACATTTGTGTGGCCGCCATTACTTTTCCGTCAAGATGGCGGCGATATAAAACATGACACTGAGGTGCCCTTTGCTAGTGCTACCTCTGTACCAAATTTCGTTCAATTCGGTTGCCGTGTTCGAATTAATAGGGGGAATCGATTTTCACACAAAGATGGCCGCCATCCGCAAACTATTACGCTGATGACCTATTGATTTGGTCAAAGGATGCTCCCCCCATAAAGGTATGTTGTTGCAAAATTTGATAGAGATCGGATGATTAGGTTAGTCGTAATTCGATTTAAGCTTTGAACATTTGTGTGGCCGCCATTACGTTTCCGTCAAGATGGCGGCGATATAAAACATGACACTGAGGTGCCTTTTGTTAGTATTACCTCTGTACCAAATTTCGTTCCATTCGGTTGCACCGTGTTCGAATTAATAGGGGGAATCGATTTTCACACAAAGATGGCCGCCATCCGCAAACTGTTACGCTGATGACCTATTAATTTGGTCAAAGGATGCTCCCCCCATAAAGGTATGTTGTTGCAAAATTTGATAGAGATCGGATGATTAGGTTAGTCGTAATTTGATTTAAGCTTTGAACATTTGTGTGGCCGCCATTACGTTTCCGTCAAGATGGCGGCGATATAAAACATGACACTGAGGTGTCCTTTGCTAGTGCTACCTTTGTACCAAATTTCGTTCAATTCGCATTCACCGTGTTCGAATTGATAGGGGGGACAGACATTCCGAGTACACACACTCACACACAGACACACACACACACAGACTCACACACTCACATACACACACACACACAGACTCACACACACACATACGCACACACAGACAGACACACTTTTTTCGCCCTGTGTTGATCTCATAAGTCTACTTTCATTTTTTGCAAAAATCGAAAGTAGGCTTAAAACTGAACAATTCTTACAGGATAAATCTTCCACAATTATCAAAAAAGATCCAATTACGAAAATACAAAGAAATTTAAAACAATTAATTAACAACACAATTTTCCTATTTGATGACAAAGACAAACAATGTTTATATCAAATGAATCCGAAATTACCCACATTGAGAGCATTACCAAAAATCCACAAAACAAATATACCCATTCGACCAATAGTCAATAATAAATATAGTCCAACTTACAAATTGGCAAAATACATACAGAAGTTTCTAAAATTCCATTACCAATTCAAAGCGAATACTTCTTACATTAATTCCCAAGATTTCATTATAAAAACAAAAGACTTCTCACTTAATAGCAAAAAAACTATGCATTCCCTTGACATCACAAATATGTACACCAACATACCCGTAAAAGCAAATATCAAAATAATAAAGGATAATTTAACACAAAACAGTGGTTTAAGTCTAGTTGAGATTGAAGAATTCATTTCAATTCTAACATTCATCTTAAATAACAACTACTTCACGTTTAATGGATCTATATATCAACAAATAGATGGTTTAGGCATGGGTTCCCCAGCTTCAGGGATTTTAGCCAATATTTTCATCGACTATTTAGAACATCATTTCATTATCAATAAATTTCCTGGTCTTGAAATTTGGGGAAGATATGTAGATGATATATTTATCGTTATTAATAAAGATATCATTAATATCGATACTTTTCTCACTCATATGAATTCTTTAGACCCTAACATTAAGTTCACTTTAGAATCTGAAAATAATAAAACCTTGAACTATCTGGACATATCAGTTACGCGGGAAAATAACCGTTTCACATACAGCATATTCCGTAAACCTACGATGACTTCTAATATCATACGAAATGATTCTGTGCACCCAGGATCTCATAAAAAATCAACATTCTATAGTCTTATTACAAGGGCATTAAATACACCCATGAAATCAGAGAAATACATACAAGAAATACACACAATTTATACCATTGCTGAACTTAATGGATACAATAAACTATTCGTTAATAATATCTTAAAACAGATTAAGAATAAAATAAGTTCAACACTAAATAATGAAGATGTAAATAAGACATTGCTAACATTCACATACACCAACAATAAAATTTACAGTATAACAAATATATTTCAAAAGAAAAATTGTAAAATTGCATTTAAAACACATAATACTACATCCAAAATGATTTACAATCACAACAAAATAAATACAGAAAACATGTTCAATAAATCAGGAGTATATAAACTTGAATGTAACACTTGCAAACTCACATATATTGGCCAAACTGGGAGAAATCTTAATAAACGTTACATCGAACACGTTAATGCTGTCAAATATAAGAAATATTCAAGTATGGGAGAACACATAAATAATATGAACCATGCTTTTACATCTATTAACACAGACTTAACAATTTTACATTTATCCGATAAAGGCAAACTATTAAACATCCTTGAAAAAATAGAAATATACATCAACCAAAAATTATACCCAGACCTCAACATAAATGAAATAAATAACGAAAGTAACCCCTTGTTCATCACAATCTTGAACCATATAAAAAACAAGAAACAAACAATCCTACCTCCATAAACATCTTTAACAACCATAAATCAAAATTATATACAATTTTTCATCACCATTCATAACATCAATCCAATTTAAAGAACTGAATTAACTGACAATTAAAGATACAATATTACCAATATCAACATTTTTCATCGATTTATAAAACTAGTCACAGCAAATCTTATTATTAAATAAATATATACAAGACAAGCATTCAAATACGTTTACACTACATTCACTTATATTTTCTCAGTCTTACGAGTCTTAGCAAGTCTGTATTTTTGTCTCAGTTTAATTTTCATATGTTGAAATGAAATACCAAATCACTTAGGCTTTCACAAAGATCATATACACATGTTTCGTTTCAGCTCATTGAAGTATCCCCCTTTTTGCACAATTCCGTGGATTTTCATGAGATGCCCAAGTATTTCACAATGTGGCGCTTTTCTGATTTATTTATATACATGATTTATTTGCCATGACCTCTGTTTAAATAGATTTTCGGACTGTTTATCATGTTTGATATTTAACTCCTTATTTATACATCCGCCTCCGTGGCTTAGGCGGCAGCACGCCGGCCTCTCACCGCTGAGTCCGTGGTTCAAATCCCGGTCACTCCATGTGAGATCTGTGCTGGACAGAACGGAGGCAGACAGGTTTTTCTCCGGGTACTCCGGTTTTCCCTGTCAAAATTTCATTCCAGCAACACTCTCCACTATCATTTCATTTCATCTGTCATTCATTTAATCATTGCCCCAGAGGAGTGCGTCAGGCCTCGGCAGCCGGCACCGTCCATATCCTCGCCGCTAGATGGGGGCTTCATTCATTCCATTCCTGACCCGGTCGGAGACTGGAAGCAGGCTGTGGATTTTTCATTTATACATCCGATATTTAGTAACTTAACAGATTGAACTTACAATCATATTAATGTAAAGAACATAATAACATTTCCACAATAACAAATATTGTTATATTCCTTAATGAAATATCAGCGGCATCACCTTACCTTCGTTTCCCACATTTGCTTGTTAAATTGTCAATATATTTGATTAAAAAAGAAATAGATTACACTTAAAAACAGACACTTAGCTTAACATAGAGGTAAATCTAATCCTACCCTTCGACAATTGCAGCATTAGAACATATTAATTCCTAGTATTCATCTAATAATTGTTAAAACAAGGATTTAATACACATTATTGGTGACCTATTTGATATTTGGTAGGTTGATTCGGTCATATACATAGCAACGCTACAACGGCAAATTTGTTAAATTGCATCTTCATATCTTCTTTGAAACTACCCATTGCATTTGGTTTCCTGTGAGATGCAATATACCTAAACGTTCATCTCAATGAAGTGTATATATTTAAACCAGGATAAGAGCCAAATGAAAATTAATATACTTTTTTAAGATATAACATACTATACTATTTTCCTATTATAATTAAATACTTACGACAAAAGTTTATATTTATGACAACATTTCGAACTATGAAGCAAATATGAGCGGGTATTTTATGCATAGCAACGCTACAACGGCACTTTTATTAAACTTCACTCCCATATCTCCTTGGTAGCCTAAAGAATGCAATACATCCAAACCTTAAAGCTCGTTGACATATATTTATTCACCTAGATTACTAATAATGACATGCCTCCTATAATTCATTGATTTGATAAATACTTAATGTATGCAGTACATATGGTACTACGGGAGAATTTTCAACACGGTAAGATTACTTAATAGTATAACCAATACACTTAATACCTCCTTTAAATCAAGACTGATTACTTATTCATTTCTTTCTCCATAGACGGTTGCATTAAATCAGCATATACATAACCTAACACTGTTTGGCAAAATTTAAAGTGGAACTTCTGATACCGCAATTCCATCTCAAGAATCCCGGTTTCTCTTCTAAACGTTTTGGACATTTATTTGAATTGCCACACATCCATATTGGGCATTTCAACTCAAATTCTTGTACGAATTTCCCTATTTCTACATCCCATACAACGAGGTAGGTGATAATAAATCATTTAAAGTAGATTTTTATCAGTTTCATATGCTGGCTAATTATTTTTCGTTTATTTATATACATTTTTCTGACATGTTTATTTTCCTATCTGTTAGGTTATTTAATGTCATCATAATACTGGTTGGCACCATTTAAAAAATCGTTAATAGTCTCCGTATTGAAGAGGATTCAAGTTATTTAACTCAAGGGCCGAGCTGAATTATTTTATTGATTTTCTAAATTATTTTGTGTATATTTTGATAAAAAATGTAAAGCTTAACATTCTTACACTCACCGTCTAATAGTTCTTATTTCTAACTACTTTCTTAAAATTATTGTTAAAAGACCAATCTTATATTTATTTAATTAATACTACTTTGTAAGGATATCCATTTTTATTACTATATTTTATTTATTACAATTATTATCTTTAATTTTCATTTTAATTTAGATTTAAGGCGCATATGCCATTTTAGTTTTCCAATTCTTAATTGATTTTCTTTCTAGGCTGAGGATGACCCCACTGTGGGTCGATACATGTACTAATATATAAAATATATATTTGTTTATGTATTGATTTGGCGTATAATTTAAACGTTTAATTCTAACATCAATACGGATATTTAAAAACATTTGTTTCCAATGGCAAATGTATTTGCATTCTATGATATATTAGATACAACCTGTTGGCAAATAATGACTTGAAATAAACTGTTTCTTTACTGCAGTACATCTTCATTATAGATCATTTCATACACAGTTTATATTATTGTATCAGTAGGGTATATCACATACAACATACTAAAACTACTGAAATATAAGACAGGCTCATGAGGACAGCTGCCATCTTGTCGTGTGGCAGATACGGCTCAGCTCATTTAAGCCACTCATACAGAATAATATTATAACATTAAATTATAATAAATAACGGATCACGACATTCAGGATAGCTTAAACCACCCTAGGCTTGGTAATCTGAATTGGTGGGTCTTAAGCCATTGATTATAATGGTTGCATAATTCACACGGCCGCCATCCTGAAATGGCAAGGCCGATGACCTTGACGTTTGGGCGAAAGACGCGTCCTATATAAAGGTATGTTGTCACCAAATTTGGTAGAGATCGGATGATTAGTTTAGCCGTAATTTGAGTTTACGTTTTGAACGTTTGAGTGGCCGCCATTCAGTTTTGGTAAAGATGGCGGCAATATAAAGTATGACACTGAGGTGCCCTATGCTAGGGCTACCTCTGTACCAAATTTCGTTCAATTCGGTTTCACCGTGTTCGAATTGATAGGGGGGACAGACATTCCGAGTACACACACTCACACACACACACTCACAGACTCACACACACACATACACACACACAGACAGACACACAATTTTTCGCCCTGTGTTGATCTCATAAGTCTACTTTCATTTTTTGCAAAAATCGAAAGTAGGCTAATAGTCCTGATAAATTATGTATTCAACAAAACGAAATCAAAAGTGTGAATTATTTCAAATATCTCGGTGAATGGATTACAATAAATAATAACGAGAAAAACAGCCTAACAGTTAGAACAAAGAAAATGAATATAGCTTTCCAGCTCACCAGGAACAATTATAAGGAAAAAAGCATTACCTAATTCTATTAAAATTAAACATTATAATACTGTTGTGAAACCAGAGGCCTTATATGGATCTGAAACACTCAAATTAATGAATATAGGTGAAATTAACAAAATCATGGTCATGGAAAGGAAAATAATTAGAAGTATACTTGGCCCTAGAAAAGTAGGAGCAGATTACAACAGAAATGTAGAAATTTATGAGCATGTAGAAAACATACTACATACCATGCGAAGAAGAAGATTATCCTTTTTTGGACATTTACAAAGAATAAACGATGATAGATTGACAAAGAAAATTTTCAATAAAATTATAAAACTTAAGATACAGCCAGCTTTGTTTCAACAGACCTTGAGTGACCTTAAAGAGGCCAATATACAAATTGAAGACATACCTAATAGACAACTCTTTCGGGACAAAATTAAAACAGCCACCTTCAAGGAGGAACTAGAGAGAAGCAGAAAGCAGCCACACAACATTGAGGAGCTCCGGCGACAACAATCTGAAAGAATGAAGCCATTTTGTGTGACCAAGAAGAAATCACGTAGCAAAACTTGATGTATTGATTTAACGTGCTCTATTAAGGGCTTTTCGATTAAATAAATAAATAAGTAATAATTGTTTACAAAAAATATGATATAATGAATATTTTCACACCAAAGAATGACAACTTTAAGATGATATTGTAGACATATTTGTAATTGCGCCTCAAAACCTGGAAGTAATGTGATTTATATTCTCCAGTTGGCAGTGCGTGTTTCACTTCCGTTCCATCCGCCACTGCCAGCTGGATCGCTCCGATCCCCTTCCGTCCCATTTTTCAAAATCACTCCCACAGAAATATCCAGCAAACGAGTGGAAAGATGTTACACATCAAAAATTTACAAGATCAACAAACAAATACCCTTCACTGAATCTCTTTTGCGCCGCTATGATTACTGACGATTTCGATGAAACTCAGTAAGATCACAGTACTATTTGGTCCAACCCCGACCGTGTTCTTCAAATTTTATTACGTCTCCCCAATCCAACACAGCGGCTGTGCGAAATATTTCACCGGCATTCTATATCTCGGAAACTATTACCGATATCACCCTGAACTTTTGTACGCTGATAAAGGGCACTACTAGAAGATCACCTACAGTATATAACTTTCAGAAACCTGTTAAGTACAAAACGAACATGGTGGCCAAACGAATTATAAACATTTAAATGGAATTTACTCACGATTGAATCATCCGAGTGCAGTGAAACGTAGTACGGTTAATGTTCATACAAAATTTAGTCTACTGGCATCTAATTAAATTCATTAATTGGTTTCATAACCCCAAGATGGCGGCTGTGTGAAATTTTAAAATTGAGTTTTTATTTATTGTCGTCTAATCATGCGATCGAAGTGAACGTTTGAATATTGAACTTACGCAATAATCTTCATCTAATGCTACATAACTCTATGGCCTAAATACGGAACAATCCAACTTGGCGATCCTTTTCTTAGGTGGGAGAACTTTTAATAGTGAGACCAATAGGATATAATTACGACAACAGGCTACAATGTTCTTCACGGAAATACTTGTTTCTTATTAGCATTATGTAATTGCAGCAGCAGCTATAAGAACAATGTGCGGCATCTAAAACATCACATCCCTGAAACTAGCAACGTCGATGAGACTCTTCGAAAGGACAATCGCCCCCATTGCTACTCATATGGGATAAATTGAAAACCAGTGATTTAGAAAAGCTAGAAAACGTGAAAGCATGCTCCATCAAAGGGGCCATAGGAGCAAGCAAATATGCGCCAAATAGAATGGCATACATTCTAGTAAAAGAAACGTTTTTCCTCGAGGATATAAGGCTCAACGAATTCCTACCAAGTACACGCGCTTATAGAAAAGTAACATCCCTCAGGGGCTCACATCTACTGGGACGTGGGTTGGCGACCCCGGGACCCCAGCCGAGACCGGCATAGCTTCCACTTCCTTGTGCCGGGCTCCTCTCAGTCTTCTTTCCTGTCTACCTCACTTGGTCAACTCTTGTTCTCTTCCGACCCCGACGGTATTAGGGTATCCGAGGCCTAGGGAGTCTCTTCATTTCCCGCCTTAATTGGCCCTTGTCTCATCTTTTCTGATACCCTCCTTCTGTGGGGGGTCAGCCTTCTTTTTCTTTTCATGTTATCTCCCACCTTCTGCTCAAGGCCCTCAACGAGGCCGGGTGTATGTAGCCCCACCACTTCTGGTGCACCCTGGATAATGCTACACCCTCAGGGGCTCACGGCTGGTGAGTTCGGGATTCCTGAGCTGGGTCCGGTTTCCCCCTTTTGTCCCTTACCTGTGGGACGGACCCTCTCCTCTTTCACTTTCCTAATTGCCTTTTATGGCTCTCCTTCCTTCCAAGTCCCTCAATCCGCATTCTTCGAGAGTTGAGGGCATTTCTTTTCCTCCTGTCCCATATTTGCCTTGTTTTCCTTTTGTTTTTCCATTTCTTCCTCTAGTATGTAGGTAAGTAGTTAGTTTTATTTTTAGCCTATTTTCAATTTTGAAAAAATAGGCTTATGAGATCACCTTTTGTCCGTGTGTGTGTGTGGGTGTGTGTGTGTGAGGTGTGTGTGTGTTCCCCCTAATCAATTCTAAACGGCTTGAGGGATTTCAATGAAACTCGGTAAGTTCATAGCACTATTCCGGGCGACCTCGACTGTGCCCTTCAAAATTTGTTACGTCTCACCAATCCAACATGGCGGCTGTGAGAAATATTTCACCTGCATTCAATATCTCCGAAACTATTACCGACATCACCCTGGAATTTATTACGTTGATAAAGGGAACTACTAGAAGTTCACCTATGTGACTTTTGAGAATCTGGTAACTACAAAACCAACATGGCGGCCACGCGAATTTGCGACATTTAAATACAGTTTTCTCGCGATTTAACCAACCAAACGCAATAAAACTTGGTACAGTATATGTTTATACACATTGTAATGCACCGACATCTAACTTGGTTCAATTGTTTACATAACCATAAGATGGCGGATTTGCGAAATATTTCACCGGCATTCTATATCTCTGAAACCATTAGCTGTATCACCCTGAAATTTTGTACGGAGATAAAGGGCACCACTGGAAATTCATCTATAAGACTTTCAAAGAGCGGTTAACTACAAAACGATCATGGCGGCCAAGCGAATTTGAAAATTTTAAATAGACCTTTCTCGCGATTTAATGTTCCAAACGCAATTAAATCTGGTACAGGAAATATTTATACACATTGTAATGGACTGGTATATAATTTAGTTCAATTGTTTTCATAACCTCAAGATGGCGGCTGTGCGAATTTAAAAATTAAGTTTTTATTTCTTGTGTCGTGATCAAGCAATCGAAGTGAAAGTTTGAATAATGAATCTACGCAATAATTTTCCCTTAATGGTACATGACTCTATGGCCTATACATTTAACAATCCAACATGGCGACCATCCGAAATATTCACACGACTCTGAAAATCTACGAATCTATTATAGCAATCAAACTGAATTTTTTAATGTTCATAGGGGCTATGAACTTAAGTTTACCTATAGGACTTTAAATAACCTGGTGATCACAAATCCAACATGGCGGCGACGCGATGTATAAATATTCACATGGACGTTTCTCGCAATTTAACCATCCGAGTGCAGTGAAATTTGGTACAGTAAATCCTGTTACGAATGTTAATCCACTGGCATCTAATTTATATCAATTGTTTCCATAACCACAAGATGGCAGCTGTGCGAAATTTTAAAATCTCGTTTTTATTTCTTGTATCCTAATCATGCGATTGATGTTTGAATGCTACACGTACACAATAATCTTCTTGTAACAGTACATAACTCTAGGACCTACACATATAAAATCCAACATGGCGACCATCCAAAATATTTAGTCGGTACTCAATATCTATGAATCTATTAGAGCAATCAAACTGAAATTTTGTATGTAGAAAGAGGCAATTAACATAAGTAGGATATATGAAGATAGGCTGTATAGTTCTTCACGGAACTACTTGTTTAAGTTTGCATTTCATTTTCATCTTCACGATCACCCATACCATCAGGTGCCGATAACCTAGATATTAGGCCCCTTAAAACAACAGAAAGAAAGAAACAGAAGGAGAAAGAAATAGATAATGAATTATTTTGGAACAGGTGCCATGTTAAATAGACAATGGAGCAACGCCAATCAAAGGCAAAGGTACTCTCAATCGTAAGGCTCTCGATTCATGGTTTCCACTATCAAATGTGTGTAAATACAAAATATCACCAAGCAGATGACCAATGCGTGTGTAAAATATGTGGCGAAAGGTGTGATCTTTATCACTTCAACAAATGTAAAAGCTGGACAGGGTCTCTTTAAAGGGGGCTCATACACCGCCGGTTGTCAAAATTTAAGTTTTTTTACGTTTAAATCAAAGACAATACCTTTTTCAATATATCTGTTAATTTTTATAAGTAAATTCAGCGTTTTGGCAGAGATATAGCGTATTATATGAGACCATGCGCCTATCTGTCAATGGAGTGTTTAATATGAGCTCATACACAGTCGGTTGTCAATTATTTTATTTTAGTTTAAATGAAAGACAATACCTTTCTCAATATATCTGTTAAGTTTTATAAGTACATTCAGCGTTTTGGCAGAGATATAGCGTATTGTGTGAGACCATTCGCCTATCTGTCAATGGAGTGTTTAATATTCAAAGCTGTTTACCCGAAAGGTTGCTTTTTTGGTAGGAAAAACACAATATCTCGTGAACTATGTGATGAAACTGGATGAAACTCGGTAGATACATTCCAACATATGATCCCTAGAGGATGAATCTCATTTATGAAATTATCTTAAAAAATAATTGAGATATACTTCGAAAATTAAACAAAAAACTGTTCATTTTTTGAAAGACAAATATAATATTTTTTAAAAAATATACTATTTACAATATAACATTTATGGTGGTTCATCCTCGCTATTTATGCGTTTACTTTACATGAAAAACAAGAAGTTCCGTGACGAACTAAAGAGCCTACTTTTCTTAAAATTTAAGATGCATGCCAATGATTAATCTAAATGAATCTCTCTAGAATAATGACGATATTGAGTTGGTAATATCGAAATTTCTAACTAGTTCGAAATACTGTATACCTGGCATAATGTAGCCTAATAGAGAACTACAGTTGGCAGCCCTGGTGATAGAATATATTCTTAGTTCCATCTCTTAAGGTACAGAATACAAAATTAGGTTGAAGTCCAATGGATAGCATGGACGTTAGATGCAGTTAAATATTAGATTTAACAGAGCGCGTAAAATCATGTTGGCAACAATGTCATGCATGTATTGGTCAAAAATAATCTGAAATAATATAATCTACTGTTGTGCCAATTTTGAATGAAATCCATTAGTTCGTATAGAAGTTACATGCATTTTAAAATTGGACCTATCAGCAGGCTTAGAATCATGTTGGCAGCACTGACGTATATTAGTTACTCCAAATTCGTCTAGAATGCCAGGTACTATACGTGTGAAAAGTTTAGAACTATTGGCTTGCATACTTTCTGATATATTGATATTAGGGTAACAAAAATAGGGACAGCACATATTAACAGTTGGCAGCCCTCATTGCTCCTTAGAATACGCATAGTCATATCTGCTATGGTACACATAGCACGTGCGAGATTTGGTTGAAATCCAAATGATAGTATAAGTTACATGTATTTAATGTTGGACCTCCCAGCAGGCTTGGAATCATGGTGGTAGCACTGACGTATATAAGTTACTCCAAATTAATATAGAATGTCAGGTACTATACGTGTGGATAGTTTAAAGCTGTCGGCTTGCATACTTTCTGATGTATTGGTATTTGGATAAAATAAATTAAGAGCATTTATTAACAGTTGGGAGCCCTGATGGTTCTTAATAATACGCTCAGTGATATCTGGTTATGTACACATACAACATACGGAATTTGGGTGAATTCTAATCGATAGTGTAGAAGTTATATGCACTTAAAAATTGGACCTATCAGCAGGCTTATAATCATTTTGGCAACACTGCCATGTATGGCCTCCTGGAAATTAAACTGCAATATTACTGTCTATACGTGTGCCAATTTTCAAATAGCTCCCATTCATACCTTCCAAGATATCCAACATGGAGCTCAAATTTCAATTGCGATTTTTCAGCAGTTGGTATCACTGACATGATTTTCAAATATGGCCGTGAGATACTCAGGTAAAGGTCTTTACTCCTACCAAATTTTGTTTCGATTGCTCCTGCCGTTTAGGAGTTGATAGGGGGGAAACACACACAGCCAGCCAGACAGACAGACAGACAGAAGGACAGACAGACAGAAGGACAGACAGACAGACATTTGCCCGATCTCATAAGTCTTCTTTTTCCTCATTTTTGCAAAATGTGAAAAGTAGGCTAAAAATGCATTGCATTCAAACTGGTATTTCTTGTTAAATCGTGTTTTATGTGATTCACAGAGTTTAAAATATCACGAATATTATCAATTCAATATATCACGAAATACTTTATATACTGCTCCTCTCTCTCTAAATTAGATGAAAGCTCTATGTATTTACTATATATATGTCAGTTTTCATAACGCTGTATTACATATTAGTGAAGCTATGATATGATTCGTAACTGTATGCGAAAATTCCCACTGACGGTGTATGAACCCCATTTTTGACCTCATAAATGCAAGCAAATGAAGAGAACAATTTTATTGTGATCCAATGTAAATATGTAACCTAATATTGCAGAACCTTCCCTGGCCATTTGGCTGCAATACATGTATTCTTGTTAGTATTATGTAATTGCTTCTGACTTGAAAAGAACCGGATAGTTCTTGAAAGGGAAACCTTTGACAAGTGTCCTCACACTAATATTACTAGTCTTGTAACCACTGGTCTGACGGCTTCGGTGGCGTAGTTGGTAGCATGCTGAGCTTCTATGCCCAAGGTCGTGGGTTCAAACCCGGCCAGAGTCTTCGGATTTTTGAAGAGTCTTAAAAATCCCTCAGTATGCATTCCTTCGGAGGGGAAGTAAAGCCGGCGGTCCCATGTCACAGATTTATGGTATGAAAAAGAACCTTCCATTAACTACACTAGTGTGAAGCCAAAATTTGTAGGTTAGGTTTGGTTAATGCTCATAAGTTCCAACGTTCGTCACCAGGCACTGGTTGCGATGGCATCTAGTAGTAGCAAAGTTCACAGCTAGGTGTTGTGGATGGTAGCATTTGGTAGTGAAAGTAGGAACTACTTGAAATTATCGTCTGCAGTCCTTACTTGAATTCTTTTCTTTTCTTAGTCGTTTACCCTCTAGGTTGGTGGAACCCACGGACTCAGCGAGGGAACTCACCACTACCGCCTCTACGGGCAGTGTCCTAGAGCTGGGAACATCGAATCGGAGGGGATACAACTGGTGTGGTGTGATTGGCACCTCGCCCAGGCGGCCTCATCTGCAAAGCGAACCCGGCATTTGCCCGAAGACGAAGTGGGAAACCACGGAAAACCACTTCGAGGATAGCTGAGGTGGGAATCGAACCCCCTCTACTCATTTGGAACACCCGAGGCTGAGTAGACCCCGTTCCAGTCCTCATACCACTTTTTCAAATTTCGTGGCAGAGCCGGGAATCGAACCCAGGACCTCCGGAGCGGCAGATAACCATGCTGACCGCTACGCTACGGAGGCGACCCCTTACTTGAATTAAAAACAGATAACACCGGTTTTCAGACAGATTCTACACACACCCAAAGTACACGGGGCTACATGACCGTGTTGTCGCAGCCCCTAAAATGAGGAACCTACCAACCTACCACTGGTATGGTTCGGTCAAATGGATGGGAGGTAGAGAATGTCGATAGGGTTCCAAGATTTTTATGTTCTCTTTCTTGAGGGCTAATGACTGACTGAGGGAAGTATCTCACAGGTAACGAGCTTCACAATGTATCCCACGGTGACAGCAAGGTGTCGCACTTGCCACAAAAGGTCTCTCGCGTGACTTCTCGGCAAGAGTTTCACCGTCACCTCTGACCCTCTCAATGGAATGTGATGTGTGAAAAACTGAGTCATATTAGCTGCAGAGCAGTGTAATATATTTTTAATGTCATATATTTAACGGCCCATCAACTGCTAATTGTTCTTAAAGGCATCGGAGGGTAGGTTTTCTCTTTCACGGCATACCTGCGATAAACAACCGAAGCAAGGCTGAGCTTTTAATTGGTGTGTGACAGAACAGAGATCGCGTCTACAATCTTTATGTTTTAAGAGTGATGGATGTGTTAAGGAAGCCTTAGCCACAATAGTTTCAGCTGTTCGACTGACATGGTATTACAGAGTATCCCAAGTTATTGAAATAAATTCGTTTCACAATTTATTGCCTATTAAACATTTAATGCAGCCAAGTGGCCATAGGTTTACAAACATACTATTTATATAAACTTAATTTCTATTGACTCGCATAATCACTGATTGTCCTTGTTCTTTTTGTACAGATTTCCAAGTGGTCATAGCGATCGCATGTAAGTCCGCACAGTGAAACTTGCATGTAATTGAAGGCTCATGAAACGTCTTGTGTTATGTGACAAATGATGTGATGGAAGCCGTGTACTGCCATTCTTGTATAGACGTGACGGATTTCAAAGTTTGCTTTCGTCCATGATCGATCAATCATGGCGCCAGATGCAGAAAAACTCCGGATATACGTCTTCTCGCCATTGGATGAGTGTTTCCAAATGGTTCTCTGTTGCATTTGTGTTCGGTAGATGTATTTGTATCCTAAAATCTTATATAAGGAAGGATTCTCTTGCCAGGAGATAAACTAATTTGGAGTTTGTTGTCTTTGAAACTCCAATTGCCTTCTTAATGTATACTGATTTTACTCTTTCTAATGTGGAGAGGTTTTTCATTGAGAGATCCTACGGCCAGATAATTTCTAAGCCATTCATCAATATTGGCAGTATTTTTGACTATTGCAATCTTGATGAAGTATTAAAGGGAACCCTGAGCATCCTAGGTTTACAATGTTAAATCATGCCACATATAAGGAGGATTTTCTCAGAATCTTTTCAAGGTATCCATTTACAAATTTTCAGTTTGTATTTGCATTAATTATCTATTCACCTAACTGACAGCATTGAATCAATGTAATTAGATTTTAGCCTATTTCCATTTATAAAAAATAAACTTCCGAGATCACATATTGTCCATGTGTGTATCTGTGTGTATGTGTATGTGTGTGTGTGTCCGTATGTGTGTGCCCCTCTAATAAAATCTAAACCACTGAAGCGATTTCAATGAAACTCGTTAAGGACATAGCGCTACTTCGCCCAACCCCGACCATACCCTTCAAATTTTATTAAGTCTCACCAATCCAACTTGGTGGCTGTGCGAATTATTTCACCGCCATTCTATATCTCCGAAACTATTACTGATATCACCCTGAAATTGTGTACGGTAATAAAGGGCCACACACAGATGTTTATCTATGTGACTTACAGAAACCTGTAAAGTAAAAAACGAACATGGTGGTCAAGCAAATTTTAACATTTAAATATACGTTTCTCTAATTTTGTTCAATTATTTTCATAACCTCAAGATGGCGGCAGTGCGAAATTTTAAAATTAAGTTTTTATTTCTTGTGTCCTAATCATGCGATCGAAGTCAACATATGAATAATGAACCTACGCAATAATCGTCATCAAATAGTACATAACTCTTTGGCCTACACATATAAAACTCCAACATGGTGACCATCCGGAATATTTGGATGGTCCTCACTATCTACTAACCTATGACAGCAATAAAATTCAAATTATATACATTGACGAGGGGTATGAACATATGTTCATCTATGGGACTTTGAATTATCTGGTGAGAACAAATCCAACATGGCGGCGTCGCAAAATTTAAATTTTTAAATAGTCGTTTCTCGCGATTTAAACATCCGAGCGTTGTGAAATTTATAAAAAAAAATTCATAACCACAAGATGGCGGCTGTGCGAAATTTTAAAATCTCTATTTTATTATTTATTGAGTCCTAATCATGCGATTGAAGTTTTAATAATACATCTACGCAATAATCTTCATGTAACAGTACATAACTTTATGGGTTACATAAATCGTACATGGCGACCATCCGAAATATTTAGACGGTTCTCAATATCTGCGAATCTATCACAGCAATCAAGCTGAAATATTGTGTGTTGATAGAGACAATTAACGTAAGTAGGATATACAGAGAGGTTAGTTTTTATGTATCGGAGAACCTCGCTAACCCGCTCGCCCACGGCTTGAGCCTGTCTCTCGCCATGCACTTTGCCGTTATGCGGCGCCTACCCGGCACTGAGTCATTGAGTATAGGAATTTGTACTTACCTAGTTCACAGCTGGAGCTGAAAATGTTCGCCATTCACTGCTACACATCGCTGGCACCTTTTCATGAAACTGTCATTTACTCTCTGAAGTTCCTCAGCACCGATTGACTGTATTTCAGCTGTAATATAATGTTTGAACTTTTTTGCTATATCTTTTATTGTTTTGACGCTAGGCACGGGTCTGTTTGGAAATTTCTGGCGGAATTTTCGTCGTGTTTTCGCACAAGATTTCCTGTACTTTATGAAGGTATTATACATATACACACGTTCACGTAATGAAAATCGCATTGGAACAGCACACTGAGCACTAAACACGTGAACAATTGACTAAACTGAACCTCACACTGTTAAAGCTCTCAGCAGACTGCAAAGGAGGGAAAGTTGTAGCGCCAAGAAGCGGATTACGGATAAGTGCGTGGCGGGAGACAGGCTCGCGCAGCGGGAGAGCAGGCTAGCGAGGGTCTCCGATACAGAAAAACTAACCTCTCTGTATATTAGTTCTTCACGGAACTAGTTGTTTATTTATGAATTTTACTTGAGAAGACAGCAAACGGCAGCACATCAAAAACAGAAACGTCTCAGAACATTGTAACCTATTGTAATTATTCTTTATTCATTCATTTGTTTATTTATTAACCTTGTATTCATTTAGTTTGTATTTATTTATTTATTTATTCAATTTATTCATTTAATCATTTATTTATTTGTTCATTCAGGCAGATAGTAATTCATTAATGTATTTAATCAGTTAATCATCTATTTATATATGTGTTTATTCATTTATTCATCATTTTGTGTATACATATATTGAATTATGTTCATTCAGAAATCTATACAGTATATTCATACATTTATTATTAATGTAGTATATTAATTTATTAATTTATGCAGTCATTTATTTTTACTCATTAATGTATTATATTATTTATTCAATTCATTCAATCGTTTACTTATTTAATTATTTACTAATTAATCAATTATTTATTTATTTATTTAGTTATTCACATATTTATTTATTTCCAATATTAAATTGTTTACTTGTTTATTTATTTATTTTAATTAATTATATATGTGTTTATTTATTTGTTTATTTATTTTAAATATTAAATTATGCATTTGTTTTTTTTATATTACATTATTTATTTATTTAGTTTCAATATAAAATTATTTCTGTGTTTATTTATTTCTAGTTTTAAATTATTTATTTATTTTTAATATTAAGTTATGTATTTATTTATTTATATAGCCTACTCATTTAATAATTCATTCACTTGCATAAACGTTAATTTATTTATTCACTCATTAATATATTTATGTATTTATTTATTTATTTATTTATTTATTTAATTATTTATTAACAGACAATGCCTACCGACAGTAGTGGCTGCGCTCGCTAAAGCGCTGCGTTGGCTCATGGGGCCAAGCTCTCTGCTGACTCGGTAGACGCGTGGGTTCGAGCCCCACCATCGGCCGTCCTTGAAATGGTTTTCCGTGGTTTCCCATTTTCAACTCCAGGCAAATGCTGGGACGGTACCTTCTGACAGGCCACGGCCGCTTCCTTCCACATCCTTGCCCAGTTTCATTCACCATCATTCATTTCATCTCTCATTAACTCCTCTCATGAGGTTGGTGTCAGGAAGGGCATCCGGCCGTAAAAATCATCCGCCACAAAGACTTCCATCGCATCTCATCCCCGACCCCGTAGAAAAAACGGGAATAATAAGGGGTAGAGACACACATTAACAGACAATGCCTACATTTGAACAAACGGTCTGGTTCATTCATCACTTTACTACAGGAAACTAACTTTCCAAGATTAAATGATATCCTGTAAAGGCCCCTGGCACGCCTACCCCACATGTTCAATCCAGTGAGTGCCCGATATTATATTCTCTAGTATTTGATTCAGCTTAGCAAGTGCATCGTTTACTATAGTGACCACTCTCTGTAGGGTAAATATTGGTGTCAGCAATCAAAAATTCCTGCACAACTTAGCTTGAGGTTTAGTTCCATTCTATCCCATTTCATGCTTATTCCAAACTCTGGCCGAGGTATGCTAACTTTACGTGTTCATCACGTTAGAACACCTGGAGCCTTTTTTAATCATGTTACAAATCAACACAGACGTCACGAAGAACAAACACTGGCACACAATATATTTTGATTAGGTCTTTCACGACGTAGAGCACTGGACACGTTAGTCCTTAGGGCAGGTGTTGGGTAAATAATAAGACAAGCAATGCAAACACAGTGGGCATTTTGTAAGAGTCAATCTCTGAATTCTCTGCAGCTCACGACCAGTTCAGACACAAAGCGTTCAATTAGGTTTGAACGCAAAATTGATTTCAATACACAGGCCCAATTAACTATTGTTTGAAGAAGCTTGTCGTAATGGATCCTTATCACTTTAATTTACTTATGTATTTTAGTAGGTAGAAGTCAATTCTTCCCCGCCTCATCCTCTGATTCTTCTTCTTTACTTGTTAATATTGTTATAGTTATTTGTTTTACATCTTGCAATATTGTTAACTGAAAATAGGAAGCTCCTTTGCAACACATTTCTATTGCACGTAAATTGTCAAAGTGTGATGATCCCCGCTTTATTAAACTGGTCAACATTCACGAAGAAATTCAAGTATGCTTAAGTAGATTAAATATCACACAAGAAACTTATTATTCTTTTGTGACTGTAAAGGAAAATGGTCAACTCCTAAGGCAGTCGTCTTTCCAAGAATGGTCTCTATGCAATAGCAAGGAATTGGAGTGATACATTTCGCTCAGTATGCAGCAGCAAACAACTTCATGACTGATAAGATTAATTTAACTGCTATCTTAAAACTAAATGTAAATCACGCCAATCTCAGAGGAGTCCCTGGTAACAACGGAGGATATAAGGGCAATTCCCTTTGTAGAAGGTGTGCAAAGGAGACTGAAACACCAAATCATGTACTTGGAAATTGCCCTTTTAATTCTCTGCTTATTAACAGAAGACATAACAAAGATAAACATTCACTCATTGACAAGCTGAGCAAGAAGGGATTTGAATGCTACGAAGAAGTACATGCACTCGATTCTCAAGGGAGGAACCGTTTTGCTGATATAGTTGCATTTAAGAAAGCATCCAATGAAGCCTATATTATTCATCCAACCATTTGGTTTGAAAAGAAAACACCATATCAGGCTAAAGAGTTTGACCTGGAGAAATAGGCCATCTATGACGATTGCGTTCCATACTTTCGGGAAAAATACTAAGATAGTTACAGGAATCACACCTTCAATGTGCGAGGAATGTTATTTGGGTGGTAGGGGCACTATCTATCCAGAAATTGTAGAACTGTTCCAGAAGGTTGGCTTACAGAAGGATCACCTGATCACTCTTGCTGAAAACATCATTGCTGACTCTGTGGCCATATTGCAGCGCCATATCTGCAAGAATGCCAACACCTGACATTTCTGGTAAGAATATACCACTAGATTTCAAATTGTTTCCAAAAAAGAAAAAATAATGTTTGTTAATGAAATGTCATAGAACACCAAGATAAAATATTATAACACGGTAATTAAACCAGAAGCCTTATATGCAGCTGAAACATTGTTTCTCACCACCCAGGGACCGCTTGAAAGGCTGGAGGTCGAGGAAAAAAAGATAATACGCAAAATTGTAGGCCCCAAATTTCATAACAACAAATTAATCCATGTCAGGAACGAAACTCTTTACCAACAAACTGAAAAACTCTCTGACACAATAAGAAAACGAAGAATTGATTTTTATGGGCACATCCTCCGGATGAATTCAAATAGACTAACCAAAAATATCTTCGACCACTTCCGTAGTAAAAAAAACAAAACCTTTTTGGTTTAAGGAAACCGAGAAAGACCTCGTGGAACTCCAAATTACATACACCATGCTCATGGACAAGACAGCCAAAACCGTCACCAAGGATAAGAAGCAACGGCTCGAAGTGAAACTCAAACAAAAGCGTACGATCCACATCTCTGCCGAAGAAAGGGAAGCAAGATCTCAAAGGATGAGGCGATACTGGGCCAAAAGGAAAGCTCAAAACAATAGAAAGTGATTGATTTCATGTACCCCAAAGTTGGGTGAAACAAATAAAGAAGAAATGTCCTAACAAGGATTGAAGGGTATGTTGTGTACAGCTTAAGGAACCAAAACAACAACGATTTTAATAGAAATACACAAAATGACCACGATAACCCGATTCCATATTGACGCATTAATTATAATAGACTATCTATTACCTAAAGTCAATATTTAGTACATTGTGACCTTCTACAGTGTGGTATAGGACAAGTAACTGTGAAATAACATATAACTTAAGTTAAAAAATTCCATAATAGAGGATACTATAAATATTTTCGTACCAAACGTTCACAGAAGAAACGCTGATAATGCTGAAAAAATCTTAGCCAAGAAAGCAAGGGGTGTCAATAGAAGACTAGAAGATGCCTTCGGAGGGGATGAAGATGATCCAAACTATGGAGCAGGCATGTTTTAACTTTGAAATCAATTTCCCGTGAGTTTCCTTTTCTTGTATTTAGGGAACATTTTCTCAGCTTCTGTTAAACCTAGAAACAAGAAACTTTAGGAAGCAGTCCATTAAACTGTTTTACATACACTGAAATAATTTCATGTTGATATGTAATTTAGAAAATAATATAATGGTAATAATAATAACAATATTTTTTTTTTTTTTATTTAGTCAATTTACCCTCTAGGTTGGTGGTTCCCACGGACTCAGCGAGGGAACTCACCACTACCGCCTCTATGGACAGTGTCCTGGAGCTTGGAACATCTGGTTGGGATGGATACAACTGGGGAGGTTTGATCAGCACTTCGCCCAGGCGGTCTCACCTGCAAAGCGAACAGGGGCCTCATGAGGGATAGGAACGGATGGAAGATAGGGATGGATAGGCTAGGAAGAGGGAAGGAGGCGGCCGTGGCCTTACAGTAGGTACTGTCCCCGTTTACCTGGATAGTAGGCTGTCAGATATCCGCCCCCTCAATCGGATTGCCAATTATCAATCGCACCGGCACAGTTACATCAATGAAAATGGCACTGACAGATACTATCGAGATAAGAGCACAGAAATTCACTGGAAATCATTGTGGAACACACCAAAATAGACGGGGGTGCATACTTACCGTTGCTTACCTCTTAATTATCTCGGGGTTTGAGTTGACAACAGGATCACTAAAAGTCTGTTCACACAATAATCTCCGCCATGACATTTAAAAATGAACCAGAAACGAAGACGAGAACTTTGAACTGTACAAAAAGCTTTATTTCTAATAAAGGGTCTGATTTTCCTAACACAACAAATATACGTGGCTATCAGTAGCCCAAGTCAATCTGACTACGTCCTCCAGTAGGACTTGCAAAATTATTATACAACATGATATAAAAACATTTTAGCTCCCAAGAGCTCCAAATACCGTAATATTCATAACACTATTGGATTGGAAAAGGACGTCAGGGTGTGACATATATAGAGCATGTGTTTCCTTTTAATAAACAAGAGAATGATATTTATAGTCGCAAGGCCAGAGTGTACGATCTCACTCTCTGAAAACCATATGTTGACACAGCTGCGGGCTAACTTCCAGCCTGCTGCATACCGGTCAAATGCACTCCCTTCTCACACGCCATGTTACGTAAGAATCCAGCCTGCACTCTCAAGCTTTTAAATGTCTTACAAGACAACTCACATTATATTTACGCAAATCTTTCAAGTACTTTGATCACATCCTAATGGATCATTACATAAATTTCTTAAACTTGTTAACTTCAATCCAAATGTTAAATTAGCTCTTAAATGTTTATAACAAAATCAGATAAATTATTTATAATAATTAGAAATTGTTTATAATATTTGTCAAAGACAATAAAAATATTATAAGCACGCCTTTAACATCACTCTCGTTTCACATTAGTTTCAAAAATATTTACAACAATTATTTACAATATTAACATTTAAATTGATTAAATTATTAATTTAATAAATACATTAGCCACATGTTCATTCGGTTGGTAATTTTATAATCCTGTTTAATATAATCGACCAATGAAGGTTAGTTATACATGTTAATGTCACAATCTGATTTAATAAAGTTTTTAATAATGATTTGTGACGGCAACCTTCATTCAACATCCTGTCTCAAATTCTTTCAAAACTCGTGTTAATTATAACAGTAAATCACTTGATTAATTTTCAACGAACTATAACAATCTTACTCCAGCGGAAAATCCTTCGCTAACAAGTTAATGCACAATCTGCATTAAAAATATGCCCAAAATCATCATATATTAATCTATATGGCATTTACAACTTTCACATCACTTACAAAACTTCCACAAATAATTCTTTAACATTTATTCCTGTGGGAACTTCCTTCATATTCAAGGGCATTATATCTCAGCGACTTTCAACACGCGCTGCACTAGCGATTATACATTCATAGTTCCACTTAAAAATTTTATAATCATAATTTTGTTTCAAAACTGTTTTTCTATTTAACCTTCGTAGATTTCATTCATGAACTGAAATGAAGTCAAAACTTGCCAATCACAAACAAATTTAATAGTGAATACGCTTATATACGCCTATCTGGTCTATCAAAATTTAAGACTAACATCTTAAAAGAAAATTGAAGTATGAAAATACTATCTTCAAATAAAGTGCGACTAAAATGAAAAGTAGTCGAATAGAATCCAATTAGACTGGGGAATGCAAACATCGTTATATAATTCTCTAATTGAGAAAAACTCCTAACAAAAGTACTTGACTTTAATGCATTCAATAATTCATTATTAACATTACTCTTTCACAAAATTGTCTATAATGCAATGTTCATTCATAACTGACGATAAATGTCAGTGTTGCAATCAATACAAATAACGACTAGTATTTCCAAGATCGTCGATAACGTAAGATTTTAACGCTCTAAAATCATTTAAATGTTCTTCCTTCTTGATGATGACAGAAAATTGTTCAAAGTAATTAAACTGGGGTTGAATTACTTTAATAAAGTGACACGCTGTCTGAATTTAAATCTGCCATAAAAATCATTAACTTACAGTCAAATCGTGACTACAAAAAAAATTAATTACTGAAAAATCTAAATATCAGTCTCAACTGATTCAAAATCGTTAACTATGCCCATGACATAACAATGTCTTAATAAATCGTCGAAAAATGCAAAACTCATCAAGGTGTACTGAGAATAAGAATCTCAACAAGAAAATAAGGCAAAAATACATGAGGATAAAAATATGGGAAAAATGGTTGCTCAAACATTACTAGGTTACTCAAATACAATAAACGTTCACGACTACCTTATCTGCCGATTGACGTTCCAGAGGAAAATTCCCCAAAGAAGACTGCTGATGGATCCATTTCACCACGTTAAAGCTGAGCTCCATCCTCGAAATAGGAAATAGCACCCTCGGAGAATCGAACTGCTTCCTTCTCCGTGAATCACTCTGCTCCTCGAAAACGAATAGACATCCTTCCGGCAATAATCTTCTTTGTGAGTCGGGACTACCCTGACCTCTCTTGAAAAATTCCCTGAAGTTCCAGTAGACAATCATCATGACGTTTTGTAGAAATTTCCGAAGAAATTATTCATATACAGAGTATGAAATTGTTTCTATGGCTGTTCGATGATATTCAGCCTTTACTTACGAAACATGGGTGTAGATGGTATTCACCGCATGTTCGCTTGTGTGGAATAGCAATTAGCGAAGTTCCATGTCGCTATCTTACTCCAATGAAGTATGTCCCAATTGCAATAAGCCTTCTTAGCCTTCCATTTGCACTTCAGTTGTAGTGTCAGAAGAACAAACTGCCGTATTCAAATGCTCCATTATACTGTATCGTTCTGTAAGCAAGCAATCTGAAGCCTTTCTACTCCACTCACAGCGTTAGCCTTGCGTTGATTCTGGCTTATACAAAAGTGTTTCTCTAGTGGTGAGATAATCACTTTTGTCAGTCGTATAAAATAGCTAATATCTTTTGAAGTACTCGGTCGAAATTGTTCAGCTTTTCTCTATAATTGCATGTAATACTGCACAATACAATTATGTTATCGTAGACCGCTAACTGTTTGAAGTTAAACTTATAGAAGCTTTCTAAGGTCCGTTTCAACTTCACCTAGTTTGACCTGTATCTCGTTAACATAGTGGCCTCGCCACGCGTTATAAAAACGATTCTTTTCACTTGCTGTTCACTTTGACGTCTCACTATATTGAATGTATAATAAACTGACTTTCACAAATACTTCGATGATCTGAGCATTAGATCTCAGAATGATCAGCGAACGTAAGAGAAGAGAAGAGAAGAGGCTCCTTTCTTCTGCGCAAGCCCTTTTATTACCTTCTCGAGGGGCGTTACCATCCCTTCCAAAGCGTGATACTACGTCATCGCTAGAACTTCCAACTTCGTTAATACATGACGGATTTTCAAAATTCAAAAACTGAAAACAAATTTCATCAAAATTCCAAATCAATGCTTTTACTGCAAATGGATTTCCACAATTCTGCATTCAAAAAGTCATAAAAATACCATAGTTTCAGCAATCTCCGTCTTCCTTTAAACTATCGTTCATTGGTTCATGCCTCTCCTCCAATAGCATAGTTTCTTCCTCAGCAGAATTCCTCGTTTCCTGCGACTGCGTCGTACATCTTGGAACATTCTGGACTAAAATGCTGACGTCACTGAGAATCTCAGCTCAAGTAGCTTGCTGGCATAACATTTACGTCATCCGTGCTTACGTCATGACTACCCACGTCATAACTATGACAGCCATAACTCTATTCATAATTTCAAATATAGCCACCGTGGTCTCTACATAATTCAATTACGGGGGCATTCTCCTCCCACCACGTTTTAAAAACAGTTGCAAATTGTTTTTAAACTCAATGTTACAAGTATCTCAACTCTCTTGAACACGAAATTGAATTATTACTGGCTTACTCTAGTATGATATTTCCTCTATGTTCCTTAATCATAAATTTCTTCTACTCTGGGTTGTATGTGGTTAATGTATTCTTTCCTCTCTAATTCCTCTTCTGACCAGTGTTTCTATTTTCACAGTTCTGCTGGCTCGTAGAAGGCCCAGGATCGATTACAACATCCTGCCTTTTCCTTTGATTGTCAGCTTCTTTATCCCTTAATTCTTTTAAGTATTGCTGGCTTTCCTTTTCTCTTTGCTGATATTGTTCAGGTGTCATAACCTGACTTTGAGTATTCTGGTTTCTATTTTGGTTTTGGTTATTCCTATTATAGTTACGATTATACCCATTATTGTTATAATATCTGCCTCTTCCATTATAGTTTCCTCGGTTGTAGTTCCAACCTCTTCTCTGTTGATATGGTCGGTAACCTTGTGATCTGTAGTTTCTAAACTGATTATTCCTGTGAGGACCTACATTGTCAGTTTTCTCCTCCTCTGGCTTGTCAGTTTGTTGGACTTGGTCCATGTATACCGTATTGATTTCCTTATACTCTTGCCTTTGACCTTTCTGGACTACGTTAGGCATTGGACTTGTGTAGTCTAACCTTCTTAGTAATTCATCCATGCTGGATAAATCCCTGATGTTGGACGAAATTATAAGTCTCCTCACCTCAATTGGCAGCATACGAGAAATCGCATCTATTAGTTGCTCCGTGGACAATGGTGGTTGCAAAAATCTCAAGCGGGACAACTGACTCGTAAAGAAATCAGCGTACCTCGTTGGAAGAGTACCTGAGTATTTTCTTGAATATACCTCCGCTCTTAACGAATTCTGCGCTTCTATGGACCAAAATCGTTTGATTAATGCCTCTGCAAACTCGTCAAAGTTACTGAATGTATATCTAAAAGCTCTAAACCATTCAAGGGGTCCTCCAATCAGATATCTCTCTACAATCTTCATCTCTCTCTCTCTGGGAATGTGAGCTTCGATGAAATAATCTTTGAGATTCCTTACATACTCTATAGGTGTCAAACTATCAGTGTTACTGAATTTTTGTGGTTTGTCCTCGAAATTCCTAATGACCGTCACGTTCCTTGGATATGAATCCGGATAGTTTTTCCCACTATCTCGATAATTCCACTCAGATTCCATATTCCTCTCGTCATCCTCCTCTCTGAATCTGGATACACGTTCTTCAGGAGTCACGTCTCTTTCTTCTAGATCTAGGTGACATCTTCTGGTATGCTTCCTGTTCAATTCGCAAGCAAAGCCTTCTGTATCCTTGTCGGTGATTTCTGTTAAGACTTTCTTGACTATCTCTTCCTTGTAGTTCTCCATTAAACTAGCCTCTCCTAACTTCAAATTTTTCAGTTTACTCGTCGTTTCATTTACGTCAGAGACAACTTTATGAATTTGATCCTCTAATGTAGATTTTAAAGTTTGCATATCCTGATCTAGTTGTGTTCTATCGTCAACTTGTTTTTCGGATAGCGAATTTATCCTGACGCTTAAATCTTTTCTAATCTGTACTACCTCATTATTAATTTCTATCTGCGTACTGGCAAGTTTTCTTTCAATCCTTTCCTGAATTTGGGTTACATGTTCCCCACTTGACTTATTCCACTCGTCTTTCCATACCGCTACGTTTGCTGTTAACATCTCGGCTATGTCTACTTCAATATCCTCTTTTAATACTCTATTGTGGTCTAATACCTGTGTTCTCATGACCTCTACGTCGTACTTCAACTCTGCTAAAGACGTTGTTGTTCTAACCGATTCATCGACTAACCTAGTCGTTAATGCAGTTATATTACGCGTACAAAGAGTTTTTGAGTTTTCGATTTCTTCCCTGACTTTATTTACATCAGTTTGGACTTTAGTGATATCTACGAAAACTGTGTTGACCTCTACCTGAATCTTAGTTACATCACTTTGCACCTCAGTTATATCCGCATGAATGTTGTTAATGTCTACCTGAACATTGGATACATCTGTTCTAGCCTTTTGAATTTCTTTCTGGACTTCCTCGACCTTGTCTTGGACAGTCGCTACATCGTTTTTGACAACAACTACTTCGGCTCTAGCACAAGAAATATCCCCTCGGACATTAGCTACATCTAAATTTAACATTGTAAGGTCCCTCTGTACCTTAGACACATCATTTTTAACATCATCAACATTTTTATGGACATTAGATACATCTGTGCGGATGTCAGTTACAGTATTCTCAATTCCTAGGGTATTAATCTGTAAACGCGACATATTATCCTCCAAATTGGCAGCACTAGTATGAAGAACCTTCAAACTTTCACCCATGCTAGCTGTCAAATGAGCAGACAAAGTACTAACATTCTCCTCCATTCTTGCATTTAAATTACTAGCATTCTCCTCCATTCGACTAGTATTCCTAGCTTCCATCTCCTTCATACTACTATTCAAATTAGCAGACATATTACTAGCATTCTCCTCCATCCTTGCATTCAAATTAGCAGACAAATTACTAACATTTTCCTTCATGCTTTCATTCAACATCTGCTTCATACTGCGATTCATGTTAGCAGACATCTCCTCTAACATTTTCTTCAAACTTTCATCTGCCATTACAATATTATTATTCAAAATGGATTGCTGTAGGGACATACATCAAAAGAGCAAAATAACAACGTTTGAGCAACACTCTTCACCATATATATAATTTTGATCAATTTTCTCTCTTAAATCTAACTTATAACTACCTTATAATTAATATTCGAAGATACTTCATGTTGAAACAAACTCAAGCACATGTTCAAATTTCTCTGGCTCATTTTAAAATATCCTAACATAAATAATTTACATTTACAATCCAAATAATTAATTTTATCTTTAATATGACTAAAGTGTCATAAGCCGGTCAAATAAAATAAGATTCCAGATTATAGGCGATTTTTCTAAGTTTCCTGCCCATTTAACCTTTCTCAAGTTGTATAAGATCTGATCTTTTCTGAGTGTAATTTTCCTAATACAATACAACATTTAATTCCTATATAATCACACTCTTAAATACTACAATTGGCCTAGACATCTAACAAAGAATCAACCTCTTTATTTGAGTCTAATCGAACCTCACGTTTTAGGTTTGTCAATCTTTCTGGTGTTCAACCTGGTAATCCAGTTTTGTCGAATTCGTCCCACATATTAGGGTCAATCTTACTGTTGACTCAGCCCCACGCTCTTGGGTCGCCAATCTTTCTGTCCCCGTTTACCTGGATAGTAGGCTGTCAGATATCCGCCCCCTCAATCGGATTGCCAATTATCAATCGCACCGGCACAGTTACATCAATGAAAATGGCACTGACAGATACTATCGAGATAAGAGCACAGAAATTCACTGGAAATCATTGTGGAACACACCAAAATAGACGGGGGTGCATACTTACCGTTGCTTACCTCTTAATTATCTCGGGGTTTGAGTTGACAACAGGATCACTAAAAGTCTGTTCACACAATAATCTCCGCCATGACATTTAAAAATGAACCAGAAACGAAGACGAGAACTTTGAACTGTACAAAAAGCTTTATTTCTAATAAAGGGTCTGATTTTCCTAACACAACAAATATACGTGGCTATCAGTAGCCCAAGTCAATCTGACTACGTCCTCCAGTAGGACTTGCAAAATTATTATACAACATGATATAAAAACATTTTAGCTCCCAAGAGCTCCAAATACCGTAATATTCATAGCACTATTGGATTGGAAAAGGACGTCAGGGTGTGACATATATAGAGCATGTGTTTCCTTTTAATAAACAAGAGAATGATATTTATAGTCGCAAGGCCAGAGTGTACGATCTCACTCTCTGAAAACCATATGTTGACACAGCTGCGGGCTAACTTCCAGCCTGCTGCATACCGGTCAAATGCACTCCCTTCTCACACGCCATGTTACGTAAGAATCCAGCCTGCACTCTCAAGCTTTTAAATGTCTTACAAGACAACTCACATTATATTTACGCAAATCTTTCAAGTACTTTGATCACATCCTAATGGATCATTACATAAATTTCTTAAACTTGTTAACTTCAATCCAAATGTTAAATTAGCTCTTAAATGTTTATAACAAAATCAGATAAATTATTTATAATAATTAGAAATTGTTTATAATATTTGTCAAAGACAATAAAAATATTATAAGCACGCCTTTAACATCACTCTCGTTTCACATTAGTTTCAAAAATATTTACAACAATTATTTACAATATTAACATTTAAATTGATTAAATTATTAATTTAATAAATACATTAGCCACATGTTCATTCGGTTGGTAATTTTATAATCCTGTTTAATATAATCGACCAATGAAGGTTAGTTATACATGTTAATGTCACAATCTGATTTAATAAAGTTTTTAATAATGATTTGTGACGGCAACCTTCATTCAACATCCTGTCTCAAATTCTTTCAAAACTCGTGTTAATTATAACAGTAAATCACTTGATTAATTTTCAACGAACTATAACAATCTTACTCCAGCGGAAAATCCTTCGCTAACAAGTTAATGCACAATCTGCATTAAAAATATGCCCAAAATCATCATATATTAATCTATATGGCATTTACAACTTTCACATCACTTACAAAACTTCCACAAATAATTCTTTAACATTTATTCCTGTGGGAACTTCCTTCATATTCAAGGGCATTATATCTCAGCGACTTTCAACACGCGCTGCACTAGCGATTATACATTCATAGTTCCACTTAAAAATTTTATAATCATAATTTTGTTTCAAAACTGTTTTTCTATTTAACCTTCGTAGATTTCATTCATGAACTGAAATGAAGTCAAAACTTGCCAATCACAAACAAATTTAATAGTGAATACGCTTATATACGCCTATCTGGTCTATCAAAATTTAAGACTAACATCTTAAAAGAAAATTGAAGTATGAAAATACTATCTTCAAATAAAGTGCGACTAAAATGAAAAGTAGTCGAATAGAATCCAATTAGACTGGGGAATGCAAACATCGTTATATAATTCTCTAATTGAGAAAAACTCCTAACAAAAGTACTTGACTTTAATGCATTCAATAATTCATTATTAACATTACTCTTTCACAAAATTGTCTATAATGCAATGTTCATTCATAACTGACGATAAATGTCAGTGTTGCAATCAATACAAATAACGACTAGTATTTCCAAGATCGTCGATAACGTAAGATTTTAACGCTCTAAAATCATTTAAATGTTCTTCCTTCTTGATGATGACAGAAAATTGTTCAAAGTAATTAAACTGGGGTTGAATTACTTTAATAAAGTGACACGCTGTCTGAATTTAAATCTGCCATAAAAATCATTAACTTACAGTCAAATCGTGACTACAAAAAAAATTAATTACTGAAAAATCTAAATATCAGTCTCAACTGATTCAAAATCGTTAACTATGCCCATGACATAACAATGTCTTAATAAATCGTCGAAAAATGCAAAACTCATCAAGGTGTACTGAGAATAAGAATCTCAACAAGAAAATAAGGCAAAAATACATGAGGATAAAAATATGGGAAAAATGGTTGCTCAAACATTACTAGGTTACTCAAATACAATAAACGTTCACGACTACCTTATCTGCCGATTGACGTTCCAGAGGAAAATTCCCCAAAGAAGACTGCTGATGGATCCATTTCACCACGTTAAAGCTGAGCTCCATCCTCGAAATAGGAAATAGCACCCTCGGAGAATCGAACTGCTTCCTTCTCCGTGAATCACTCTGCTCCTCGAAAACGAATAGACATCCTTCCGGCAATAATCTTCTTTGTGAGTCGGGACTACCCTGACCTCTCTTGAAAAATTCCCTGAAGTTCCAGTAGACAATCATCATGACGTTTTGTAGAAATTTCCGAAGAAATTATTCATATACAGAGTATGAAATTGTTTCTATGGCTGTTCGATGATATTCAGCCTTTACTTACGAAACATGGGTGTAGATGGTATTCACCGCATGTTCGCTTGTGTGGAATAGCAATTAGCGAAGTTCCATGTCGCTATCTTACTCCAATGAAGTATGTCCCAATTGCAATAAGCCTTCTTAGCCTTCCATTTGCACTTCAGTTGTAGTGTCAGAAGAACAAACTGCCGTATTCAAATGCTCCATTATACTGTATCGTTCTGTAAGCAAGCAATCTGAAGCCTTTCTACTCCACTCACAGCGTTAGCCTTGCGTTGATTCTGGCTTATACAAAAGTGTTTCTCTAGTGGTGAGATAATCACTTTTGTCAGTCGTATAAAATAGCTAATATCTTTTGAAGTACTCGGTCGAAATTGTTCAGCTTTTCTCTATAATTGCATGTAATACTGCACAATACAATTATGTTATCGTAGACCGCTAACTGTTTGAAGTTAAACTTATAGAAGCTTTCTAAGGTCCGTTTCAACTTCACCTAGTTTGACCTGTATCTCGTTAACATAGTGGCCTCGCCACGCGTTATAAAAACGATTCTTTTCACTTGCTGTTCACTTTGACGTCTCACTATATTGAATGTATAATAAACTGACTTTCACAAATACTTCGATGATCTGAGCATTAGATCTCAGAATGATCAGCGAACGTAAGAGAAGAGAAGAGAAGAGGCTCCTTTCTTCTGCGCAAGCCCTTTTATTACCTTCTCGAGGGGCGTTACCATCCCTTCCAAAGCGTGATACTACGTCATCGCTAGAACTTCCAACTTCGTTAATACATGACGGATTTTCAAAATTCAAAAACTGAAAACAAATTTCATCAAAATTCCAAATCAATGCTTTTACTGCAAATGGATTTCCACAATTCTGCATTCAAAAAGTCATAAAAATACCATAGTTTCAGCAATCTCCGTCTTCCTTTAAACTATCGTTCATTGGTTCATGCCTCTCCTCCAATAGCATAGTTTCTTCCTCAGCAGAATTCCTCGTTTCCTGCGACTGCGTCGTACATCTTGGAACATTCTGGACTAAAATGCTGACGTCACTGAGAATCTCAGCTCAAGTAGCTTGCTGGCATAACATTTACGTCATCCGTGCTTACGTCATGACTACCCACGTCATAACTATGACAGCCATAACTCTATTCATAATTTCAAATATAGCCACCGTGGTCTCTACATAATTCAATTACGGGGGCAGTACCATCCCGGCATTTGCCCGAAGACGAAGTGGGAAACCACGGAAAACCACTTCGTGGATGGTTGAGGTGGGAATCGACCCCCCTCTAATCATTTGGTCCACCCGTGACTGAGTAGACCCCGTTCCGGTCCTCGTACCACTTTTCAAATTTCGTGGCAGAGCCGGGAATCGAACCCAGGACCTCCGGGGCGGCAGCTAACCATGCTGACCGCTACGCTACGGAGGTGATAATAATAATATCAATAATATCGTATGGCCTCGGGTGCCGGGTGCAAGCATTGTTAATTGACACCCAGAGGGCAGCTTGCATGTCGAATTTCGTCGTTCCTTTGAACGTTATGAAAGTCAAGGAGGTTAGATATCTAAGCTCCTTGAAACTACAGCGCTTTCTAGTAGAGAATGGAGGAACTTTGGGTTGGCGAAAAATCCCGAGATTAATTTTGCCATAGAACTTGGCCTACTGAATTCAAATGGGTTCTTTAACATAATGGTGATAATGTATCGCAAAATGCAGGTAAACAAATTCCCACTAAAAGAATTTTATCATTTCAGTATACGCACTGTGTGTATGTTCGTCCGCTGTAAAAATTTGAGCTATGTAGCTATCATGGTTTCGTAGAAAATGTACCTGTAAATTAACATTGTTAAGATAGGCGATTCTATTTCCCCTTATATATAGTAGTTATTGATAAGGCACATTAAGCCATATGTTGCCCCTTAAGGCATCATGGGAGAAACCAAGCAGCTCCAGTTTTATCATTTTAAATGATCTTGTCGACTTCGTCGTTACGCTGGGGTCTGGCGTTACGTTACGGTGACGGGACGAAATGTACCCAGATGCACTGAGGTGTGTGACGTCATAGTACCGCTTGGTGCATGTGTTCCCCGACAATCTCTACTTCGTTAGTATAAGACAAAAATCCCCGATTCTTGGATGTCACGGGTAATCTCGAGAACCACTGGATGGATTTTGATGCGGTTTTCACCATTCTGTAAAGGATATCTCGAGGAAGATTCTGTAGAAAATAATTTATGTATGATTAGTAACGATTTCAGTGAAAAGGTCGAAAACAAACTTGGCGTCCGTGCGCTTCTTAAGCTGACGCTGGGCAAACCGTTAAAAATATCAATATACTATGAGCGTAAGAATTGGTCAGCATGAAAAGTTCTACAAAAAAGTCCACGAGAGCATATCTCTCTATCTTCAATACATCGCCCACTATAAGTGTGTTTAGACTGGATACAAGGGGCTTTGGTGAGCGTGCGGCATTCCGCGCGCTTGACCTTGCTTTGCCCTTGGTTTGCACTTGCCTTTCGCGAGTAATTTGAAACAAGATAAGCAAGATAAGTATAATGCAGATAATTTTCTAACATGTCAAGAGTCTTTGGCTTCGAGCGAAGCGAGAATCCTCCAGCCTTTCTAGCATTTTTCAGCATTTGTAGCATTCAAAATGATACAAAGTCTAGTCTTTCAGACTGACTGTCACTTTTTTATTACATTGTGAATAAAAATCTGTGAAGTAAGCCATCTGTGGAGCGCGATAGAACTTATTTGGCTGATGATATTGATGATATTGATTTTTCCTGCACCCAAAATCTCTTCATTGGGCACTGAAAACTTTGCTTCGTTCTTCAGTCCATGATTTCTTGGTCCTGGTACTCATTTTCTCACCAACATCATGGTTGTTGATTACTGTTTTGAACTGGAGTCGATTGTGTTTAATTTCCTCTGTAATGTCAATTTCTTGAAGGTCTTTTTCTATTTCACTCAGCCAGTTGGTTGGTTGGTTGGTTGGTTCCTCAGTTTAGGGGCTGCAACAACGCGGTCATGTAGCCCCGTGTACTTTGGGTGTGTGTAGAATCTGTCTGATAACCGGTGTTAATTGTGATGACTGTATTAGTGTGTGTTATCTGTTTTTTAATTTAAGTACAGATTGCAACTTAGAATTTTTCAAATAGTTCCTACTTTTGCCGCCAAACACCACCGTCAACGACTACTAGGCTTAGTTCAGAACTTAACTACTAGAGGCCACTGCAGTCGGCTCTTGGCAACGAACGTAGAAACCTAAGAGCGATGTTTACATTCTTAACCTATCCAATTTAACCCGATGACCCAAACCAACGGAGTACTGCAGGGAGACCCCTTGAGTCCACTGCTTTTCATCATAGCCACTGCGGAAATACCTGGAGAAATTGCAGTTGATAACGTTCAAATATACGCTTACGCAGATGACATGGTCCTCACTTCTAGAAACTTAGATTGCATTCAATCTGCTTTTGATAAACTCTCAACATGGGCCGAAAACAATGAATTAACACTGAACGATACTAAAACTCTGAAAATGACATTCAGAAAAGGAGGTAGACTTTCAACAAATGACTTCATTATGTATAAGAATGTCCCGCTACAGAATGTAGGCCCTATCACACTTCAAGTACTTGGGAATCACTTTGCAGATAAGAGGAGATGTCTATAGCCTACACGTCAAGGAAAGAGTCGTTGCGGCAAAGATTACTATTCACACTATAAGGAATTAGTGGAAGGTTCTTTAACATGCCATAAATCTATGACATGGGACCGCCGGCTTTACTTCCCCTCCAAAGGAAGACATACTGAGGGATTTTTAACGCTCTTAAAAAATCCGATGGCTTCGGCCGCGTTTGAACCCGCTATCTTGGGCATAGCAGCTCAGCATGCTACCGACTACGCCACCGAAGCCGCTTACTCAGCCAGTTGATCTTGACTTTCATTGAGAGAGCAAGATTGAGGATCTATTTCGGTGAACCCGTCATTGTTCACTCTGAGAATGTGGCCATAGAACGTCAATCGCCTTTTCCTGAAGGTATCAGTAATCTTTTCAGAACGCTGATAAAGCATTATTATTATTCTTCATCGTCAGGGCTACAAAGTTCGCGAGATCTCAACTGTTAGCCTTCTTGTGGGTTCACTAGCTTTTCATCCTTTCCGAGTGTGCTTTCTTCCATGCATCAGAATGAACATGCTTCGATCGAGTTGTGACTTCTTCTTGATAGCATGCTCAGCTTCTATGCCCAAGGTCACGGGTTCAAACCCGGCCGAAGTCGTCGGTTTTTTTAAGAGCGTTAAAAATCCCTCAGTATGCCTTCCTTCGGAGGGGAAGTAAAGCCGGCAGTCCTATGTCATAGATTTGTGGCATGATAAAGAACCTTCCACTAATTATAATTGTGTGAAGCTAAATTATAGGCTATACTTGACTAACGCTCTTAGGTTCCAACGTTCCGACTACGGTGGCATCTAGTAACCAAGTTCAGAACTAGTTGGTCGTTCACGGTGGCGTTTGGTAGCGAAAGTAGGAACTACTTGAAAATTGAATGTCTGCAGTCCTTACTTGAATTAAAAACAGATAACACACACTAATACAGCCTTTACAATTAACACCGGTTATCAGACAGATTCTACACACACCCAAAGTACACGGGGCTACATTACCGCGTTGTCGCAGCCCCTAAACTGAGGAACCAACCAACCTTCTTCTTGATGAGCGATGTTTGGAGTTGAATGTCTGTTTCTGAAATTCTATACTTAAAATGGTCCTTGTCAATCTCCACCACCGAAGAAGGAATCGTTTTGAGACTTGTGAAGTAGGATGACAAGCATTTAGAAATTCCTTCAGCTGGCAATCTGAAGAAATGAACGTAAATGTTAATACTTCTTTTTCGGAATACGCCTGATATCCTTTCGGGTCTATATTTCTAAGTTGCTATCTTTGCTATCTTGAATACTATCTATGAAGCTGGGACCAAGAACTTTCCTGATAATCCTCGTTTATTATGGGGTTTGAAGCCATTTTTCAGGGTTGCCTTAGTAAACAAAAGTTTGGTGCTTTTTAGTCGGTCAACACGAAAGCACCCAAAAGAGTTGAGCTATACCCTAATCCTGAAAAAAATTACATGGGCTTATCTAAGCTCACTGTGATGTGCCTCTCCTAGCTTGAGAACATGGCACCGTGTGTGGGGGTACACAAGCTCTACGTATCTAACCTCACTTGGATGACCAGTTTAGATCGTCAAGCGATCATCATCAGATCCATTACACTTAAGCTATAAAATCTATGTTTGAAAATACGGGTGAAACTATTTACAATATGTACATCTAATCGAATTGGTGATGTAGCTTTATTAATGGCCATTGCTTGAATACTTAATTTTGGGGGATGAAATTATGTTTATTATTTGGATGTAATGAAGAATTCTAGAAATTATAAATATTATTTCTGCATTAGTAATTTTAGCTGCTATAACGAAGAGAGCTCAAATTCCTTTTTCTTCTTGATTACCGGTGGCTATGTACAATATGTAGGCTGCATATTGTAAATAGTTTACATTTCCCCAATATTCTCGTATCCGCGTGCTGTGAGCCTCCTCTCTTTCACCAGTCCACTTCTTGCCGGTTTTCAATTTTGGCTTTTCTTGGAAGCTCTTGTATGCTCGAAGTCTTCTCTGGAGAGATGCACGTTCATGGATGTTTTCAAGTCTTCATATCTTAGTTAGTTATTGAGGTTTCAAGGGGCGGAACTACGAGGTCATCTGCCCCTTGTGTTCAAGTGTGATTCCTATTTCTCGAAGATCTTTTTCAACTTCGATGCACCTTGGTTTTCTTGTTAACACAGTAGGGAAAGATCTTGTTGGTCTGTCTCTGCATGCTCATGTGTGTTACGTGGCAATAAAATGTAATCCTCCTTTTCCTAATCGTGTCTGTTATTTTCATTTCATTTCATATTTATTCATCAGTGCCTTACACTATATTTACAGTACACTGAAGGGAGTCTCTGAAAAGAGCAATGCCCCACTTCGCATTCGGGATGCGACAGAGCCCCCAGTATATATACTAGATTATATTTATATATGTACACAAGATGGCAATTAGTGAGAATCGAGGAATGATACATTATTTACAGTATACATTAGAGGGATGGTAAATGCACATTTATATAGGATAAGGGAGGACAACAAGAGAAGAGATCAAATAAATATTGCAAATGGAGATACACAGGAAACACTAGCACAACAAAGAATCGGGGCATAATTTAAGAAGAACAACCTACTTGTTGAACAAATAATGCCGCAGCTTCCTCTTGAACTGAACGGCATTATTGTTGCTGGCCTTCAGGGAACACAGGTAGGCTGTTCCATGCACAGAACGATCTAATTACAAAACCCAGTCTCAATGTGCAGGTACTTTCGTTGAAATGCCGTGTCACCTGTACTCGTCATTTTCTCTGATTGGTCCAATGATCTTTCTTAGGATTTTCCTTTCTTTAGCTTCTAACTTTTCAATCAGACCTTTTCTATTCATTGCCAGCAATTCTGATGCGTACCAGACTTCTGGGTGAATGACTGAACAATAATGCTTAAAACTCAGCAATTCTTCTAGGTTTGTGCCGTGTCTTGTGTGGGGTTTCGCCTAGGACACCAAGCTAGGCTCATCGGCGGGCTCGTGGTGTCCCTGCCCGGACCCCCACAGGAGTATCGAACTGCGCGATACCTCCCTTTATATAGAGTGCAACTGCACTCCTTGACTGCGAGAACCAAAAGCTCAAGCAGCCATAACCTCCCTATGAAGGCTTCCAAAAAGATGGTGTATTGGCTTTCACGGCCGGTGAATTAAAACTCAGCAATTCTTCTAGGTTTGTGCCGTGTCTTGTGTGGGGCACAAACCTAGAAGAATTGCTGAGTTTTAATTCACCGGCCGTGAAAGCCAATACACCAATAATGCTTAAGCTTGGCGTAGATGGACACTGATCTTTTTTGTAGAAATTTCTTCTTCTTCTTCTTCTTCTTCTTCTTTCGGTTCACCCTCTTTGGGGTACGTTGAATGAATCATTTCTCTGTGTGTTGTTCATTCCTTAGAGCCCAGTATCTTTTCATTCATTTTGATCTTTTATTCCTCCCTTCTTCCGAGAAGATGGGTTTGGATTTTAGTGAAGATTTGTCTTCGAACATTATATTTTCGTCTTGAATAATTATTTTAGGTTTTCAACTGAGTAGTGAATTTTATGTGATTTTTAATTCTACTCGGTCTTTTTTCAGTTTCTTTGAACCAAGTGTTTTTTTTTTTTTGCGGTCACGGAAGAAATCAAAGATTTGTTTGTTTAATCTATTAGAGTTTATTCTGAGACGATGACCGTAAAATTTTATCCTCCTTTTCCGCATATTATCTGAGAGTTTTCCAATTTTCTTGTAGAGAGTCTCATGTGTATTATCTTATAATCATGGAATTTAAGTCCTATGATTTTTCTTAGAATTTTCCTTTCCTTTATTTCGAGTGTCTCCAACTGGCTTTGAAATTTATGTTCAGGTATTCTGCTGCGTACAGTACTTCTGGTTTAATCACTGTCTTATAACCTTTAGCCTATTTTCATTTATGAAAAAATAGGCTTATGAGATCACCTTTTGTCCGTGTGTGTGAGTGTGTGTATGTGTATGTGTGTGTGCGTCCGTCTGTGTGTCCCCACCTTATAACGTCTAAACGGCTTCAACGATTTCAATGAAACTTGGTAAGGTCATAGAACTATTTTGGCCGACCCTGACCGTGCCCTTCAAATTTTATTTCATCTCACCAATCCAACATGGCGGCTGTGCGAAATATTTCACCGGCATTTTATATCTCCGAAACTATTACTGATATCACCCTGAAATTTTGTATGGTGGTAAAGGGCACAACTGGACTTTCACCTATGTGACTTTCAAAAACCTGTTAACTACAAAACAAACATGGCGGCCAAGCAAATTTGAAACGTCTAAAAATACTTTTGTCGCGATTTAATCGTCCGAACGCAGTGAAATATGGTACAGCAAAGGACTATACAAATTGCAATATCTAATTTAGTTCAATTGTTTACATAACCTCAAGATGGCGACTATGCGAAATTTTAACATTCAATTTTTATTTCTTGTGTCCTAATCATGCGATTGAAATTTGAATAAAACAGCTATACAATAATGTTCATGTAATAGTACATAACTCTAAGGCATATATATAACAAGAAGTTCCGTGAAGAACTATACAGCCTACTTTTCATGCCAATGATTATTCTACAGAATATGAACCTATCTAGAATAATGACGAAATTAAGTTGGTAATATCGGAATATCGAATTAGTTCAAAATATACCTGGTATAAAGTAGCCTAATAGAGCACTACAGTTGGCAGCCCTGGTGACTGAATATATTCTTAGTTCCATTTCTTAAGGTACAGAATACAAAATTTGGTTGAAGTCCAATGGACGTTACATGCAGTTAGACACTGGATCTATCAGCACGCGTAAAAGCATGTTGCCAACAATGTCATGCGTGTGCTGGTCAGAAATAATCTGAAATATTATGATATCTTGTTATGCCAATTTTGGATGAAATCCGTTTGTTAGTATAGAAGTTACATGTATTTTAAAATTGGACATATCAGCAGGCATAGAATCATGTTGGCAGCACTGCCTTGTATTAATTACTCCAAATTAATCTAGAATGTCAGGTGCTATACGTGTGCAAAGTATAGAGCTGTTGGCTTGCATACTTTCTGATATATTGATATTAGGGTAAAAAAATATAGACAGCATTTATTAACAGTTGGCAGCCCTGATTGCTCTTAACAATACTTATAGTCATATCTGGTATGGTACACATAGCACATACGAAATTTGGTTGAAATCCAACTGATAGTATAGAAGTTACATGTATTTAAAAATTGGTACTGTACCCGATATCCGAATAGTAGGCTGTCAGATATCCGCCCCCTCAATCGGATTGCCAATAATCAAACGCACCGGCACAGCTACATCAATGAAAATGGCACTGACAGATACTATCGAGATTAGAGCACAATAGTTAACAAGAAATTATTGTGGAACACACCAAAATATACGGGGGTTCATACTTACCTTTACTTACCTCTTAAATTTATCTCGGGGACTGGGTTGTCAACTGGATCACTTAAAGTATGCCCACACAATAACCTCCACCATGATATTTAAAATGAACCAGAACGAAGACGAGAAACTTTAAACTGCACAATAATTTATTTCACAAAAAGAATGAATTTAACAAAAATAAACAACAAAATCTACGTGGCAATCAGAAGCCATCGACCACATAACCATGTCCTCTTGTAGGACTGGTATACTCTACATACAATGTTTCAGCTTTCTCAAGCTCAAAATAACGTAATTATAATAATGCACTTGGAATGGAAACGGGATTTGGGACGAGACACATATATCAATAGTTTTGCGTGTTTATATACTTCACATTTTATTTATAGCCACAAGGCTATTATGGATACGTCCTTGGCCTCTGTCATACAGTTGTCCAGGCCAGCTGCAATGCACCTGCATCGTCATAGTGGACTCCCCGTTCGTTCAACCCTAGCATAAGCGAGTTACCTCAGAGCTTGGCTCTCCTTTTCAAAACACGTAAATGTTCACATCTCAACTGAAATATTATCACGCAAATCTTTTAAATGCTCCACTCAAACACCAGTGGATTCCTCCAATAATCCCACATCATGTTTAATTGTTCAAACCACTTGTTTAATTAGCGTTGTTTAGAGTATAAAAACAAAACTCTTAATGTTAATAACAAAAGTTCATTAATTATTTATAACAATAATAAAATTGTTTATAACAATGTCAAATGACAATTGAAAATTTTATACACGCCTCTATTAATCACTATCATTTCAAATTATTATCAAAGATATTTACAAAATTATTTACAATATTAATATTGTTTATATTATTTATACAAGAAATACATTAAACCACACATTTATCCGGTTGATAATTACTCAAATCGTGGTGATATAATCGACCAATGAAGGTTAGTTATATTTAACTGTCAAATTCAGGTTTAATAAGGTTTAATAATAATTATTAATATTTGTGACGGTAACCTCCATTCAACATCTTCCTCTCAAATTATTTAACACTCTTGTTAATTTTAACAGTATCTTCATATGAATAACTTTCAAAGAACCAGAACAATACATTCAGCGGGAAAATACTTCGCTCAAAACGCACAAAATTGCACAACAATTGGCCCAAAATTCATCATATATCTTCATATATATGGCATAAAAATCTTCCAAACTACATACAAAAACCTCCACTTATAAATTCATCAACTTCATTTCTTACTGTGGGAACCTCCTTCATTATTCAAGGGCATTACTCATCAGCGACTTTTACATGTCCACTGAACTAACGATTATACATCCATTGTTCCTCTTTAAAATTCTTATATTCATCAATTGTATTAATGACTGTTATTATTTAACCTTCGTGGGTTTCATTCATGAATCGATATGAAGTAAAAATTTGCCAATCACAAATAAATTTAATAGCAAATACGATTAGACACTCCTCCCTGGTCTACCAAAATTGAGATTAATATCTTCAAAGTAACGCAGTATAAAAATACTATCTTCAATCAAAGTTCATCGAAACTGCATGAATCGTCGAATAGAATACAATTAGACTGTGGAATGCAAACATTATTGTTCCAATCTATAGGCCTAATTGAGAAAAACTCCTAACAAATGTTCATTACTATAGTGCATTCAATAAATCGTAATCAAAGTTCATATTTCATAAAATTGTCTATAATGCAATGATAAATGTCTATGTTGCAATCATGTTCATAAGACGACTAGTATTTCAAAGATCGTCGATATCGTAATAGATTTTAACGCTCTAAAATCATTTAATCATTCTTCTTTCTTGAGGATGAAGGAAAATTGGTCAAAGTAATTTACTGAATAGAATTACTTTAATAAAATGACACGCTGTCTGAATTCAAATCTGCCATAGCAAATCGTTAACTTTACCGTCAAATCGTGACTACAAAAATATGCAAATTACTGAAAGAATCTAAATTATCAGTCTCAACTGATCCAAAATTATTTAAGTATGCCAATGACATAACAATGTCTCAACAAAACGTAGAAAAGGCATAAATCATCGAAGTGTACTGAGTACAAAAATATCAATCAAGAAAATGGGACAAAATATAGGACAGAAAATATGGGAAGAATGGTTGCTCAGATATCGCTACAAGACTCAAATAATACAAGAAACGTTCACGACTACCTTATCTGTTGATTGAAGTTCTAGAGGAAAGTTTTCAAAGAAAACTGCTGTTGGTTCCATTTCACCAGCGTAAAGATGTGCTCCGTCCTCGAACCTGGAATCAGCGTCCTCGGAGAATCGAACTGCTTCCTCCTCCGAAAATTGCACTGCTCCCTGTATACGAAAAACATCCTTCTGGCAAAACTCTTCTTTGTGAGCCGGGTCCACCCTGGCCTCTCTTGAAATTTCCCTGAAGTTCTGGTCGTAATTCTTCATGAAGTTTATTGTAGTTATTTCCGCAGAAATATTCATAATCGTGGAGTATGAAAATATTTCCACTGTCATCTGGTATAATTCAGCGATGGATTCACGATGCATGAGTGTAGTTGGATGTTCACTACATGCTCGCTTTTGTAGAATGACGATTAACGAAGTTCCATGCTGTTATTTCACTCCAGCGATATATGTCCCAATTGCATTAAAGCCTTAGCCTTCCATCTCAACTTCTGTTATAATCATTGAAAGCACTGCAAGATTATAATGTTCCATAGTAGACTGTATCGTTGTATTACCAAACGTATTCTCCAATATCACTGTTGCACTCCACGTGTCAGCCGTAGTGTATAATGTGGAATTTTAAAAGTGTTTCTCATGTGGCGAGAAAATCACTTTTGTTGGCAGCCTTAAAGTGCCAATATCTTTCAAATTATAACTGTGAAATTGTTCAAATCTTCTACACACCTCAATGTTGTACTGCCCAATTGAATTATAATAAGGGCTGAAGTTAACTCTTGATATCTTATCTGGTGGAAACGTTAATGTGAGCGTTTCAACTTCACCTAGTTTCGAGCAGCGTAAAATGGAACTGCACCGTGTTAGTTCGATGCGCCGGGCTTAAACCACACGCTAAAGACAACTTGCTTCACTTATTCACTCGAAGATGACTCTATGACATCTGAAATATATATGCGGTATCAGCGGTATGATCCGTATGAGTTCTGAGTATGAGTTCTGAGAGCTCCTCTCTTCTGTGCACGACCTTTTATTAACTTCTTAAGGGGCGTATCCATCCCTTCCATAGCCTGTTGCTGCGTCATTGCTAGAAGTTTTAACTTTGGCTATACTTGACGGATTTTCAAATTTCAAAAACTCAAAATTAATTTCTTCAAAATTCCAAATCAATGCCATAACTGAAAATAGATTTCCACAAATCTGCATGCCAAAAGTAATCAAATATCGTAGTTTCAGCAATCTCCGTCTTCCTTCCAAACTATCGTTCATTGGTTCGAGCCTTTCCTCCAATAGCGTAACTTCTTCCTTAGCACAATACCTTGTTTCCTGCGACTGCGTCGTAATTCTCTGATCTTTCTCGAACAAAATCATGACGTCACCAAGAATCTCAGCTCCATCAGCCTACTTGCATGAAATCTGCGTCATCCGTGCCTACGTCATGAATATACACGTCACAACTATGACATCCATAACTTTACTCATATTTGCCAATACAACCATCGTGGTCTCAATATAATTCAATTTACGGGGGCAGTACTATCAGCAGGCTTATCATCATGTTGGTAGAAGTGACGTATATAAGTTACTCCAAATTAATCTAAAATGTCAGAATATACGTGTGCATAGTTTAAAGCTGTTGGCTTGCATACTTTCTGATATATTGGTATTTGGATTTTTAAAAAATAGAGAGAGCAATTATTAACAGTTGGCAGCCCTGGTGGCTCTTAAGAATACGCTCAGTCATATATGTTTATGTACAGATATTATATAAAAAATTTGGTTGAAATCCAATTGATAGTGTAGAAGTTATATGCATTTAAACATTGGACGTATCAGAAGGCTTAACATTATTTTGGCAACATTGTCATGGTTGGCCTCCTGGAAATTAAACTGAAATAGTCTTATCTACATGTGTGCCAATTTTGGAATAGCTCCCATGCATACCTTGCAAGATATCCAACATGGAGCTCAAATTTCTAGTGCGTTTTATCAGCAGTTGGTAGCACTGACATCATTTTCAAATATGGACGTGAGATATTCGGGTGCACATCTTTACTCATACTAAATTTGGTTTTGATTGCTGCAGCCGTTTAGGAGTTGATAGGGGGGGACACACACACAGCCAGACAGACAGACAGACAGACACACATTTTCCCGGATCGATCTCATAAGTCTACTTTTTCCTCATTTTTGCAAAATGTGAAAAGCAGGCTAAAAATCCAACAGGGTGACCATCCGAAATATTTGGACGGTTCTCAATATTTACGAATCTATTACAGCAATCAAACTGATAATTTGTATGTTGATAGAGGCAATTAAAATAATTAGGATATATGAAAATAGACTGTATAGTTCGTCACGGAACTATTTGTTCTTTTTTGACCCCCGTGAAAGTGATTTGTTGTTGCATGTATCGTTTGTTTGTTGGAAGGGCATTCCAAGTATATTTTTCATGTATTCCATTGATTTGCATTCCCTAGCATTTCCATTATTATAATTATTATTATCGTCATCATTTACAAATGACCGCAACTCGTTAACCTATAGACTGATTGTGAATGTGTTGAGATACCTCGTTAGAAGCTCACCCTTATCGCCACTTTCCTCAAAGGCCCTAGCAAGTGAAAGAAACAAATTCATCCATTTTAATATTCTGCCGCTAGGGGTGACAGACTACAATAAGGAAGTGATAGTTACTGTAAGGCGTATTCCACGGGCCTTGTGAACGTGGAGAGTGATTTCCGAGATCTGCATATCTCATTAAGGCTTTCGTACAGGCAATGCCATGTCTACAACATTATGCAGTTTCTTCAAGTAATTTATCAATGGCTTAATGCAATCATGCGATAAGTGCGCATTCCTTCCAATTTACTTATTTATTTATTTAATTATTTATTTATTTATTTAGAGCCTCCGTGGCTCAGGCGGCAGCACGCCGGCCTCTCACCGCTGAGTCCGTGGTTCAAATCCCGGTCACTCCATGTGAGATCTGTGCTGGACAGAACGGAGGCAGACAGGTTTTTCTCCGGGTACTCCGGTTTTCCCTGTTAAAATTTCATTCCAGCAACACTCTCCACTATCATTTCATTTCATCTGTCATTCATTTAATCATTGCCCCAGAGGAGTGCGTCAGGCCTCGGCAGCCGGCACAGTTCATATCCTCGCCGCTAGATAGGGGCTTCATTCATTCCATTCCTGACCCGGTCGGAGACTGGAAGCAGGCTGTGGATTTTCATTTTCATTTATTTATTTATTTAGCATGTTCGGCTCGCCAGATGCTGTAACTGCTTCAATGCGGACACCCATGAAGTGAGCTACAAGTTTCGTTTAATTTTAAGTATTTCCAACTTTCGCCACCAGATGTCACTGACACCTAGAGGTGAATGTTGGAACTTTGATAGAGCGTTTCAACGAAATTTAACCTTCCCCTCCAAAGGAAGGCTTACTGAAGGATTTTAACACTCTTAAACGATCCGACGACTACGGCCGGGTTTGAACCCGCGATCTTGGGCATAGAAGCACAGCATGCTACCGACTACGCCACCAAAGCCGCTTATTCCTTCCAATTTAATGCGCTAACTATACCCCAACTCCGACCCCCAGGTGCCCTCAGCTAGTGAGACGAGGGTCGGTAACCCCTAGGGCAGCACATATTCAAACATTCGATTAAATAGACTTGGAATATTCACCAGTTCGAAATAGGAATAAACTATTCGAATGTTCGAAGAATGCGGATGTCTAAATACTTTGGTTTTTTGAATCGCTCCAACATTACAAACACTCGAGTATATAAAATAGTCGATTATTAAATTAAATCGAACATTTCTAATTAATTAATTAATTAATTAATTAATATCGTATGGCCTCGGGTGTCTGGTGCAAGCTTTGTTATTGACACCCAGAAGGTAACTTGCATGTCGAATTTTGTTGTTCCTTGAAGCACTATGAAAGTCAAGGAGGTTAGATATCTGAGGTCTCTGAACACTTTAGCGCTTTCTAGTAGAGAAATGAGGAACTTTGTGTTGGCGTAAACTCCCGAGATTAATTTGCCATTATGGACACGGCCTACTGAATTCAAATGGGCTCTTTGACATGCGAACATCGTATGACATGCGTGTCGTAAGTTTTGCCACCCTTCAAAAATCACTTACCACTGCCAGGAGCGAATCTGCAATTAGACCGACGCGTTAACCACTCACCCACCGTGGCATGCTGTATTTGAATTATTCAAAGAATATTAATTTATTTATTAGCACGCACAATTTTTGCAAAATAAAACTACATCTCTACGTACTATAAAACAAAGTCCCCGATTCCTGGATGTAACGGGTAATCTCGAGAACCACTGGATGGGTTTTGATGAAGTTTTCACCATTCTGTAAAGGATTTCTCGACAAAAGTGTATGTAGAAAAATATAAATTTATGATCAAAGGAAGACGAGTAATAACGATTTCAGTGAATCGAGTCGAAGAAAAACCTGCCGTCAATGCGCCTTTTATGATTACGCTGGGTAAACCGTTAAACAATATACTGCACCCTTCAATAGAGCATTGTTTTCTCAAGATTCAATCTACGGGGTCGTGTTCAGTCCTGACTGCTTTTCACAGTAAAGTTCGCAAAAACAACATGCTCTAATGAATAGAAAGGTCCATAACAGAGGCTATACTAGAAATAAAATGAATAACAAGTAGAATAAACGATATTTAATGACTGAAAAATATGTGCATAATAATAATAATAATAATAATAATAAACATATGAAATAAATAAATAAATAGGTAAATAAATAAATGAAATAATGAAATAAATAAATAAATAAATATTTTCTGAGCGGTAAGCACTCGCTCCACACAACAAAACAAAGTGAATACAGCTTCACACAAAATGATTAATCATAAAACAAAATTGAGCGCTAAGAACTCGCTCCTAACAACATATGGATGCAAGTCCATTTTTTTCTGGTCAAGAAGTTATATAATGCGTGGTGTACTGCTTCTTAATAAGAAAATGAGTACTGATGCGAGTCCGTTTACAACTGAAACAGTCATCTTGCTCACGGAGTTGCAAATTTTAAATCACACTACGGCTATGGGACCCACCCTTAATTAACACATTATAATTACTACTGACACATGCAAGATCTAATAATACAAAAACATGAAGAACCTCCATGAGATTCTACCCAGTGCTAAAGCACACAAAACATAAAAAGCATGCCGAAAATAGGCCAAAAAGCTCGCATCACAAATTGGGAACACAGCCTCGCACATACTAATGCCACACTGGATCATTGAACGCGTAAAATAAACACACTAGAAGTCAAGCAACAACAACAAAATACAAGCCTAATAGATGAAAATTATATTTACATTTTTATAAAACGCCAGACAAACAGATGTGTCGGGAGCTACCTTACAACTATGGACAACACCCATTTAATCAATCAAATACTCATTATAACCGATCAGGTTTTGGGAATTTTAAACAACGTCTTAAATTGAAATACAGGACCCTGGCCTGCTACTAATGACAAGTCGCGTTATCTGATTTGAGCGCACCCCTCCTGTATGAGTCATCGCTGCCTCTACTCACTCTCAGTCCTTCAAGCTTGGTGCTATTTATACTGATCCCGTTATCCACCTGGAAACGCAGACATATCTCACTCATCCACTTGGATGGCAAATAAACACAAATATAAACCATGAGTTCACCCTCGCGAGTTTATGAACAGGGCCGATATGCAGCAAGCTGGAATAATCTCAATGATATATCCCCGCGAACACATCTTAAAATTACATACTCCATAAAGCTTGGACTGACTCACTCATAAACATTCCAAATGGGTCGGCTCAAAACAGATCAACCTATTTTGCGTCCGTAGACACATTAAACAAAATAAACAACAAACACTCGGGTGCAAAGTGCCATGCCGTACAGATCTGCTAGAAAAGCAACTATGAAAACAATCCTGATCCGTCATAAAATTCTGCTCACAAATAATCTTTACCCTCCAAATTCGATTTTTAATCTCAAATTAATTCAGTTCAATTTTTGTTATAAGGCATACTTCCGAATTAAAATGCTTGACCGCGATTTACGCAAGCGAATGCGAGCACGAGCTGCGCGTCGCCCCGTATAGTTGAACCAAACAAAATCACAATATTTACAAATTACAAAGCGCTCGGCTTGTCCCATACTTAATGTGTCAGTAAACAAGAACTAAGAATCTACATTGCCAAACATGCAAAACAAATATCTACAAAAATACGTCCCATAAAACCATAGCTGATTAATAAATAAATAAATTCATTTGTACTCATTCCTATAGAACAGCGTCAGGAAAACATCTGCAGCCATCACTCCTTTAAAACGCTTAGCTCTCCATCGACATCTTCTGGCAAATGTCCTGCTGGTTCCAAGATCCGCCCTCGTTCCTAGACGTCATCTCGTGCTGAATTAAAATAATGTTTGTCAGATACACACACGATATATTTCCTATTAAATTCACCGATCAATTACTAAATTCCTTGACAGTCTATTGGTGAATTATTTCGATGAACTGGTCCTATCTTGTAGTACTGGGTCTACAAATAAATCACTGGAGTTACACTTATAACTTGACGAAAATGTTCCATGTTCAAATACATGAAAAATATGAAGTTGTGCCTAGTGTCCTCAGACACCTGAATAACGGCCTTACTCCCTCAAAAGCTCAAATAAAAGTCATGTCTCGAAGCTTCCTGGACCATTTATAAATGAAACTGGCTAGAGTAGGCATGGAAGGGGATTTATGAAAAAATATTCCATAATAATTATCAGACTAGCATGTGATCGGTATCATTGAGTTCGTAGCAATGTGGAGGTTACGATTATGCTGTAGCTAGCTCGAATCGATCGTGGAATTAATCCGTAGATAACTCCCGCGTTAATTCACCAGGGTGCGTTACAACGCCGAGTTGCCGCTTGAACAGGGCGTCTTGATATTATTGGTTCAGACTCTTGTAGATCTTCGCGCGCTCTTACTTGTATTCCTGCCACATGGAGTGGTTAACATGAAGATTGACCAATTACATCGTAGCATTCAATTTTCTTCTTGGCGCCAACACTCATAGCAACAAGCCATATTGTGCGTACCCAAGCCATCTTCACGCTAAAAGTTACACCTGTCCTATGTGTCATGTATTTTATGCTACTTTCTAAAATACCACAGGAGCTTAAACCATTGTGTCCTCTCGGCCACTGATTTCTCAATATTTCCCAACTCCGTCTGGCTCTCATATCTGCTGTCTGTAGAAATGTCTCAAAAGATGATGAATAATTTATTAGAATACTTTATACAGCCTGTGGATAAAGGGTTCACAATCCTCCTGCATGGAAAAAATCGAACATAGCATATAGTCTATTTTTTAAATACTCATAACATCTGTACTCCTTTTCTGCCAAACCTAGAGAAATCTCCCTCTCATAAGTCTAGTCTAGCTGCCACTGTCGTTGGAGTGTCGACACGCACTCGTGTTTACTTCCTGCTCCTTCATTCATTCATTCATTCATTCAGACATTCTGCGCTTGCCTGCTTGTCTGATCGCCTAAGGCTAGTACCTCTCCTGCCCAGTATCTTTATCTCTCTCGCTCGATCGCTCGCTGTGTCATCATCGTCAAAGCTCATTAGTGTTTGGCAACAACAGGCTGTCCCCAACTTCCTTGTTCAACTGACGTACTCATTGACTCCCGTATACTTTGATGTGCAAAAGTACTTCCATATATTCTATTTGCAGCATTATTTCTGAGTTCCCAAGGTTCGCTAGTAAAATACACTTTTAAATTCGCTGCGTTGTAGACAGACATTGTACCTGTACTCAATTACTTTACTCTGTAAGCGTTGTTACCAAGATTACGCACAATACAGAAGGGTCCAATAAATTTGGGACTGAACTTGTTGAATACCTTCTTTTCTGGATCAGATGTCGCTGGTTTCCGTACTAACACAAGCTCGTTTACTAATAGTTCTCTATGATACCTCTTATTTCTGACACGACGTAATCTGTGATCCGCCTGGTTTCTCATATGGACTCTTGTTCTATCAATTCTCAACTCATGACCAACCATGGGATCTTGTGGGCAATTGATGATGTTGCTCCACGATCATACTGGATATTCGTTCATGTGCAAGACCATGGGAGTCTGGCCTGTCGACTCATGTCTAGTTGTATTCATATAGGTCTCTTCGTCTTTGATCCTGTCTAGCCACTTGTGATGTTCATTGGGAATAAAGATTCTTAAGTATTTAGTAACGCATTTCATTGCGCGTTCGCTAGGATTAGCTTGAGGGTGGCGAACGCTACTAAACATGTGTTTTACATCCAAGTCCTCCATACCTTTCTTGAATTCGGCACTCGTAAAATAGCTTCCATGGTCCGACAATATAAACTCTGGTTTTCCAAGGATTGGAATAACTCTATTTCGAATACGACTGAGTACTTGTTTCGATGTAGTTTTCTGAATGGGGCACAAAACAACAAACTTAGAAAACACATCAATACACACTAGTAAGTGACGGCAACCTCGCCTACCTTTCGGGATCGGACCGAAACAATCCAGTACCACAAGCTCGCAGGGTTTCTGAGGTAGCAATGGTCTAGGATACTGCCTCATTAAGTAATTATTCGGCTTCGTCCTCTGACAAGGATCGCAAGTCTTTATTACGTCACATATGGTAGTCCTCATTCGTGGCCATGTAAACGTTTCTCCTATGGTCGCTTGTGCCTTGTCGATTCCCACATGTCCGAAACTTTCATGTATGTGCCAAGTAAGTCCTCTTTGTAATGATGCAGGTACCATGATACGTAATTTGGTGTGTTCTTCATCTATCCATGTATGCAGTAAATTGTTGAGGTAGACATATCTTCCTTCTCTGGCTTTTGCTTCTCTGTGCGCTGGGGTTCCTGCTGGTAATTCCTTCTTAAAATACAGGATCATTTGGTACATCCATGGTTCTGCTTCCTGCTCTCGTCGTATCTCCCGTAATTCCTCCAAGAATGCATGGTCCTTTGGTGTTAATTCAATATGCTGTACTATTGCTGTTTCTTCGGTATCAGGCTCGGGGTTCCTGCTTAATACATCCGGAATTACATTCATTTTTCCCAGGCAGTGTTCAATTTCGATGTTAAATTGTTGTATATAGATGGACCAACGTGTCACACGATCGCTAGCCATAGATGTCTTGAACAAGAACGTTAGTGCTTTGTGGTCTGTTCTAATAATAATGGGGTAACCATATACAATCCGTTTCCATTGTTGCAAAGCATGAAGTATTGCCAACAATTCGAGTTCCGTGACCTTATAGATGCGCTCGTGTTTACGCAATCTGCGGCTCACAAATGCTAAATAATCACGATGTTGAAGGTTAGCTGGATCTTCTTGGTATAACATCGCTCCTATACCAACCATGGAAGCATCCGCTTGGATAATAAATTTCCGTTGAAATTCTGGGTAACCTAATTTGATACAATGTTCCAGTAATAACTTTGTCTCTTGAAATGACTTCTCACACTCGGCGTTCCAAAGCCATTTGTTGTTCTTCTTCAGCATCTCCTGCATAGGTGCTACGGTTTCAGTATATCCTGGGCAGTTTTCCTTAAAGAAGCCCGTCACGCCAAGGAAAGCTCTGTTATGTTTCACTCTCGTTGGTGTAGGGAAATTCTTTATTGCCTCTATCTTCGCAGGGTTTGGCCTCACTCCCTCCTGGTCAATGATGTGCCCTAAGTATAAAATCTCCTTCTTGAAGAAATGGGATTTCTTCAAGTTGATTTTAAAGTTTGCAGTTCGAAGGTTGTCCAAAAGCTTATCCAAATTTTCCATATGTGTCTCGATGTTATCTGAAGCCAAGATATCGTCAATATATCGTACCGTCATTTCCTTCACTTCTTCAGTCAGGTTCCGATCCAAGGCTCGAATTAATGCGAATCCAGCTGTTTTCACGCCAAAGGGCATACGGACGAAGCAATATGTCTGACTATCGAACAAGAAGCCAGTAAGAAGCTGTGACTTCTCATCCAGTTCGATATGGGGAAACGAAGTCGTCAGATCTACGGACGAATAGATACTCTTGTTCTTAAATCCTTTTAAGACGTCTCTGATGATTGGCGCTCTGTCATACTCGGGAAAAATAAGGCGCATGTTTAGATTTCTGGCTTCTAGACAAAGTCTAATGGATCCATTGGGTTTTGTGACTGCCAAAATCGCATTTAAATAAGATGTAGGAGTCTTCTTAATCACTCCAGCTTGCAACATATCATCAATAATCCTTTTGACCTGCTCCCGATGTTTTTCTGGTATAGGGTATAATTTACTTCGAAATGGGGACCAATCCTTAACCTGCATAGAATACTGAAAATGTATTATCTTCCCTGGAACTGTGTCAAACACTGCCTTGTGTCTTCTTAAGATCTCCTCAAGTCTCTTCCTATGTTCAACCCCTAGTTGGATGTCACTGAGCCGCTCCTGTAATAGTTCTTCACACTGAGTATCGCTGTCTTCTCCTTCTGCTAGTAAAGCCCATATCTACTGAGAGTCACTCTCTTCACTTAATTCCACAACAGCCAGATCTATAAGGTCATCTTCCGCATTTCGTACCTCCTCTTCTGTCTCCTCTGCTATTGCCTCCAATGCCCATGAATTCACGTCCTTCCCTGAAGTGATTTCATCCATGTGTAAGCCCACATCCTTCAGCTTATCAAACTCCTTAAAACTGACTGTATTATAGTGCAAATCTATGACTGCCTGGTAGTCACAAATGAAATTTGCACCCAGAATAATGTTAAAATTCATTTTAGCCATAATGATAAAGGTCTGTCCAAATATATGGTCTAATATATCCAATTCTAAAAATGCTTGACGTTTGCAAGTGACGGTGCGTTCGGGAATAACGCCCCTCACCTTGAGTTGCGGTACTGGAATCACAGGAATATTCTGACACCGTCCCAACTATCGAACCAAAGCCTCCGATACAAGACTAATTTGTGAACCAGTGTCAACTAAGCATCTCACGTTAATTCCACCAATCCTGGCATAAATAATAGGTTTTACAATCTCCTCCAGGCAATTTTCCGACATAGCTATCCACTCTTGTATGTGTGCCACGACCCATCCTTCTTCACAATCCGGCTGTTGCTCTCTCAGGGAGACTCCTTTTGCAATTATTGTTTTTTTACAACCCCCGTGACTACCATCATCCTTCTGTAGCGTATTTCCCTGACGTTCTTCCTGCTTCAATAAACTCTCGGCCCCCTCAATGTGAGTGTCTGGATTTGACCTCCCATTAATGGCACGTTCCCAATGTCCTTGTTCGTCCCCTCCATTAGCGTGTAATTCTTCCAGGTAACGCTGCGATTCGGCGTGCCTGTCGTTCCATTCATTCCTATAAATTTGATAGTCCCCCTGGTTCTGGTATCTCCTTTCACGCCACTGTCGATTCTCATTATTGTTACTTTCGTACCGTCTGTAGGGTCCCTCAATTCTCCTATTATTTCTCCATTGTTGGTACCATCGCTGTTGATACCTATTGTTGCCCTGGGTCTGCCTATCATTATTGTTATCATGTCGCTGGTGTGACCTATTTTCTTCGCCCTCCTGATCTCGTCTTGGTGTTGTTGACACACTTGTATTTGTGGCCTGGGATCTGGTGTGTACATGAGTGGGTTTAACCACCTCCGTTGTGTTTACAAGTTCCAGCTGTCGTCCCCCTCTCTGCTGCAAGTGAGATGTTGTCTCGTCAATCTGACGTAAGATTTGTTCGGCTCGAACCGCTGTGTCCACGTTTGCCGCCACTAACACCTGCTGAACATTGACTGGCAACTGCCGTGAAATCGTCATAACCTGATCCAATTCTCCTAAAGGATGATCCAAATCCTTAAATTTTAACAATTGTAACTAAAAGAAATCTGAGTATTTCGTCTGCTGAGTTGACTGATATTTTCTCGAATAAAGTTCCATTCTAAGGCTTTGTTGTAGAGAAGCCGACCAATACTTTCTAAGAACGCATCCTTGAAATCATCAATCCCTCCGAAAGTATACTTGAAGCTCAAGAACCACGTAGGTACTTTTCCCGAAAGAAATCGTTCCATCAGTCTTAAACGACGCGCGGGCGGTATTTTATTATCATGTAGATAGTCCTCCATCTCCCTAAGATATACCTTCGGTGTGACACCAGAATTTTCTGTGAATTTATTTGGTTTAAATTCATTTGATCGAATAACTTGTACGACTTGAGGGTGCTGATAGCCATGTTGAGGAGTAGAGGTTCCCCCAACGTTGTTGTGAAATCCCTCTGTGTTAGTCGTTAATGGGCTGCCTGTCAGTCCGTGGCTACTCGCCGCGCTAATTGCCCCTGGGCTTGCTGAGTCAACTTCCTTATCTTTAACGTGCTGTGTATGAAATAACATAAACTGTCCCAACGAACGCAATTCTTACTTTATGATTATGTCCGTCTGTTCCTTCATTTTACTCTTAATTTCTTCCTCAAGTGCTTTAATGCGCGTATGGTTATCACCTACGGTCTTTATAATCGTTAACCGTTCTTCTTTAGAGTCGCTGCTCATCTTACGCCAATTCTTTCTGATGCTATCTTTAATCGCTCCCCGTTTTTCTTCCATCTGCTGTTTCGTGTCCTCCTGATTTGATTCTATCTTCTCAAGCCTGTCTTCTAGACGTATATTATTCTCATCTATCGAACTCTTCAAATTATCCTGGTCCGATTCTAGGTTTCGCAATCGCTCTGCTGATTGTATTTCTAATTTATCCATATCCTTTATCAGGCCCGTAATACTTTCATTTACTGCTGACAATTGTCCCAGGATAAACGTAGAATCCTCCTCCATCTTGTCAAACAGTTTTTCAAGACCATCCTGTGCCGTTTTAACCTCACTGTATTTTACCGTGCATGCTAATTCTATCTGAGCTAGTTTTGCCAATACAGTTTCGTACAAATCATTTAATTTACGGTTGAAGGTGTCCTCTAATTTTTTATCTGACCTAACTGTTTGTCGTTATTCTTACTTATATCAAGCGCGAATTGAACCATCTGCTGTCTAGTGTACTCTTCCATCTCTGCAGATAATGTGGCTAACTGACTCGTATTTCTACTTTCTTGCGCTTCTAATTGTTTGTTTATATTTTCATTTACTTGCGCTTGTAATGAGTTACCCTGTTCAATTAATTTAATTTCTAATGACTCACTCTGTTCAGATATCTTAGTGTCTAATTTTTCACTCTGTTCAGCTAGTTGTGTTTTTATAGTGTCATTCATTTGAGTCTGGAATGACTCATTTTGTTCAGATAACTGTGCATTCTGTCCAGATAATTGTGTTTTAATAGTGTCATTCATTTGAGTCTGGAATGACTCATTTTGTTCCGCTAATTTAATGTCTAATTTTTCACTCTGTTCAAGTAGTTGTGTTTTAAACTCGCCTGACTGTTTGGATAAATTCATGTCTAACTTCACACTCTGTTCCTTTAATAGTATCTGGGTTCGTGCCGTGGCACTTTCAATGATCGCCTGGATCTCCGCTACTGTTGCCATTATCACACACAAAAATATATATCACTGAGAAAACAGGAGGATGACATGGGAATGTCTCCCCGACACGCACATATATAATTCTTGACATACATTTACTTCATTTGACCACTTTCAGTTCATTTAATCTTATTCCCTTTACTCTCGCAAATCAATCTGCATCACTGAATGGTTCTAATTTTACTTAATAAATTATTAACCCCGCACATATTCAGTCATAAAATTACTATCCATATCTGATGTTAACACTGATTAATTAACAAAGTATTAATTGTCATTTTAGGCTACCAGCCTCCTAACATATTCATGAGTTTGACTTTCTAAACAAATCTAATTTCACATTTAATCAATGGGCGCCCGATTTCACGTACACTACTTTACTAATTACATCAATAAACAAAACGTGAATCGTATTTAACTTGCAAACTCGTGATTCTACTGCATATTCCATTTTCTTGGCGGTATTTCTCTTCGCCGTATTTACGTTAACAAAAATATCACTTCCGGTGATTTCAAACAGTCCCATATATCAGTGAAACAACACATTTTCGCGACAGCATGATCTACTAGATCTATGCTGACTATCCAATGTGTTCTAGCGGTAACTAGCAACGAACTAGCCCCAACTTGGCGCGCCAGCTTGTCTCTGATCCGCTAGAAAAGCCTAAAACAGCGAAACGCCCTACGTTGGTTAAGCCAGCTTGTCTATGCACCCTTCAATAAAGCATTGTTTTCTCAAGATTCAATCTACGGGGTCGTGCTCAGTCCTGACTGCTTTTCACAGTAAAGTTCACAAAAACAACATGCTCTAATGAATAGAAAGGTCTATAATAGAAGCTATACTAGAAATAAAATGAATAATAAGTAGAAAAAAAGATATTTAATGACTGACAAATATGTGCATAATAATAATAATAATAATAATAATAAGTCCCCCCTGACTTTCAGCCTCATATGAAATACATATTTTCTGAGCGGTAAGCACTCGCTCCACACAACAAAACAAAGTGAATACAGCTTCACACAAAATGATTAATCATAAAATAAAATTGAGCGCTATGAACTCGCTCCTAACAACATATGGATGCAAGTCCATTTTTTTCTGGTCAAGAAGTTATATAATGCGTGGTGTACTGCTTCTTAATAAGAAAATGAGTACTGATGCGAGTCCGTTTACAACTGAAACAGTCATCTTGCTAACGGAGTTGCATCTTTTAAATCACACTACGGCTAAGGGACCCACCCTTAATTAACACACTATAATTACTAGTGACACATGCAAGATCTAATAATACAAAAACATGAAGAACCTCCATGAGATTCTACCCGGTGCTAAAGCACACAAAACATAAAGAGCATGCCGAAAATAGGCCAAAAGGCTCGCATCACAAATTGGGAACACAGCCTCGCACATTCTAATGCCACACGGGGTCATTGAACGCGTAAAATAAACACACTAGAAGTCAAGCAACAACAACAAAATACAAGCCTAATAGATGAAAATTATATTTACATTTTTATAAAACGCCAGACAAACAGATGTTTCGGGAGCTACCTTACAACTATGGACAACACCCATTTAATCAATCAAATACTCTTTATAACCGATCAGGTTTTGTGAATTTTAAACAACGTCTTAAATTGAAATACAGGACCCTGGCCTGCTACTAATGACAAGTCGCGTTATCTGATTTGAGCGCACCCCTCCTGTATGAGTCATCGCTGCCTCTACTAACTCTCAGTCCTTCAAACTTGGTGCTATTTATACTGATCCCGTTATCCACCTGGAAACGCAGACATATCGCACTCATCCACTTGGATGGCAAGAAAACACAAATATAAACCACGAGTTCAGCTTCGCGAGGTTATGAACTGGGCCGATATGCAGCATGCCGGAATAATCCCAATGATATATCCCCGCGAACACATCTTAAAATCACATACACCATAAAGCTTGGACTGATCCACTCATAAACATACCAACTGGGTCGGCTCAAAACAGATCAACCTTTTTTGCGTCCATAGACACATTAAACAAAATAAACAACAAAAACTCGGGTGCAAAGTGCCATGCCGTACAGATCTGCTAGAAAAGCAACTATGAAAACAATCCTGATCCGTCATAAAATTCTGCTCACAAATAATCTTTACCCTCCAAATTCGATTTTTAATCTCAAATTAATTCAGTTCAATTTTTGTTATAAGGCATACTTCCGAATTAAAATGCTTGACCGCGATTTACGCAAGCGAATGCGAGCACGAGCTGCGCGTCGCCCCGTATAGTTGAACCAAACAAAATCACAATATTTACAAATTACAAAGCGCTCGGCTTGTCCCATACTTAATGTGTCAGTAAACAAGAACTAAGAATCTACATTGCCAAACATGCAAAACAAATATCTACAAAAATACGTCCCATAAAACCATAGCTGATTAATAAATAAATAAATTCATTTGTACTCATTCCTATAGAACAGCGTCAGGAAAACATCTGCAGCCATCACTCCTTTAAAACGCTTAGCTCTCCATCGACATCTTCTGGCAAATGTCCTGCTGGTTCCAAGATCCGCCCTCGTTCCTAGACGTCATCTCATGCTGAATTAAAATAATGTTTGTCAGATACACACACGATATATTTCCTATTAAATTCACCGATCAATTACTAAATTCCTTGACAGTCTATTGGTGAATTATTTCGATGAACTGGTCCTATCTGGTAGTACTGGGACTACAAATAAATCACTGAAGTTACACTTATAACTTGACGAAAATGTTCCATGTTCAAATACATGAAAAATATGAAGTTGTGCCTCGTGTCCTCAGACACCTAAATAACTGCCTTACTCCGTCAAAAGCTCAAATAAAGGTCATTTCTCGAAGCTTCCTGGACCATTTATAAATGAAACTGGCTAGAGTAGGCATGGAAGGGGATTTATGAAAAAAATTCTCCATAATAATTATCAGACTAGCATTTGATCGGTATCATTGAGTTCGTAGCAATGTGGAGGTTACGATTATGCTGTAGCTAGTTCGAATCGATCGTGGAATTAATCCGTAGATAACTCCCGCGTTAATTCACCAGGGTGCGTTACAACGCCGAGTTGCCGCTTAAACAGGGCGTCTTGATATTATTGGTTCAGACTCTTGTAGATCTTCGCGCGCTCTTACTTGTATTCCTGCCACATGGAGTGGTTAACATGAAGATTGACCAATTACATCGTAGCATTCAATTTTCTTCTTGGCGCCAACACTCATAGCAACAAGCCATATTGTGCGTACCCAAGCCATCTTCACGCTAAAAAATACACCTGTCCTATGTGTCATGAATTTTATGCTACTTTCTAAAATACCACAGGAGCTTAAACCATTGTGTCCTCTCGGCCACCGATTTCTCAATATTTCCCAACTCCGTCTGGCTCTCATATCTGCTGTCTGTAGAAATGTATCAAAAGATGATGAATAATTTATTAGAATCCTTTATACAGCCTGTGGATAAAGGGTTCAATACATACTATGACTGTTAGAACTGTTCAGCATGAAAATGTCCACGATAGCATATATCTTACTTTTCCATTTCTTCCAACAATCTCCATTCAGCGGAAATTTAAATTACTAGCTTCGGAGCTAGCGAGCGAAACCATTTGAGCTCTGTCTTTCTCTTCCTGAAAAAATTCGAAAATTCTTCTTGTCGGTCTGTTGCCATCCATTGTCAGGAGGAGTCCATAGAACTGTAATCTCCTCTTCTTCATCAGTTCAACCACACCTTCAGTTTCCTGGTAGAATTTTTTTGTTTGGGCTTAGTCTTCTCTCTCCATCTTTTATCTTTGGGCCTAGGATTTTCCTAACTACTTTTCTCTCTTTTTTCTGACATTTTCAAGCCCACCTTTCCCAATCATGTCCAACGTTTCTGCTGCATACAAATATTCGGGATTCTTTATTATTATAATTTCGGTCTTTTCATATTTTGGTGTACACCTCTAAATTTACCGTTCAAATCAAAATGTGTATACCTTAATCTATGTTAAGAGGGGCAGATGACCTCACCGTTAAACCCCTTAAAACAACAATAACTAACTAACTAATGCACTGCTATATCCAATGGCCGCCTCGTAGCGTATTGGCTAGCACACTTGGCTGTCACCACGGAAGCCCAAGTTTGATTCCCAAGAAATATATTTCTGAACTGAGGGCTGGAACTGGGTACACTTTTCCTCGTAAGGCAATAGAAGAGGCGGGTTCGAATACCAGCTCAGCTATCCTGTAAGTGGTTTTCCGTGGTTCCCTTCTTCTACTCCTGGCAATTGCCGGGATGGTTCCTAAATTAAAGCCATGGCTGCCTCCTTCCCAGTCTTCAACATAATTACAAATACACACAATAATACAGCCATCACAATAGGACAGGTGGGTGAGTGGTTATCGTGTCGGTCTACCAGCCCCAAACTTGCAGGTTCGCTCCTGGCCAAGGTAAATGATTTTTCAAAGGCGACAAAAATCACGAGACGCATGCCATACGTTGTTGGCATGTTAAAGAACCCATTTGAATTCAGTAGGCCATGTTCATAATGGCAAAATTAATCTCGGTATTTTCCGCCAACACTAAAGATCCAGCTTTCTCTACTAGAAAGAGCTATAGGGTCAAGGAGCGTAGATATCTAACCTCCTTGGCATTCATAGAGTTCCAAGGAACAAGAAAATTTGACATGCAAGCTGCCCTCTGGGCGTCAAATAACAAAGCTTGCCCCGGCTTCCAAGGCCATACGATAAAAAGAATAAAAAAGAAATAAAAAAATATTTTAACAAACATGATGTTCAGTAAAGAACATATAGCCTACTTTCTCCCAAATGCATGGGTATTGTTATAACTCTTTGTCCTTTTCATGGAGTATAATTGAATGTTGGTTGTAGAAGCTTGTTGAAATACAACGTGCTGTACGGATATTAAACATGAATATGAGGTGCCCTTTACTAGTGCTACCACTGTAAAAAGAAATCATTCCATTCGGTTTCACCGTGTATGAATTGATATGGGGAATCGATTTGCAAACATACATGGCCACTATCTGCAAACTATTGGGCTGATGACCTTGTAGTTTAGTCAAAAGACGCTCGCCATATGGATCTATGTTGTAGCAAAATTTGGTAGAGATCGGATGATCAGGTTAGTCGTAATTTGATTTAAGCGTTGGACATTTGGGTGTCCGCCATTACGTTTACGTCAAGATGGTGGCGATATAAAACATGACACTGAGGTTCCCTTTACTATTGCTACCTCTGTACCAAATTTCGTTCAATTCGATTTCACCGTATTTGAAAAGATAGGGCGAATCGATTTGCACACATACATGGCCGCCATCCGCAATGTATTAGGCTGATGGCCTTGTAGTTTGGTCAAAAGAACCTTCACACATAAAGGTATAATGTTGAAGAATTTGGTAGAGATCATATGATTAGGTTGGTCGTAATTTGATTTAAGCTTTTAACATTTGGGTGGCCGCCATTACGTTTTTGTTACGATGGCGGCGATATAAAAGTTGACACTGTACCAAATTTCGTTCAATTTGGTCTAACCGTGTTTGAATTGATAGGGGGAATCTATTTGCACACATACATGGCCGCCATCTGCAAACTCTTCTGTTGATGACCTTGTAGTTTAGTCAAAAGACGCTCGCCATATAAATATACGTTGTTGCTAAATTTGGTAGAGATCGGATGATTAAGTTAGTCATAAATTTACTTAAGCTTTGAACATTTGGGTGGCCGCCATTACGTTTCCGTCAAGACGGCGGCAATATAAAACATGACACTGAGGTGCTCGTTGGTAGTTCTACCTCTGTACCAAATTTCGTTCAATTCGGATTCACCGTGTTCGAATTGATAGAGGGGATAGATATTCCGAGTACACACACTCACACACACAGACAGACACACATTTTTTGGCCCTGTGTAGATCTCATAAGTCTACTTTCATTTTTTGCAATAATTGAAAGTAGGCTAAAAACAGACAAATTCCACACACACCCAAGTACACGGAGCTACATGACAACGATGTTGAAAGGCCCCTAAATGATTCAACATCAACAACTCCAATAAAATCTTGAAGGAATTCCATATATTCCAGACAACAGGTGCAAAATCTCATAAATCTAAACTGCTTTCTCTGCACAGCATCAATGTAAGTATTTGTTCTCCGAAATGGGAAGTCCAGATTCAGACTGCCATATTATTAAAGTAATAAGCTAAGCTCATGGGCAGTGAATGAGAGGTCTGATTGATTAATAAGGTACTAGTTACGTGTCGTTATCTGAAAGGTGAGGTTATGTTCCTTTCACCGCGGGGTATTTAAGAATGTCCGCATCGAAAGTCCTTCCGCTAACAGTGATCAAGAGCAACGTCCTAACACAACAATCCGTCAATAAGATCACTTCTGTACATTCCATTATACGCTTCACTTTCTTTTAAAAAAAGGTTGATTGTACGAGGGAATTTCTGAAAATAAGTTTCGTCATGTTTTTCCCCCAGGGACCCTAACATACATATATTTGAAGCCATACTTTTGATGTGTAACATCTTTCTGCTCGGTTGCTGGATATTTTTAATGTGTAACATCTTTCCACTCGGTTGCTGTATATATTTTTATTGTGCGGGTGATTTTGTAAAAAGGGACGGAAGTGGGACGGAAATGGGACGGAAACAACGAGCGCGCGCGGTGGCGGAGATTGGTACAACTACGAATGAATGAATGAATGAATAGGAGTTATTTCATTCCCTGCCCCGCGGAGCGAGACAGGGCGGGCACCCAGCTCAACAGGGAGCTCTTGTGCCGAAGAAGAGGAAGGGGTTAGAGAATAAATTATATTTGGAAGAAGATATGCTAGGCATATGGATAGGAAGGACGAAGGAGGATGCAATGGCGCAGAAGTCACCGCGACCCCAAGGCGGACCCCCCAGACGAGGCCCCCCACCGCACTCGCCGGAGCATTACCCCACTAGCCCCGTTTATTCAAAAATATACATGATACATAAAATAAATATTGCCGTGGGTAAAATACAGAAGTATATATAACAAATTGAAAAGTAATGTCCAAAAAGAATGTCTATTGTTCGTATGGCTGGAAAAGATAAAGACACTGGAAAAAGCACAGAAAATGAATAAATTGCTAGGTACAACTACGTACTGTCGGCCATGTTGCTATGTGGAATGTAAAACGCATAAGGTTTACTTCAAGGTTTGGAGGCCCCTTTACAGATATTCCTTCAATGAATCATCTTCAAACTGCCGTTCTTTGGTGTGAAAATATTCATTATATCATATTTGCCAAAAACAATTATGATTTATTAAATCTTACTACTTTTGCTGTATTATTATTTAATGTAAGCACTCGAGGTACTGTCGGCCAAAATACAGCACTATTGTATCATATTTGCTGAAAGGATTTGTCACTGGAGTTTTACAAGTAGTTATTGCAGAAATAATAGTAACTAGCATTACCCGTCGCGGCTTCGCCCGCGAATATTCTAGTTGTAAAGAGTACACTTAGCGAAATCTCAATCGTGAATGCTATGACTGATTTATCCTTGGTATGAATAATCAGACTTTATCAATTCAGCTTCTGGTGCAGTGGTTAGGGGATTGTCATTCCTTTATAGGTATATCAGAGCGAAGTTAGTTTTCTGGGAATATCACAGACACTGTTAATTTAAGGGCCTTTAAATGTGCTTTTCGGAGGCCCCTTTATAGTCGGGTGAAAAAGACCTTTCGTACCACACTCACACGTGAAAATTGAGTGAAAAAATTCTAGAGTGCCTCTTGATACCCTTAAATGCATTATACTGTATGTGTTGATGAATTTTACATCTTAATTTGGTACAGTGACAACCTTATAACCGTCTGGAAACTTTCACAGTAATGTAATAATTGGAATTGCATTGCGTCTTACAGAAATAGATGGACCTGTGAGATTCTGTTACCATGGTTACCGTGTTGCATTCTTTCATTATTTCATTGTAAAACAAGTAGTTCCGTGAAGAACTATACAGCCTATTTTCATATATCCTACTCATATTAATTGCCTCTATCAACATACAAAATTTCAGTTTGATTGCTATGTTAGATTCGTAGATACTGATAACCGACTAAATATTGCAGATGGTAGCCAGGTTGGATTTTTTTTATGTACTATTACATGAAGATTATTGTGTATGTGTGGTTTTCAGACTTCAATCGCATTTTTAGGACACAAGAAGTAAAAACGAGATTTTAAAATTTCGCACAGCTGCCATCTTGTTGTTATGAAAACAATTGAAATAAATTAGATACCAGTGGATTAACATTTGTATAAGCACAAACGTGCAAAAATTCACTGCACTCAGATGGTTAAATCGCGAGAAACGTCCATTTAAATATTTATTGTACGCGTCGCCGCCATGTTGGATTTGTGCTCACCAGGTTACTGAAAGTCATATAGGTGAACTTATGTTCATAGCCTCTATGAACATAAGAAAAATCAGTTTGATTGCTGGAAAAGATTCTTAGATATTGAGAAGCGTCAAAATATTTCGGATGCTCGCCATTTTGGATTGTTATATGTATAGGCCATAGAGGTATGTACCATTAAAGGAAAATTATTGCGTAGCTTCATTATTCAAACTTTCACTTTGATCGCATGATTACGACACAAGAATAAAAACTTAATTTTAAAATTTCGCGCAGCCGCCATCTTCAGTTTATGTAAACAATTGAACTAAATTAGATGCCAGTGAATGACAATATGTATAATCGTTTACTGTACCACATTTAAATGCGCTTATACGATTAAATCACGAGAAAAATGTATTAGAATGTTTCAAATTCGCTTGGCCGCCATGTTCGTTTCGTAGTTAACAGGTTTTTGAAAGTTACATGGATAAACTTGTAGTAGTGCTCTTTATCAGTGTACAAAATTGCAGGGTGATATCATAAATAGTTTCGGAGATATTGAATGCCTGTGAAATATTTCGCACAGCCGCCATTTTGAGGTTATGTAAACAATTGAACAAAGTTAGATGTCGGCGCATTACAATGTATATAAACATATACTGTGCCAAGTTTCATTGCGTTTGGTTGGTTAAGTCGCGAGAAACGTCCATATAAAAGTCGCAACTCCGCTTGGCCGCCATGTTGGTTTTGCAGTTATCAGGTTTTCAAAGGTCACATAAGTGAATTTCTATTAGTTCCTTTTATCACCATACAAAATTCCAGGGTGATATCGGTAATAGTTTCGGAGATATTGAATGCTGGTGAAATATTTCGCACAGCCGCCATGTTGGATTGGTGAGACGTAACAAAAATTGAAGGGCACGGTCGGAGTCGCCCGGAATAGAGCTATGAACTTACCGAGTTTCATTGAAATCTCTCCAACAATTTAGATTTTATTAGGGGGGGACCCACACACGAATCACACACACACACGCACACACACACGGACAAAAGGTGATCTCATAAGCCTATTTTTAGCCTACTTTCGATTTTTGCAAAAAATGAAAGTAGACTTATGAGATCAACACAGGGCGAAAAAAGTGTGTCTGTCTGTGTGTGTGTATGTGTGTGTGTGAGTCTGTGTGTGTGTGTGTGTATGTGTGTGTGTGAGTCTGTGTGTGTGTGTGTGTGTCTGTGTGTGTGTGAGTGTGTGTACTCTGAATGTCTGTCCCCCCCTATCAATTCGAACACGGTGAAACCGAATTGAACGAAATTTGGTACAGAGGTAGCACTAGTCAAGGACACCTCAGTGTCATACTTTATATCGCCGCCATCTTTACCAAAACAGAATGGCGGCCACTCAAATTTTCAAAACGTAAAATCAAATTACGGCTAAACTAATCATCCGATCTCTACCAAATTTGGTGACAACATACCTTTATATAGGACGCGTCTTTCACCCAAAATTCAAGGTCATCGGCCATGCCATTTCAGGATGGCGGCCGTGTGAATTATGCAACCATTTTAATAAATAGCTTAAGACCCACCAATTCCGATTATCGAGTCTAGGGGGGTTTAAGCTATCCTGAAGGTCGTGATCCGTTATTTATTATAATTTAATATTATAATATTATACAGTATGAGTGGCTTAAAAGAGCTGAGCCGTTGTGTCACACGACAAGATGGCAGCTGTCCTCATGTGCCTGTCTTATATTTCAGTAGTTTTAGTATGTTGTATGTGATATACCGTACTGATACAATAATATAAACTTTGTATGAGATGATCTTTAATGAAGATGTACTGCAGTGAAGAAATCGTTTATTTAAAGTCATTATTTGCCAACAGTTTGTATCTAATATGTCAGTTAAGAACACCTGACGTCATGGATACGGTTAGCTCTGGGCTAGCATGTTAGTCTGACACGCAGTTGACTGGGGATCGAGTACTGCTACAGTTAGGTTTTTTTTTTCTTGAATTCTTTTACAAATGATGTGCACGAGCTTTTTCCACAGATACTGAATAAAATGTCATTTAGCTCAAAGGAGAGGATAAAGTATACACTCGTATATTAATAAAATCACAGTCCCAGCATCGCACATAAACAGAAGACATCAGAAAAAGGAGAATAGAAGAACTAGATACACGTTGTCATTAACCACAGCCTTCTTAATGCCTCTGTACGGTGCTGTCCTCTTGTGGGTTATGTGGGTAATATTGCTCCAAACATAACGCTGTGTAAATGCCTGAGCTGGCCTCCTGAAATATGGCAATTTTGTAATACTGGTAGTTCAACTATTAGCCACGATCGCGCTCCGAATACCTTTAAACACTGCCAGCTGGATCGCCTACCTCTTGGCTACTTTAAACTGCCTACTCATTCAACACCCATAGAACACTGCCATCGTAGTACATTACGATGGCAGTGCATAGGCGTACAAGATAAAGATTAATTCACTGATAGGTCGCAGCACCACCTACTGTGATTGGGGCGGAAGATTCTTAATTTTGCAGGCTGGCTTAATATAGAGATTAACGGACGTGAATGCATTACAATAAGTTAGTAGTTTTGTTATTCAATCATCATAAAGTATATAATATTGATCTTGACACTTACTGGCTTATTATCAATATAAAAGAAAACAAACAATACATTGTGGTTGGGGTGATTGTTTTAGGGATGAGGACAAAGAGTCATAATAGTACATTATGCAACGAGCCTATAAAGGCTATAATTAAGACACGAGTATTTTTTATAAAACGAGCGTATGCGAGTTTTATAATTTCCATACTAGTGTCTTAATTACCATTATAGGCGAGTTGCATACGACTGTTTATGTTCGACGATAATTACAACTTTATTATATGTTTTAACATAAATATTCATAAATATCTGTTGAGATTGTCACTAGAATTTTGTGATCGGGTGCTGCGCAGGGTAGGATATCTCTGATGTCCAAGCTCACTGACCGACCGACGCATGCGCTCTGTGAGCTTCAATGCCGTATGTGCAGATTGAGCATCAGTATTCAGTAAAAATGTCACGGAAATCGTTTGAAAACAACCCGCTGTGTAGAAATTGGATTTAAGGATATTAAGGTACAGTGTCTCATATTAACCAGTTTATTTACGAGAACATTATGGACGGTGCACTTTCGGTAATTTATATAGACATGTTGGATTTTGAGCGCACGCGAGTAGGTATCGTTACCTAATTGGTCAATGAACGAGCTCTGATTGGCTGGAGAAACTGTATCATAATGAAAAAGAGTGTTATAATGACCATCATTATGATACAGTTTCCTGACACATAATAGTGGGGGTCGAACATAAAGATACCCATACATTTAGGAGAAAGTAGGCTATATGTTCTTTGCTGAACATCTTGTTTCAAAATTGAAAATAGGCTAAATACATGTTTTTAGGTATTTATTTAATTGTGAGTCATTTAAAGAGTAAGTGAGTGCGTTTTGCTTACGCATTGGTTTATGCTGAACCTGTAGGTACCCCATATGTGTAGGTTGGTGTTAATGGGACCTTATTTTCGGTACAAAACTGGAATGGGACCTTAGCAGAAAAATATAGGGAGGGATGAGGACTTACCGATGGTAATAACACGAAGGAATCCTTCATGTTTGCTGGCACAAGGTAGCACTATGAGTGCATTCTTAAGAAAATGCGAGTAAGTAATATGGAACTATTCGAATGACATGTCAGATGTTACACATCACATGCGACTACTGTAAGGCTCTTTTGTTTCTTTCAGTGGTAATTGTTAATTTGTAGCTCTTCAGTCGGTCAACATGTTTGTGCCCAATGAATGGGCAGGGAACAAGATATAATTATGTAACGACACTCCTGAAAAAAATACATGTGTTCTTAATTAGATTATCACAGATAATGGGGCAGTTAATGATTACACGTTTTGACTCTCATGTGGCCAACATCAGATCCTGATCACTGTGTAGCAGTTAAGAAAACGGGGTTCACCGTTGAACGAATACAACCAAGACGAACTACTACAATACTGTAGTAGCAACTTGAAATGAAATCCACAGCCTGCTTCCAGTCTCCGACCGGGTCAGGAATGGAATGAATGAAGTCCCCATCAAGCGGCGAGGAAATGAACTGTGCCGGCTGCCGAGGCCTGACGCACTCCTCTGGGGCAATGATTAAATGAATGACAGATGAAATGAAATGATAGTGGAGAGTGTTGCTGGAATGAAATATTGACAGGGAAAACCGGAGTACCCGGAGAAAAACCTGTCTACCTCCGTTCTGTCCAGCACAGATCTCACATGGAGTGACCGGGATTTGAAACACGGACCCAGCGGTGAGAGGCCGGCTTGCTGCCGCCTAAGCCACGGAGGCTTCGTAGTAGTAGCAACTTAAATTAAATTAATTAATTAAAACTTTCTTCGGCTTTTCCCAATTAATTGGGTTCGCCGGAGCCAACCAGGCTCATTTTGGTTTTGGCCGCGGATTTAAAACTGGATGCCCTTCCTGACGCAACGTGATTTTTCAGTTGAAAATTCCACCCCTCTGTCACCGGGATTCGAACACTGGCCGTCCCGGTGAAAGACGAGCAGCTAAGCCACTGCGCCATCACGCTCCCCAAATTGAATTAATTAATTAATTAATTAATTAATTAAATATTTCGTGTAAACATTAACCGGGCGGCCTCGGTGGCGTTGTTGGTAGCATGCTGAGCTTCTATGCCCGAGTTCAAACCCGGCCGAAGTAGTCGGATTTTTTAAGAGCGTTAAAAATCCCTCAATATGCCTTCCATTGGAGTGGAAGTATAGCCGGCGGTCCTATGTCATAGATTTATGGCATGTAAAAGAACCTTCCAATAATTACACTTCTGTGAAGCTAAATTATAGGTTAGATTTGACTAACGCTCCTACGTTCCAACGTTCGTCGCCAGAAGCCGACTGCGGTGGCATCTAGTAACCCAGTTCAGAACTCGTTGGTCGTTGACGGTGGGGTTTGGTAGCAAAAGTAAGAACTACTTGAAAAATCGAATGTCTGTTGTCCTTACTTGGATTTAAACAGATAACACACACTAATACAGTCATCACAATTAACACCGGTTATCAGTAGGGCTCGGTTTTTTTAGGTGCTAAAAATCTGGAAAATATTTATTTTTTATGTATTAAAAATACCTGAAATATGTGACAAAAAGGTAAAAATATGTAATTATCATTTAGTTTAATAATGTGAATATAAAAAATATGCAGTACTCACGAATGCAATTTACGCTATACCTCACCGACTAATGAAGAATGCCCTTGAGGTTTGTGAAACTTAAGATCGCTGTTCAGCCTTGATTGCTTTCCCACATGTTTGGCAGAACAGAATGCCCCTATCAGAAGCAAAATTATATTTAAATTCTGCAACAGACGTTAACGTGTAGTTTTTACTTTAGGCATCATAGGACTGCCTTACACTTCACAGTGCTAATGCATGTGATGTTAGAGACACTGCATCCAGGAAGCTGGGGGAAGCAAGGGGGATCTAGCACGTGGTGCAATATGTGCTCTGGACAAGGAAATCCCTGGCTTCCACAGTGAGTGGCAAGTTAAGAACAACACAGTTGTATGAAGATAAGATAGCTCACAGGTTCTTCCCCTTTGAAGTAACACACAATAAAAATGCAATCAACTGAAAGATCTAGCATACTGATTTTTTAAAATGTAAATATTATGTCTTTTCATGTGCTAATAAGTGAAAAGCAGGAATGTATGTATATATAAAAAAAATGCTTAAAGTATGTATTTACATTAAAAAAATATTTACCTAAAAATCCTAGCCCTAGTTATCAGACAGATTCTACATACATCCAAAGTACACGGGGCTGCATGACCGCGTTATCGCAGCCTCTAAACTAAGGAACCAAGCAAACTTTAATCGCTACACAGTGATCAGGATCTGATGATTGCCACTTGAGGGACGAAACGTGTAATCCTTAACTGCCCATTATCTGTGATAATCTAATTAATACATGTAATTTTCTTTTCCAGGAGTGGCGTTACATATTTATATCGTTGGGCACAACCGTGTTGACCGACTAAAGAGCTACAAATTAACAAACTGACATACACCATGTCCTGTACTCGAGCAATATTGTTTTCATTCGTGGATGTGGAGGAACGCCCACTTCGATATTTATCCTCCTCACTCCTCCAGACGGGCGGCAGACCCCAGACGCAATTCAGAAAAGCTGAGGTTAACAGCGAAGCTCCAATCTTACTCTTCTGTGAAGTCTTAACTCGACACAACGCGACAGTTTGATGCTGGCCGAAGCTGGGGCGATACTCGCTTGCTATCTCGTTAACTCGCTCTGAAGCTAGTAATGTAAATTTTCACTGAAGAGAGATTGTTGGAAGAAACGAAAACGTAAAGCACTTATATTGGGCGATGTATTAAAGATAGAGCTATGTTGTCACTGACTATTTTGTAGAACCTCCCTTGCTGAAAGGCTCACAGACGGCAGGTTCTTTTTCAACTCGATTCACTGAAATCGTTACTGCTCGGCTTCTTTTTGTTATAAATATATATGTTTCTATAGAAACCTTCCTCGAGAAATCCTTTACAGAATGGTGAAACCCGCATCAAAATCCATCCAGTGGTTCTCGAGATTACCCGTTACATCCAAGAATCAGGGACTTCTATGTAGAGATTTGCGCAATTGTTTAATAAGAATGACCGGAAAATAAAATCTCAATTTCAAATTTTGTCTTGGGTCTGTAGAAGTTAATATTCGAAGTCAATACGGATTGTTTAACCCTTTATGGGATAGTGGTCTCTATATTAACCACCTGTCATAAGGACAGTCATTGCTTTCAAAGATGCTGATAATTGAATCTTTCAGCCTAATTTCGGAGAACTTTCGTGACGAAGTGCTAGTATTTCTAAAAATTAAATATTATATATATATCTACTTGAAGGCTCCGTGGATTAGGCGGCAGCCCGCCGGCCTCTCACCGCTGGGTCCGTGGTTCAAACCCCGGTCACTCCATGTGAGATCTGTGCTGGACAAAACGGAGGCAGACAGGTTTTTCTCCGGGTACTCCGGTTTTCCCTGTCAAAATTTCATTCCAGCAACAGTCTCCACTATCATTCCATTTCATATGTCATTCATTTCATCATTGCCCCAGAGGCGGCCGGCACAGTTCATATCCTCGCCGCTAGATGGGGGCTTCATTCATTCCATTCCTGACCCGGTCGGAGACTGGAAGCAGGCTGTGGATTTTCATTTTCATATGTATCTACTTGACATTAACAATTAAAGTGTAAAAATAAAATATAAAGGCCATAAAAATAAAATTACAATAATAAAAGAAATATAAAGATTAAAATAATAAACATAACTATAAAAGAATTATGAAAAATCTTGTAAAAATCAATTCGAAATTAGTTAATTAATTAATTCAATAAAAATATCAAATTTAAATCTATAAGAACATAAATTGAAAATTTAAAATAAATATATAAACATTAAAATTAGTCGCCTCCGTAGGGTAGCGGTCAGCATGCTTAGCTGCCGCCCCGGAGGTCCTGGGTTCGATTCCCGGCTCTGCCACGAAATTTGAAAAGTGGTACGAGGACTGTAACGGGGTCTACTCAGCCTCGGGTGGCCCAAATAAGTAGAGGGGGGTTCGATTCCCCCTCAGCCATCCTCGAAGTGGTTTTCCGTGGTTTCCCACTTCGCCTTCGGGCAAATGCCGGGATGGTACCTTCTTCAAGGCCACGGCCGCCTCCTTCCCTCTTCCTTGCCATCTCCATCCTAACCATCCCTTACCTTCCCTCATGAGGCCCCTGTTCGCTTTGCAGGTGAGGCCGCCTGGGCGAGGTGCCAATCCCACCTCACCAGTTGTATCCCTTCCGATTCGATGTTCCCAGCTCTAGGACACTGCCCGTAGAGGCGGTAGTGGTGAGTTCCCTCGCTGAGTCCGTGGGTTCCACCAACCTGGAGGGTAAACGACTAAAAAATAAAAATTAGAGAAACAGAAATAACATTATTTATAATTATAATGATTTAAAGGAATTAAAATGTAGAAACACATAAAAGTAACAAAGAGTTTTGCCCTATAAAGAGTTAAGAAATGTTTGAATTTTACCAATGTACAGTATGAATACTAGACTAGTTTACAAAAAGAGTTGCTCTATTTGCGGCTTTCTTCAGTGGAATGATTCATGATGACTGAGGAGTATTTCATGCGGTTGAGACGGAACTGGTTGGGGTCACACTGAGAGCTGCCGGACACCTGTGCCAGCCTTGAATAACCAAGCATTTCCTTCCGACAGCTAACACTTTCTCTGACGGACACACCTTGCGGGACTGTTTAATTACACTATACCTGGAGCCTGGGGCACAGCGGCCAACATGCTCTATCGGACATATCAGCAACAAATCTAGACACCTGCAGGGGTGTGCAAATTATTAAGCCTAGTCCACACCAGCAGATTTGTTTGCAGACTGTATGTAGATTTTTTGCATACTGTATGCAAATTGTTTGAAAACTGTATGAAGACTGTACATATGTATATTACGTTGGTGTCTGGAAACAGTCTCCATACAAGTCTGCATACAGTATGCAGACTGTATTGAAACATTGTATCCGACACAAGTATGTTACTTGTTTTGCGTCCGCACCAGAATTAGACCTCTAGTTCACATTCATACCTTTACCACTCGGTGATTTCTTATAAAGTCCGCGAATGTGTAAATTGGGGGATCAAAGTGAAACGACCATGGTGTGAGGGGGATTGTGTTTAAATGTACCCCTTGTATTAGTCGAATAATTTACCAAAATACTCATTCTACTAATATTTCATATAAGAACCGCTATTTTCTTTTTGTGGGGAGGAGGAGAAATTTGACACCCCGCCGGTGGCCCCACTAAACTACATTTTGTGGCAATATAATGAGAACACTGTGTGGTCATTGGTGGGACATGTTTCAAGGCCTAATTAGTTTTGGTCCCTTCATCAGCCGATATGAATTAATAAATGTCAAAGACACACGAAATGTATAGCGTAGCAACAAAAAGTCCCTTATTATTAAACCTTATATGGTGCACCATAAAGAAGGATGGGAAATTGAAACTAAATCAACACAATATGATGTGGAAAAACGTGGCTAGCTGGATGCGTCTGTGGTTTGTATCTGGTCTACAGTTTCAAAACACATCCACACAGGAAGACTTGAGACAAAATACTTGTTTCTTGTATGCGTGTTTTCCATTTCGTTGGAAAACAGAAAACATTGCGTCTTGTATCTTGAAACACGAGATTTGTTTGTCATTTGTATGCAAACTGTATGCAGACTGTTTCCAAACATCACTCGAGTCTCCCGATTGTATGTAGAATGTTTTCAAAAAGTATGCAAACATTCCGCATACAAATGAGAAACATTGGGGAAACAGTCTGCATATAATGTTTCTGGAAACAAATCTGCCGGTGTGGACGAGGCTTTAGAATCAAATAAAGAATGGCCATGAGAGCCCGATTCCTTACTGACGTATTAATTAAAATAAACTATTTATTACCTCTTTGGGCATCAAATTGGCAGGTGAAAAACTAAAGGAAGTAGGAGATTTCTGTTACTAAGGAAGAAAAATAACGAGTGATGGACGAAGCAAAGAGGATATAAAAAGTAGGTTAGCTCAGACAAGGAAAACATATCTACAGAAAAGGAATCTGTTGACATCGAATATAGATTTAGGTATTAGGAAGTCATTTTTGAAGGCCTTTGGCTGGAGCGTGGCGCTCTATGGAAGTGAAACTTGGACTATTGGTGCAGCATAAAAGCGGGAATTGAAGAGTTTGAGATGTGGTGTTACAGGAGAATGATGAAGATCAGATGGGTAGATAGGGTTACAAATGAAGAGGTATGAAGACGAGTGGGAGAGGAGAGATGTTTCTGGCGACTGCTAATGAAGAGAAGACATAAGTTGATAGGACACATACTAAGACACCATGGAATAGCAACTTAGTTATGGAAGGAAGGGTCGAGGACAAGAACTATAGGGGTAGACCAAGGTTAGAATATGTTAAACAGATTGCCTCGGATGTAGGGTGTGGTAGCTATGGAGAGATGAAACGATTAGTTCAGGAGAGGGAGGCGTGGAACGCTGCATCAATCCGGTCAAAAGACTGAAGACTCAAACAACAACAGAGGACTTTATCAGTAAACAAGATGTTCAGTAAAGAACATTTAGCCTACTTTCTCCTAAATGTATGAGTATAGTTATAACTCGTTGTTTTTATCAAAGAGTATAATAGAATCATTTCTTGGTTGAAGACCTTAAAAACCTCTACCAAACACCACAACCTCGAAAACAACTGCTATCATCATTGAAGAAAGAAAGAAAGAAAGAAAGAAAGAAAGAAAGGAAGATAAGAAGTATCTAAAGAATGTTATGGATCTGGAGACATAATCGACCGGACTGGCTGCGTGGCTCAGCTGTAACGTTCTCGCTTGCTGGGCCCTATGTTGCAGGTTCGTATCCTGGCGCAGTCAGCTGGCATTTGAGGGTGCACAAATGCGAGGGAGCCGTGTTAGTAGATTTACTGGCACGTTAAAGATCCCCCTCGGGGCAAAATTCCGGCACCCCGGCGTCTCTAATTGCAACGGTAGTTAAAAGGGACGTAAAACCAATAACATTATTATTATTATTATTATTATTATATAATCGGCCTGACGCGGGCAACATCCAACTTTGAGTTGAGGCATGTCTTTACACGTCTGGCTCTGCATGGCTTTCACAACCCTAATTGAATTAACAAATCTTTCCATGATCCTACAGAGACGTGTGTATACCAACTATGTGGATATTTTCGATTGCTATTTGGCTGCAATAAAAGTATTAATTAATATCCTGAACTAGCACCAACGGCTAGAGTTCAGATACTATGTGAAATCGTTTTGTTCTTCTCTTCAATTAACATTTTCAAATAACGCACAATAGGCTGTTACAAACCCTTTTAAAAAAAGTAAGAATGTATCGTAGTATCATCTTGTCATTCTTCAAATTCGATGCGCATAGAATGCCGATGGTATACTAATAAATGGAGTCCCATGTAGACCAGTCGTGACATATATTGGAGAAGTATCGAACAAGATAATCCTGACAGGGGGAGTGCATTCTAGCGGCCATAAACATAAACTTTTCAATAAAATCTGTAAGTTAATCTGTTGGCCGGCGTGCAGTTCACCATGATAATTCACTTTTAGGTAGATTTCATTAGAAAGCTAACTATTGCAATGGGTACCATGTTTCGACTTCCGGAAAATTTCGACATATCTTCGCGTTTCACATCCCCCAGACCCCAAAACCACCGTCAGTTCAAAAGTTTATATATAATTTATGTATATATGTATATATATATATATATATATATACAGGGTGTATTTGAAATGATGGAAGCCCTTTACACTGGTGGTAGAAGATGGTATTCTAAGCAAATATCTTCATGAAATTAAGTCGGATCTTAATTAGTGTAGGTGGAATTAAATCACAAAAATCGTCGGTCAATGTCTTGGAAACGGGCTTTCACTTCGTTCCCCTCAGCAGCACAGCTGACTTCTCCCCGTCACCCTCCCCTACAACGCCGAGGAATGTTGACAAGAGTTTGAAGTTGAGTGACCTACTCGCCTTGTCTGCCAATGGCATTGAAATACACAAACCGAGCCTATGAACAGCTGTTTCACACCTTCATGAGGAGTGGCTACATGACTAGTGATGGTGGATCTGTCTAGGATTTTGCCAGCTTCATGGACTATGCATAGAAAATAGAAATCCTAAAGATTTGGTAATTAATTTAAGGAACTGTTGGTCTATCTTTGTGTGAAGATAGTGCAACAACTGTAATAAAGATATTAATAATTCTAATAATAGTAATAACAGGCTTTTAGACACACTAACTTCTTTTATGTTTATTTTTGGTATGTCGAGTTGCCAGACTTTAATGTACGTAGGATCTCCTGTATGTGCCATGAAATCCATGGACGTGATCGTATTAGATCCCATTCATTTACTACACGACTGAACGTAGATCGCAACCTCGGGAAGGTTAGCACTCTACCGCCAGAACTACACATACTGACTCTTATTATTATTATTATTAGACTATTATTATTATTATTATCCTATTATTATTATTATTATTATTATTATTATATTTAATAACACTGTATTATAACAAGATATTTGTATTTTATTTTCATTTTCGTGTCTTTTCATATGTATGAACATTGTTGATTGACCAATAAATCAACACCCCCCCTCTCCAGTTTATGGCCACCCCAGGGCTGGAGATGGGATGTGACAATTCACAATATGAACATGTGGTACCGTACTAGTATTAAACCTTGGAAGTAGATTTCCATTGGTTCCCACTTCTACCCCAGGCAAATGCCGGGATTGTTCCTAACTTAAAGCCACGGCCGCCTTCTTCTCAATAACCATAACCGCTGGCAGTGCAGCCCATGGAGAGCTAGGCCTACCAAGCGACCGCTGTCCAGCCATTTTGCCTGCAGATATTAGGGTGACGCGTGGTCAGTGCATCGGGTCCCCTCGGCCATTAATCTTGATTTTCCTGACTCGGGCACTGCCTCACTGTCAGACAGCTACTCAATTGCCCTCACGAGGCTTAGTGCACCGGGTTCCAGCCCTCACGTCAGTTTCTAATATCCCTGATGGAGCCGGGAATCGAACCCAAGGCCTCCGGGTGAGAGGCAGTTGCACTTCCCCAACACCACAGGGCCGGCGCCTTCTTCCGAATCCTCATCTGAATTACAAATACCCAAACTACTACAGAAACCAAAAAAACACAGGTTATCACACAAATTCTACCCACACCCAGCTACATGGGGCTAAATGACCAAAATCGCAAAGCCTCTCAAACAAACATCAAGTATTTTACTTCCGTCTTAAATGCCTAGTTCTGAACAGACTACGGGATGTCGGAATTTTGTCACACTGCATTTCATTAAGTGAATGTTTTTAGTATTTTCAGAAACTAGTCAACAGAAGGTCCGACACGGACGCCAATGATACACCAGGGCTTAGTATCGAAATTATTATATACATGAACATCAATCAATGAATTCCACACTTACAAAGTAGGCTACACAATACTACCGGTCCTAACGTCCCAAGCCATTGAGTGCGTTGTCAACAACAACAACAACAACAACAAGAACAACGGCAATGCACATTTTCTTACGAGACGGTAGCGCTTATCCTCATAACAGCTGATAGCCTACCACCCCTCAAGTCAACCGGTAAGGTCAATGCTCCGATTACGTAACAACTTCCCCTTCGCGCGTCGTCACATCTGGCTCCGCCTTGTTTCCCCAGCCTACCGCACCACTTTCTGCCTGATTAGTTTCTGAAATAACTAAAAACATTGACTTTTTAATGATTAATTATCAATTTCAAGATAGGTGACAATTTTCTTACCTAGGAAGCTTAGAATAGTCTCTTCTATCACCAGTGTAACAGACTTCCATCATATCAAATACACCCTGTATATATATATATATCCACAGTCACATTTGTGGATTTCAAAAAGGCTTACGATTCGGTTGACAGACAAACCTTGTTTAACAGACTAGAAGAATTAGGAGTTGACAGGAAGACGAGGGCCATCATCCAGGAAACATTATTGGGAACTACCTCAAAGGTGAAATTCATGGGAGAAATCTCTAACTCTTTTGCAATACATACTGGAGTTCGACAAGGGGATGGTTTATCACCACTCTTGTTCAACATCGTACTGGACAAAATCATCACAGAATGGGAAAAGCATGTGAAAGGTATCCAAATTGGAAAGGAGAAAGGGAAAAGAGTCACTGTGAAATGCTTGGCCTTTGCAGATGATCTGGCCATCTTAACAAACAACAAGGATGAAGCCATATTAGCGCTAGAGAAACTACATGAAATCTCCAGTAAAACGGGACTTGATATTTCCTATGAAAAAACACAGTATATGGATACCAAATCAACAGGAAACATCACCTTGCGAACGCAATATGGAAAAATCTCGCAGGTCACTCACTTCAAATATTTAGGAGAAGCCATCCAACCCACAGGATTGAACACAATTTCTAATGCAGATAGAATAGTAAAATTGCAGAAGGCGTACAAGCTGACATGGAATCATTATAACAAAAGAGCAGTATCTCGCAATGCAAAATTGCGCCATTATAACACAGTTGTCTTGCCTGAAGCCTTGTACGCGGCAGAAACAACCGTCATTAGAGGAATGACAAGAATTCATGATATTGAGAAACAGGAACGAAAAATTCTTAGGAAAATCCATGGCGCTGTTTTCCGTAATGGAATTTGGGTCAGGAGACCAACAAAGGAACTTTATGAAAATACAGACACCATTGTAGATAAATTTAGGAAGAGACGTCTGCAGTTCTATGGACACATATATAGGATGGATGAGAACAGACTCACTAAGAAGATTTTCAATATCGTGAATGCAAGTAAATTAAAGACCAGTTGGATTAAAGAAGTACATGAAGACATGGAATTACTTAAAATCTCTGAAGACGACATTAAGGACAGAGAACAATTTAGAAATAAAATCAGAAACACGAAAATTGTACAAGTTTCAAGGAAAGATACATCAGGGAAAAAATGGACAGAGGAAAGGAAGAAAAAGCACAGTGAACTAATGAAGAGGTTTTGGGAAGAAAAGAAGAGAGGAAAAGGAAGTGAAGCTGTGATTGGCTCAAGTTCTCACGCTCTCCTGAAGGGGAATAATCGGAAATAATATATATATATCAGTTTCTTGTGGACACGATAACTGCCGTAATTTTGTACCAATCACTTTGAATTTTTTACATAATATGTATCCCTATAAAATCTCGGTCGAGTTCGTTAATGGGCAAAATCGGTCGAAGGGGGTAAAAATGGGGGGCTTTTTTCGAAAAAGTGAAATTTCGCTATAACTCTCCTAATACGTGAAATATCGAATCCCTTCAAAGTTCATAATATGTGTTGGATAAGTGCCAAAAATTTATGTCAAATACGTTTTTTGGTAGCACCAACCATTGACCAAAGGGGTGGAAAAAAGTGGGTTTTTCGGGAAACATTAATCATATCTCTCTTAATAGGGACAATATCAAAACCGTACAAAATGGAAAATATTCCCCTAATAATTACCTAAAACTTTTGTCTGAAAGAATTTTTGATATGACCCACCATTACGCCAAGGGATGAGAAACAAGAAGTTCCGTTAAGAACTATACAGCCTACTTTTCATGCCAATGATTATTCTACAGAATATGAACCTATCTAGAATAATGACGAAATTAAGTTGCTAATATCGAAATTTCCAATTAGTTCGAAATACTGTATACCTGGCATAATGTATCCTAATAGAGCACTACAGTTGGCAGCCCTGATGACTGAATATATTCTTAGTTCCATCTCTTAAGGTACAAAATACAAAATTTGGTTGAAGTCCAATGAATCGCATGGACGTTACATGCAGTTAAACATTGGATCTAACAGCGCGCGTAAAATCATGTTGGCAACAATGTCATGCATGTATTGGTCAGAAATAATCTGAAATAATATGATCTATTGTTGTGCCAATTTTGAATGAAATCCATTAGTTAGTATAGAAGTTACATGCATTTTAAAATTGGACCTATCAGGAGGCTTAGAATCATGTTGGCAGCACTGACGTATATTAGTTACTCCAAATTCGTCTAGAATGCCAGGTACTATACGTGTGCAAATTTTAGAGCTATTGGCTTGCATACTTTCTGATATATTGATATTAGGGTAACAAAAATAGGGACAGCACATATTAACAGTTGGCAGCCCTGGTTGCTCCTTAGAATACGCATAGTCATATCTGTTATGGTACACATAACACATACGAAATTTGGTTGAAATCCAAATGATAGTATGGAAGTTGCATGTATTTAAAGTTGGACCTGTCAGCAGGCTTAGAATCATGTTGGTAGCACTGACGTATATAAGTTACTCCAAATTAATATAGAATGTCAGGTACTATACGTGTGCACAGTTTAAAGCTGTCGGCTTGCATACTTTCTGATATATTGGTATTTGGATAAAATAAATTAGGAGCATTTATTAACAGTTGGCAGCCCTGGTAGGTCTTAAGAATACGCTCAGTCATATCTGGTTATGTACACATACAACATACGAAATTTGGTTGAATTCCAATTGATAGTGTAGAAGTTATATGCATTTAAAAATTGGACCTATGAGGAGGCTTATAATCATTTTGGCAACACTGCCATGTTTGGCCTCCTGGAAATTATACTGAAATATTATGGTCTGTACGTGTGCCAATTTTGAAATAGCTCCCATTCATACTTTCCAAGATATCCAACATGGAGCTCAAATTTCAATTGTGATTTTTTAGCAGTTGGTAGCACTGACATCATTTTCAAATATGGCCGTGAGATATTCAGGTGTAGATCTTTACTCCTACCAAATTTTGTTTCGATTGCTGCAGCCGTTTAGGAGTTGATAGGGGGGGACACACACACAGCCCGACAGACAGACAGACAGACAGAAGGACAGACAGACAGACAGACACACATTTGCCCGATCTCATAAGTCTACTTTTTTCTCATTTTTGCAAAATGTGAAAAGTAGGCTAAAAAATGATTTCGGAATTTTTAAAAATGCCAAGTGCCATCAGAGGTTACCATAACAACGCTTTTAAATTGATAAGGGATGATCTATCAGAGGTTGCCAAGACAACGCCATTGACGAGATCACATTCATTTTTAGCCTACTTTTCACATTTTGCAAAAATGAGGAAAAAGTAGACTTATGAGATCGATCCGGTAAAATGTGTGTCTGTCTGTCTGTCCGTCTCTCTGTCTGTCCTTCTGTCTGTCTGTCTGTCTGTCTGTCTGGCTGTGTGTGTGTCCCCACCCCCCTATCAACTCCTAAACGGCTGCAGCAATCCCAAATTTAATATGAGTAAAGATGTGCACCGGAATAGCTCACGTCCATATTTGAAAATGTTGTCAGTGCTACCAACTGCTAAAAAAAACGCACTAGAAATTTGAGCTCCATGTTGGATATCTTGCAAGGTATGCATGGGAGCTATTCCAAAATTGGCACACATGTAGATAATACTATTTAAGTATAATTTCCAGGAGGCCAGCCATGACAGTGTTGCCAAAATAATTTTAAGCCTTCTGATAGGTCCAATGTTTAAAAGCATATAACTTCTACACTATCAATTGGATTTCAACCAAATTTTGTATGTAATATCTGTACATAAACAGATATGACTGAGCGTATTCTTAAGAGCCACCAGGGCTGCCAACTGTTATTAATTGCTCTCTCTATTTTTTTTAAATCCAAATACCAATATATCAGAAAGTATGCAAGCCAACAGCTTTAAACTATGCACACGTATATTCTGACATTTTAGATTAATTTGGAGTAACTTATATACGTCAGTTCTACCAACATGATTATAAGCCTGCTGATAGGACCAATTTTTAAATACATGTAACTTCTATACTATCAGTTGAATTTCAACCAAATTTCGTATGTGATATGTGTACCATAACAGATATGACTATAAGTATTGTTAAGAGCAATCAGGGCTGCCAACTGTTAATAAATGCTGTCTATATTCTTTTTACCCTAATATCAATATATGAGAAAGTATGCAAGCCAACAGCTCTATACTTCGCACACGTATAGCACCTGACATTCTAGATTAATTTGGAGTAATTAATACAAGGCAGTGCTGCCAACATCATTCTATGCCTGCTGATATGTCCAATTTTAAAATACATGTAACTTCTATACTAACAAATGGATTTCATCCAAAATTGGCACAACATGATATCATAATAATTCAGATTATTTCTGACCAGCACACGCATGGTATTGTTGGCAACATGCTTTTACGCGTGCTGATAGATCCAGTGTCTAACTGCATGTAACGTCCATTGGACTTCAACCAAATTTTGTATTCTGTACCTTAAGAGGTGGAACTAAGAATATATTCAGTCACCAGGGCTGCCAACTGTAGTGCTCTATTAGGCTACATTATGCCAAGTATACAGTATTTCGAACTTAGAAATTTCGATATTACCAACTTAATTTCGTCATTATTCTAGATAGGTTCATATACTGTAGAATAATCATTGGCATGAAAAGTAGGCTGCATAGTTCTTCACCGAACTTCTTGTTAGCCTACTTTTCACACTTTTCAAAATAAGGAAAAAGTAGACTTATAAGATATATCCGGGAAAATGTGTCTGTCCTTCTGTCTGTCTGCCCTTCTGTCTGTCTGGCTGTCTGTCTGTCTGTCCTTCTGTCTGTCTGGCTGTGTGTGTGTGTGTGTGTGTGTGTGTGTGTGTCCCTATCTACTCCTAAACGGCTGCAGAAATCGAAACCAAATTTAGTATGAGTAAAGATGTATACCGGAATATCTAGGCCCATATTTGAAAAAGATGCCAGTGCTACCAACTGCTAAAAAAACGCACTAGAAATTTGAGCTCCATGTTGGATATCTTGGAAGGTATACATGGGAGCTATTCTAAAATTGGCACACATGTAGATAATATTATTTCAGTTTAATTTCCAGGTGGCCATACATGACAGCGTTGCCAAAATAATTTTAAGCCTTCTGATAAGTCCAATTTTTTAATGCATATAACTTCTACACTATCAATTGGATTTCAACCAAATTTTGTATGTAATATGCGTACATAAACATATATGACTGAGTGTATTCTTAAGAGCCACCAGGGCTGCCAACTGTTCATAATTGCTCTCTATTTTGTATCCAAATATATCAGAAAGTATGCAAGCCGACAGCATTAAACTATGCACTCGTAAATTACCCGACATTTTACATTAATTTGGAGTAACTTATATACGTCAGTTCTACCAACATGATTCTAAGCCTGCTGATAGGACCAATTTTTAAATACATGTAACTTCTATACCAACAAATGGATTTCATCCAAAATTGGCACAAAAATATATAATATTTCAGATTATTTCTGACCAGCACTCGCATGACATTGTTGCCAACATGCTTTTACGTGTACTAATAGATCCAATGTCTAAATCCATGTAACGTCCTTTGGACTTCAACCACATTTTGTATTCTGTACCTTAGGAGATGGAAGTAAGAATATATTCAATCACCAGAGCTGCCAACTGTATTGCTCTATTAGGCTACATTATGCCTAGTATATCTTATTTCGAACTAATTAAGACATTTCGATATTACCCACTTAATTTCGTCATTATTCTAGATAGGTTCATATACTGTAGATTAATCTATGGCATGAATCTTAATTTTAAGAAAAGTAGGCTCTTTAGTTCGTCACGGAACTTCTTGTTCCATCTGACTATGAGGAAAGCGGCTAACTGGTAGCATGCTGAACTTCTATGCCCAAGGTGCTGGTTCAAAGCCGGCTAAAGTCGCCGGATTTTCTAAGAGCGCTAAAAATCCGTCAGCATGCTTTCCTTCGGAGGGGAAGTTACAACGTTCGTTGCAAGTTGCTGGTTGCGGTGGCATCTAGCAGCCTAGTTCACAGCTAGGTGTCGTTGACGTTAGTATTTGGTACAAAATTAAGTACTACTACTTAAAATTGACCGTCTGCAGACCTTACCTGAATTACAGACTAATACAGTCATCACAAATAACACCGTTTATCAGACAGATTCTACACACACCCAATGTACACGGGGTTACATGACCACCTTGTCGCAGCCCCTAAACTGAGGAACCAACCAACATCTCTGCGGGAGATAAAATTTTGCGTGAAGAAGTAACAGACTGTTAGATAGTTACACATTAGTTCCAAACCTTGCATAAGGACAGTGTGATCACAAGTATAAAAATTAACCCCAAATGACAAGAAGATTACCATCCCCATAAGACAGTAAAATGTTAAAAGTATTCATAGAAAGACGAAAAAATGTTTACTAACCTCCAATTGTAAAATACTTTCTCGCAATAAATGAGGTCTGATCCTCCTACGAAAACCTGCATATTTTGCCTATTATAGCCTATCCCCTAGTTTGCCTGGTGAAATCTACCTCCGCCTTCCGGCGTGCCGAGAGGATTTTTTTTTTGTTCCTAGATGTCTCATGCAAATCTGCTGGCGAATTTTGTTTTAATTATATATTTTCCATCGTACTATGCACAATATAACGATTAATTTTAAAACGTCTGAGTCATTACAAAACAATAAATATAAAGAAATTCAAGCAAAAACCTAACTCTGATAGGGTTTGAACCATAGCCATAAGATTGATAGGCTAACGCTTTACACCGGAGCCAAACGTGCGAACGGACATTAACCGATATCAATGAGTTACATAGAACGTGTTAGCAAATAATGATTTACACTAAACGATTTCATCAGTGGAGTATATTATTTATATATAAAGCATTTCATACAAAGTTTATTTATTTTGTATCAGTACGCTATATTGCATGCGATACTCAAATTAGTGAAATATAAGTCAGGCACAAGATATCCGCTGCCATCTTGTCTTGTTACTGAGACGGCTCAGCTTTTTAAAATCACTTCTGCACTATAGTATTACAAAATAAACTTTTAATTTCGAACATGCCTCTTCCTTTTGAACAGTTAAAACGATTCTCGGCCCGATAATCGGAACTGATGGGTCCCATGATATGGATTATAAAGTTTGCATAATTCGCACGGCCGCCATCCTGAAACGGAACGGCGGATGACCTTATAGTTTGGTCACAAGACGCGTCCTATATGAAGGTATGTTGTTACCAAATTTGGTAGAGATCGGATGATTTGGTTAGTCGTTATTTGATTTTACGTTTTGAACGTTTGAGTGGCCGCCATTCAGTTTTGGTAAAGATGGCGGCGATATAAAACATGACACTGAGGTGCCCTTTGCTAGTTCTACCTATGTACCAAATTTCGTTCAATTCGGTTTCACCGTGTTTGAATTGATAGGGGGGGGGGCAGACATTCAGAGAACACACATTCACACACACACAGACTCACACACATACACACAGACAGACACACACTTTTTCGCCCTGTGTAGATCTCATAAGTCTACTTTCATTTTTTGCAAAAATCGAAAGTAGGCTAAAATTGCTACGCATTTCACCTATTCTTTATACGTGGAAACAACATCTTTTTGCAATCAACAGGAGATCCGATTCAATAAATTGAATCATAATGAAGAAGTATAATATAGGCAATCAATTAAGGTAAATTCAAATTAACTTTAGTCATTGTCATTTAGACTTTCACGGCCCGTGTTATTATTCATAATGTTGAATTTTGGGCTTATGCCGTGTTTTATTATACTAATATTCGACGCGTTTCGAAAGAAACCATGTCTTTCATCGTCAGGAATAATCTGGAATACGACAATGTTGCTAAGAGAAAGCAACGAAGAACATATAGAAGGTGCCCAAAGATGGACGCTATTATACCCCCATGTTAGGGACAACGGAAAGCAGCAGTGAATTACTTTCTCAGGGATCTGATAATAGGTAGCCAGGATTCACTGAGATTGTAGCCGGTGTCGCGGTTGAAATTATCTGGGTGTTTACGTATTTCAACCGCCTCCCTGATGATTCTGGGACGATATTGCTTTATACGGGCAAGAACATCCACTCCTTGGTACATGACATCATGGCCAGGTGTTAAAGCATGATCGGCAACAGCTGATTTATCAGGTTGAATGAGCCTGATACATCTATTATGTTCCTTAATGCGAGTGCATATTGTTCTCGAAGTCTGCCCGATGTAAACCTTGCCACAAGTACAGGGAACTCTGTAGATACCCGGTTGTTGCAATTTAGGCAAACTGTCCTTAGTTGGTCGCAGGAGTTGCCTAATCTTAACAGAAGTTCCAAATACAGTCCGTATGTTGTACCGACGTAGGATTTTAGCAATACGATCCGTTGTGTTATGTATGTACGGAAGGTAAGCAGTTCCTCTTACATCTCTTTTCTCAACTGACGTCCTATTATTATTTGTTGGTTTCAGAACCGTAGAAATCAAAGCCTTGCTATAACCGTTGCTCTCAAAGGTGGTTCGCAGGGTGTTAATTTCTTCTTGTAAAGAAGACACTTCACAAATCCTCCTAGCCCTGGTAGTTAGAGTTGTAAGGATACCATGTTTCTGGGCAGGGTGATGGTGAGAACTTGCGTGGAGATATCTATTGGTGTGTGTTGGCTTACGGAAAACGCTGTGTCCTAAAGATCCATCCTCTTTCTTGGTGACGAGAACATCTAAAAAAGGTATTTTGCCGTCAGATTCCTTTTCCATGGTGAAACAAATAGAAGGGTGCTGGAGATTAAAGTGATCCAGGAAATGGCTAAGATTTTCCTCACCTTCCGTCCAAACAACGAACGTGTCATCCACATAACGCCACCAGATCTTCGGTTTGAAAGGAGCCGACGACAAAGCTTTCTCTTCAAAGTTCTCCATGAAGAAATTAGCCACAACAGGAGAGAGAGGACTACCCATGACCACACCATCAGTCTGCTCATAAAAATTCCCATTCCATAGAAAGTAGGAGGAGGTCATGCAGTGATAAAAAAGTCTTGTGATGTCTTCAGGAAAAAAGCCATTAATGAGAGACATAACACCATCAATAGGTACTCTCGTAAACAGAGAAACCACGTCGAGACTCACTAGAATATCACCCGGCAGAAGTGTTATAGCTTTTAACTTTTCCACGAAGTGTGTGGAATCCTTAATGTACGAAGGCGTGTTACCCAGAAGCGGCTGAAGTAGTCTACCTAAGTATTTGGAAAGGGCATATGTAGGAGAACCAATCGTACTAACAATAGGTCTAAGAGGAACATCTTCCTTATGTATTTTAGGAAGACCATAGAGTCTCGGAGGAATAGCATCCCCTGGAAGGAGAGTCTTCGCTGCATCCGCTGGAATAGATGATAGCTTGATCAATTTGACGGTGACATTTGAGTAGCGAGTAGTAGGATCACGACTATTAATCCTATATACAGGATCTGATAACAAAGACGAGATCTTGGAATCATAATCAACCTTATCCAATACCACTGTCGCGTTACCCTAGTCAGCGGGGAGAACGATAATATCAGAATCGTACCTTAGATCTTTAAGTGCCCGGCTTTCGCCTTGTTTTAAGTTGGTGTTAGGTGGCTTAGCGGTCTGGAGAACTCGGGAACTTTCTTGCCTGGCTTCCTCGGCCTCTTCAGGTGTGAGGTGATGTACCGAGGATTCTACGGATGTGATAAGTTCTTCAATAGGAATTCTTCTAGGCGCTACAGCAAAATTGAGACCTTTAGCGAGAACTGCCTGTTGGGTATCACTTAGGGGCTTGCTGGACAAATTTACGACAACCTTGTTAGCATCAAGTCTAATGGCTTGAGATTTCTGCAACTGATATAACCTATCATATTTGGAAATATGTCTGTCCCTCACCTGATCTAGAACGCTGTTAGCTTGCACTGAAGAAATACGATCAAAGATCTTCCATAATTCCTCACTTACTAAGTTTGAGAGGCGTAGATGTAGCTGTAGTAACTCCCTCGAAATAAAATCCAACTGCTTACGAGTATGCTGTAACCTCTCTATCAATAACGCCTTGCTTGCACGACGATAGATTCTCGTTGCCTTAGGTGTTCTGAAGGATTGCTTCAACATAACAAAACTCGGTAGAATATCATGATCCCGGCATCTTAGGAGAAAAGCGAGTGAAGAGATTAGACACACCTTCATGCGTCGTAACCTACTAAATCTAGACATCAGTCGGAAAATATCCTCCCCATAGAGGTTTCTAATATTGTCATTTAGACTTTCACGGCCCGTGGTATTGGATAAGGTTGATTATGATTCCAAGATCTCGTCTTTGTTATCAGATCCTGTATATAGGATTAATAGTCGTGATCCTACTACTCGCTACTCAAATGTCACCGTCAAATTGATCAAGCAATCATCTATTCCAGCGGATGCAGCGAAGACTCTCCTTCCAGGGGATGCTATTCCTCCGAGACTCTATGGTCTTCCTAAAATACATAAGGAAGATGTTCCTCTTAGACCTATTGTTAGTACGATTGGTTCTCCTACATATGCCCTTTCCAAATACTTAGGTAGACTACTTCAGCCGCTTCTGGGTAACACGCCTTCGTACATTAAGGATTCCACACACTTCGTGGAAAAGTTAAAAGCTATAACACTTCAGCCGGGTGATATTCTAGTGAGTCTCGACGTGGTTTCTCTGTTTACGAGAGTACCTATTGATGGTGTTATGTCTCTCATTAATGGCTTTTTTCCTGAAGACATCACAAGACTTTTTTTTATCACTGCATGACCTCCTCCTACTTTCTATGGAATGGGAATTTTTATGAGCAGACTGATGGTGTGGCCATGGGTAGTCCTCTCTCTCCTGTTGTGGCTAATTTCTTCATGGAGAACTTTGAAGAGAAAGCTTTGTCGTCGGTTCCTTTCAAACCGAAGATCTGGTGGCGTTATGTGGATGACACGTTCGTTGTTTGGACGGAAGGTGAGGAAAATCTTAGCCATTTCCTGGATCACCTTAATCTCCAGCACCCTTCTATTTGTTTCACCATGGAAAAGGAATCTGACGGCAAAATACCTTTTTTAGATGTTCTCGTCACCAAGAAAGAGGATGGATCTTTAGGACACAGCGTTTTTCGTAAGCCAACACACACCAATAGATATCTCCACGCAAGTTCTCACCATCACCCTGCCCAGAAACATGGTATCCTTACAACTCTAACTACCAGGGCTAGGAGGATTTGTGAAGTGACTTCTTTACAAGAAGAAATTAACACCCTGCGAACCACCTTTGAGAGCAACGGTTATAGCAAGGCTTTGATTTCTACGGTTCTGAAACCAACAAATAATAATAGGACGTCAGTTGAGAAAAGAGATGTAAGAGGAACTGCTTACCTTCCGTACATCCATAACACAACGGATCGTATTGCTAAAATCCTACGTCGGTACAACATACGGACTGTATTTGGAACTTCTGTTAAGATTAGGCAACTCCTGCGACCAACTAAGGACAGTTTGCCTAAATTGCAACAACCGGGTATCTACAGAGTTCCCAGTACTTGTGGCAAGGTTTACATCGGGCAGACTTCGAGAACAATATGCACTCGCATTAAGGAACATAATAGATGTATCAGGCTCATTCAACCTGATAAATCAGCTGTTGCCGATCATGCTTTAACACAAGGCCATGATGTCATGTTCCAAGGAGTGGATGTTCTTGCCCGTATAAAGCAATATCGTCCCAGAATCATCAGGGAGGCGGTTGAAATACGTAAACACCCAGATAATTTCAACCGCGACACCGGCTACAATCTCAGTGAATCCTGGCTACCTATTATCAAAACCCTGAGAAAGTAATTCACTGCTGCTTTCCGTTGTCCCTAACATGGGGCTATAATGGCGTCCATCTTTGGGCACCTTCTATATGTTCTTCGTTGCTTTCTCTTAGCAACATTGTCGTATTACAGATTATTCCTGACGATGAAAGACATGGTTTCTTTCGAAACGCGTCGAATATTAGTATAATAAAACACGGCATAAGCCCAAAATTGAACATTATGAATAATAACTTTAGTCATGTTTCTTTTATGCATTTTCTTGTTTCTTTGTTACATTTCATTTTATTTAAATTTTAATGTGTTCTTTGTAAGGAGGAGGAGGAAATAAATAAAATTTAAAAAAAATCCTCTCGGCACGCCGGAAGGCGGAGGTAGATTTCACCGGGCTAACTAGGGGATTGGCTATAATAGGCAAAATATGCAGGTTTTCGTAGGAGGATCAGACCTCATTGATTGCAAGAAAGTATTTTACATTTGGAGGTTAAAAATCAACTTTTTTTCGTTTTTGTATGCATATTTTTATCATTTTATTGTCTTATGGGGATGGTAACCTTCTTGTCATTCGGGGTTCATTTTTATACTTGTGATCACACTGTCCTTATGCAAGGTTTGGAACTGATGTGTAACTACCTGACAGTCTGTTACTTCTTCTCGCAAAATTTTATCTCCCGCAGAGATTTTTGTTGGTTCCTCAGTTTAGGGGCTGCGACAACGTGGTCATGTAACCCCGGGTGTGTAGAATATGATAAACGGTGTTAATTGTGATGACTGTTTTAGTCTGTAATTCAGGTAAGATCTGCAGACGGTCAATTTTAAGTAGTAGTTCCTAATTTTGTACCATATCCTAACGTGAACGACAACTAGCTGTGAACTTGGCTACTAGATGCCACCGCAACCAGCAACTTGCAACGAACGTTGGAACTTCTCCTCCAAAGGAAAGCATGCTGAGGGTTTTTTAGCGCTCTTAGAAAATACGACGACTTTGGCCGGCTTTGAACCAGCGACCTTGGGCATATAAGTTCAGCATGCTACCAGTTAGCCGCTTCCCACAGTCAGATGGAAAAATGAATGTGATCTCGTGCAATGGCGTTGTCTTGGCAACCTCTGATAGCTCATCCCTCATCAATTTAGAAGCGTTGTCACGATAACCTCTGATGGCACTTGGCATGTTCTTTAATTCCGAAATCATTTTTCTCATCCCTTGGCGTAATGGTAGGTCAGATCAAAAATTCTTTCAGACAAAGTTTTAGGTCATTATTAGGGGAATATTTTCCATTATGTACGGGTTTGATATTGTGCCTATTAAGAGAGATATGATTAATGTTTCCCGAAAAAAACACTTTATTCCACCCCTTTGGTCAATGGTTGGTGCTATCAAAAAACCTATTTGACATAAATTTTTGGCACTTATCCGACAAATATTATGAACTTTGAATTGATTCGATATTTCACGTATTAAGAGAGTTATGGCGACATTTCACTTTTTCGAAAAAAAAAGCCCCCCCCCCCCCCATTTTCACCCCCTTTAACCGATTTTGCCCATTAACGAACTCGACCGATTTTTTAAGGGGTTACACATTATGTAAAACATTAAAGTGATTGGTGCAAAATTACGGCAGTTATCGTGTCCACAAGAAACTGATATATATGCATATATATACACACACATATATATAAACTTTTGAACTGACGGTGGTTTGGGGTCTGGGGGATGTGAAACGCGAAGATATGTCGAAATTTTCCGGAAGTCGAAACATGGCACCCATTGCAATAGTTAGCTTTCTGATGAAATCTACCTAAAATAGGCTACATAATTTAAAATACTACCATCAACGACACCTAGCTGTAAACTTGGCTACTAGATGCCACCGGAACCATCAATTCGCAACGAACGTTGGAACTTCCCCTCCGAAGGAAAGCATACTCAGGGTTTTTTGGCGCTCTTAGTAAATCCGACGACTTCATCCGGGTTTGAACCCGCGACCTTGGGCATAGAAGTTCAGCATGCTACCAGTTCCGATACCGAAGTCGCTTCCCACAGACATATGAAAACAGAATGTGATCTCGTGCAGTGGCGTTGTCATAGCAACTGCTGATGGCTCAACCCGTATCAATTAAAAGTTGTCATGGCAACCACTCTTGGCACTTGGAATTTTCTTATAATTTAAATCATTTTGCTCACTCCGTGGCGTAATGGTGGGTCATATCGAAAATTCTTTCAGACAAAAGTTTTAGGTAATTATTGGAGGAATATTCTCCATTTTGTACGGTTTTGATATTGTGCCTATTAAGAGAGATATGATTAATGTTTCCCGAAAAACCCACTTTTTTCCACCCCTTTGGTCAATGGTTGGTGCTATCAAAAAACTTATTTGACATAAATTTTTGGCACTTATCCGACACATATTATGAACTTTGAATGGATTCGATATTTCACGTATTAAGAGAGTTATAGCGAAATTTCACTTTTTCGAAAAAAGCCCCCCATTTTCAGCCCCTTCGACCGATTTTGCCCATTAACGAACTCGACCGAGATTTTATAGGGATACATGTTATGTAAAAAATTCAAAGTGATTGGTGCAAAATTACGGCAGTTATCGTGTCCACAAGAAACTGATATATATATATATATAGATTCATATATACATAAATTATATATAAACTTTTGAACTGACGGTGGTTTTGGGGTCTGGGGGATGTGAAACGCGAAGATATGTCGAAATTTTCCGGAAGTCGAAACATGGCACCCATTGCAATAGTTAGCTTTCTGATGATATCTACCTAAAATATACTATTTAGGGTGCGAAGGCTGTCAAAATCAGGCTACAAGGAAATTTCCAATTTAAATTTTATAAAGTGCAAAATGTGTTTAATGAAACAAATGGATTATTGGCCTATTATTAATTATTTAGAATCTAATAAGTTTGAAAAAATACTTATCTGCAACGAAAAAAACTATCAACATTCTAGGAGATATTTTTTATGAAAAATTTGTAATTTCACTAAACTTGGCTTGGGATTATTAACATAACCATTCATCATAATAGCTTGGCATCAAAAGGGTTAACGGGTGAGTTAGCCGTGGTCGTTACGGCGTGGCTACTGGCAGTCGCTCAGATCCGGGAGACGAGGAGGTTCGAATCCCCCCACCGGCAACCTTGAATATGGTCTTCTGTGGTTTCCCATCTTCCTTCCAGGCAAATGCCGGAGTTGGTCCCTAACTATAGGCCACAACCGCTACCTTCCAACTCCTCGTCTTTACATTCACACCTTTTCTCCCCAGACTTGACGGTACTTGTAGCTCACCCCATGGGTGTCCGCATAGAAGCAGCTACAAACTGGCGAGCCGAACATGTCCTCGAACATTTATCCGCTGCGGAGAACATTTCCTGGCGCCCTGTATTTAATACCATCTTCATAATGGTTAATGTCAATACATATAAAGTAATAAAACGCAAAAGTAGAACACTTATACATTGTAGAACGGAACCTCGATGGGGCCGTGTGACAGTGGAAGAACGTTGTGTCAACGCCAGATAACTAGCATTTGCCGATTACAAACCAGAGGGTTGAGAGTCACTGGATGCTGTCATTGAATTTCTTACATTCGGAACTGGCAAGATACCTTAGTTGAGATAATAAAGACTTGCTGTGAAGTATTGTTGCCTATCTCGTATCCCGTGAACATGGTTAGATATATAACAAAACTTCGAATTTTCCTAGAGGAAATTAATCTTCTCAAGAAGAAGTCCTCCAGTAAATGTGATCGTAAGTTTCAGCACCGGGCAATTTTTACTTGTGGAGGAACTACAAACAAAGGGTATACAGAAACAATCCGCGTGCTCTGGAGGCTCTCGAGAACGAAATAACTTCACTGATACCAAATATCGTTGTTGTTTAAGTCTTCAGTATTTCGACTGGTTTGATGCAGCACTCCATGCTTCCCTGCCCTGATATCAGTGAGGATGAATTACAGCGAGTGTACCAAAACTTCCTACGTAGGTGGAATGTGTGTTTAGAAAATGAAGGACAGCTTTTCCAGCAACTACTCTGAAAATGCCATTTGTAATTCTTCAGTCGGTCAACATGAATTTGTCCAATGACTGGGCGGGTTATAAAATATACAGAGGTGTGCAAATTATTAGACACAACGCCAGTTTCCAAAAATAACATTTATATTTTTCGGGTCTTAATGTACTAAATATATTTTCAAAGCGGTGAAATTACTTGCAATGTTTAACCAAGAGTCTTACTTAGACTATATTTTATTTTAATCTCAAATTTTAATAGCCACCTTGTCAAACACTTTAGAAAACGTTTAATATTTAAATTAACACGTAAATGTTTCGGTTCAGCGTGGATTAAAATAATAAAGGAATCTTAACAACAGTGGTCTGCCATATGAATATTATCAGAAATAAAATAAATTATTTGGTAACTTTTGGCCAGAGAAAAAAATATTTCCGATAATGTTAGTGCCAGGGAAGCATGGAGATCTGTATCAAACCAGTCAAAAGACTGAAGACTGAAACAACTACAACATCAAATGTTAGTGCATTTTCTTACAAGCCTTAATATATAAACAACTAACTCAATGGAATTTTATGAGAACATAAAATCGCGGCTGTGCAAAATTTTTAAAAATTGGTAGTTCTACCAACCTACATAAAATTCCATTGAATTAGTCGTCAATATATTAGGCTTGTATAAAGATATACCGTGCCAAAGAAATGCACCAACATTTTTTTCTGGCCAAAAAAAAGTCCAAATACTTTATTTTCTGAGTATAATAATATGGCAGACTACTGTATGTTAAAAATACCAGAGTGAAACAAGACACTGCCAATCTGAAACTACCAGAATTTGTTCACGATTTGTGTTAATTCCAGAACGTTCCAATAGTTAATGTATTGCAAAGCCAAAATTAAACACTACAACGTGGTTGTAAAACAAGAGGGACAGTACGTATCAGAATGCCTTGTCGTTGTTTGAGTCTTCAGTCTTTTGACTGGTTTGATGCAGCTCTATACGCCTCCCTGTCCTGAACTAATTGTTTCATCTCAACGTAGCTACCACACCCTACATCCGAGGCACTCTGTTTAACATATTATAACCTTGGCCTACCCCTACAGTTGCCCTCGACCCTTCCTTCCTTCCTTCCTTCTTTCCTTCCTTCCTTAACTAAGCTTGCTATTCCTGGGTGTCTTAGTATGTGTCCTACGAACTTATCTCTTCTCTTCATTAGCAGTCGCCAGAAACATCTCTGCTCTCCCACTAGTTTTAATACCTCTACGTTTGTAACCCTATCTACCCATCTGATCTTCATCATTCTCCTGTAACACCACATTTCAAACGCTTCAATTCTCCTCTTTTCTGCTGCACCTATAGTTCAAGTTCCACTTCCATAGTGCGCCACGCTCCACAGGCTTTCAAAAATGACTTCCTAATACCTAAATCTATATTCGATGTCAACAGAATCATTTTTTGTAGAATTCCTTTCCTTGCTTGAACCAACCTACTTTATATATCCTCTTTGCCTTATCCTAATTAAAAAATTGACAGTCAGTCTGAAAGACTAGACTTTGTATCATTTTAAATGCTACAAATGCTGAAAAATGCTAGAAATGCTGGAGGCTCCTCGCTTCGCTCGAAGCCAAAGACTTCTACATGTTAGAAAATTATCTGCAAAATATTTATCTTGCTTATCTTGTTTCAAATTACTCGCGAACGGCAAGTGCAAATCAAGGGCAAAGTAAGGTCAAGCGCGCGGCATGCCGCACGCTCAACAGAGCGCGCGGGGACGTGCCTCTTCCATCCAGTCTAAAAACACTTATAGTGGGCGATGTATTGAAGATAGAGTTATGCTCTCGCGGACTTTTTTGTAGAACTTTTCATGCTGACCAATTCTTATGCTCATAGTATATTGCTATTTTAACGGTTTGCCCAGCGTAAGCTTAAGAAGCGCAAGGACGCCAAGTTTGCTTTCGACTTTTTCACTGAAATCGTTACTGCTTGGCTTCCATTGATCATACATAAATTATTTTCTACAGAATCTTTCCTCGAGATATCCGTTACAGAATGGTGAAAACCGCATCAAAATCCATCCAGTGGTTATCGAGATTACCCGTGACATCCAAGAATCGGGGATTTTTTCTTATACTAACGAAGTAGAGATTGTTGGGTAGCACATGCACCAAGCGGTACTATGACGTCACACACCTCAGTGCATCTGGGTACATTTCGTCCCGTCACCATAACGTAACGCCAGACCTCAGCGTAACGACGAAGTCGACAAGATCATTTAAAATGATAAAAGGGGAACTGAAAGAAATCGAAAAGAATGAAAGGAACATCTTGAGATCAATTCTTGGACCGCAGAAGAATACAGACGGGACATGAATAAAAGGAGAAATGAGGATCTCTACAAGTATTCCGAAAAGATCACGGACACAATGCAAAACGAAGACTGAAATTCTGCGGACATCTAGGAAGAATGGACGAAAAACGATTGGCTTAAAAAATCTTGAAATATATAATTGGATTGAGGAGGGTGACGAAATGGGTGGAGGAGGTTAAGGAGGACACAGAAGATATTAAAATAACATCTGAATTGATCCTCAACAGAGAGAAGTTCAGAACTCAAGTGGATAATCACAAATTTCACGAAGAGCAACTGCAGAATAGGCCCAAACCCGTAATATCTGAGGCGCAGAGGGAATTAAGGAGTGAACGAATGAAGAAGTTCTGGGAAGAGAAAAGGAGACTGGCCAGAAAGCATTAATTAACATGCGGTCCACAGTTGGTATAATTTGGAAGCAAAAAGAAGAATTTTATATCCATACTAATATAATAAACCTGGAGAAAGCCGAAAGACGCATCCTCAGGAAAATCCATGGCCCGAGATTGCTCCCAGATGGAACCTACCGTTTGAAATCTAATTCTGACCTGTATCGACAGTTCGAATCAGCCAATACCAGTATGCGACGTAGGAGGCTAAAGTTCTATGGGCACCTACAACGAATGAACAGCAACAGGCTTACCAAGAAGATCTTCTCCTTGGTTAAAAGCTACAAGACTGGAAGCCTGTGGCTTAATGAAGTACTAAAGGACTTGGATTCGGCTGGAATTGCTGACCTTGATGAAGAAGATCGTTCTAAATTTTGTGCTATGGTAGAATCTTGGACCCCACCACCAAGAGTCTCTAAATGTCGGAAGCCCCTTTCGCAGGAGAGAAAGGAGAAATTATCAGCAGGGCTAAAGAGATATTGAAAACGGAAAAGAGCATCGAAGAACTAGTCATAAGCGCTCCGTAGTGGGCTTAAATCAATAATAATAATAATAATAAAGCTGAAAAAACATTATCGGAAACTATCCAGCTCACCAGAGAACAAATCGCAATGGTGAGAGGCTCGTAGAACTATGTAAGGCTTTCAATCTTGTAATAAAATCCACAGCGTTCAAACACCTTCCGAGAAAACAGAAGACTTGGACATCTCCGAATCCAAATCTCGGCGAATTTCAAATTGATCACGTCGCTATTGCACGTAAAGCTCAGAGAGAAATACAGAATGTGAAGGTTCTAAGAAATGCCAATCTAGATTCGGATCACTATCTATCCAAAATCAAAGTTAAGCTGATTCCGAGAAACACCAGAAAGGCCGTCTTAAAAAAGATCAATCGATTTGATACGGAAAAACTACGATTGTGCCCTAAATTTACTCAAAAACTAGAATCTTGGAATCCCGAAAACTGGGATGAACTACAACAGGCCTTGGTCACAACAGCACAGGAGACAGTTCCACTGACGAAGTCAAAGAAACATGCGTGGTGGAATAATGCATGTGATTCAGTGGTAAAGCAAAGACAACTTGCCTGGCAGAAATGGAACTCGGGAAAGAACCAAGAAAATTGGGAAAACTTCGTGAACGAGAGACAACGCGCTGCAAAAATCATCCGCAATGTAAAACGTGCCTACAACAAGAGCCAACTAACTCAAATTGAGCTAGACTTTCAGAGGAACAACACAAGGGACTTCTACAGAACCTTCAAACGCAATCTAAGCAAATACAATCCTCCGAGTCTACAGTTCAAAGACTCAAATGGGAGACTAGCTTACAGTGAGAGAGAAAATTGCCAGATTCTAGCGAAATACTTTGAATCCCTCCTTAATTGTGAGACTCCCAAATCCACTTTCTCATTTGAAGACAACGTACAAGTCCACCCAGATTCATCCCCTCCAACGAAAGAAGAAATCAAACAGATTATCCAGTCACTTAAGAACAACAAGGCACCAGGTGAGGACTCGATAATCGCCGAATTGTGGAAGTATGCTGGTGAAAAGATGATTGATAAATTGACTGACATTATCAAGGAGATTTGGGAAACTGAGAAACTTCCACGTGACTGGACTTCTGCCTTGATTCATCCCCTGCATAAGAAAGGTGACAAAACGGACGTTAACAACTACCGCGGCATTTCCCTCCTACTGATAACTTACAAAATTATTTCAAAAGCTCTGCAGATTAGGGCAGAACAACAACTTGATCCACAATTAGGAGAATACCAAGGAGGGTTCAGGAAAGAGCGCTCATGTGCAGAACAAATTATGAATCTGAAATCCATCCTTTTCTATCTGAAGCAAAGGAACAAGAAATTTGTGGTAACCTTCGTCGACTTCAAGAAGGCCTATGATTCGATTGATAGAATAGCTCTTATTCAAATTCTAAAGGAATTTGGATTGGATAATAAAACCAGGGCAATCATTCAACAGACCTTAGCTAACACCACCTCCAGAGTCAAGTTCAGAGGAGAAATTTCGGACTCTTTCGAAATTAAGACAGGAGTTAGGCAGGGAGATGGGCTTTCACCCCTGCTCTTCAACTGTGCACTGGAAAAGGTCATCCGCGAGTGGCGCAAAGAAATGAACGATGGGGTCCAAAATGGAGTACGACTGGGTTACAAGAACATGAACCTTTCTATTGATTGCCTCGCTTTTGCAGATGATCTTGCAATTTTCTCCGACTCTTTAGACATGGCCACAAAACAAATTAACCAGCTGCAGGTACAGGCAACAAAAGTTGGTCTTCAGATCTCTTTGGAGAAAACACACTTCATAACTAACATCAAGCCAGCACCAAGGGAGCTAAAAGTAAACCAGGGGAAAATCAAACGGACAGATAAGTTTAAATATCTTGGCGAGTGGATAGAACCCAACGTATGTGAGAAAGAAACCTTCACTTCGCGCATGAACAAAATGGAAATGGCGTACCAACTCACCAAGGACGTTTACAACAAAAAGTCAATATCCCTGAACGCAAAACTTAGGCATTATTGCACTGTCATACGACCAGAGGCTCTGTACGCAGCGGAATGCCTCACCATGAACAAGAAAGGCCTGGTAGAAAAATTGGAGATCAAGGAAAGAAAGATCTTGAGGAAAATTCTTGGCCCGATTAAAGACAACGGTGAATATAGACGACGGCATAACTATGAGCTGTATATTCATGTCCAGAAGATCTCTGATGTAATGAGGAAAAGGAGGATTGCATTTTATGGCCACTTGCTTAGAATGAAACCCACACGATTGACGAACCGGATCTTTAACTATTTTAAAAATAAGAAGACCAAGCCAGCCTGGTTCGAAGAGGTAGAAAGTGACCTGCAAGAGATGGAAATTACCTGTGAGGATATTCAAGAACGCAATCCCCTCAGGAAGAAACTACACGACCACCAGGGTTTTCAAGAAAAACCGAAGTTGAAGACGGGAAAGATGTGGACGGAAGAAAGAAAAGAGCAACACCGGCAACGTATGAAGGAACACTGGGCAAACATCAAAGCCCAGAGAAGCCAGTTGAAATAACGTGGTCCTTAGTTGGCCGATACGATTAAAGAAGAAGAAAGCTGAAGAGTTTGTGTGTTTGTGTGCTTGTGTGTTTAAACGCTCTAATCTCTGGAACTACCAGTCCGATTCGAAAAATTATTTTCTATATGATAGCCAGATTCAAGAGGAATAGTTTAGGCTATGTAGTATTAGGCTACACCTCTCAGATAACCTAAAACATTGATTTTTGTTCAGTAAGTCGGTAGATCAAGCGCTCCCGAACTGCTCTATTCGCATGCGCTGGCATTATGGTTAGTGATACATACACCGTTTCACCGATCTGAACCAAAATTTGTATACTTACCCCTTGAAACCCTGCGAGTAACACTGTCTACGTGAAATTTATGACAGGCCAGTCCATTCCCTGCATTTAGGCCCTTTGGCATAAATCTACACCTTTGCACCGATCTGAACCAAAATTTGAATACTTACCCTTTGGAACCCTGCGAGTAACACTGTTCACATGAAATTTCGGACAGACCCCTCCATTCCCTGCATTTAGGCCCTTTGGCACAAATCTACACCGTTTCACCGATCTGAACCAAAATTTTTATACATACCCTTTGGAACCCTGCTAGTAACACAGTCTGCATGAAAATTCGGACAGACCACTCCATTCCCTGCATTTAGGCCCTTTGGCACAAATCTACACCGTTTCACCGATCTGAACCAAAATTTGTATACTTGCCCTTTGGAACCCTGCGAGTAACACTGCCTACATGAAATTTATGACAGACCAGCCCATTCCCTGCATTTAGGCCCTTTGTCACAAATCTACACCTTTTCACCAATCTGAACCTACATTTGCATACTTACACTTTGGAACCCTGAGAGTAACACTGTCTGCTTGACATTTTGGACAGACGACTCCATTCCCTGTATTTAGGCCCTTTGTCATAAATATACACCGTTTGGCACAAATACACACCGTTTCACCGATCTGAACCACATTTTGCATACTTACCCTTTGGAACCCTGCGGGTGACACTGTCCACTTTAAATTTAGGACAGACCACTCCATTCCCTGCATTTAGGCCCTTTATTACAAATCTACACCGTTTCTCCTAATTGAACCAAATTTTACATACACTTTGAAACCCTGCTGGTAACACTGTCCACTTGATATTTTGGACAACGCTCTCCATTCCCTACATTTAGAATTACAGACAAAATAAACTTGAAAACCACGTATTAAGGCCCTAGAACCATTCATGTCCGTTGTAGTGTAACTGTACGAGTATTTTAATAAGTCTATTGTTGACGGGCAGTTCGAGCTGCATTGCGTCTCCCCTACCAGCATTCTGGTGCAGAATTGCGAAAATAGTTGCATCTTGCGCTGTTTATAAATTGCAGTCACGGGGAGCGATTAGTGCAAAAAGATCTCTTTTTGCATAAGCAGTTATCATCATGAAAATATTATGCCTCGGTATAAGTGCAATGGTGTTGTTGCAATACATTGAGCTTACCAGCTGCAATAAGTGTTGGTGCTTTAAAATTTACCTTCAATTATTCCGAACATTATTGTTGAGCGCTATGTGGCGATAAATGGTACTATTGCTACCTCAGTAGTACGGGACAGCCGAAGCTTTCCAAAGTGTTCTGATTATTTTCCTCCGGCGCTATGCGACAAAAGACGACACTATTGGTCTCTACATTTCTAACAGACAATGAGATATAAGCCCTAGGCAGAGTCTTTTATTTCACTTATTCCTGTTTCTAATCATTTGTTAAAAATGTGTTTGTAAGTAACATGTGTCAGTGCTGTAGTTAGAAAATAGCCGTTTCCCTATTCACTATTATCATTATTATCATTAAGGGAAATGACCTGAATGTTACGTCCATTATACTGTACTACTTATCACCCCCACTACAACCACCACTACCACCACAACCACCACAAAATGTATATTTTTAAAATATTATTTCTGTTAGTTTAAGTATCATGTGCCAGTTCTGTAGTAGTATTAATTATCTTCCATAAAACAAGTAAATCCACCGGGCGAAGCCGGGTACTACTGCTAGTTATAAATATATAGTTTAAACCTCAGACGAGCGCCTCTTGAAATCCTTCATAAGAAATCTTTGAAAGTGTGACGTGAGACATCAAGAAACGACTGCCCTAACAAATCGAAAAGCATTCTGAAGAAGCTTTAGAAGTCGTTGCTCAATACTGACGATGGAGGTTAACGTTGCAACTTTCTTCTTATCATTGCCACCCATCTTAGTTTCCTTCTTGGTCACTAATTGCGATGCGTCCTGCGTGTTGTCAGTGTGCTCATTATTAACATTACCTTGTGATGTACCGCGATACAAGGACATATCTCTCTGTTCAACATAGAGCTTTGTTTGAAAACCTATATTGAGCTAACCTGTGTTTGAATCCTTTATAACACAAAACTAACTTTTCAAATCTTTTATTGTGATTGTTGTTAAATGGTCCTGTTAGAGTAGAGTCGATTTGAAGCCAGGATGCGAGCAGCAAATCTCGTAATCACATAATCACACTAAGCAAGCAAATTTGATGGACAATCAACACTTTCAGTATCACTGCCAAGCCATTTCCTGAAATACTTGCCAAGAATGCCGAGCCATTTTCAATGGACTTGCAGACTATCGAAATAAATCATAAATACCACATTTCCAACGATAAAATCATTATTCTTGCTCTGCATTGTAACCAATACGTCATTCTTTCATATATTATGTTCATAAAAGTAAATACGGCATCTAAACCTTTTTAATTGAGGTTATTCTGATAATTGTTCAATTTCTCATTTTTGTTGTTGTTGTAAAACATCAGTTATGAGCCTAAATTAAGGACACCTAAGAATCATATTCGAAGGAACACTACGTTTTAAGCCGTAGAAAGGTATTAGATACATCTGTAGGCAGAAAACGTCAACGAGAAGAAAACAACTGCACCGCAATTTTGGCGGGAACGCGCGTGATTGGAGGAGCGCAAAGGGAGGGCGTCAATACAAACTCAAACCTACCGCGTAACGGACTTCGAAGGAAAAATGTAAACACCACACGGGCAAGCTTGAAACCTCACCTTTCCAACAGTATGAAATAATCACGGACATATGCCCACAGAAATCTACAAATATAAGATAAACAGCGCGCCGATTGAATCGGCTTGGGCACTTTTGGCGCGAGCAACAAGAGCCGATCTGATCGGCCCGTGGCACTGAGAGGGTTAACTAACTAATATTGACTGGTTGTGGTAGTTTAACAACTGCTGCAATTAATTAAGTGTACATATTGTAACCTACACAAGATCAAGATCAGTAAACTAAAATGGTATGGACATATTGATGCAAATGAAGAAGACCGAGTCCCGAAGCAATTATTTACTGAGAATGTCACGGGAAGGCGGCAAAGACGAAGGCCGAGGATGAGGTGGATGGAAGAAGACCGAGTCCCGAAGGAATTATTTACTGAGAATGTCATGGGAAGGCGGCAAATACGAAGGCAGAGGATGAGGTGCATGGAAGAAGACAAAGTCCCGAAGCAATTATTTACTGAGAATGTCACGGGAAGGCGGCAAAGACGAAGGCCGAGGATGAGGTGGATGGAAGAAGACAGAGTCCCGAAGGAATTATTTACTGAGAATGCCACGGGAAGCCGGCAAAGGGGAAGAACGAGGATGAGGTGGATGGAAGAAGACCGAGTCCCGAAGCAATTATTTACTGAGAATGTCACGGGAAGGCGGCAAAGGCGAAGGCCGAGGATGAGGTGGATGGAAGAAGACAGAGTCCCGAAGCAATTATTTACTGAGAATGTCACGGGAAGGCGGCAAAGGCGAAGGCCGAGGATGAGGTGGATGGAAGAAGACAGAGTCCCGAAGCAATTATTTACTGAGAATGTCACGGGAAGGCGACAAAGGGGAAGGCCGAAGATGAGGTGGATGGATACAGAAATGGAGAGCAATGAAAAAAAGAGGATTGAAAGTGGAAGACCTACTGGAAGAAGGACGAGAATGGTGGAGAGACTGAAAAGTATGAAGGTCCTTGATCCACACACCGACCCAGATCATTGGAACCGGGAATAGAAGAAGAAAAGAAGAAGAAGAAGAAGATTGAAAATACTTATAGACATAGATTTAATAGGTAAAGTGTAACGGATCTGATGATGATCGATTGACGATCAAAACTGGTCTTCCAAGTGTATTTATTAAGCTTTAGTAATTTATTTTCAGGATTAGGTAACCACTCCTTGCAATTGGGTACAATCGTGTTGACCGACTGAAAAACATTACATTTTGATTACTAAGGCAACACTGAACAGGCAGTTCCGTCAAGAACCAAATAGACTATTTTCATATAGGCCTATCCAGTGCCGGATTAAGGTAAAATGAGGTCCAAATCCCTCAGATTTTTGGGGCCCCTTTATTTTTTTTTCAAATATTTTTTAAATTTTAGCACCTGTACATTTAATAAAGTATATACAAGAGTTTTTTTCTCAAGATGAATAATACACTGTTTATTAAATCATATATAGGCCTACATATATACATACATTTCAATTGAAACGAACATCGTTATTCGAAATCATTTCAGATGATTTGATGAACAATTTAACAAATCATACTATTTTTCACTTCTGTAAAATGTAATCATTTTTTTTTCTTTTTTTTCCGGTCAATGAAATCTTCTACAATGTCATCAAAATCAATTTCCCGCAGAACATCTGACTCGATATACATTAAACTTTGCATGTTTAATCGTTCTTGAGGCATGATACTTCTTTGCGCACTCTTGACCCGTTTCAATTTTGAAAACCAGCGCTCCGCAGAATAATTCGTTATCATGAGGGTCAGGAAAAAGGCGAAAAGCAATTTCAACGTTCGGAAAATCATACTCAAGCTTGTCTCGAATAAGAATTTCGTAAAGTTCAGAATGATTGAACTCAGATTTTAAAGGATATTGTAATTTAACATAATGCTGAAACTGTCTCAGTTCTGGATAACAATTTTCTAAATCTTCATAATGAAATTTTGGGGGCCCCAGATAATTGAGGGCCCTAGGCCTGGGCCTAGTCAGGCCTAATGGGTAATCCAGCACTGCATATATACCACTGGCCTTTTACATTAAAACTCTCCTGCCTGTTGAAACGATCTTCCATGTGATATACTAAATGGCTTTTAGTTCACAACCGATGTCTTCACCAACACCATTACAATGAGAGGTTATGTGCTAGAATATACAGTATATCTTTCAATATCGATGATTAAGACTCCTCCCGCGAGATGGCATCTTTCTGTGACAAACTACGGGAATTAATTTTTAGAAAGAACAAATGCGCGGCTTCTATGAGTAACGAAAATTAAGCTACAGAATGTAGTGCCCTTAAATAATGATTATTATCATATCTCATCATACGAAGCATCTTTTCAATCGACTCCATAAGATTCAATAAATAATAGGTTTTAAAGTGTCTTAACAGAAGCGATCTTGAATTTTTGAAAACAATTGAACATCATTAGATATGTCTACACTAAGCTCTGAATAAAGTTTCGCTGTGCCAAGTTTCATTGCAGTCGGGTGATTAGATCGCTAGAAATGTTATTTTGAATAATTGAAAAACACTTGGCCGCCATGATGTTTTTGTGTTTCTCCCGATTTGGAAAGTCACACATTTGTCCTTACATAACAGTCCTCTAACACCATACAAAATTTCAGTTTCATTGCGTAGATAGACAGATGATTCATTATACCAACCTGCATTTCTATCGCTTGTTCAGGACACCAGGAATATAAACGTGATTTTTAAAATTTTACACAGTCGTATTTTGAAGTTCTCATAGAAAGAAGATGCTAAGTGGAAATGGAAATCCACAGCCTGCTTCCAGTCTCCGACCGGGTCAGGAATGGATTGAATGAAGCCCCCATCTAGCGGCGAGGATATGGACTGTGCCGGCTGCCGAGGCCTGACGCACTCCTCTGTGGCAATGATTAAAGAAAGAAGATGCTAAGTATAGGATCCAAACTAAGGTATTACAGCACTGTTGTCAGACCAGAAGGTCTATATGCTTCGGAGACCCTGTGTATGAATCGGACAGGACAAGTCAATCAGCTACTTAAAAGAGAACGCAGACTACTACGGAAGATCTTGGGCAACATATGGGTTGACGGACAGGTTCGACTGATAGGCCAACTAAAGAAGTATACAGCAAGATGGAACCGATAACAACAACAATTAGAAAATGAAGATTACTGTTTTATGGGCACATCTTCCGTATGAATAATGACCGGCTAACAAAGAAAGTCTGGAATTTTCTTAAACCGAAGATCCCCAAATTGAAAAGGTTCCAAGTGTGGGAAAGATTTGAGACAGGTGGGCATTACGGAGGATAAATCAAAGACAGGAATAGTTTCAGAAGGATGATGAAAAGCTATCAGGGTTTTATGGTGGAGGCGGAAACCTGAATACGAAGAGGCCCTTTGACAGAGGAGCGGAAGAACAAGCGGATAGATGGGCTCAAGAGATACTGGCAAGATATCAAAGCCGGCAAACGAGCAACACGCAGACACGAGAGTGGTTGTTAACACGCAATCTATAGAGGCTCAAGCCGACGGTAAAAAGAAAAAAACTTTCGGAGATATTGAGAACCAATGAAATGTATCGTACGGACGCCATGTTGGATTGGTTTATACATATGCTATAGAATTATGTGCAATCAGATGAATATTATAATCACGATTCATTATACCAACCTGCATTTCTGTCACTTGTTCAGGACAGCAGGAATAGAAATATGATTTTAAAAATTTAACACAGCCGCCATTTTGAAGTTCTCATAGACATTTTACTATACTAGATGTCTGTATATTTAGCCTTGTTTAAAGATTTTGCATATAATTGTAAACCTAAGTGATCTTGATCTGATGATGGTCGCTTGCAGGTCGAAACGCGTAATCTTAAAACTGCCCCATTATAATAGTGATCATAACTAATACATGCAATGTTTTCCAGGAGTGTTATTTGTTTATTATCCATACATTATATGCGGTCAAACATCGATATCTCGAAATGCTTTCGGAGATAGAAATTACTTCGCGCTATCGAGAATTCGAGATATAAAAATACATGAAAGAACTGGTTCTATTATCATAAATAGGCGTAGTAGGTAGCATGCTGAACTGTTATACCCAAGATCGCGGGTACAAACACGGCCGAAGTCGTCTAATTTTTAAGAGCGTTAAATTCCTTCAGTATGCCTTCCTTCGCAGGGGAAGTAAAGCCAGCCCATGTCGTAGATTTATGGCACGTAAAACAACCCACCACTAACTACAAATTGTGTGATGCAAAATATGTAGGTTAGATTTTGGTTGGTTGGTTCCTTAGTTTAGGGGCTGCGACAACGCGGTCATGTAGCCCCGTGTATTTTGGGTGTGTGTAGAATCTGTCTGATAACCGGTGTTAATTGTGATGACTGTATTAGTGTGTGTATCTGGTTTTTTTAATTTCAAGTATGGACTGCAACTTTGAATTTTTCAAATAGATCCTACTTTTGCCGCCAAACGCCACCGTCAACGACTACTAGGCCTAGTTCAGAACTTAGCTACTAGACGACACCGCAGTCGGCTCTTGGCAACGAACGTAGCAACCTAAGAGCGTTGTTTACATTCTTAACCTATACAATTTAGTTTCACACAGGTGTAATTAGTGGAAAGTTCTTTAACATGCCATAAATCTATGACATGGGACCGCCGGCTTTACTTCCCCTCCGAAGGAAGGCATACTGAGGGATTTTTAACGCTCTTAAAAAATCCGACGGCTTCGACCGGGTTTGAACCCGCTATCTTGGGCATAGAAGCTCAGCATGCTACCAACTACGCCACCGAGGCCGCCTAGGTTAGATTTTATCAATGCTTTAAGTTCCAACGTACGTCGCCAGGTACTGGTTGCGATGGCATCTAGTAGCCAAGTTTCCAGCTAAGTGTCGTGGACTAGCATTTGGTAGCAAAAGTAGGAACTACTAGACATTATCGTCTGCAGTCCTTACCTGAATTACAGTTAACATACACTAATACAGCCATCACAATTAACACCGGTTATCAGACATATTCTACACACACCCAAAGTACACGGGGCTACATGACCGCGTTGTCGTAGCCACTAAACTGAGGAACCAACCAACCTACCATTGCAATTGGTAGTGTGTTGCAACATTAGTACGTTGTATTTGGCTTGTTAGTAACGCTCTATCGAGTTCCAATGTTCAGCACTAATTATAAGTGTCATTGGCATATGGTAACTAAAGTTGGAAGTAATTCAAATTGAGCATGTTGGTAGCCCTCGGGCGTTCAATCAAAAATAGCCAATTACGGCCATTCGGCTTGGATTCTTATATATTGAATAACTTCTTCTTCTGTGGTGTTCAATCCGAAGATTGGTTTGTAGCAGCTTTCCATGAACTCCGGTCTGTGGCTAGTCTCTTCAAGTCCAAGTAATTATCACAACCTTTGTCGTGAATGATTTGTTTTATGTATCCCAGCCGTGGTCTACCTCTACAGTTCTTTCCTTCAACATTGCCCTCCAGTATTGTGTGCAGAAGACTTTCATGCCACAAGATATGTCCAATCCAATTGTCTCTTCGGTGAGTAAGCATATTCCATAAACATAGCTTCTCTCCAATCCTCTTCAGCGTTTCTTCATTACTGATTTTGTCCACCCATGGAATTTTTTGTATTTTCCTGTAGCACCACATTTCAAAGGCTACTATTCGTTTCTTATCAGCCAAGCTAAGAGTCCAGGTTTCACTACCATATAACAGTACGCTCCACACATATATCTTCACAAGACGTTTCCTGAGGCTCATACTAATGTTTTTGCATGTAAAGAGCTTTCCTTTCTTGTTGAAATATTGAATAACAAAATACATAAATAGTTACAGTTGCTACTGTTGTTGGTTGGCTTTACCCACTTACTTTCACAGTCTGACGTGCACATTGACATCAACCTGTCTTCCAGCCTTAAATATCATAATAAGCTATTGGCAGAAATACACAGTTAACAGAACATCAGTGGAAATACAAGAAAGAATTAAAAGTGGAAATAGATACTATTACGCTCTGCAAAGCATGTTTAAATCCAGAAATGTTAGTAGGAATACTAAAGTAAAAATGTACATTACAATACTAAGACCTGTGGTTATGTATGGATCGGAAGGTTGGGTTCTCAAAAGAAGAGAAGAAGACTGGCTGCGAAGATGGGAAAGGAAGCTCTTGAGGAAAATATACGGGCTGTGAGAGAGGAGGAAGGTTGGAGAATAAGGACAAATGTGGAACTACAGGAACTCTTCGGACAGGCTGATATTGTGGTGAAAATTAAGCAGGGGAGGATAAGATGGGCAGGACACGTTCAGAGAATGCCAGAATCACGTAGTGTCAAAAAGGTGTTTACGCAAAGACCGGATGGAAAGAGGAGAAGAGGAAGACCCAGGAGATGGTGGATAGAGGACCTTAAGAGTCTGGGAATCAGGAACTGGAAAGGGAAGACGGAAGATAGAGATGAATGGAGGCAGGTGATAGAGGAGGCCAAGGTTCTTCAGGGACTGTAGCGCCGACCAGTAAGTAAGTAAGAAATACACAGTCTTACATAACTGAATCCATACTGTAATTCCCATGTCACAGCTAAAGAACGTACATATCATTCGAGTTATTCGATAACCGTACGTTGAACCCCGCCTAGTTATTGGGAAAATTCGTGTTGACCGACTGAAGATTTACAACTGACATGATGAAGCCTATTTCAAAACGCATGACTATCGACAAAAGTGAGAATACTGAAATCCGGATGGTAAGATGGTAAGATCAAGAAAACAGAGAAATTTAAGTATCTAGGTAAATGGATTGAGCCCAACCTGTCAGAAAAAGCAGCGTTCTACGCTAGATTTAATAAGCTGGAAATGACCTATACACTAACTCAGAACATATTCTATAACAAGAGAAGCATATCACGCAACCTTACACTGAAACACTACACTACAGTGTCATCTTACCGGAAGCCCTGTATGCCATAGAGTGTCTTGTCAATGAACAAAAGAGGCTTAATTGATATATTGGAGGTGAGGGAAAAGATTCCTCAGAAACATCTTAGGTCCAGTTCTAGAAGATGGAGAATATCGGAGACAACAACCCTCAGAGCTCTACATACAAATAGTGAGGCTTTCTGACTGTTCCAGGAAAAGAAGGGTAGCCTTCTATGGTCATGTGGCAAGATTGCCTCCGAACAGACTGACCAACCGTCTGTTCACCTTCTGGCAAAACAAGAAAGTCCGTACTACTTGGCTGACTGAAGCTGAGAAGGATATCAAAGAACTGGGCCTAACAGACCTACAAGACACACAAACTGTGAGGCATATTCTCAAGGAAGTCCGTGGTTTTCAGGATAAACCTCTACGGAAATGTACCCACTGGTTGGAGGAAAGGAAGGATATTCACCAGGTAAAGATGCGTCAGTCTTCTTCTTCTTCTGCTTCTTCTTCTTCTTCTTCTGGCTGGCTGCGTGGCTCAGCGGTAACGTTCTCGCTTGCTGGGCCCAAAGTTGCAGGTTCGTATCCTGGTGTAGTCAGCTGGCATTTGAGGGTGCGCAAATGCGAGGGAGCCGTGTTAGTAGATTTACTAGCACGTTAAAGATCCCCTTCGGGGCAAAATTCCGGCACCCCGGCGTCTCTAAAAGCCAGAGTAGTTAAAAGGGACGTAAAACCAATAACATTATTATTATTATTATTATTATTATTATTATTATCTTCTTCTTCTTCCTCCTCTTCATTTTCTGTTTCCAGTTCCCTGGGTCGGGTTACGAATCAAAGACCTCCAAAGTTGTCTGTCCCTCCACCATTCATTTCCTTCTTTCAATACTTCTTTTTCTTTTACTCGTCTTTTCTCTATGATTTCCTTCACCGTATCTATCCACCTATTTCTGGACCTTCCTCGTGGTCTTCTTCCTGGTATTTTCTCCATAAATATTCGTTTTGGTACTCTATATTCTTCCATTCTCATCATATATCCGTACCGCTTCAGCGTGCAGGTCTATATCTTGTCTTGCAGTTTTGGGAATCCAGTTCTCTCCCTAATGTCCACATTTCTGATTTTATCCCTCCGTGTCTTCCCAATTATTCCTCTAAGGAACTTCATCTCGGCTGCTTCGATTCGGCTTTCATCGCGTTTTGTTGTGGTCCAAGTACCTGCGGCATATGTCAAAATTGGTGTGTAATACATTGAGAATAGAACTTTCTTGCATTTCTCTGGGACTTCCTGGTTCCCTACTAAACCTATCACACATTGTTAAAACCCTTTAGCTGGGTACTGGTCAAAAATCAGAACCTAGCAGTTGAACAAACGTGGTCCCCAGTAGGCCAATCCGAAAGACGGAAAAGAAGAAGAAATCCGGATGGAAGTCACAGGTCTGTTATTAAGACATGTATGACTGCGGAACTAAACTGCTGTATATTTTAGAATATTTTTATAAAAAGTAATTGGAGTTAATTACAGAAAGTGTGATCTCGACGTTTCTCAGAAGTGTTTATGTTCTTACCAGCTCTAGTTCTATAAGATAATTATAGTAACCTGTAATTGTTATCGAGTACATCTGGAGCTCAGTCCAGTTTTTACATCCTCTGCCCCTGGTGCGATATTTGCATACAGCGTTACCCACCTGTCATAACGAGCATAGTAATTAGCCGTGAGATTATTCTGGGAATGTTGGTAGTAGAGAAAGTCCTTATCAGCTCGAGGACATGTTACAGCAAGGAGGAAGGATAACAGTTCACATCATATCCGTCCATGGCAGGTGGCCCGTCCACAGATTAACAACTGATTATTCAATCTCTCCTTTGAATAATTAACAAGGAATCCGCAGAGCGCTAGTGGTCATTATTTGGCAAATTATATTGTAACGTTCAGTCGGCCAACACAACATAACTACAATTACTGGAATAGGCGAAAAAATAACCATTCAAAATATACCTATACCGGGTGAATCAGCTTCCCCTAATCTCTACTTAGTATAAAACGAAGTCCCCGATTCTTGGATGTTACGGGTAAACTCGAGAACCACTGGATAGATTTTGATGCGGTTTTCACCATTCTGTAAAGGATATGACGAGGATGATTTCTGTAGAAGGTAATGTATTTATGATCAAAGGAAGCCGAGCAGTAACGATTTCAGTGAAAAGTCGAAAAGAAAACTGGCATCCGAGCGCTTTGTAAGCTTACGCTGGGCGAACCGTTAAAAATATCTATATACTATGAGTGTAAGAATTGTTCAGCATGAAAAGTTCTACAAAAAAGTCCGCGATAGCATATATTTATCTTCAATACATCGCCCACTATAAGTGCTTTTACGTTTTCATTTATTCCAACAATCTCCATTCAATTACTGAGGCAACAGTTTACGAGCCAGCCTGGGGCAAGCCTATCACCCCAGCTACAGCCTAGCTAGCGGGTGAGCCAGATACAGCCAGCAGCAAACCATCGAGTCGTGTTGAGTTAAGACTTCTGAGAAGGGTGGTTGTGTTTGGAGTTTCCCTGGATGTGCAAGTCGGATTTTCTTCATTTCGCCTGTGAAACACAGTCAAGTTAAGATTGGACGTAAGGGGATTTGAGTTTCATTCGCCTCGCCACTTCCTGAAAGTGCAACTCTCATTTCGCCTGTGAACTTTTCGTTCTGCAAAATTCACAATTTAAGATTGGACGGAAGGAGGATTATATTGTATTAAATTATACTAATTGGCGTATAATCTATACTTAGTATAAAACAAAGTCCCGATTCTTGAATGTCACGGGTAATCTCGAGAACCACTGAATGGATTTTGATGCGGTTTTCACCATTCTGTAAATGATATCTAGAGGAAAGTTTCTGTAGAAATAATTTATTTATGACCAAAGGAAGTCAAGCACTAACGATTTCAGTGGAAAGGTCGAAAAAGAAACCGGCGTCCATGCGCTTTTTAAGTTTACGCTGGGCAAACCGTTAAAAATATCTATATACTAGGAGTGTAAGAATTGTTCAGCATGAAAAGTTCTACAAAAAAGCCCGGGAGAGCCTACTATAGGTGTTTTTACGTTTTCATGTCTTCCAACAATCTCCATTCAGTTACTGAGGCGACCGTTTACGAGCTAGCTAGCTAGGGGCGAGTCTATCACCCCAGCTTATTGCCCCAGATACAGCCAGCAGCAAACTGTCGAGTCGTGTTGAGTTAAAAACTTCAGAGAAAAGTGGTTGTGTTTGGAGTTTCTCTGGAAGTGCAACTCGGCTTTTCTTAATTTCGCCTGTGTACTTTTCGTTCCGCAAAATTCACAGTCAAGTTAAGATTGGACGGAAGGGGAATTTGTGTTTCATGCACCTCGCCATTCTTAAATTACGTCTGACAAGAATTTGTTGCTCATGCATCTCCATGATAATATAATTAATAGTCCAGTCAGTGATTTTAACCCATCACGCCGAGACGTAAAACGGATATTGGTCGTTGTTCATTGACATAAAAAAGAGCTTATCACGTAATGCATTCATAACTGTTCCCAGGCGAAGCCGGGTCGTGTAGCTAGTAATATTATATTAAGCAGCCCAACTACCTCGTTTTGTCAGGAATATCGATATTTCTCTGCTTGCATCCCGTATGGTATCAATGCACTGCAAGCATAGCCCACAAACGATACTGAACACTATTATTTTCTCCTCAATTATACCATTCGAACGGTCTGTAGTCACATCGAGGGAAATGATCTGATGATGATCGCGTGACGATCAAAACTGGCCATCCAAGTGTATTTATTAATCTCATGTATTCTTTTTCAGCATTAGGGAAACAATATTTCAGCTTTTCATTCCAACTAACGGACCCGTGCGAGAACTCTCGCATAATGGGTTGTGTGCGCCCCATGTGTACAGACTACCCGCCCAGTTCTAGTGCTATGCGGGCTGTACATGATACCAGGGGCTATCGTCTTATTTATTTGTTTAAGCATTTTATAAACAAATTCATGTATCTCCGTTGACTTTTCAAGAAATGCCAGATTTTTACTCTACTATTGAGACGAATAGGAAGATTTTGGTACAAACCACAGCTTCTAACTCCCTCTGGTTTAGGAGCTTGAGTTTTGGGAGACATACACCTTAGCCTATTGTATAATAAGATTACTCGAATATATGAAGAATAACTTGAAATAAATTACATATGATTACTTACTTACTTAATTGTCCACACGAACCGAAGTCGGATCATTGCCTTACAGTACTCTTTAGCCTCTTCCATTACTTTCTGTCTCCGACTATATTCACGTTGGCTCCCAGGGTCTCCAGATCATTCCTGACTCTATCCTGCCATTCCAACTTTCGTCTACAGAGGGGTCTTTTTAGCCTATTTTCATTTTATGAAGAAAAAAAATAGGCTTATGAGATCACCTTTTGTCCATGTCTGTGTGTGCGTGTGTGATTCGTGTGTATGTGTGTTCCCCCTAATAACCTCTAAACGGCTGGAGAGATTTCAATGAAACTCGGTAAGATCATAGCACCATTCTGGCCGACCCTGACCGTGCCCTTCAAATGTTATTGTCTCTCACCAATCCAACATGGCGACTGTGCGAAATATTTCACCAGCACTCTCTGAAACTATTACATATATCACCCTGAAATTGTGTACGGTGATAAAGGGCACTACTAGAAATTCACTTATGAGACTTTCAAAAACCTGGTAACTACAAAACTAACATGGCTACTAAGCTAAGTTGAGAGTTTTAAATAGACTTTTCTAGCGATTTAACTATCCAAACGTAATGAAACTTAGTACAGAAAATTTTTATACGCATTGTAATGCAATGGCATCTAATTTAGTTCATTTTTTTACATAACCTCAAAATGGCGACTGTGCGATGTGTTTTACAGGCATTCTATATCTCCGAAACTATTACAGATATCACCGTGAAAATTTGTACGGTGATAAACGGCACTGCTACAAGTTTATCTATGTAACTTTCAAACACCTGTCAAGTACAAAACGAACATGGCGGCCAAGCGAAGTTGAAACATTTTAATAGACTTTTATCGTGATTTAACCATCTGAGCGCAGTGAAATGTGGTACAGTAAATGATGATACATATTGTAATGCACTGGCATCTAATTTAGTTCAATTGTTTACATAACCTCAAGATGGAGGCTGTGCGAAATTATAAAATTAAGTTGTTATTTCCTATGTCGTAATCATGCGATCGAAGTAAAAGTTTGAATAATGAAGCTACGCCAGCAGCCATCTTGAGGTTCTGTAAATAATTGAACTAAATTAGATACCTGTGCATTATGATGTGTATAAACATATACTGCACCAAGTTGCATTGCGTTTGGTTGGTTAAATCGCGAGAAAAGTCTATTTAAAAGTCGCAACTTCGCTTGGCCGCCATGATGGTTTTGTAGTTACCAGATTTTCGAAAGTCACATAGGTGAACTTCTAGTAGTTCCCTTTATCACCGTACAAAATTTCAGGGTGATATCGGTAATAGTTTCGGAGATATTGAATGCTGGTGAAATATTTCGCACAGCCGCCTTGTTGGATTGGTGAGACGTAAAAGAATTTGAAGGGCACGGTCGGGTTCTGCCAAAATGGTGCTATGACCTTACTGAGTTTCATTGAAATCACTCTAGCCGTTTATAAGTTATTAGGGTCACACAGACACACATCACACACCCACGGACAAAAGGTAATCTCTTAAGCCTATTAGCCTACTTTCGATTTTTGCAAAAAATGAAAGTAGACATATGAGATCAACACAGGGCGAAAAATTGTGTGTCTGTCTGTGTGTGTGTATGTGTGCGTGTGAGTCTGTGTGTGTGTGTCTGTGTGTGTGTGTGTGTGTGTGAGTGTGTGTACTCTGAATGTCTGTCCCCCCTATCAAGTCGAACACGGTGAAACCGAATTGAACGAAATTTGGTACAGAGGTAGCACTAGCAAAGGGAACCTCAGTGTCATACTTTATATCGCCGCCATCTTTACCAAAACAGAATGGCGGCCACTCAAACGTTCAAAACGTAAAATCAAATTACGGCTAAACTAATCTTCCGATCTCTACCAAATTTGGTGACAACATACCTTTATATAGGACGCGTCTTTTATCCAACATTCAAGGTCATCGGCCGTACCATTTCAGGATGGCGGCCGTGTGAATTATTCAACCATTTTAATCAATGGCTTAAGACCCACCAATTCCGATTATCGAGCCTAGGGTGGTTTAAGCTATCCTGAAGGTCGTGATCCGTTATTTATTATAATTTAATATTATAATATTATACTGTATGAGTGGCTTAAAAGAGCTGAGCTGTCTGTGTCACACGACAAGATGGCAGCTGTCCTCATGTGCCTGTCTTATATTTCAATAGTTTTAGTATGTTGTATGTGATATACCCTACTGATACAATAATATAAACTTTGTATGAAATTATCTTTAATGAAGATGTACTGCTGTGAAGAAATCGTTTATTTAAAGTCATTATTTGCCAACAGGTTGTATCTAATATCAGTTAAGAACACCATGATGTTAAGGATAGGATTAGCTCTGGGCTAGCGTGTTAGTCTGTCACGCAGTCGACTGGGGATCGAATACTGCTGCAGTTAACTTTTTTTTTTCTTGAATTCTTTTACAAATGATGTGCACGAGCTCTTTCCACAGATACTGAATAAGATGTCATTTGGCTCAAAGGAGAGGCTAATGTATACACTCGTTTATTAATAAAATCACAGCCCCAGCATCACAAATAAACAGAAGACATTAGGAAAAGAAGAATAGAAGAACTAGATACACGTTGTCATTAACCACAGCCTTCTTAATGCCTCTGTACGGTGCTGTCCTCTTGTGGGTTATGTGGGTAATATTGTTCCAAACTTACCGCTGTGTAAATACCTGGCCTCCTGAAGTATGGCAATTTTGTAATACTGGTAGTTCAACTATTAGCCACAATCGCGCTCCGATTACCTTTAAACACTGCCAGCTGGATCGCCTCCCTCTTGGCTACTTTAAACTGTCTACTCATTCAACACCCATAGGCCACTGCCATCGTAGTACATTACGATGACAGTGCATAGGCGTACAACATAAAGATTAATTCACTGATAGGTCACAGCACCAACCTACTGTGATCGGCGTGGATTTTTAAAGGGGAAGATACCCAAAACGGAAGATTCTTAACTTAGCAGGCTGGCTTAATATAGAGATTAACGGACGTGAATGCATTACAATAAGTTAGTAGTTTTGTTATTCAATCATCATAAAGTATACAATATTGATTTTGACACTTACTGGCTAATTATCAATATAAAAGAAAACAAACAATACATTGTGGTAGAGGTGATTGTGTTAGGGATGAGGACAAAGAGTCATAAATATACCCATACATTTAGGAGAAAGTAGTCTATATGTTCTTTGCTGAACATCTTGTTTTAGTATAGGATTAGCTCTGGGCTAGCGTGTTAGTCTGTCACGCAGTTGACTGGGGATCGAGTACTGCTACAGTTAACTTTTTCTCTTTCTTGAATTCTTTTACAAATGATGTGCACGAGCTCTTTCCACATATACTGAATAAGATGTCATTTAGCTCAAAGGAGAGGCTAATGTATACACTCGTTTATTAATAAAATCACAGCCCCAGCATCGCAAATAAACAGAAGACATTAGGAAAAGGAGAATAGAAGAACTAGATACACGTTGTCATTAACCACAGCCTTCTTAATGCCTCTGTACGGTGCTGTCCTCTTGTGGGTTATGTGGGTAATATTGTTCCAAACATACCGCTGTGTAAATACCTGGCCTCCTGAAGTATGGCAATTTTGTAATACTGGTAGTTCAACTATTAGCCACGATCGCGCTCCGATTACCTTTAAACACTGCCAGCTGGATCGCCTCCCTCTTGGCTACTTTAAACTGTCTACTCATTCAACACCCATAGGCCACTGCCATCGTAGTACAATACGATGGCAGTGCATAGGCGTACAACATGAAGATTAATTCACTGATAGGTCGCAGCACCAACCTACTGTGATCGGCGTGGATTTTTAAAGGGGAAGATACCCAAAACGAAAGATTCTTAACTTAGCAGGCTGGCTTAATATAGAGATTAACGGACGTGAATGCATTACAATAAGTTAGTAGTTTTGTTATTCAATCATCATAAAGTATATAATATTGATTTTGACACTTACTGGCTAATTATCAATATAAAAGAAAACAAACAATACATTATGGTAGAGGTGATTGTGTTAGGGATGAGGACAAAGAGTCATAAATATACCCATACATTTAGGAGAAAGTAGGCTTTATGTTCTTTGCTGAACATCTTGTTTTTTCATGAAATGAAAATTGGCTAAAAAGAAGAGGAGCGGTGGATAGACAGGCAACGATGGAGGTCTTTAATTCACAACCCGACCCAGGAACCTGGAAATGGGAAATGAAGATAATGATGATGAATAATTTTGTAGAAGCCATAGATTAAGTCCGTAATTACATCGCCAGCCCAAATACATCTCCACGTTAAAATCCGCCCGAGAGTAACAATATGTCCACATACTATAGAGAAGCTGACTGAATTCTGTGTTATATGAGTCGTTCAGTTGCAAAACTCGATTAATCCACTTGTGAATAAGAATCATTTTCATGAGAAACGTTTCCCTGGACTTTGCCTCGGGTATCTTTTGTGTTTTTGTTTTTTTTTTACTTTTTGCTATGTGTTTTTGGTTCTTGGTTTTATGTTTGCTATGAACTTTTGCTTTTGAATTTTATTTTTTGCTTTTCTTTCTTGGTTTTGGTTTTGTGTTAGTTTTCTGCTTTTGCTTTTTTTGAATTTTGGTTTTTGCTTTGTGTTTCTTGTTTTTCGTTTTCTGCTTTTGATTTTGAATTTTTCTTTCAGCTTTTTTTATGTTTGTATTCTGAAAAAAGAACACAAACAAAATAAAGTAAAACAAAATACACAAAACAAAACAAAATTAAAACAAAACAAATTAAAACAAAACAAAAATCAAAACAAAAAATAAATAAAACAATTTAAAACAAAATAAAACGAAAAATTAAACAAAACCAAAATAAAACGAAACAAAATAAAACAAAAAGTAAACAAATTAAATAATAGTACATTATGCAACGAGCCTATAATGGCAATAATTAAGACACGAGTATGTTTATAAAACGAGCGTATGCCAGTTTTATAATTTCCATACGAGTGTCTTAATTACCATTATAGGCGAGTTGCATACGACTGTTTGTGTTCGACGATAATTATTATAACTATTTTATGTTCGAACATAAATATTCATAAATATCTGTCGAGATTTCGCCAGTTTTATGTACTGAACAGAGCGCATGAGACGCAGAGAATGCCTTGTATTTGACCATGGCCTCCTCGATTACCCTACTATGACACTAGGCCAGGCAGTGAAATTTAAATTAGAAGGCCGTGGAACTCAACGCATCTAATTATCTAATTGGTCCAACAATTGTTTCTTGAGCTCTGATTGGTGGGAGAAACTGTTTCATAATGAAAAACAAGTAGTTCCGTGAAGAACTAAATAGCCTATTTTCATATATCCTACTAATATTAATTGCCTCCATCAACAAACAAATTGTCAGTTTGACTGCTGTAATTGAATCGTAGATATTGAGAACCGTCTAAATATTTTGGATGGTCACAATGTTGGATTTTTAGCCTACTTTTCACATTTTGCAAAAATGAGGGAAAAGTAGACTTATGAGATCGGGTAAATGTGTATCTGTCTGTCCGTCTGTCTGTCTGTCTGTCTGTCCTACTTTCTGTCTGTCTGTCTGTCTGTCCTACTTTCTGTCTGACTGTCTGTCTGTGTGTGTGCCCCCCCCCCCCTATCAACTCCTAAACAGCTGCAGCAATCGAAACAAACTTTGGTAGGACTGAAGATCTATACCTGAATATCTCACGGCCATATTTGAAAATGATGTCAGTGCTACCAACTGCTGAAAAATCGCAATTGAAATTTAAACTCCATGTTGGATGTCTTGGAAGGTACGAATGGGAGCTATTTCAAAAATGGCACACGTATGGATAATAATATTGCAGTTTAATTTCCAGGATGCCATACATGGCAGTGTTGCCAAAATGATTATAAGCCTGCTGATAGGTCCAAATTTTAAATGCATATAACTTCAACACTATCAATTGGATTTCAATCAAATTTCGTATGTGCTATGTGTACATAAACAGATATGACTGAGCGTATTCATAAGAGCCACCAAGGCTGCCAACTGTTAATAAATGCTCTCATTTTTTATATCCAAATACCCATATATCAGAAAGTATGCAAGCCGACAGCTTTAAACTATGCACACGTATAGTACCTGATATTCTATATTAATTTTGAGTTACTTATATACTTCAGTGCTACCAACATGATTTTAAGCCTGCTGAGATGTCCAACTTTAAATACATGTGACTTCTATACTATCATTTGGATTTCAACCAAATTTCGTGTGTGCTATGTGTACCATAACAGATATGACTATGCCGATACTTAAGAGTAACCAGGGCTGACAACTGTTAATAAATAATTTCTCGATTTTTGTTACCCTAATATCAATATATCAGAAAGTATGCAAGCCAATAGCTCTAAACTTTGCACACGTATAGTACCTGGCATTCTAGATTAATTTGGAGTAACAAATATAGGCCTACGCCAGTGCTGCCAACATGATTCTAAGCCTGCTGATAGGTCCAATTTTAAAATACATGTAACTTCTATTCTAACTAATGGATTTCATTCAAAATTGGCACAACAATAAATCATATTATTTCAGATTATATCTGACCAATATATGTATGTCATTGTTGCCAACATGATTTTACGAATGCTGTTAGATCCAATGTTTAACTGCATGTAACGTCCATGCTATCCATTGGACTACAACCAAATTTTGTATTCTGCACCTTAAGAAATGGAACTAAGAATATATTCAGTCACCAGGGCTGCCAACTGTAGTTCTCTATTAGGCTACATTATGCCAGGTATACAGTATTTCGAACTAATTAGAAATTTCGATATTACCAACTTAATTTTGTCATTATTTTAAATAGATCCATATAGATTAATCATTGGCACGAATCTTAAATTTTAAGAAAAGTAGGCTCTTTAGATCGTCACGGAACTTCTTGTTATATTACTGTATAGTCCTTAGGTTTACGTACTATTACATGAGAATTATTGTGTAGGTGTTTCATTCAAACTTCTATCGCATGATTAGGACACAAGATATATAAAAGCGGGATTTTAAAATTTCGCTCAGCCGCCATCTTGAGGTTACGTAAACAATTGAACTAAATTAGATAACAGTGCATTACAATGTGTATGAACATTTGCTGTAGGAAGTTTCATTGCGTTTGGATAATTAAAAGTCTATTTAAAACTCTCAATTTCGCTTGGCCGCCATGTTCGTTTTGTAGTTATCCGGTTTTTGAAAGTCTCATAGATGAACTTACAGTAGTGCCCTTTATATTCGTACAAAATTTCATGGTGATACCGCTAATAGTTTCTGAGATATAGAATGCCGGTGAAATATTTCGCACAGCCGCCACCTTGAAGTTATGTAAACAATTGAACGATGTTAGAAGTCGGTATATTACAAAGTGTATAAACATATAATGTACCAAGTTTCATTGCGTTTGATTGGTTAAATCGCGAGAAACGGCTATTTTAAGTCGCAATTTCGCCTGGCCGCCATGTTGGTTTTGTAGTTACCAGGTTTTCAAAGGTCACAAAGGTGAACTTCAAGTGGTTCCCTTTATCACCGTACGAAATTCCAGGGTGATATCGGTAATAGTTTCGGATATAGTGAATGCTGGTGGAATAATTCGCACAGCCGCCATGTTGGATTGGTGAAACGTAACAAAATTTTAAGGGCACAGTCGGGGTCGCACGGAATAGTGCTATGAACTTACCGAGTTTCATTGAAATCGCTCCATCCGTTTAGAAGTTATTAGGGGGTACACACAAAAATCCTCACACACACACACGCACACACAGACAGACACACGGACAAAAGGTGATCTCATAAGCCTATTTTTTTCATAAATGAAAATAGACTAAAAATAGTGTTATAATGAGCCTCATTATAGTACAGTTTTTTGACATATAATAGTCGGGGTCGAACTTAAATAATTTTACGACATGATCCTTTTTCACAAGTGGATTAAACGACTTTTGCAACTGGACGACTCATATGGCATAATCCACTCTAATTAAAAAATAATTTAATAATGTAGGTGAAATTCTTGAACCGTGGTATAATGCATGAGAAAATCCATAGACCGCTTTCACGTCTTTAATAAGCCAGTACGACATATTCGGCACTTTAAATGGAATGGAATGTTCCCACGTTGTTACAGCAAGACTGTGCGTGCCTCGCAATAGTGACAAAATGCAGTGTTACGTGAACAATGAATCGTGATATTAGCGCTGTAGTAATGTGATCTTCTTCAAGCCAGCATCTACCCGTATTTCCCTTACGAATCGTTAGTAGGGAGATACAGCTTAGGAGGGGAATTTATTTAATCGTGTCAGAAGCATATATTACAAACAAAAAACATAACAGAAAAATGAGAAACAAGACAAATAAAATTTCAATAAAAAAGGATAAAATCAAGAACTGGTACTATAAACATTGTCATTTCTGATAAACATTAAGTTGTGCCACACACAAATATTGAAATGAAAATCCACAGCCTGCTTCCAGTCTCCGACCGGGTCAGGAATGGAATGAATGAAGCCCCCATCTAGCGGCGAGGATATGGACTGTGCCGGCTGCCGAGGCCTGACGCACTCCTCTGGAGCAATGATTAAATGAATGACAGATGAAATGAAATGATAGTGGAGAGTGTTGCTGGAATGAAATTTTGACAGGGAAAACCGGAGTACCCGGAGAAAAACCTGTCTGCCTCCGTTTTGTCCAGCACAGATCTCACATGGAGTGACCGGGATTTGAACCACGGACTCAGCGGTGAGAGGCCGGCGTGCTGCCGCCTAAGCCACGGAGGCTTATACACAAATATTAATTTAATTAAATTATATTTGGCCTGACCAGTATGCGGCAGGTTCACATGCTTCTGTGGTAGCATCAGTTTCATTCTGGGGAGAGCTTGTAGTTGGACACAACCTGCAGACAAGAAGATGGCTCATTGAATGTTCTTCACTGCAATTACAGAGTGTGGAGTCACAGGCAAATGTTGCTCTTTGTTCTTCCGTCTCCTGAGCGCAACCTGTTCAGTGTCTTCCATGTAGGCCAACTTTCATGTTGACCTGGAGGGAGGCTCTCAGAGGGTATCATCCATCCTGCGAGGGGACTGGATCTGGAACGCCATGAGTCCACTCTGAAGTTCATCGGTGATTCACTAAGGCTTTCTGTTGAATGGAGAAAACTTGTCCTTGACTTGAGCCTTTGTGCTGTTGGGTTGTCAGATTCAGTGCTTTAGATTTTTCCAGTCTGGATGCACACTCACGACGAATATCTGGAGGAGGTATACCTGCTAGATAGCAGAGTTTGTCAAGTGGTGTAGATCTCAATCAGCCTGTAATTACAGTAGTCTACAGGTCTCATTTAAGGCGACATCCACTTGATTAGTATGGCTAGATCGACACCAAACAGGGCAGGTGTGTTCTGCAGCTGAATAACAAATGGCTATAGCTGAAGTTCTTAATATATGAGGAAAAAGAGGAAAAAATGTCAATATGCATTCGATTGTTGAAGATTCTACAAATATTGTTGACAAATGATACTCATATCACAGTAATGGCTTGCTTGTGGCAATCAAAAGCAACTTTTTTAATGTCAAAATTATTATAATAAGAGTTTTTTAGAGGATTTTCAAAATTTGCCAAATTGTTTACCATGATCATCGTTTCCCTTATATATCCCAAGTTTGTTAGAAATTTCCAACTTTTCTTTTTTTAAGGTGTGTATTATATCTGTGCCTACAAAATGTACCTCAATCACTATCATAAACTGTAAATTAAGTCCTTTTATTGATTTTTTTCCAGAGCAGCTGAAAATTGTTCTTTTCTTTTTAAATAAATACGTCTATATAAAAAACAAGTATAAATCCTAATGACCTGAATGAGGTACACTTTAAGGCACAGATGTCGTACACACCATAAAAAAAGAAAATTAGGAAATTTCTTATAAACTGTCTGTCTGTCTGTCTGTCCGTCTGTCTGTCCTTCTGTCTGTCTGTCTGTCTATCTGTCTGTGTGTGTTTCCTCCCCTATCAACTCCTAAACGGCTGCAGCAATCGAAACCAAATTTGGTATGATTAATGATCTACACCTAGATATATCAAGGCCATATCTATACATCAGTGCTGCCAACATGATTCTAAGCCTGCTGATAGGTCCAATTTTAAAATACATGTATCTTCTATAGTAACAAATGGGTTTCATCCAAAATTGGCACAACAATAGATTAGTCTTGCGCAAAATAGTTCGCGGCTGGGAGCGATCAGTTTAGTTCGCAGCTCCTTAGCGAACTAGTTCGCTCTTTTAGTTCGTTAGCTCCCATCTCGAATTCCCTGTAAGACAGATCGTTCGCTCACCTTGCTACTGCCACTGCACGCGCTCTTCGTTTGTTATAGCAGTCTGTCACCAGTGATTACTCGTCACCAGTGATTGCTCATTCCCATTGCTCTCGTTTCAAGCAATACTGTAGGCTACTTAAGGTTCGGATGTTAAGGAAAAGTCATATTTTTTTCATGAGCTCATTTTAAGCGAAATTTGAAAAATAAGTTTGAATGACGGGTCTCTGACCACGTTTAAAGCAATTTGATGTTGCCTCTAAATGCATATTTCGACCATTTTTATTATTTTGGTCATATTTGGTCATATTTTAGTGATATAAGGTCATATTTGGTTATAATTTCAGCATTGTTGTTTAAATTGAGGCGTCGTTAACAAGGTACGTGTTATCTGTGTCGACTTTCAAACACAGGAATTCCGAATAGTGTAGTAAATAAACCGAGCAAGAACTGCATCTCAAGCCTATGATACTGAATGAATGTTGAAAATTTCAATGTACTGTAGCTCTCTGTCAGTTTGTATGACTAAATGTGTCTGGTGTATTATCGCTGATCACATTTTGGCACTTATGACGTTTACTGTATGTTAGTGATACTCTACCTATCCCCAAATTCATGTCATATTTCATAGTTTTTAGGTCATATTTTATAGTTTTTACGTCATATTTGCTTGCATATTTTGTACTTCTTTAGGTCTGTAACTTCCGAACCCTAGTAAAACAGTTACTATGCTCGCTGCACGTGCAGTTCGTGTATTAGATATTGACATGTTGCGCGTGTAGTAATGTGTTTTACATTTTGATATTCGAAGATAAAAAAGTACAAAAATATAAGTATTGAAACAATAGTGAAATTCCTTATTCCTTCCTCATTTCCTTTTATTCCTTGTAGGAACATAGGGTAGCTTCAAACTTCTTCCATCTCACTCTATTGTTGGCCATCCTTTTAATTAGGGTCCATGTCTTCCCTTCTGAGACGACTTCTCTTTCTATTGTTTATAAAGCCAAAAGTCGTCATTTGTTTATCATTAGTGAAATACCGGTAACGTACCTAAAAGAAAAACAGTATGGACGATGTGTTCGTAGAACATTCGCCGCGCCAAAACTTGACAATCTTGCCACTAATAATAGATAAACTCAAATCAACTGAACTGACTGAACGAAACAAAGCGCGTGTGATTGTGCAGTGGTGACGTGACGAGCTGACGAGCTACGGCGGACCCGCGCTCTCGCGCTGTTACATTCGGTCAGCGGAAAAAGATCGAACGAACTAACAAGCGAGGGATCTGGGAACTAGTTCGGTAGTTCGTCTGTGGGACCCGTTCTTCCGAACTAGTTCGTTCGCGAACTACACAAGACTACAATAGATCATAATATTTCAGATTATTTCTGACCAACACGTGCATGACATTGTTACCAACATGATTTTACGCGCGTTGATAGATCCAATGTCTAACTGCATGTAACGCCCATGCTATCCATTGGACTTCGACCAAATTTTGTATTCTGTACCTTAAGAGATGCAACTAAGAATATAAATTCAGTCACCAGGGCTGCCAACTGCAGTGCTCTATTAGGCTGCATTATACCAGGTATATTTCGAAATAATTAGGAATTTCGATATTACCAACTTAATTTCGTCATTATTCTAGATAAGTCCATATAGAATCATCATTGGCATGAATCTTAATTTTAAGAAAAGTAGGCTCTTTAGTTCGTCACGGAACTTCTTGTTTCCTAGTACTTCGTATTGAACCCTTAATATGATTGCCACATATTAATGTTTCATATTTCTGGTCTGTGTGAGGACGACAGATGACATTTGAAGGAGGCTTGCTAGTATGTTGAAAATTTAGAAGCTACCTGGCAATAAGAAGGGAGCCTGACATCCTGTTCAAACAAATGGGCCGGGGAGAGTTTGGAATGCAACCCGGACGGAAGAAAGGGACAACCCGTTAGCTGGAGTTCAAGAACCTAGTTGGCGCGTTGGACAATGAGTCGCACCTAAGCGTCTGTTCCTTGTGAGACAAGGGAAATACGTGGGCGGGGTCCGCATTTTACCGCGAGTTCAGAAACAGCACACCAACCAATAAGAAATGAGGATGCGAGGCCTTTCGCGCTATTTCGAAGATACGGCGTCCGATGAAATTAAGGAGGGTAATTGATTACGATTAATTGCTCGATCAAAATAAAACCCGCATGCCATAGGTGTTCGATTCACATCAAGACAAGCTCCCTGATATGTGTTGTGTGTATGTAGGACTACTGGTTGAATAATTAGATATTTTATTCAGTCCCGCCCCCACTTTTCGGACTAAAATGTATAAATACTGGGTGGAGTGTTCACTGAAAAACAGTATTATTTCATTCGTTGACAGATTGTGAAGGCTGACTACGCTCGTTATACGTTACTATTTTGGGAAGTGACAATACTTAAACTTTCATAAAATCATTGCTCTTAGGAGATGAAATTCTACCGCATCTCAAGTGTATAAATTAATGTGTTCTGCGTGTGAAACGTTCTAGATAGCTTTTTGGCTATGAGTGAGGGACAGTCATCGCTAAATATTGCTATCAGGACTTGTGGGTGGATACAGCAATCCACGCTAGCAATCTATTAGGGATATTGTGTGAGGCACTATTTTAAAACGAACTGACATTCTATTTTGAAGCAGCCAGCCAGAAATGGAGACCGTGGTATCAGCAGCTGAAGGAAGAATGGTGCTACTGAAATCGAACACGGGAATGATTGGGTGCTAAGCGCACATGGTTGGGGTCATGCCCAGGAAACGTCAACGATGGAGGACACTAAAAAGGATGAGTACCGAATGATTTATTTCATTATGTAGCCTAGTTTTGGTAATCGGGAAATCCTTGTATATTGTATAGTTGTGATGTTTTCTTTTGTGTGATTAGAGTGTTTTGTTGACCAACCATTTTTTTAATTTGTGAAGAGCATCGTGGTCATTCTTTTGTATTTCATTAAAATTAGTGCGGGACAGTGGAGTAAATTGTACTCGTGTGCACTGAGTGTGCACTGAGAGAGATACAGCAAAATGAGCGGACTGTATCGCTGATGACAAGTGAAGCTTTGGTTAGGTGACGCAATTATAGTGTAGGGGGGAAATGTGATAATTTTGTGGGAGAAACTTCGGATTACCCAGGCTGTAAATTTTATGCGATATTGCATGTTTTCTGGTAATCATTCTTTTGTAGTTGAGCACTTAGTAACTTCTTGTGTGTTGGAGCACTATATATTCTTTTTTTTAGGTTTATCTCTGATCTGGAGCAAATTGAGGGTGATGTGTGTTGTACCAAGGCATGGATCTATTATTATTATTATCCTGCGCGGGGTCTGGCCGAGGTCAGTTACCTGTCGGCTGCATGGCGTCGAAGACAGGACTCATAAGGATGATGTCACTGTTAAGTATTCTACAGATCCCAAATGGCTTGGTGCAGTTTTGAGGACAGATCTACGAGTTGATATGTGTTTTATTCCAGAGTGTGATTGTTACTTCTTTTCTTCGGATCTCTAGCGTGTGGCTGAGAGACAATTTGAGTCCTGCCTGGTGTTGACATAATGACGAGAGCTGGATATTCCAGACTGCAAGGCTCAGATCTCAGATAAGGACAGAGGGGCCATTAGGGCCGAGGCGCGTGCTCCCGTGATAACGATCAGTTAAAAGCCTTGATGATTGGAAGCAAATTAGATTAATTTTGATGCAAGTTCTTCACATCAGAAATGCAGTTCGTGATTATGCTGATTTGTATTTTGTTGTCATGTTGTCTACTGTCTCGTAATTATTGTAAATATTTTATCGCATTTTTTTATGCGCCCCTGTAACTTTGGTGTGTTCGGAAAACGATCGGTTTATCCTTGAGTTAGTTACGGATGGCCACGATTGTATTTTCACCCTGTTTCTGTAAGACCTTTTTAGGCAGCTTGATTTTGTGTGCTTTTGGCACTGATATAAATACTTCTCGCGGAAGTAATGACTGTGTACTTTTAGTAAAGGGTAGTGTGGTCGATTGTCATGTCATTTTGTGTTAGCCATTAAGTGTGGATCCCGATGCCAAGGCGTGGTGAAAAATGTTCATGGATATGCGTCCTGCGATCTGGTTCTATGGAAGCAGATCTCATGGAAACATATACTCATTCTAACCGTAGTCTTGCCAGTAACAACCGTCAAACACAATACACGCAACAATAAGAGGAGTAAGGACGAGGTCCATGATTTGGTTTATTTGCTGCTGTAATGTTGATTCAGAGTAACTTATTATTTGATTGTTTGATGTTGAGTTGATAAATATGGGTGTAATTTGGGATTTTGTGTCATTGATGTGTCATTCTTATCGGGATATTAAAATTTTTGTTTTGTTGAAGTTGAGTCATCTTTTGTTAATTATATTCTCCTTGTATCACCTTGAAATTATGGAAGCAAAGTACAAAATATCCAACTTCACGACGATCAACTGTACACCCCCCGAATAAAGTCTCGTTTACGCTTCCTCAAGGGGACATAGGAAGAATGGCGCAAGCCAACGATGGGGCTATTTCGTGTTAGGTTGGTTGGCATTTGTGAGAAACGTGGTATTAGAAATTTGGTATACAAGCTTTGCCACTGTTTCAGGTTTTGTTAAATTCAGTTAATAGGCGAAGATTTTCCGCCAGATGTGAGAAATAAAGTAGAATCTTGGAGTTTGTCAGTAAATATTAAATACGGGACACATTACTTGATTTGATATTGATGATTTTGAGATAATGTGAGTATCCGGGCGTCCAACTATAAATTAATTAGAAATGTGTAGTGATGACAAACTCAAAAATGTAGTAGGAGGGTGTTAACCCTGGAAAGATTAATTATATTTGATAATTAAGTCTTGGTGGTAGCGTAAAGCCAATTAAATTAGGGAAAATTTTAATACCCGATATTAAGTGTTGACACTAAGTAAATTAGAGTAAAGATATACTCAAGGATGATTGCATTGCTGGAGGTTAAAATAAAGTAAATGAATTGAGTATGATTAAAATATTTAAATGCATTGTTGTGTGTGTGCGTGGCGGAAGTTGATGTTTCTATGTGCATGGCCCCTATATTCTCAAGTGAATTTATTTGTTGTCATGGTGACAGTCGAGGAAATCAAGCAGATTGTGGTGCTTGCCACGGCAAGGAACATTGAAAATTTAGAGAAAATGAGAGCTGAACTGAAAGAACAGAGTAGGGTACAAGTTGAGGAAATAAACAATCGTATGTCACAGCAATCCGCGGAAATAAACAATCGTATTTCACAACAGTCCGAGGAAATAAATAAGCGTATCGCGGAACAGTCGGTTATCCAAAGCGAGAAAAACCAGGAGCAATTTAGTCAGCTGTCGGATAAGATCAAACAAAATACTCAGGAGCAGATGGACCAGTTAGCCAGTGAAGCAAGCAAAAACAACGACAAAAACTAGGTCGTATGAAAGAGATGGAGGAGAGCTTCGACAGAAAACTTGGAATTCTTGATGAGACCGTAAACGCTAAGCTGAAACAAATTGAACAGGCATGTAGCTATAATTCGGATGAAATGAAAGAAACACACGAAAAATTGAAAGAACGGTTTGTTAAGGTGGAAGCGAACACTCAGGGTATGCAGCAACAAATCGAAGCAGTAGACAATAACTTGCTAGGCATAGTTAAAGAGATGGAGCGGGCCGAAATGAAAGCGACGGAGCGTTTGAAAGGGATAGAGAAAGAGCAAGGCGAATTAAAGGCGTCCTTTGATGCAAATAATAGTCAAATGGAAATACGGCTAGATAGGACGGAAATAAATCAGGAGGAAAAAGCAGAGAAACTTGAGGCGAAATTCGAAGGATTCACGATTAAAATACGCAAAGATTTGAGCCAAGAAAGGGAAAATAGTAAAGAAGAACGCCTATCCATAATAAATAAATTAGGAGATAATCTCGCCAGGTTGCAACTATTAGAAAAAAATGTGCATTCGAAACTGCAGGAACAGGATGATAAATTGGTTAAAGCAGAACTCAAGTCACAAGAGCTGGACTCGTTGTTGACATCCGTGAAAGACAGAGAGGGCTTGGAGAACAATAATAGCTTGGAGAACGTAAATAGCTTGGGGGCGAGTAACGGAACGGAAAGAGGGCTGAGTAATGAGCAGAGCCCACTGACCGGTTGCAACACAAGAGTATTTGAGAAGTTTAGAGACCAGACGTCGACCCCAGAGCAAACCGCATTACCCACACAAATTATACAAGTGATCAGGGGCAAAGAGTACAAACCAAATCGATACACAGATGGAACAGGGACCACGCCTAAACAATTCTTGCGGGAACTAGACGATTTTTTCCGACCAGGGGGGTACCGGAAAGTAAGAAATTACGAATGGTAGAGAAGTTTTTGAGTGGGAGCAGCTTAATTTGGTATCAGAGCTTCAAATATACTTTTGGCAGCATGCAGGACTTTAACGATGCATTCTTAAGAAAATATTGGTCTTCAGCCCTGCAACAAAGTCTAAGAATGGACTTGTACGCTCGCAAGTATCATTCTACCCACCCAACGAGGTTTGCCGATTTCTTTACCCAACAGCTATTAAAACTGAAAAATTTAGATGACCCACAGTCCGAAAAAGACATGGTAATGACAATAGGAAAACAGCTTCCCATGAACGTGCAGCAGTTCCTGGTAACGGCAAATATAACTACAGCAGTCGGAGCGGAAGAGATGCTAAGGAACCTAGATGAGACAAGCCTACAGCTACCGCCTCGAGGCGCGAGACACAGCGAGCAAGTAAACACTGCAGAGGTTGTGAGTGAGAGCGCTAAGAATAACACTAGCACGAGGTCACAAGCAACAAATACTGGAACAGATCAGCGCTGGCAAGAAAATAATAACGGACAGTACGGGAGGTACGAAAACAGAGGAAATTACAGGAACAACAAAAATAATTACAGACCGTACCAAAGAGGATATCAGGAAGCCGGTAATGATAGAAGGCAGGAATTTCCATACCGAAGAAATGGTGATACGAGAAATGACCGTCAGTGTCGTAACGACAGACAGCAGACAAGGGGGTACCAAAGAGGGCACCACAACAATTGGAACGAGAGATATCACGAATCACAGAGGTACCTGCAGGAGTTACATGCTACGGAGAATAATGAACCAGATAGATGGGAAAGAGCCATGAAAAACCACCAGAACCCGGACACATTCGAGGATCAGGGAGCTGAAAGTTTAGAAAGGCAGCAGGAAACACGCAACCACGGGGCGATACCGAGGAACTCTCGGGATAAAAAAAAACAATAATTTCAGTTAAAGGAGATAGTCTCGCAAAACAGCATGGGGCTGATGACCGTGATGGTAGAATTGTTGCACACATAGCAGAGTGGGTTGCAAGACCGGAAGATTGCCTGGAGGAGGTGACTAAGCCACAGACAAACAACATCAAGAAACTACCAGTAATTTATGCACGGATTGGGGGAGTGAACGTAAGATGCCTTTTAGATACCGGGGCGCAAGTAAGTCTTATATCAGAGTCATTGTTGAAGGAACTGGCACGTAATCAACACGTACCATTGATTCCTGTACCACAGTTGAAAGTAAGGGGCGTAATTCCCGAGCGATCTATAGTATACAAGCACCAAGCGTACATAGAACTGGATATTTTAAGCCACACCTTCGCACAGACTTGCATTGTTATGGCAAGAATGAATTTTAATGTCATATTAGGGGCAAACTTTATTTATGATTACCAAGCAATTATTGACCTGCACAACAATATGGTAAGCTTTCGGCAGATTGAAGGAATAAGGGAAGTTGCCTTACACATGGACGACGGACCTAATGATCAGGAAGTAGACACCTGGATGCTGGAAACAATTAACGAGGAAACCATTGAGGAACTATGTGATGAAGCGGAGGACGAGTGTGACATTGCTGTCGTGGAACTTGGAGAGCAGGACTACTCACAGGAAATATGGACCTTATTAGCGAATGAAGAAAAGGACGGATCCGAATTTGAATGCCTACTACAGGAGCGGCTTCGAGAAGTAAATTTGGGGGAAGCAGATAAGAAGAAATTTGAAAATATTTTACGCAAACACAAAGAAGTTTTTGATAGTGTCCCAGGGAAGATTTTATACTTCACTTATGCCATACAAGTGGATAATTGGGCCCCATTGAAGAGTAAATTATATCCGATACCAGAGAAGCACTACTCTGAAGTCAAGAATATCATAGACGGAATGCTAGCGTCTGGCGTAATAAAGAAATCACCGACACCATATCTCGACGCAATATTGGCTGTTGTAAAACCAAATGGATCGATCAGGCTGTGTCTCGATGCACGAAATTTGAACTTCAAGGTCATACCTGAGTATGACAAAGCGCCGTTAATCCGTGATGTACTGAAGTGATTCAAAGGAAAGCATATATATTCTTCTGTCGATCTCACTAGTTCGTTCCACCATATTGAACTAGAGGAAAAGTCTAAGCTACTGACAGGCTTTCTCTTCGATAACCAGACTTTCATTTGGAATAGGCTCCCGTTTGGCTTTAAAACAGCTGGATCTGCACTTATCAGAGCTTTGGAGAGGAATTTAACGGATGAGGTCAAGAGCATGACAGTAAGATATATCGATGATATTCTACTGGCATCCGAAGGTATTAATGAACACATGTGTAACCTGGACAAACTGTTGGAAAATTTAAAGACCACAAATTTTAATATAAATTTGAAGAAATCTCACTTCTTCAAGAATGAAATTCTATACCTGGGGCACATCATTGATCGAGAAGGCGTGCGGCCAAATCCAGCGAAAATCGAGGCGATAAAGAAATTTCCAACTCCCACTAGGGTGAAACATGTGAGAGCTTTTCTTGGAGTGACTGGTTTCTTCAAATAAAACTGTCCTGGATATACGGAGACTGTAGCTCCAATGCAGGAAATGCTAAAGAAAGCCAACAGATGGAAATGGGACGACGCCTGCGAACAGTCATTTCAAGCAACTAAGGAACTTTTGGCCAACTGCATTAAATTGGGTTATCCAGACTTTGAAAAGAAATTTATCATACAAGCAGATGCTTCCTTTATTGGAGTAGGAGCAATGCTCTACCAAGAAAATTCTAATAATTCACAGGACCGATCATATTTGGCATTTGTAAGCCGCAAACTGCGCAAGCACGAGAAAAATTATACCGTGACTGAACTGGAACTGCTAGCGATACTTCACGCATTACAAAAATGGCGGAAGATCGTGTTCGGTTATCAAATTGTGGTGAGGACGGACCACAAGGCATTGACGTTTATGTTCAAAACGGCAATGATGAGTGAGAGAGTCACGCGTTGGTCACTATACATTCAACAATTCAACATAGAAATAGAACACTGCCCTGGAAAAATGAACGTGATACCTGATGCCCTAAGCAGATATCCAGACCCGGAGGACGAGATAACAGTAGATGTCCGACACGTTGAGTTGGCCACCAAGGACAGGAAATTCCTAGATGAACTGAAGAACATAGCTCAGGAACAGGAAAAGGAACCGTGGATGATGATGATGATGAGGAAGTATTTTAGAAGAGAACTACAGCCCGGAACACCGGCATATCAAGAAGCAAGGTCAAAGGAAGCCAAGTATAACCTTATAAACGGAGTGCTGCATACATTTATAGACGAAGACCACACCAAGTATAGGATATTAGTACCAGCAATACTGCAGAGAGGACTAACATGGCATGTACACAACAGTTTAGGCCATGTCGGTACAGACAAGGTTGAAGCGACGATTGGTGAATCTTTCACTTGGCCTAGGATGAGGACGACGATCTGTGACGTCATAAAAACCTGCGACGCATGCCAGCGAACTAAGCCAAACAACTACTTAATGAGGCAGATCCCAAAGCCTTTACTACCTGAGAAACCTTGTGAGCTAGTGGCTGTGGACACGTTTGGGCCGATTCCTAAGGGAAGGCGAGGATGTAAACACCTACTTGTATGCATTGATGTGTTTTCGAAGTTTGTTGTTCTATGTCCTATTCAGAAGACAACTTCAAAACAAGTGCTGAGCAGAATAAAGCATAAGGTGATACCAATGCTAGGTAAACCTGAATTCTTACTCTCTGATCACGGCAGCTACTTCACAAGCGCCGAATTTAAAAGGGGAATCGCCGATCTGGGAATAAACACATACTATCTTCCATAAGACACCCAAGGTCAAATCCAGCCGAGAGAGCGATCAGGGATATTTTAAAATTTTACCGAATTTTCATTCCAAATGCACACTACAAATGGGTAGAGAGAGTGGGTGATGTTGAGACGTGTATGAACTCTACCAAGCATGAATCAACTGGTCAGATACCATTGGTACTACACCACAACATACTTCCGGTGAGATCATGGGACAATGTTCTCAACTGTCCCAGAGATCCAATGCTAGCATCTGACATCAGAATCAGAAACACTGTGGAGTATATGAAAAGCCAAGCAGACAGACGTCTGAGGAGGATGAGAGGAAAGAAGTTCCACCGGGAATTGGTCGTAGGGGAATTGGTCTTAGTGAAAAAGATCCCGATATCTGATTCAGCAAGCAAAATACTGGCCAAGTTCAGCCAGCGATATATTGGACCGTTCCGCATTGTTAGAAATCTGGGCAACAATGCATACAGGATTCAGGAAATCAGCACGGGAACGATGTCAGTCTTTAACATTGAAAACCATAAGGTGTATCTAAGGACGGAGCCGTTTGAGAACGAAGAAGACGTCGTTGAGGCAGATGTGGTACATTTCCAAGAAACCACAACATACGGCACGGGGAGATTGGAGCAAGCAGCTGGAGGAAGAAACGAGTAATGGTTTGTTTACAAACAATGCAGTCAGCCGAGGTCAAACTCGCTTAGACAGAGAGCGGAGATGAATGGGAACAAGGCAGGTAGCGAGCAGACAGCAGGCGGTGTCGAAGTGAGTCAGAAATGGAGAAACTCATTAGCAATGAGAGGAGGACACCACACAGCCAGAATGAAATTTGAAAATTTTGAGTACTAGACCGTATGAAGGCACAAAAAAAATCGAATCCATGTATCGATTCGATTTTTCCTAAGAAAAGGACGAATGAACCCTTAATATGATTGCCACATATTAATGTTTCATATTTCTGGTCTGTGTGAGGACGACAGATGACATTTGAAGGAGGCTTGCTAGTATGTTGAAAATTTAGAATCTACCTGGCAGTAAGAAGGGAGCCTGACATCCTGTTCAAACAAATGGGCCGGGGAGAGTTTGGAATGCAACCCGGACTGAAGAAAGGGACAACCCGTTAGCTGGAGTTCAAGAACCTAGTTGGCGCGTTGGACAATGAGTCGCACCTATGCGTCTGTTCCTTGTGAGACAAGGGAAATACGTGGGCGGGGTCCGCATTTTACCGGGAGTTCAGAAACAGCACACCAACCAATAAGAAATGAGGATGCGAGGCCTTTCGCTCTATTTCGAAGATACGGCGTCCGATGAAATTAAGGAGGGTAATTGATTACGATTAATTGCTCGATCAAAATAAAACCCGCATGCCATAGGTGTTCGATTCACATCAAGACAAGCTCCCTGATATGTGTTGTGTGTATGTAGGACTACTGGTTGAATAATTAGATATTTTGTCATTTAGACTTTTACGGCCCGTGTTATTATTCGTAATGTTGAATTTTGGGCTTATGCCGTGTTTTATTATACTAATATTCGACGCGTTTCGAAAGAAACCATGTCTTTCATCGTCAGGAATAATCTGGAATACGACAATGTTGCTAAGAGAAAGCAACGAAGAACATATAGAAGGTGCCCAAAGATGGACGCCATTATAGCCCCATGTTAGGGACAACGGAAAGCAGCAGTGAATTACTTTCTCAGGGTTCTGATAATAGGTAGCCAGGATTCACTGAGATTGTAGCCGGTGTCGCGGTTGAAATTATCTGGGTGTTTACGTATTTCAACCGCCTCCCTGATGATTCTGGGACGATATTGCTTTATACGGGCAAGAACATCCACTCCTTGGAACATGACATCATGGCCAGGTGTTAAAGCATGATCGGCAACAGCTGATTTATCAGGTTGAATGAGCCTGATACATCTATTATGTTCCTTAATGCGAGTGCATATTGTTCTCGAAGTCTGCCCGATGTAAACCTTGCCACAAGTACAGGGAACTCTGTAGATACCCGCTTGTTGCAATTTAGGCAAACTGTCCTTAGTTGGTCGCAGGAGTTGCCTAATCTTAACAGAAGTTCCAAATACAGTCCGTATGTTGTACCGACGTAGGATTTTAGCAATACGATCCGTTGTGTTATGTACGTACGGAAGGTAAGCAGTTCCTCTTACATCTCTTTTCTCAACTGACGTCCTATTATTATTTGTTGGTTTCAGAACCGTGGAAATCAAAGCCTTGCTATAACCGTTGCTCTCAAAGGTGGTTCGCAGGATGTTAATTTCTTCTTGTAAAGAAGACACTTCACAAATCCTCCTAGCCCTGGTAGTTAGAGTTGTAAGGATACCATGTTTCTGGGCAGGGTGATGGTGAGAACTTGCGTGGAGATATCTATTGGTGTGTGTTGGCTTACGAAAAACGCTGTGTCCTAAAGATCCATCCTCTTTCTTGGTGACGAGAACATCTAAAAAAGGTATTTTGCCGTCAGATTCCTTTTCCATGGTGAAACAAATAGAAGGGTGCTGGAGATTAAGGTGATCCAGGAAATGGCTAAGATTTTCCTCACCTTCCGTCCAAACAACGAACGTGTCATCCACATAACGCCACCAGATCTTCGGTTTGAAAGGAGCCGACGACAAAGCTTTCTCTTCAAAGTTCTCCATGAAGAAATTAGCCACAACAGGAGAGAGAGGACTACCCATGGCCACACCATCAGTCTGCTCATAAAAATTCCCATTCCATAGAAAGTAGGAGGAGGTCATGCAGTGATAAAAAAAGTCTTGTGATGTCTTCAGGAAAAAAGCCATTAATGAGAGACATAACACCATCAATAGGTACTCTCGTAAACAGAGAAACCACGTCGAGACTCACTAGAATATCACCCGGCTGAAGTGTTATAGCTTTTAACTTTTCCACGAAGTGTGTGGAATCCTTAATGTACGAAGGCGTGTTACCCAGAAGCGGCTGAAGTAGTCTACCTAAGTATTTGGAAAGGGCATATGTAGGAGAACCAATCGTACTAACAATAGGTCTAAGAGGAACATCTTCCTTATGTATTTTAGGAAGACCATAGAGTCTCGGAGGAATAGCATCCCCTGAAGGAGAGTCTTCGCTGCATCCGCTGGAATAGATGATTGCTTGATCAATTTGACGGTGACATTTGAGTAGCGTGTAGTAGGATCACGACTATTTATCCTATATACAGGATCTGATAACAAAGACGAGATCTTGGAATCATAATCAACCTTATCCAATACCACTGTCGCGTTACCCTTGTCAGCGGGGAGAACGATAATATCAGAATCGTCCCTTAGATCTTTAAGTGTCCGGCTTTCGCCTTGTTTTAAGTTGGTGTTAGGTGGCTTAGCGGTCTTGAGAACTCGGGAACATTCTTGCCTGGCTTCCTCGGCCTCTTCAGGTGTGAGGTGATGTACCGAGGATTCTACGGATGTAATAAGCTCTTCAATAGGAATTCTTCTAGGCGCTACAGCAAAATTGAGACCTTTAGCGAGAACTGCCTGTTGGGTATCACTTAGGGGCTTGCTGGACAAATTTACGACAACCTTGTTAGCATCAAGTCTAATGGCTTGAGATTTCTGCAACTGATATAACTTATCATATTTGGAAATATGTCTGTCCCTCACCTGATCTAGAACGCTGTTAGCTTGCACTGAA